>OZ030014.1:11580000-12780000 GCA_964023405.1 Apodemus agrarius | reverse complement strand
TTTGTGTCACGGCTACTGACATTGGTATTTTGTATCCTTCCACTTGTTGTAAGTGTTTGTGAACCCTAAACATCTACTGGTTGAATCTTTGCAATCTCATATGCACAAAATTGTATGCTCTCTGAATAGTGATACTTTGACTTCTTCTATCCAATGTTTAACCCATTTATTTCACTCTCTGGCTTATAACTCTAGCACTTCAAGCACTTTATTACACAGGAGGGTAAAAGTGCACATTTGTTTTATTCCTGAGGTTAGCAGTAATGTGATTTTTTTCTCCATTTAACTAACATAACAGTTAAAGAGATATGTATGTATGTATGTATATATATATATATATATATATGTAAAATTTAATATGTTGAGATATGCTCAATCTATCCCTAGTCTCTTTAACATTTTATTTATCATGAAAAGATGTTGGATTTTTGCCAAAGGCTTTTTTCTGAAACATTTTAAATGACCATTTGATTTCTGTTCTTGAGTACAGTTATATGGATTTGATCATGGTTTAATGATATTTTTATGTTTTCTTGAGTTTGTTTTGTATGTATTTTAATGTGCTTGTCAAGAAAATTAGTCAATAATTCTCTTCTTTTTGTTATTAAGTACTATCAGGTTTTGGTATCAGGATAATATTGGCCTCACTGTTTGAATACTCTTTTGGTCTTCAATTGTCCAAGTACTATCAGCACTGTTTAGCTTTTCTTTTCTTGTGTTTGTGTTTATCTTTACACTGTAAAGATAATCTTTTGTGAATTGTGTAAAAGCATCTACCTGTCAATATAAATGCTTTTGGCCAATGAGCTGAGGATTAGAAGGTAAGACATTCAGCAGAAAGAGAGTATTTTAGAAATATTCAAGCATGGGATATTCTCTTCATAGATACAGGAAAAATGTTGTGGAGATAATCAGCCACATGGCATTCACAGAATAGAATATACAGTATACTAAATTATGAGCTAGTTGGAGAATAGGCCCAAGCTATTGGCCTAGGCATTTGTTCATACATAAGAAGGCTGAGTTGTCCTTTCTATGGACAAATTGTCTGGGTGGAACACACAAGTTTACACCTAACACCACCAATATTACACTGAATATCTTTTTCCAATATCCTCTTTAGGACTGGCTTTGTAGTCATATATTTTTGTTTGTTTGTTTGTTTGCTGGCAGTTTTATCATGGAAAGTTTACTTTTCTGAAAATACAGAATGTATCCAAAAGCATAGATACTAAACAACAAAGTACTGAATGCTGAGGGGGAAATTTCATAAATTAGGAAGGAAATAAAATGTTTTACAAAATCAACTGAAATTGACATCACAACATAACAGAATATATGACATTCAATGAAGAAGTATATAACCTGAAGTGCCTACATAAAAATCAGGGATTTCTCAAATAACCTGATGAAAACTTAAGGCATTGGAAAAATAAATAAAAGCCAATCCTCAAAACAATAAATAGAGAGAAATTAATGAAATAGAAAATTTAAAATTTCTTAAAGATAAATAAAACAGAACTGACTCCCTGAAAAGATAAACAGAATTTACAAACCCTTAGTCAAGTTAACCAAAGGAAACAGAGTACCAAATCAACCAAATTAGGGAAAACAAGAAAACCACAAAAAAATAAATGAAGAAACTCAGAGACTCATTAGGACATACATAAAAGTTTTGTATATCACTAAACTGGAAAATATGAGAAATAAATTAATTTCTGGATACATTTGACTGACCAAAGTTTAACCAGGATGAACTAAATTATTTAAATCCTTCTCCAACAAACTGTTCAAATTTCCCAACCACAAAGAAGTCAAGGCAAAATATGACTTCTCTTTTGCCATATTGCCCCAAAGTCTAATATGTCTTCTAATAGATATAAACAGATTAATAATTTGCCAGTATCTAATATGATTTTAAATATTAAGCAAGAATTATTATCTGAACTTGCAGATAAAAAGTATAACCTAGATGTTCACTGTACTCAATACTGGAAAATGACATATTACTCAAGGTTTCCATTGGGAAACAGTCTGTATTATAAATTTCAATAAAAATAGTGTGAGATACAGTACGCTTTTTCAACACGGAACCTAAGCTGCCTCACACTTCCAAGTTTCCACTAGACACTTTGCTTATTGAGCACATTCTGGCTCATATAGAACAGTGTGACCACTGGTCACTATCTCCTATAGTCAAGGTATTGATATGATCGTTGTCTCTGTGTTATTAACAGGATTCCCTAAGAAGATATACATTCTCCTGTCATGCAGCAGCACTGAACGAGGCAGACTGTGTCCCTTTTGAAAGTTTCTTTTTTCCAATAGGTCCAATTCCTTGAAATACCACGAGTGTTCAGTAAAACACTTTCAATAAGTTCTCTCATTGGCATCAGAGCTGATTACATCTAATTAAGGAATTTCCAATATCATGGATGGAAAACAAATACAGTAACACATTAAATCACTTTAATTCTGGTTCCTGTCTGTTCTAATATTGGGGTTGAATGGGATGCCATTGAAGGTGATAAGTGTGTGCCTTGAAAGATGGCAAGGGCAAAGATGGGGATGGCAGAGAAACAGAATAAAGAAAACAAAATAGTCTTGTAATCCTTTCAATGCCAACTCATGTCAGAGAGTCTATTCAACATAGTTTAACACTAAAAGGATCATGTTTTATTAAAATATTAGCACTTTAATCAGAAATCTTGAGATTCAGTGACTGTAATTTAAAAGCACAGCCTAGTGTAAAGTGAGTTTAACAAACAAGTTGTTACCTTCTCTTGGCAATAAGAGTCAATTCTAGATTGCTTTAGGAAGAACTATAAAAATGCAAATTACTGAGACCCGATTTGATCTTATTGCCTTAGCTAAGTTCTAATACTTAAAATATATGGATGCTGGGGCTAATTAATGCTTGTTAATTTACATATCCAAGAGCCTTTACAAAGTACACTTTCTCTTTCTAAACTAATATGAAATGACTATTACAAAGCTCATGACACCATTTACAAAGTGATTTGGACTAAAATTTTGCCTTCATTAAACTATGTTTCAAAAAATATTAGGTTTGACATTTTAGTTTGCATTCTGTTCTATATTCCTTACCTTCCCTTACCAAAAGAAAACAGGACAATTTAGAAAAAAATACATAATTCAAATAGTACTTTCATAAACTAGCATAACAAACTTTTAACATGATCATGTGCAAACAATGATTCAATCATGCATATAAACGAAAAATAAACTGAGATTTGGAATATATTTGTTAACAAAGTTTAAAAAAATATGTAGTCAAATTAATTAATAACTTCAGAAATGAGAAGAAGAGAGTCATATTACAATGTTAAAAGTAAAAATAACTTTATGTGATATCAGGATAAGTGATTGTAGCTTTAATAATTTTTTTAGGTTCTTGGTTTTACATATAAATGAGAATAACTAGTAATGATCAAATAGTATATCAAAAATTAAGAAATGATATTAACTACGAATACAATTCTATTACATATAAATGAAAGTATTTATATATAATATCCTATTTATATGATATATAGTATTATTTATTAATAATAACATTGCACATGGCTCTATATAGGCTAGAGCTAAAGAGGGAAGAGAAAGTCGATATACCCAGTCTTCATTTGGAGGATATAGTACTGTTGTATGCTAGAGTTTTAAAAGCACCTGGAATCCAGTTTTATGATGTCTTACTCCTGTGAAAGATCCAAGCTTGTCCTCGCACAGTGTCCTCCTCTCTCTTTGGTATTCTCATTACATCTTGTTCAAATTTAAAACATGAATTGGCTGTTCATGGTTTCCTTTTCAGATAATTTTAAATACATCTTTTTTTTTCAGTTAAAAATAATCACATGGGATGTTAGAGACTCAGGAAAAATATCAATATATTAGTGGCAAATGAAAGTAGTGTGTGTATTACACATTCCTCCATGTGTGTACATGATGGGAATGCACACATGTATATGTGCTGTGGCACGCCTGTGGTGGACTACTTTTGCCATCACTGTCCACCTTATTTGAGGCTGGGTCTCTTGATGTCTGCTGTAGTGCTTGAAGATCAGCCTAGGTGATCTGGAGTCTTCTGCCTTTACTTCCCTTCTTACTGTCAGAACATTTGGATTACAGGTGGGTATGCTCTCCCTAGCTTTTATGAGATTTCTACAAATTTGAATACAGGGTCTCTCTCTTTCATGGTGAGCATTTTACTTCCTGAAATCTCTCTTCCATGTGTAAAAAATATTTTAATGCAATCATGTCAATAATATTTTACCAATGCTGTGTTGTCTACCTACATCGAGCATTTATTCACAACTTCTTTGCCAATGACCTGAGAAAGTACAATGAAGGTGGAGTTTTCAAATTTCTTAGGCTGTGCCTTCAGTTTATATACATCTATAATCCATGCGGATCCATCAGGGTGGGATAGAGGCAAAGGGTGAGCATGATTACAGGGAAAAGATTCACGTTTGTCATAGTGAAAATGTACCCTGAAGGAGGTAATGGGAGCTTACAACAATAATATGATCATAAGCTTCAATAATTATACTTGGATTTTATTTTGAAAACACACCACAATGTCTAATTAATTGAATTTCCCAGCCACATCTTTGAATTATGAATGTGCAATGCTGGCAGGAGGAAAAAAGACGCTGGTTTACTTTTCATTAGTATTAAATACTTCTCATTCTTAAATTATTTCTATGAAACTGTAAAGCTAGTCCACAACAGATTTGAAACAATTTATTTCAAAAGAATATTTGGATAGTGGGAGAAATGGCTCAATATTAAAGACTATTTGCTACTCTTGGAAAGGACCTAAATTCAGTTTCCAGCACCCACATCAGCTGACAAAACACTACCTGAAACGCCAGTTCCAAGAGATCTGAAGCTCTCTTCCTACATTGTTGTGCATGTGCATTTATACACACACATGCACACATAATCAAACTCATGGCACATATACATGCCTGTGCACAAATGTACACACACACACACACACACACACACACACGCACGCGCACACACACACACACACACACACACACACACATACAAATACAAATAAGCATTTAAAATGACATTAAAAATGTTTATTCGGGGGAACTTAGACAAGTTCTCTATAACTAAGCCATGTTCCCAGCTATTGGATTTATGAGAGACTCAGAGGAAGTAGCTCAGGCCAGCCTCAAATTCATATGTGATTCATATTTCTGTTTTTGGGTTCTGGGTTTGTAGACTTCTGTCACTATGCCCATCTCTGCCACATTTTAATCCTTCCTTTGATACATGAACATTTCTCAGGGCAGAGATTTTATTCCATTGTAAAACCAAACACCCAGTTGCTAGATATTCTAATAACTAGAAAATCTAGTTATTAGATATTTTTGGCTTTTTTTTTTGGCTAGGGACAAATACTCTGTCAACTGCTCTCAGCACTTGGACAAGTTATGACGCTCTACATTGAGTCTTGTCCATGGTAACGGGAAGTTTTTTTCTGACCAGTGCTGAGAGCATCACAAGTCTATAAGTAGAAGCATAAATATTTAGAAAACGCTAGGACAACATTACCTTTTCAATGAATACTAATGGCTGCTTTTAGCATCAGTTTGCCACAAATTGGAGTCATTTTTGAAGTATGTTCTATTTGAAGGACTGCTCTGATCGTTTCCATTGGTCAGAGAAACAGCTGGGTTGTGTACTACATCATCTGGTAACAGGCATATAAAGGTTTCCTGTACTTGCTCACTTCTCGCCACTGAGTTGATATTTTCCTGTGTTGTTGGTGATTACTTCTTAGCAGCTATCACAACCAGCATTTGCAGGCTTCCTGGTGGACTAGGGACCAGTGGCCCTACAAGAGAATTCCTGGCTTTCTGCACCAGATCATGACTGCCAAGGCACTCTGATCCGTGATTGTCTTGATTGTCTACTGGGACGACTTCATCTACTTGAGCATCTAACCTCAAAGATCAAGCAACTACCAGTTCTCAGCCTCCTATGTGTGATTCAGACGTTGTTACTTCTTAAATATAAGCTGACTTAAGAAATCCCATCCATTCTGTTCCTTTGAAAATCCTGATTATACAAGTATTTTTCACTCTAGATCTTATAAACCATGGGATTCTGTCCAGGTCTACATTTACAAGAAAGAAATCCTCCTGTGTCCCTTTTCTCCACATCTTCTCCAGACCTGCTGTCTGCTGAGATTTTGATCTTGGCCATTCTGACTGGTGTGAGGTGGATTCTCAGGGTTATTTGGATTTGTATTTCCCTGAAGACTAAGGATGTTGAACATTTCTTTAGGTGCTTCTCAGCCATTCAATATTTTTCAGTTGAAAATTCTTTGTTTAGTTCTGTACCCCATTTTTAATAGTGTTATTTGACTCTCTGGAATGTAACTTTTTGAGTTCTTTGTAATATATTGGATATTAGCCCTCTGTCGAATGAATGTAGGGTTGGTAATGATCTTTTCCCAATGTGTTGGTTGATGTTTTGTCCTATTGACAGTATCTTTTGCCTTACAGAAACTTTGTAATTTTATGAGGTCCCATTTGTCAATTGTTGATCTTAGAGAATAAGCTATTGGTGTTCTGTTCAGAAATATTCCCCCTGTGCAAATGTACTCAAGGGTCTTCCCCAGTTTCTTTTCTATTAGTTTCAGTGTGTCTGGTTTTATGTGGATGTCCTTGAACCATGTGGACTTGAGCTTTGTTGCAAGCTGTTACAACCACTCTGGAAATCAATTTGGTGGTTCCTCAGAAAATTGCACATAATGCTAGAGGAGGGCCCTCCTGGGTATATACCCAGATGATTCCCCAAAACATAATAAGGACACATGCTCCACTATGTTCATAGCAGCCCTATTTATAATAGCCTAAAGCTGGAAAGAACCCAGATATCCCTCAACAGAGGAATGGATACAGAAAATGTGCTATATTTACACAATGGAATACTACACAGCTATTAAAAACAATGAATTCATGAAATTCTTAGGCAAATAAGTGGAACTGGAAAATATCATCCTGAGTGAGGTAACCCAATCACAAAGAGTACTCATGGTATGCCCTCACTGATAAGTGGATATTAGCTGAGAAGATTGGAATACACAAGACACAACTCACATTCACATTCAATGGATGCCCAAGAAGAAGAATGAACAAAGTGGATATTCTGGTCCTTCTTAGAAGGGGAAACAAAATACCCACAGAAGGAGATACAGAGACAAAGTGTGGAGCAGAGTCTGAGGGAAAGACCATCCAAAGACTGCCCTACCTAGGGATCTGTCCCATATACAGCTATAAAACCCAGACACTATCATGGAGGCAAAAAAGTACTTGCTGACTGGAGCCAGATATAGCTATCACCTGGGAGCCCCTGCTAGTGCATGACAAATACAGAGGGGGCTACTCTCAGCCAGCCATTGAACTGAACACTGAGTCCCCAAAGGAGGAACTAGAGAAAGGACCCAAGGAGCTGAAGGGGTTTGCAGGGCCACAGGAGGATCAACAATATGAGCCACCCAGTACTCCCAGAGCTCCCAGGGACAAAACCATCAACCAAAGAGTACACATGGAGTTGCCCATTGCTCCAGACACATGGAAAGCAGAGGATGGCCTTGTTAGACATCAAAGGGATGCTCCCTGGTCCTGGGAAGGCTCGATGCCTCAGTGGAGGGGAATACCAGGACAGGGAAGCAGGAGAGGGTTGATTGGGGAACAGAGTGAAAGGAGATGGGTTATGAGACTTTCAGGGGTGGGGGACAGAAAGTGGGAAATTTGAAATGTAAATAAAGAATATATCTAATTAAAAAAAGAAATCCCTCTGTGGTGGTCTGAGTAGGCTCAGTCCCCATAGATTCATGAATTTGAATGCTTGGTCATAGGGACTGGCACTATTGGGAGGTGTGGCCTTGTTGAAAGAAGTATGTCCTATGCTCAGGCTCCAGCCAGTGCAAAAGATTGTCTCCTTCTGGCTGCCTTGAGATAAAGAAGTAGAACTCTCGGTTCCTTCAGCAGCATGTCTGCCTAGATGCTGCCAAGCTTCTCAGCATGATGCTAATGGATTGAACCTCTGAAACTGTAAGCCAGCCCTAAATACACGTTTGCCTTTATAAGAGTTGCCTTGGTCATTCACAGCAATGAAATTCTATGACACCCTCCCATGGAACAGGCTTCAATTCCAATGAGAAAATTGTTAGTTAATTCATAACAGCTATGCTCCTGCTGCACCAATGGGTGAACTTTGCCTGGCAAGTTTGTGATGGAGGCTGCATATTCCAAAGCTGTCTAATACCATCGATACCTTTTCTTCCCCAGTGAACGTTACATTATATTTTAGAGGTATGAAAATGGTAAGCAGGAAGAAAGCTTCTTGATCAGATCAAATAGATTTCTGTCTCCTTCAGTCTCCTGTAAGGTGATATTTTAGAAATGTAACCCAACGAAGTGATAATATCATGTGTTATCTTTTATTAATTAATCTTTTTTTACAGTCCAGTCTTTATCTCCCTCCCAGTCTGCACTTAGCTCCACAACCCATACCCCCTTCCCACCACCCCTATCTCCAAGAAGATGTCCCCACCTTTTCCAAATCCCCATACCACCAGACCTCTTCACTCCCTGGGGCCTCAAGTCTCAAGCAAAAATACTCAATAAAATTCTTGCAAACTGAATCAAAGAACATATCAAAATCATCATTTACCACGACCAAGTAGGCTTTATCCCAGGGATACAAGGTTGGTTAAATATATGAAAATCCATTAACAAAATCTACTATATAAACTCAAAAAAAATTACATGATCATCTCCTTAGATGCTGAAAAAGTATTTGACAAAATACACCCCTTCATGTTAAAAGTATTAGAGAGATCAATAATTCAGACCCATAGCTAATTAGGCCCATATCATAACATAACAAAAAGCAATATACAACAAACAAATAGCCAGTGTCAAATGAAATGGAAAGACACTTGAAGCAATCCCACTAAAATCAGGGACAAGACAAGGATGTTTTCATATCTATTCTCACCCCATATCTATTCAATATAGTACTAGATGTTCTAGCTGGAGCAATAAGACATGAAGGAGAACAAGAGGATACAAATTGGTAAAGAAAAAGTAAAGGTGTCACTATTTGCAGATGATATGATATTATACATAAGCAACCCCAAAAATTCTACCAGAGAAGTTCTACATCTGGTAAATGGGTTGAGAAAGAAATTAGGGAAACAACACCCTTCACAATAGCCACAAAAAATACAAAATATCATGTGTTATTTTGAGTACATTTGAGGCCTCACTGAGCAATAACTCATAGGTAGTATACTATGTCAAGAACTGTGATTTTCATTAAGACGGAAGGTTTTTTTTGTTTTTGTTTTTGTTTTTTTTTTGTTTGTTTTTTTTGTTTTTGTTTTTTGTTTTTTTTGTTTTTTCGAGACAGGGTTTCTCTGTGTAGTCCTGGCTGTCCTGGAACTCACTCTGTAGACCAGGCTGGCCTTGAACTCAGAAATCCGCCTGCCTCTGCCTCCCAAGTGCTGGGATTACAGGCGTGTGCCACCACGCCCGGCTAAGAAGGAAGTTTTTTAGGAAAAGAAACTACTTATATTTTTAAATTATCTAATTAGTGGATTTTCATACAATTTGTATACATCATTAGTTTTAGTTAATCTATCCTCTACTCATTCCTCTCTCCCCTCTGTCTGTCCTCTTTTAAATCTTCAACGCCCAATTTGCTCCCATATTTTTCATTCCACCATTAATTATGCTAGTAGTACTTAAAGAACATAGTGAATAACCACATCTGGGGTTAGAGTATGTAGATCTGTAAATGGCAGTTTATCAAGGAAGACAGGGTCAACAGCAGATGTCTAAGAAAAGTACAGCCTAGCCAAGAAGAGAGTTACACCATGGTTGTGAACATATCAGTTCCATGAAGGTTCGAAAATACCTGTTTTTTATTTGTTGAAATTCTTTTATTTCTTTATTAGATAATTCTTTCTTTACATCAAATGTTGCCCCATTTCCTAGTCCCCCACCCCGGAAAATCCTATAAGCCATCTCCCCTCCCCCATTACCCAATCAACCATCTCCCACTTCCCTGTCCTGGTATTCCTCTACACTGCAGCATCGAGCCTCATAAATCCTTTATAGAGGACTTGCATTTTCTCCTACTGATAGAAGTTGGAAGAAAATGGGGATCCATCAGTCCAAGGTCACTCTCACATGAATGCTTTAGCATTATTTGTGCATGTTTGTGAAAAATGTAAAACTCAGAAAGTGATATCATTTTTGACATTTTTCTTTTGAGATTATAACATAATTACATAATTTCTCTATTCCCTCTTCTCAGTCCAGACCCTCCTACATCTACCCCTATTGCACTCCTTTGTGCATATCACAATAACTAATAAAGCAGGCAATGAAGGTAGACTCCAGAGAACTAAATAATCCTATTAAAAATGGAGTACTGAGCTAAACAAAGAATTTTCACCTGAGGAATACCAAATGGCTGAAAAGCACCTAATGAAATGTTCAACATCCTTAGTCATCAGGAAAATGCAAATCAAAACAATTCTGAGATTTAATCTCACACCAGTGAGAATGCATAAGATCAAAAACTCAGGAGAAAACAGGTGCTGGAGAGGAAGTGGAGAAAGAGGAACACTCCGCCACTGTTGGTGGGATTGCAAGCTGGTACTACCACTCTGGAAATCAGTCTGTTGATTCCTCAGAAAACTTGGCATGATACTACTGGAGGACCTTGTTTTACCACTCAAGCTCCAGTATGTTCATAGTAGCCCTATTTATAATAGCCAGAAGCTGGAAAGAACCCAGATATCCCTCAACGGAGGAATGGATACAGAAAATGTGGTATATTTACACTATGGAGTACTGTTCAGCCATTAAAAACAATGAATTCATGAAATTCTTAGGCAAGTGGGTGCAACTGGAGAATGTCATCCTGAGTGAGATGACCCAATCACAAAAGAACACACATGGTATGCACTCACTTATAACTAGCAACCTGCTTTTTCACAGATGCACATGCATTCAAGCACACACACACAAGCATACACACACACACACACACACACACACACGCATAAATACACACACAAATTTAAAAATCAATGAAATTTGTAATTAAATATTACATAAAATGTTCAGTTAGCTAATATCACAGAAGGGCAATCTAACCTATATAAGATATGTCTTTAAATTATCCTTAAAGCAAGGAGTGAATATCTTTACAGACACATATAGATACAGTGGTTTTCCTATGGCCTAAATATTGAAAACTTTGTTTCTATGTCCATTGAATTTGGTTACATTGTAACTAAGGAAATGACAAAAACCAAATTTTTTTATTTATTTATTTTCTATATTCTTTGTTTACATTCCAAATGATTTTTCCTTTTCTGGTTCCCCTCTCCCCATAAGCCCCATAAGCCTTCTTCCCTCTGCCAGTTCTCCAATCAAACCCTCCTACTTCTCTGTCTTGGTAATTGCCTTGAAAACCTGCATCAAGCCTTTAGAGGACCAGGGCCCTCTCCTTCATTCTACTTAGGAATGATTTGATATGTGAATTATGTCTGGGGTATCCAGAGATTCTGGGCTAATATCCACTTATCAGTGACTGCCTTCCATGTGTGTACTTTTGTGATTGGGTTACCTAACTTAAGATGATATTTTCCAGATCTAGCCATTTGCCTAAGAATTTCATGAATTCATTGTTTTTAATTGCTGAGTAGTATTCCACAGTGTAAATATAACACATTTTCTGTGTCCATTCCTCCATTGAGGGACATCTGGGTTCTTTCCACCTTCTGGCTATTAAAAATAAGGCTGCTATGAACATCGAGGAGCATGCATCCTTACTGCATACCAGGGGATCCTCTGGGATATGCCGGGAATGGTATAGCAGGGTCCTACAGAAGTGACATGCCCATTTTTCTGAGGAACCGCCAGAATGAATTCCAGTATGGTTGTACCAACTTGAATTCCCACCAGCAGTTGAGGAGTGTTCCTTTTTCTCCACATCCTCTCCAAAACCTGCTGTCTCCTGAGTTTTAAATCTTAGCCATTCAGACTGATGTGAGGTGAAATCTCAGGGTTGCTTTGATTTGCATTTCCCTAATGACTAATGATGCAGAACATCTTAAGGTACTTCTCAGCCATCTGAAGTTCTTCAGGTGAAAAGTCTGTTTAGCTCTGTACCCCATTTTTAATAGGATTATTTGACTCTCTGGAGTCTAACTTCTTGAGTTCTTTGTATATATTGGATATTAGCCCTTTATCGGATGTATGGTTGGTGAAGAATTTTCCCAATTTGTTGGTTGCCATTTTATTCAATTGACATTCCTTGGCATTACAGAAACTTTGTAATTTTATGAGGTCCCATTTGTCAATTCTTGATCTTAGAGCATAAGCTATTGGTTTTCTGTTCAGGAACATTTCCCTTGTGTCCATGTTGTGAAGGGTCTTGCCCAGTTTCTTTTCTATTAGTTTCAGTGTGTCTGGTTTTATGTGGAGGTCCTTGATCCACTTGGAGTTTAGCTTAGTACAAATAAATAGGAATGGATCAATTTGCATTCTTCTGCATGCTGACCTCCAGTTGAGCCAGCACCATTTGTTGAAAAGGCTATCTTTTTTCTACTGGATGGTTGTAGCTCCTTTGTCAAAGATCAGGTGACCATATGTGTGTGGGTTCATTTCTGGGTCTTCAAACATATTCCATTGATCTACCTCCCTGTCACTGTACCAATACCATGCAGTTTTTAACATTATTGCTCTGTAGTACTACTTGAGGTCTGGGATACTGATTGCCCCAGAAGTTCTTTTGCTGTTGAGAATAGTTTTTAGCTATCCTGGGTTTTTTGTTATTCCAGATGAATTTGAGAATTGCTCTTTCTAACTCTATGAAGAACTGAGTTGGGATTTTGATGGGGATTGTGTTGAATCTGTATATTGCTTTTGGCAAGATTGCCATTTTAACTATATTAATCCTGCCAATCCACGAGCATGGAAGATTTTTCCATTTTCTGAGGTCTTCTTCAATTTCCTTCATCAGAGACCTGAAGTTTTTGTCATATAGAGCTTTCATTTGTTTGGTTAGAGTCACCCCAAGATACTTTATATTATTTGTGGCTATTGTGAAGGGTGTCATTTCGCTAATTTCTTTCTCAGCCTGTTTATCCTTGGAGTATAGGAAGGCTACTGACTTTCTTGAGTTGATTTTATAACCATCCACTTTGCTGAAGTTGTTTATCAGCTGTAGGAGCTCTCTGGTGGAGTTTTTTGGGTCACTTAAGTATACTGTCATATCATCTGCCAATAGTGATACCTTGACTTTCCAATTTGAATCCCTCCTTATGCTGTCTAATTGCTCTAGCTAGCACCTAAAGTACTATATTGAAAGATATGGAGAGAGGGGGCAGCCTTGTTTAATCCTTGATTTTAGTGGGATTGCTTCAAGTTTCTCTCCATTTAGTTTGATGTTGGCTACCAGTTTGCTTTTGGAATGCTTAGGTATGAGCCTTGAATTCCTGTTCTTTCCAAGACTTTTAGCATGAAAGAATGCTGAATTTTTTCAAATGCCTTTTCAGCATCTAATGAAATGACCATGTGGAAATTTTCTTTGACTTTGTTTTTGTAGTGGGTTGCATTGATGGATTTCCATATATTGAACCATACTTGCATCCCTGGGATGAAGCCTACTTGATCATGGTGAATGATCATTTTGATATGTTCTTAGATTCGATTGGCAAGAATTTTATTGAGTATTTTGCATCGATATTCATAAGGGAAAATGGCTTGTAGTTCTCCTTCTTTGTTGGATCTTTGTGTGGTTTTGGTATGAGCATAATTGTGGCTTTATAGAAAGAGTTGGGTAGTATTCCTTCTGTTTCTATTTTGTGGAATAGTTTGAAGAGTATTGGTGTTAGGTCTTCTTTGAAGGTCTGATAGAATTCTGCACTACAACCATCTGGTCCCATGTGTTTTTTGGTTGGAAGACTTTCTATGTCCCCTTCTATTTCTTTAGAAGTTATGGGACAGTTTAGATAATCTATTTGATCCTGATTTAATTTTGGTATTTGGTATCTGTCTAGGAAATTGTCCATTTCCTCCAGATTCCCCAGTTGTCTTGACTATAGGTTTTTGTAATAGGATCTGATAATTTTTTAATTTCCTCTGTTTCTGTTGTTATATCACCCTTTTCATTTCATTTTTTTTCTTCAATATTGATTTTTTTATTGTATATATTCTATATTTACAATTCATTTTCCTTTTTTTGGTTCCCCACCCCCAAAGGTCCCACATGTCCTTTTCCCTCCCCCTGCTCCCACATCCACCCCCTCCCACTTTACTGTTCTTGTACTCTCCCACAATGATGTTTTGGTCCATTCTAGCACCAGTGTCCACTCCTTTCTTCTTGTGAGACATCACTTGATATGTGATTTGTGTCTTTGGTGTTCCAAGCTTCTAGGCTAATATCCACTTATCAGTGACTGTATACCATGGGTATTCTTTTGAGACTGGGTCACCTCACTTAGTATGACATTCTCCAGCTCCATCCATTTCTCTAAGAATTTCATGAATTCATTGTTTCTAATGGCTGAATAGTACTCCATAGTGTATATATACCACATTTTTTGTATCCATTCCTCTGTTGAGGGACATCTGGGTTCTTTCCAGCTTCTGGCTATTATATATAAGGCTGCTATGAACATAGTGGAGCATGTATCCTTATTGCATGCTGGTGAATCTTCTGGGTATATTCCCAGGAGTGGTATGGCTGAGTCCTCCGGAAGTATCATGCCCAGTTTTCTGAGGAACCGCCATACTGATTTCCAGAGTGGTTGTACCAGCTTGCATTCCCACCAGCAGTGGAGGAGTGTTCCTCTTTCTCCACATCCTCGCCAACACCTGATGTCTTCTGAGTTTTTAATCTTAGCCATTCTGACTGGTATGAGGTGAAATCTTAGGGTTGTTTTAATTTGCATTTCCCTAATGACTAGTGATGTTGAACATTTTTTAAGGTGTTTCTCAGCCATCCGAATTTCTTCAGGTGAAAAGTCTCTGTTTAGCTCTGTACCCCATTTTTAATAGGGTTATTTGGTTTTCTGGGGTCTAACCTCTTGAGTTCTTTGTATACATTGGAGATTAGCCCTCTGTCGGATGTGGGGTTGGTGAAGATTTTTTCCCAATTTGTTGGTTGCCGATTTATCCTTTTGACAGTGTCTTTTGCCTTACAGAAACTTTGTAGTTTTATGAGGTCCCATTTGTCTATTCTTGTTCTTAGAGTATAAGCAATTGGTGTTCTGTTCAGGAATTTTTCCCCTGAGCCGATGTCTTCAAGGGTCTTCCCCAGTTTCTTTTCTATTAGTTTTAGTGTGTCTGGTTTTATATGGAGATCCTTGATCCACTTGGAGTTGAGTTTAGTGCAAGGAGATAAGAGTGGATCAATTCTCATTCTTCTACATGTTGACTTCCAGTTGAGCCAGCACCATCTGTTGAAAAGGCTATATTTTTCCACTGGATGTTTTCAGCTCCTTTGTCGAAGATCAATTGGCCATAGATGTGTGGGTTCAATTCTGGGTCTTCGATCCCATTCCATTGATCCGCTTCCCTGTCACTGAACAAATACCATGCAGTTTTTAATACCACTGCTCTGTAATATTGCTTGAGGTCTGGGATATTGATTCCCCCAGAAGTTCTTTTGCTGTTGATGATAGTTTTAGCTATCCTGGGTTTTTTGTTATTCCAGATGAATTTGAGAATTGCTCTTTTTAAATCTATGAAGAACTGAGTTGGGATTTTGATGGGGATTGCATTGAATCTGTATATTGCTTTGGGCAAGATTGCCATTTTGACTATATTAGTCCTGCCAACCCACGAGCATGGAAGATTTTCCCATTTTCTGATGTCTTCTTCAATTTCCCTCTTCAGAGATCTGAAGTTTTTGTCGTATAAATCTTTCACATGTTTGGTTAGCGTCACTCCAAGATACTTTATATCATTTGTGGATATTGTGAAGGGTGTCATTTCCCTAATTTCTTTCTCAGCCTGCTTATCCTTCACGTATAGGAAGGCTACTGATTTACTTGAGTTGATTTTATAGCCAGCCACTTTGCTGATGTTGTTTATCAGTTGCAGGAGTTCTCTGGTGGAGGTTTTTGGGTCACTTAAGTAAACTATCATATCATCTGCAAATAGTGATAGTTTGACTTCTTCCTTTCCGATTTGTATCCCTTTGACTTCCCTCTGTTGTCGAATTGCTCTAGCTAGTACCTCAAGTACTAAATTGAAGAGATATGGCGAGAGGGGACATCCTTGTCTAGTCCCTGATTTTAGAGGAATTGCTTCGAGTTTTTCTCCATTTACCTTGATGTTGGCTACTGGTCTGCTGTATATTGCTTTTACTATGTTTAGATATGGGCCTTGAATTCCTGTTCTTTCTAGGACCTTTAGCATGAAAGGATGCTGAATTTTGTCAAATGCTTTTTCAGCATCCAGTGAGATGACCATGTGGTTTTTTTCTTTGAGTTTGTTTATGTAGTGGATTACGTTGATGGATTTCCGTATATTGAACCATCCCTGCATCCCTGGGATGAAGCCAACTTGATCATGGTGAATGATCGTTTTGATGTGTTCTTGGATTCGGTTGGCAAGTATTTTGTTTAGTATTTTTACATCGATATTCATAAGAGAAATTGGCCTGTAGTTCTCTTTCTTAGTTGGATCTTTGTGTGGTTTTGGTATCAGGGTAATTGTGGCTTCATAGAATGAGTTGGGTAGTGTTCCTTCTGTTTCTATTTTGTGGAATAATTTGAAGAGTATCGGTATCAGGACTTCTTTGAAGGTCTGATAGAATTCTGCACTAAAACTGTCTGGTCCTGTGCTCTTTTTGGTTGGAAGACTGTCTATGACCCCTTCTATTTCTTTGGGGGTTATGGGTCTGTTTAGACGATTGATTTGATCCTGGTTTAATTTTGGTATTTGGTAACTGTCGAGGAAATTGTCCATTTCCTCCAGATTCTCCAGTTGTGTTGAGTATAGGTTTTTGTAGTAGGATCTGATGATTTTTTGAATTTCCTCAGTTTCTGTTGTTATATCTCCCTTTTCATTTCTAATTTTGTTAATTTGAATACTGACTCTGTGCCCTTTAGTAAGTCTGGCTAGGGGTTTATCTATCTTGTTGATCTTCTCAAAGAACCAGCTCCTGGTTTTGTTGATTCTTTGTATGGTTCTCTCAGTTTCTGTTGCTATATCTCCCTTTTCATTTCTAATTTTGTTAATTTGGGTACTACCTCTGTGCCCTTTGGTTAGTCTGGCTAAGGGTTTATTTATCTTGTTGATTTTCTCAAAGAAACAGCTCCTGGTTTTAGTGATTCTTTGTATGGTTCTTTTTGTTTCTACTTGATTGATTTCAACCCTGAGTTTGATGATTTCCTGTCTTCTACTCCTTGTGGGTAAATTAGCTTCTTTTTGTTCCAGGGCTTTCAGGTGTGCTGTTAAGCTGCTAGTGTATGCTCTCTCCAGTTTTGTTTCTAAGGCACTCAGGGCTATGTGTTTTCCTCTTATCACTGCTTTCATTGTGTCCCATAGGTTTGGTCATGTTGTGCCTTCATTTTCATTAAATTGTAAAGTCTTTGTGATTTCTTTCTTTATTTCTTCCTTTGCCAAGGTATCATTGAGTAGAGTATTGTTCAGCCTCCATGTGTATGTGGACTTTCTGTTGTTTTTGTTGCTGTTGAAGACCACTCTTACTCCATAGTGGTCTGATCGGAGACATGTGATTTGTTCGATATTCTTATTTTTGTTGAAGTCTGTTGTGTGACCAATTGTGTGGTTGTTTTTGGAGAAAGTACAATGAGGTGTGGAGAAAAAGTTATATTATTTTGATTTAGGATGAAATGTTACATATATATATATATATATATATATATATATATATATATATATATAATCAATTGGTCCAGAGCTTCAATTAGTTCACAATTAGTTTCACTGTGTCCCTGTTTAATTTCTGTTTTCCTGATTGGTATATTGATCAGAGTGGAGTGTTGAAATCACCCTCAACTATTGTGTTAGGTGCAATGTGAACTTTAAGCTTTAGTAAAGTTTCTTTTACAAATGAGGGTGCCCTTGCATTTAGAGCATAGATGTTCAGAATTGAGAGTTCTTCTTGGTGGATATATCCCTTAACCAGGAAGAAATGTCCTTCTGTGTCTCTTTTGATGACTTTAGGTTGAAAGTCAATTTTATCTAATATTAGAAAGGCTACTCTGGCTTGTTTCTTAATACCATTTGCTTGTAAAATTGATTTCCAGCCTTTTACTCTGAGGTAGTGTTTGTCTTTGACACAGACCTGTGTTTCCTGTATGCAGCAAAATGTCCTGTTTAAGTATCCAGTCTGTTAATCTAGGTCTTTTCACTGAGGAATTGAGTCCATTGAACTTAAAGAGATATTAAGGAACAGTGATTATTACCTCCTGTTATTTTTGATGTTATTTTTATATTTGAGTGGTTATCTTCTTTTGGGTTTGATTAAAGAAGGTTACTATCTTGCTTTTTCCAGGGTGCAGTTTCCTTCCTTGTATTGGTGTTTTCCACCTAGTATTCTTTGTAGGGCTGAGTTAGTGGAAAGATAGTGTGTAAATTTGGTCCTGTCATGGAATATTTTGATTTCCATCTATGTTGATTGAGAGTTTTGCTGGGTATAGTAGTCTTGGCTGACATTTGTGTTCTCTTAGGGTCTGCATGAGATCCGCCCAGGATCGTCTAGCTTTCATTTTCTCTGGTGAGAAGTCTGGTATAATTCTGATAGGTCTTCCTTTATATGTTACTTGGATTTTCTGTTACTGCTTTTCATATTCTTTCTTTGTTTATGGAATTTGGTGTTTTGATTATTATGTGATGGGAGTGATTTCTGTTCTGGTCCAGTCTGTTTGAACTTCTGTAGGCTTCTTCTATATTCATGGGCATCTCTCTCTTTAGGTTAGGGAAGTTTTCTTTCAGAATTTTGTTGAAAATATTTGCTGGACCTTTAATTTGTAAATCTTCACTCTCATCTATACTTATAATCCTTACATTTGGTCTTATTGTGTCCTGGATTTCCTGGATGTTTTGGGTTACAAGCTTTTTGCATTTTGCATTTTCTTTGACTGTAGAAGCAATGGTTTCTATCTTCAGCATCAGAGCTTCTTTCGTCTATCTCTTGTATTCTGTTCTTGTTATTGGCATCTATGACCCCTGATTTCTTCCCAAGGTTTTCTATCTCCAAAGTTGTCTCCCTCTGTGATTTCTTAGTTGTCTACTTCTGTTTTAGATCCTGAAAGGCTTTGTTCAGTTTCTTCACTTGTCTGTTTGTGTTTTCCTGTAATTCTTTAAGAGATTTTGTGTTACCTCTTTCATGATTTCTGCCTGTTGACCCAAGTTCTCCTGAATTGATTAAAGTGATTTTTGCATTTTCTCTTTATTGGCTTCTATCTGTTGACCCATGTTCTCCTTCATTTCTTTAAATGATTTTTGTATTTCCCTTGTAACGGCTTCTAACTTTGGATCCATTTTCTCCTGTATTTCTTTAAGAGACTTATTGTGTCTTTAAGAGATTTATTTTGTCTTACTTGTGTTCCCTTAACAGAATCATGACCAGTGATATTAATTCAAATCTTGTCAGGTTTTTAGGTGTGTGTGTGTGTGTGTGTGTGTGTGTGTGTTGGGGTATCCAGGACTTACTGTTGTTGGAAAATTGGGTTAAGATGCTGACAAATTGCCTTGATTTCTGTTAGTAATGTTTCTATATTTGCCTTTTGCCATTAGGTTATCTCTGGCATTAGTTGATCCTGTTGTCACTGTCTGATGCTGGAACCTCTGTAAGCCTGTAAGGCTATTTCTGTTCTTCTGGATGGCTGGGTTTCCACTTGCACAGATTAAAAATGGGCTGCCCTACTCTTGGGTACCTTTGGAGCCCTGGTGTGCCTTGCCCCAAGAAATCTTAAGTAGAAAGCAGCAAAAGATTATGTTCTCTGGGCCTGTGGGAGGAAGGGCATGCCTCAGTGGACTCATGCAGAGGCAACACTTCACCCCTTCAGGAGGGACCACACACAGGATGGTCTATCAGAGGAGAGAGTTTCTTTGGGGCCTGGGGAGGGGAGTTAAGGGGGAGAGTTAAGAGGCAGAGGAAGGCAGAGAGAAGGAGAGAAGTAGGAGCTGACCATGACCATGTGGAGAGAGGGGGGATAGGAAAGGGGAATGGAAGAGCCCAAGAGGGCAAGAGAACAAGCATATGTGAGAGAGAGAAAGAGAGAGAGAGAGAGAGAGAGAGAGAGAGAGAGAGAAGGAGGAGGAGGAGGAGGAGGAGGAGGAGGAGGAGGAGCAGCAGCAGCAGCAGCAAGCAGCCCATTTCAGATGGGTCAGCCTACCTGACTACAGTCATGTAAGTATGGGGTAGAGCTGAGAAAGAACCCTAACAGTCAGTGGTCATAGAAGAATGTTTACACAGTGGGTCTGTGCTCAAGAGTCAAGGCCAAAGGTCATGGTATTGGCCTCTTCAGAACATTTATAAGTGTGGCCTACAAATATTGTTGTCACCTAAGAGAGCAGAATTAAAGCTGGCCTAGAATCCAGTTACAGGCTATAACTATTTCAGCGGTTCAATGGAGCTAGGTTTCTCAATCTTCACTGGAAGCCAGCAAATATTCTACATCTCAGGGTCTCAGAGTGATATCTGGCCATATCAGGTAGTTTACCAGCAAGGAATCTATAGTGTCATTGCTCATTGGGAGTGGAGGAAACTGGCATTTGGGGTATTCATATACAAGGGCAGAGATATTAAATCCTGTTGAAAATTTAGAGACTAAAACTTTCAGGTAATGGTGGCAGGCACAACTCTCCCTAACCACTGGCCAGCCTGTGACTGCAACTGTCATGGGAAACAGTCCATTTGACTCAGGTCATTGAAGAGTTAATGGCCATGGGTGTTGAAGCAGAAGAAAAAGGAAGTGATCCTAGCAGAGCATCCCAAGTGGAGGTCTGGTCTGATTTCAAAGAGCTTATAGGTGAGGTGCTTAATGTCACAGGAGGAGATCATGATTAGGTCACTTCTGATCCAGATCTCCAGGCAGGCAGACATACACACACACACACACACACACACTCATGTTTAATCTGAATCTTGCCTGAGGACATTCAATCAGGATCAATTGACTTAGATTCCAATCTCTTCTAATCTGGGCCACACCTTCTTCTCCAAGCCTATATAAAGACATGCAAGAAGGAGCTTTTGCTCTTTGCCTGCTTGCTCTCAGCTCGCTAGCAAGTCCATTCCTTCACCGGGATCCCAGCATCTCTATTGAAGACCAGTTGGGACCTCCAGCCTTGTAGACTGAGTGGATTCTGGAGTCCTGAACTTCCCATTCACAGCAAACCATTGGATTAGTGGGACCACAGCTTGTAAGTCATTCAAATCAATCTCCTTTCTGTATGTATGTAGGGATTCATTCTGTAGGGTCTGCTTCTCTAGAGAACCCTGACTAACATAGTGATTCAGAAGAAAGATTTCAAAGATTCAGAAGAAAGATACTTGTCTCAAAAATATTTCTCTGAGCTGGGCATAATGGTCCATGGATTTTCTCCCACTACTCAGTAGTTAACCAAATCTTTGATTCTGAGGCCAGCCTGGGCCATGTACCAAGTTCTAGGCTACACAGTCTGATTAGGTCTTAAAAGGTAAACCAAACAAAGCAGTGTTCTCTGTCTGCACCATTAAAGACATTGAGATGAATCTGAGCACGGGACCCAGTGAGTCTCATTCCAATGGAATCGATGGCTGAGCCCAATGTCTTAAACACTAAGCCCCCGTATCTCACAGCCTTCCTCCTTTTAGTATAATGTCCATACATTTATTTCTCCTTCTTAACGTCCTTCAAGGAGGGCTCCAAGAGTGTCTCCATGGCAGAGGGCTTGCGTGGCACATGTGCAGCCCTGGGTTAGATGCCCAGCAATAAACACAATTAGTAGCTGTCTGTCTTGGAGACACCCCTCTACAGGACAGTCTCTGATTCCCTCTGTGTTGAAGTCACAGAATCTAGTGCTCTGTGTCCATTTTTTGGCCTCTGTTTTTGTTTCATTCTTTGTTTTCTGTTTTTCTATCTAATAGGAGAAGTTTAGTAATGGTGTTCTGAGTCTTTAGGTGTCAAAAGCTTTCATAGAAGCACTTGGGAGGCAGAGACAGGCAGATCTCTGAGTTGGACACCATCTCTGCTCTACAGGGTGTTTCCCCCCACAATACCTAGAAAAACAATCTAAGGGATTTAAGAGGCAAGAGGGATAAACTGTATGAAGGCTATGAGAAATGAAGCTTTCAGTCAGATTAGTGGGTATCCCGGAGAATTGGTCTCAGTATTTATTTTTTTGGCATCTAGGTTACAGTTCTGAAACATTGCTTTCTTTGGTATTCTGTCTCTTTATGGAGTATAATTATTTGTGGTGTGAGAAAAAAACATAGCAACTTCACATTCAACTCTAAATTGTACTTGCTTTTCAGTAACGTTGATATTTTGAAATTGTGTATTTTGGAGGTTTATAGTTATTGTTCCAATGGTGTTTGTTAACATGTTTTTATCTTCTTCTGATAAAAAAATACAGACGGTGTTATTTTTTTTCTGTAGTCCAGGTCTTACTAGGCTGCCCTGGACTGTCTATAGCTGTCTAGGTGCAGTAGCAGGCTGTCGTCGACCTTGAAAAGATCCTCCTGTCTCTGCCTCTTGAGGGCTGGGATCCAAAGCATTTACCACCACACCGAACCCTTTCTGAGTTTACTCTGTTTTATTTGTGACAGTGTGCCCCTATGCAAACCTGGACAATCTGGTTATATTTTATTTTCTGTTCAAATTTCTTTCTGGTGTGTTTGGTGGTGTGTTTCTCCATAGGTCAGGTAGATCTCAGAAGACTTGGATGGGTGAATTGTCTCCTCCAATCCTGGTACCCAGAGACTGGCCTCAGGTCATTGGTATTGCATGTTCAGATGTTTCCAAGGTTGTTTGGAAACTGTGGTGTTAATAGTTGTTTAGGACTCATTCTGAGTAGACAAGAATTGTAATTAACATTGTAATTCTATCATTTACAAAGCAAGTAGGAGAAGATACAGCCACCTCTAATGGGTTAAATTCCAAGGTTTGTGGGTAGATTTAATATGCTAAACGCAGGGAGATACTTTGAACATAAGGTTACAACTTTGTTTTCCAAACAGGTCTGCTTGATCTGATGCCCGAATCCATACTGGCAATGGCCAAAGTGGACCTGTCTTTGGATGACATCATCAAGCTGAACTGGAGGCAGCAAGGCGGTCCTTCGTGGCGCCGGGGTCACAGCAGGGCCAGCTACCAGGGCTTCCGTGGCATCAATCCAGGCGGCGACAGCGGGCCTAGGAGGAAGAGGGCTGCCATGGCCCTCCAATACAGGAACTGTCTGGCACCATATAGCCAACAGAAGCAAGGTCATGACAAGTGGCAGAAGGACCTAGGCCACAGTGGCTTCGTGGGGGGAGCCAGGGTGGAGAGCGGTGGGCAGCTGTTTGTGTCCAGCCTGGACTTTGGAGTGTCCGATGCTGATCTACGGGAAGTCTTTGCTTCATCTGGAACTTTGAAGAAAGCCACCGTGCACTATGATCACTCTGGACACAGTTTAGGGACAGCAGATGTGCACTTTGAACGGGAAGCAGATGCCCTGAAGGCTATGCAAGAGTACTTGCCTCAATGGATCCATGCAGAGGCAACTTTCACCTGGAGGGACCACACACAGGATGGTCTAGTGTAGAAGAGAGTTTCTTTGGGGCATGGGGAGGGGAGTTAAGGGGGAGAGTTAAGAGGCAGAGAAAGGCAGAGAAGAGGAGAGAAGTAGAAGCTGGCCATGACCATGTGGAGAGAGGGGGGATGCGAAAGGGGAGTGGAAGATCCCAATAGGGCAGGAGAACAAGAGGATGAGAGAGAGAGAGAGAGAGAGAGAGAGAGAGAGAGAGAGAGAGAGAGAGTAGGGACAAGCAGCCCCTTTCATATGTATCAGACCTACCTGGCTATTGCCAGGTAAGTGTGGGGTGGAGCTGAGAAAGAACCTTAACAGTCAGTGGCCATAGAAGAATGTTTACACACTTTGGGTCTCTGTGGGTTTGTGCTCAAGAGTCAAGGCCAAATGTCATGGTATTTGCCTCTTAAAAGGTCTTACATAAACAACCGTAAGCCCATATACACATGGAGGCTGAACAATACTCAATGATACCTTGTCCAAAGAAGAAATAAATAAATAAATCTAGGAATTTTTAGATTTTTGGAAAATGAAGGCACAACATACTCAAATCTATGAGACATAATGAAAGCAGTGCTCAGAGGAAAGAAAACTCATAGCCCTGAGTGCCTCCAAAAGAAACTAGAGAGAACATACAATAGCAGCTTACAGCACATCTGAAAGCCCTGGAACAATAAGAATCTAATTCACCCAGGAGGAGTAGAAGACAGGAAATCATCAAACTCAGGGGTGAAATCAATCAAGTAGAAACAAAGAGAACCATACTAAGAATCAACAAACCCAGGAGTTGGTTCTTTGAGAAAATCAACAAGATAGACAAACCCTTAGCCAGACTAACCAAAGGACACATAGACAGTTTCCAAATAAACAAAATTAGAAATGAAAAGGGAGTACATTTGGAATGTAAACAAAGAATATAGTAAATAATAAAAAGAAAAAAACTGATATAGCAGAGAGAAGATCAGGAAGATGAGGAAAGACTTGTGTTATTAAGGACCTTTTTTTTTTGTTACTTAACATTTTATCAATTTTATTTTATTTTTTTTCAAAAAAATGTTTTATTGGATATATTCTATGTTTACATTTCATTTTCCTTTTTTTTTGGTTCCCCACCCCCCTAAGGTCCCACATGCCCTTTTCCTTCCCCCTTCTCCCTCATCCACCCCTTCCCACTTCCCTGTTCTGGTATTCCCCTACACTGATGCTTTGATCCTTCCCAGCACCAGTGTCCACTCCTTTCTTCTTGTCAGACATCATTTGGTATGTAAGTTGTGTCTTTTGTGTCCCAAAATTCTAGGCTAATATCCACTTGTCAGCGACTGCATACCATGGGTATAAGGCTGCTATGAACATAGTGGAGCATGTATCCTTATTGCATACTGGGGAGTCTTCTGGGTATATTCTCAGGAGTGGTATGGCTGGGTCCTCTGGAAGTATCATGTCCAGTTTTCTGAGGACCGCCAGACTGATTTCCAGAGTGGTTGTACCAGCTTGCAGTCCCACCAGCAGTGGAGGAGTGTTCCTCTTTCTCCACATCCTCGCCAACACCTGATGTCTTCTGAGTTTTAATCTTAGCCATTCTGACTGGTGTGAGGTGAAATCTCAGGGTTGTTTTGATTTGCATTTCTCTAATGAGTAATGATGTTGAACATTTTTTAAGGTGTTTCTCAGCCATCCAAATTTCTTCAGGTGAAAAGTCTTTGTTTAGCTCTGTACCTTATTTTTGGTTAAGGACCTTTTATCTAGAGAAAATTCCTTGAACTGAAGAGAAAAAGATGTGTCATTTTCTCACAGGTTAAATGAAGAGTCATGTAATGGAGCAGTTAAGTGTGCTAGTGATCTCTAACATGAAGGAGTACATGTATTGAATTCAACTTAGCTCATTAATTTAATGCTGGAGGGAAAAATGGCTTTGAAAAGGGAGACATTTCATGCACAAATAAATAAACTAATCAATAAAAAGTATCCATACAAAAAGTGGCAGTGATAGTTGATACATACTGTGAAAATGCTTATGTAGAAGACAATTACAAATGAGCATTAAAGATAGACGAGATACAAAAGGACTTTCTAATAAAGACATGATTCTGAGTAGGTAGAAATACTCAATTTTTAAAATAGTGATGATTTATACAGTCATATGATTTTTCCCTAATTGTTACCCAATTTTTATTCATTTCCTTTACTCACAAATATTTTCTACTTTTTGAAATTGTCCAAGCAGTCCATGAGTTTGTAGTACTCTTCATCTCTTCCTGTTCAGGTCTAGGACTGAAGCTATGCACCAGCAGACTAAGCTGGTTAGTCACTCTTTAAGATCAGTATAGCTTGTAGATTATAATGAGGGAATTGTTTACATACAGAAAAGTCTACATTAGTTTAATTTTTCTTGTTATTATACTTATTATTTTTATTTTTCAACATATATTTAGTGTCTCCTTATTCTGTCTTTGGTACCCATGTTAGTGTAGAGCTATGTCCTAGTTAAATAAAATAATTAAACAAATGAATGACATTTGTATTTTTTATGTTTTAAAATTTTTATCAATCTATTTTTGACAGATTCATACTCATATTTAATACAGTCTGATTACACTTATTTTACATTTTCATTGGCAAGACCCATAAATATCTAGAGCTTAACTCTGAAACCTAAGTTTGCTTCACCTTTTCGTTCTCTGCATTAGGTTTTACTCTATTATCCCTTGATATGTGAAAGTAGTGGTAAATAAAAAGCATGTAGTTTTTATTCCAACATCAAAACTAAAATGATTTGAATCAAAATCCGTAAAGACAGTCATCACACTGTTGTGCTTTTATGGAGTAAATCTAAAGCATTTGGTGTTTCTTCATTTAGAAATTAGAGTATAGGTAGCTAAGAGATCACTGAAGTTTAACGAGAGTAAAACATCTGCCTTTACTGATGAAGAAAATGTTACTTCACACCTGTAGCATTTCTATTTCAATGTTTCTTTTGGGAAGTGCTATGCATGCAGATATTCTACAGAAATCATTGTGTCATGGTTTCCAAGTTGAAATAAAACAACAAACTGAAAAAATAATTATCAAAATTAAATTTGTTGAAAGATAGACAGTGTGAAATTAAGTGGCACACTGTGAAATATTCATATTTAATTATGATGGATTGTATGAGAAATACCTCTGATAGGTTTGAACACTTTATTCATAGTTGGCAGTCCTATTTGGGGAGGTTTGGGTAGTATAGCCTTGCTGGAGGACAAACAAGACTATAGCCAAGGCTATTGGGAAAAATTATTTAGTTGATATTATATTTCCCATCTTTTTCAAATCTAAACATTACATTCTTAAGATTTTTGTGGCGTTTACTTTCAACTCAGCTTCCAGTAAAATGGAATGAGTGGATGCTACACATCTGCACTCCATGCACTTGCAAAAATGGCTTCTCTGCAATTTTAAAAGTGAATTTAGCTTCTCTTCCATTAATTTCATCAGTAATTAATTTTCTACGACTTCCTACTAGTTTCATCAGTAATTCAGTACTCATTTTCACAATAACAACTTAAATATCCCCATAAAGGGAACAAATTTAAAACAGTAATTATAACAAGGAAAAGCCTAGAACCAAATGTATTCACTGATAAATTCTACCAAATTTGTAATGAAGAATTAATACCAGCAAATCTCAAACAATTCCATAAAATATAAAATTGGACATACTACCAAGTTCTTTTTACAATGCCAGTATTATCTGCATCTGATAAGAGCACTACAAGAAGAGAAAACTACAGAAAAGATTTCTTGATTAAACAGGTGTAAGAATTCATATTAAATTATTTGCTATCTGAAATAATAAATCTATTAATATCATACACCAGTTACACTGAATTTTCTAAGGGATGCAAGACTGATTCCATACAATTAATAATTAATTAATATATAATTAATAAATAACAAATGCAATACAACAAATAAACCTAAAGCCAGGAAGCATATGATTATATTAACAGACACAGAAAAGACACTTGATAAAATTCAGTATTCTTCTTATGCTATATATCCTGAAGAATAAAAGGTACAAATCTCAACATATAAAACTATAGTTGACATTATGGAAGGTAAAAGCAAAAGTTTTTCTTCTAATGCCTGGACAGAGGTATTGTCCATTCTCAGCACTTATTTCATGAAAGTTTAATATTCCATTCAGACCAGTAAGCAAAAGAAATAAATTAAAATAAACTAAATAGGAAAGAAATAAGTCAAATTATTCTTTATTGTACTATACAGACTACCTCAAAAAAACCTCTTAAATAAACACTTTTATTGAAGTAACAGAATGTATACAATCTGAGGAGGTTTTAGCAATTGATATTTGCTTTGGGAAGCTAGTCAAGCTTTAGTATGCAGTTCTATATCTATCCACATGCATGTAGCACTAAAGAGATTTAATGACTTTTAAAAGAACACACAAAATTGGAAAGAGGCATTGAGAGCGATAAGAATTGAGAAGAAGTCATGGAAAGTATATATGATTTAAATTGCATGAATATATGAAATTCTCAATTAGCAGAAAAATATTATTAATTTAAAAATTAGAAAGTATTCAACAGGCCCATATCTCATAAAAAAATAGAAGTCATTCAAAACCTCCCAACCAGAAGAAGCCCAGGCCCAGGTGAATTTTGTGCAGAATTCTGCAAAACCTTCAAAGAAGACCTAAATATCAAAATTCCTTAAACTATTCCATAAAATAAAAACAGAATGAACACAATCTCTGATACCTAAACCACACAAGCACCCAACCAAAAAAGAGAACTTCAGACCAATTTCTCTTATGAATATCGATACAAAAATACTCAATAAAATTCTTGCAAAAAGAACCTAAGAACACATCAAAACTATCATTTACCACAATCAAGTAGGCTTCATCCCAGAGATGCAAGGTTGGTTCAATATACAAAAATCCATTAATGTAAACCACTATATAAATATATGCAAAGAAAAATCACATGATCATCTCCTTAGATACTGAAAAAGAATTTGACAAAATACATAACCTCTTAATGTTAACAGTATTGGAGAGATCAGGTATTCAAGGCCCATACCTAAACATTATAAAAGCAATTTACTGCAAACTAACAGCAAATATCAAATTAAATGGAGAAATACTTGAAGTAATCCCACTAATATCAGAGACAAGACAAGGATGCCCACTATCCCCATATCTATTCAATATAATTCTCGAAATCCTAGCTAGAACAATAAGACAACACACAAAGGATACAAACTAGGGATACAAATTGGCAAAGAAGAAATAAAGGTATCACTATTTGAAGATGATATGATAGTATACATAAAGACCCCAAAAATTCTACCAGAGAACTTCTACAGCTCAAGAGACTGGAGGCCCCAGAGATTTTAGAGGTCTCTTGAGGAGGGGGTTGGGTGAGTGGGGACATCCTCATGGAGACAAGGGGTAGGGTGGAGGTATGAGATGTGGAACAGTCAGAGGTGGACCAGGAGGGGAGTAAAATCTGGAGTGTAAAAAATTAATAATAATAATAATAATAATAATAATAATAAATATTGAGCAGTATGTTTGGGTTTTCTTTTTTCTGTTTGCTTTAGTTTGTTTTCATTTTGTATTCTAGTGAGAAATTCACCACAATGACATCAAAGAAAATAAAACCACCTAAGAATAACATAAACAAAGAAGGCAAAATATTTGTATAATGGTGATGTCAAGACGCTAATGAAAGCTTTTAAAGATACCAGACAATGAAAAGCCTTCTAATTCTCAAGGTTGCAGGATAAACACTATGAATGCTTCTATCTTCCTTTGGCATTCTTCAGGCAAAGGGAGTAAGAGGTTACCATTATGTTAACTGAAATAAGCCATCCTTCAGAAAGACACTAGAGATTTTGCATAAGCCGATGACACCAAGCTTGTGGGTATAACCAACCAATAACTGATCTGACTTAAGGCCCACTCCACAAGATGGAACCACTCTCCTAGAATATTTTGCAGGTAGTGCACTGTGGTCGATCAAAGTATTTGTGACTGGCTTCATGTTGACATTTTCTCTTTGGGGACCATGCATAATACCTTCCTGTACTAAAGACTGGAATACAGGGATGGAGGCTCTATGTAGAAACCAGTTCAACTTATGCATGCTTACTGAGCTCTGTAGATGTTGTCTTCAGCACTAGGACCTTGCTGTTTGTTTACTGAGAGCAACCGCTTGTCCTGACAACAGCCTATGTTGTTGAGGGATCCCCATAGGATCACTTTGGCCAACAACTCAATCATATGTAATGCAAGATCATTGCTGGTCACTGGCAGCTTCATTTGGTACCAGACAATGGCCAGCAGAAACTCTGTCTCCTGACTGTAAGGCAAGTTCATTTAGATTGCCTTCATATATGTATATATTTTAGGAAGTTACTCCTGCACTGGGTTTCCATATCATCCTCTCAAACATCCCTTAATTTTAGATGTCTCTTGCCATATTCTTTTCCTGAATTCCACTCCTCTTCCCTCTCCACTTGATTCTCCCATTTCTCTCTACCCAACATTCATCCAAAATTATCTATTCAGTTTCCTTACTTTAAAAAGTTCTACTTGTACCCTCGAGTACCTTACTTTATATCTACCCTCTGGGTTCTGCAGACTTATAGCTTGGTTATCCTTAACAGTTAAAATTGACTCATCAATGTATTCATATGACATTGTCTTTCTTGACTTTCAATGAATAACAGTGGCCACGTGAATAAAATTGTAAAGGGCTATCTAGTGTGTGTGTGTGTGTGTGTGTGTGTGTGTGTGTGTGTGTAGTATCTAAAGGAAGTAGTGGAAAAGAAAATGAGGTTAGAACATCTAAAACAAGGATATATGAACTGAGAAAAGCCAGAAGTAAAGTAAATAAAACTGGGGTTAGAACAATAAAATCGTGTCTTTGGCTTGTAAAACTGGGATACTGCACATCATACACACTACTCTCACTTTTTTTCACACCTGTTAACAGTTAAAGTCTCCCTAAAATTCTCAAGAAGACAGAAAGACATAATCATTGTTATTATTTAAGTAAATATGTGATAAAATAAAAACTTATGTTAACTGACAGTAAATTGAATTCTTAAATTAACATTGAAGTTTGAGTTTGTAGTTTGCATGGATGAAGGAATGCTAAAAGAGAAAATTCACAAGATCTCAAAAGTAGTGTTTAAGATTTCTTCATCATCTCCCCCTTGTTTGCCATTAACACTTAAGGCTTAATTCACATCTTCCTCATAATCATTTGGTTTATAAGTTCAGGAAAGTAGTTTAACATTCTGCATCTATTTTCTTTATGAAAACATGAATAGTTCAATTTGAGAGTTCTTCCTCTTGAACACATAGAATTGATTAGAAGCTTTTCATAATTTTTCTGTTGCAAATTATTGAATTATACAAACAATGTGAAAAAAATTATGTCAATACACTTTCAAGTAAATTTATATGAAGACTTAATTAAATTTATTTCCCCAGTAAATAAAAATTAGGTCATAGATATGAAAATATTTCATCATTTTTAAATGTTTTCATTTTAACATTAAATTATCTTCATTTTGAAGAAAATATATAGAAAAGTATAAGTTGCCATGATTCCTAGAACTAATGAATATGAATGATTCGATTAGTTTTTATTAGGCACATGAAAGCCCAGTTACCTAGCTGATAACATTTACTTTTAATCCTTGTTAAAATGAGGCAATAATTTGCAAGATTTTTGTGTATATGTGTACATTAAATCCTTCATATATTTTTAGACCTTATTCAATATTTTCTGATTGCTCCTATCATTTTGATACATTTTTGTGTATTCCTGATGTGACATTCATAAATTGTACCACTATGACTTTATCCATGTAAAATGGCTATTTATTGAATTTTCTTCCAACAGCTGGACTTATTTTCTGTCTCCATTTAAACACCTGAACAGAGAATTTGTTACTGTTTATTAAAAGAATTGAGTTTGAAAGCATAAAAAAAATCTGATTTGCAATCGTATGAAGAAAAACAATGCCTTTATTATCACGTGTTAAGCACTATTCTTATAGCAAACTGTGATAAATTCTTTGATTCTTTGATTTGGCACAGTATTTTCATATGCACAAACCAAAAATCCATGGTGAGCAGTGGGGCTGGCCCATCCTGTGTGTCCGGGGGACTGGGAGGGTGAGGACATTGACAAGTGTAACCTGGTGCTGTGACTGGAGCAATACTTTACTTTTCTGTCCGTTGTGCTTCGCCTTGCTCATGCCGGCCTTTAAAATGTTTAGTTTTCCTCTTGACATGGTCAACTGCTGAATTTACTTGAAGGATGTAGAATACTACTTAAAAAATATACTAAAGTCTGTACAATTAGGTTAAAGAATTGTGCAATTGTTTCCTTTTTAATTTTTAAAATTGAAGGTCACAAATATTTGAGATCAGACCTAATAGAGTAATAGTACTATTTAATTTAACAAACGTCTAGTAAATACTTCAACTTTGAATGTAAACTAACAAACCAGACCACCTAGGAGATTGTTTGCCCAGAGTTTCAAAGCACATTGTCTATGAATGGAAATTGAAATAATTTATAGAATATTGACATAAGAAAAAGAAAGCCCAGTTCTACTGATACCTACATAGACATAGTGTTATAACTAAAGTGTTTTCCAGGGCATTATTTTATATAGTGAGGAAAAAACCTAAAGTGAAACTATCCACCACAGAAATCCAGTTTACAAAAGGTTATCTACAGCATTATACTCCAGTCTTCCCTACTAGGGACCATTCATTACAACTGATACTTATTCCCAGCTCTCAAGTTGATATACAGTTGACAAGAAATGAAATAAAATAAAATAAAATAAAATAAAATAAAATAAAATAAAATAAAATAAAATAAAATAAAATAAAATAAAACAAAACAAAATAAAATAAAATAAAATAGAAATCTAAAAGAAAACTTGCCAGCACATTTGGATACTTGTCAACTTAGCAGACTAATATATTACTATCAAATCATAATTGTCCTTTCTCTATTTATCCAACAGAATAAAAATTTCAGTATTGGATGTCTAGGACTAACTCATTGAGCTCCAGAAGACTTGGGCATCTTGTCTTCTAGGCTCGACTCCATTCCTCACCTGCGACTGGCCTTGGTGGATATCACAAAGTCCCGGCACTGCTAGTATGCTGGGTATTCAGGGCGACGCATGCCGCGTTCTTGCCAAAGGCTGCTTCGTACCTCTCAGGGAAGCTAGCCTTGCCCCACTCTGCCGAGCTTCATCTTTTCTCTAGGACTTCTTCATGCCTGCGAATTTTATAGCAACTGAGGCTGGACCAGTGGACTCTTAGCTGCTTATTGCGCCCAATTCCCGCCGTGAAGACCAGTAGAACATCGAAAACTCCTACAGATTGCCATGTTCAGCTGCCTGCATGAGATATGGCCCTGGCCTCTTCTGGATAAAAGCTTCTGTGTGTTGATCCTGAATAAATGTTTTCACTTTAATGATGTTGGTCTTTTACTGATCACAATTAATTCTTTTGTTTTGTTTTGTTTTTCTTTTTAATGCAGTTTCTGTGTGTAGTCCTGGCTGTCTTGAAAACAACTAATTATAAAATAACAACTGTTTATTAAGCTAAACAGTATAAAATTTCCCAGTAAAACAAAGTTCCTATTTGCATAGATCCATAATCTGAAATATCACAAGAACAGCCCAGAGCAAGTCACGTGAACATCATGAAGTACAAAGACAGTCTCTGTTTATTTCTCTGAACTTTTAGATTCTGACTTCATTGTCTGCAATTCTCTAAAAATTCCTATATTTAGACTTTTATAATAGCTCATAAGCTCTGATTGCTCACTGAACTTTTCTAGACCAAAGGTCCAACAATTCTTCCATGTACACACACACACACACACACACACGCACGCACGCACGCACGCACGCACGCACACACACACACACACACACACACATGCACGCACGCGCGCGCGCGCGCACACACACACACACACATACAAAATGGATGGATGGATGGATGGATGGATTGATGGATGGATGGATGGATGATGGATGGATGGACAGACAAATAGGCATGCAGACAGTCAGGCAGGCAGATAAACAGATAACAGGATCAAGTAACTCATATTAACATCCCACTCTCTGGTATTAATTTCTGCTGTAGCTCATTTTATATTGCTGTGACAAAACACTGATAAAAACCAACTTGTGAAGAAAAGGATTTATTTCAGTCTCCTGAACAAAGGAAGCCAAAGCAGGACTCTGAGTGCAGGAACTGAAGTAAAGAACATAAGAAATGCTGCCTTCTGTATTTTTCCCCTTGTTTACTCAATTTGTTGTTTTGTTTTATTTTTATAGAAGTTAAGACTGCCTGCAAATGACTGTCACTGTCCACAGCAGGGTTGGCCCTCCCACGTCAATCAACAATCAAGAAAATCCCCATAGACTTGCCTTCCTGCAAATCTGATAGAGAAAAATTCCCAATGGAGGTTCCTTCTTCATAGGTCCCTCTAGTTTGCACAAAGCTGTATGAGGAATCAATACACCTGCAAAACATGATTTAATTCTCCTGATTTCACAGATTATGTTTCATTGCTAGAATGTTGATCAAAAAGACAAGAATTAAATTTAACTCTTGGTTGATGCGTTTTTATAAATGTATTTTCAGGGCTGGTAAGATGGCTTAGCCATTAAAGGCTAGCAAACTTAAAACCTCCAAAATTGTACTTTTGAAGTTGCTTATGTTTCAATCATTTAAATTCAGTTATTGACATAATGAAAAGAAATTCTTACAAATATTTTATTGCATAGAAGATGAGATATATATATAGACTTCATCCCAGTTTAATTGGTATATATAGACCTTATCCCAGTTTAATTTGTAACTGAATTCTCATTCACATATTTCTAATGTACTTCCAAGACTTACTTTTATGATCCTGTATACCTATATCCTTAAAATTGAAACATTGACCACCTCAAAACAAGAGAGAGCCAAGACTCTGGAAGTAAAGAAAATGTTCAAGGTTCACGATGGACCCCCCCAAGGTAATGTAAACTATAGATTGTCCCCCACTGACCCAGGATTTTTCATTTTGTGTAGGGAACTTGAGAAATGCAGCCTTAGACATATCACTCATGGTAGGGTGAGCTTTTCTGAGATCTATAGGGCTTTGAGTCACATATACACCTGTTAGTAGCATTGATAAACTCATTGATTCATTAAGTTGGATCTGGATAGAGAAGGTCTTTAGTATATACTATTAATGCCTCAAATAGCAGCAGGTAGATGCCTGTTAAAGTCTCGTAAAAGTCACATGACATTAAACAACATATGTCATTAACTCAGCCTTTACACCATTTATATAGTTTTTCTAAGATTCGCAACCCATTCCCCTGTTTATACTAATTACATCTTCTGAAGCAAAAACATCAGTGAGCACCCTTCTACTGACTCTTGCATGTCTAAAAATTCTACCTCTAAGTAGATCTGTGTTATAGACACAAGTTTATTGAACTACAGGAATAAGCATTATTAATCTGACTTTGTTTTTCTATATAATAAGTATTATCTCCTCAATTAGATTTTTCCAACCAAGCCTTGCCCATGGCTTGTAGTGAATTCTTCAGCTTTTGCTTCTTCCCTCTCTGCCATGTTGCTCTTCTAAACCCTACGGTTTGTCCTTCCAAATGTGCATCATAGAAAAAAGATAAATTAACAAAACAATATCTACTACACTTAAATTTAATCATGTATAGCATATGAATAATGCAGTGTGGCATGTGCACTGTCATTTCAAGGCCGTGTTGTAATATAGGTTGCTAATAGGGACAATTTGCGCTTAAGCACAATGGTCACAAGAGCACTGCATGCATTCACCCATGCCTGTGCCTGCTCATGCACGCTGTCTTCCATTACTTATAAAAAGCAGTGAATCTCATACATCCTTGGGACTGAGTTGAACACTTAATAAAGAAACACACAGAGACATTTAAATCACGAACATCAAGTATCTATACATTTAAGTTAATAAGCCTTCTTTTGGCTAATTGCAGAAAATACATAGAGATGAAAGCAGCAAAGACTGGTTTTAATTTTATCTTGCCATTATTTTAATATATAGTTATTTTAATACTTAAACATGTATATATGAAATTTTGAACTTAACAAAATTCATGAAGAATGTAGATTACTCTGGAAATGGACTTTGAGCATTTTTCTAGTAATATATGTACTGTTCCCTGTTCACTAGGTACATTTTAATATAATATTTTCTTCTTTAATACTTTGCAAGTTTCATTTTAAAGGCCAATCACTTTCTATTACATTTTTTTGTGATCTGTTTAGAGGAACAGGCAATGCTTAATAATATCTGTAGATGGGATATCTACTATACATCTTTTAAAAATATAATATTCATTACTTAAAATATATGGCTAAATATTTTGTCTTAGCATTAAAAGAAACATCTACCTGGTATCTGTGTATTAAATTACTTGAATTGTTTACTTACACTTAATTTTAATAATAGTAAATTTAAGTACCTAATTTCCCTCTTTAGAATTAGAATATTAAAATAAGAATATTTTTACTTTAAACATAAAATAAGTCACAGCACAGAGTTCACTCCATATATTATGTTATTTATTAATATTTTATTCTAATTTAGATATTATTGCCAAGAACAAATTATTTCACTGACTTTTTTCTTGTGGCATAATTCTCGAATTTACAAAGTATCCATGTGCAATCAGTTTGTATTTCAACAAATTCTACAATATTTCAAATGGAAGCATACTCAACCCAGCCTCTAGCATCACTTAACTTAAAATTAATTAAAGTAAGCTTATTCAGATAAGACCAAGAACTAGCATTTTCATCAAAGTCAAATGAATAAAGAAATGAGAATCACTGAGCACCTACTTCTGTGGGTGTGTATCAAATCTCTGCACACAGTGGAAGATGTAATTATTTGGTGAGCATGGTGTGGTCAGGAAATCCTCAGTAAAACTCAAATCAGATTTCTTCAATCTTTGCAATTTAACATATAATTATAGTAGTACATATAATATACGTAGTGTTGACTTCTGAGATAAAAGTTATTATTTTCAATTTTAAAAAACTGACTTTTCAATGCCAACTTTCCAGTTGGAGTTATACTTCAAGCAAATATGTAATTCCATCTTAATTTAGCCCCCCAAATCCTTTGTAAATACCCACAAGATCATTTCTGCCTGTATCTGTACTCAGTATCATCCTTTATTCTGAAATGCTGCATTTCCAAGGCAACTCAAAGTTCAGTTCAGTTCTAATCCCTTCTTTAAATCTCAGGTTAGAAACAAATGTATGGTAGTATATTATTATAACAACATATATTACATTCAAAGATACCTGAACTTTTGCTGGACCTCACAGTCAGAATTAATAATGCACACTGTGGTCCCTTATGACCTGCTGTGCCCTCCGCCTCTTTATTTAATTTGCCTTTAATAGAGCAACTCATTGTTCTGGCCTTGGATTTCCCATGTAATCAGTTTCGACAAGTTCAGCCAAACACACAGCTGCAACTTTACTCACTCTCCCATGACTCTGACTTGGTAAGCAGTACATGAGTGCATGCATATATACTACAGTAATCAAGGGTGAAAACAGCAGATAAGTGTGAAGACAACTTATATAATAAATATTTTCAGCCAATGCTGGAAACAGAATTCTGATGGTGATATTTTTCCAGTTTTGTTAGTTATCTAGATGAACAAGGGTCAATTAAAGTGAGAGACTTGATCCCCCTTGGAACCCTGTTAAAGATATCTGTAAATTATATCTCATTATTTTCCAATATGGTACTTTCTTTGCTTTAAATAAATACAGAATAAAATCCATTTGTAGGGACAAGACAAGAGAAGTCAAGACACTTAAATGTCAGACAGGCACAGATCAGATACATACAAAAGCAAAATTGACAAGGCAAAAGCCATGAGCTACAGAAAGGCTGAATGTACAGAGTACAGAGACCGAGTAGAGAATTCACATCTTGACTTGCTCTTGGTTCAACTGTTGCAGGGAGTAGTGCTTTACTATTTCTTTAATGGAAGGTTGATACATTTTAAACTCTTTGAGGTTATTATTAAAGTATTTTAATAAATACTATTGAGACATCTGCAGATCTTTTTAAAAAATGAGAGCAATAAGAACATTATTGTAAGTGATTATCTTATTTTAGTTAGTCTTCTTTTCCCAATTTTTTTTGTCTCTTGAATATCAGTTTACTGAGCACACTATACATTCATTAGATTAATAGCTAAAAATATTAGTGAGTATTTACCATGAGTACTCAATGAGTATTTACTATGAACTCATATTCTAGACTCAACAAATTAAGGAATGCACATGAATCTTCCTTCTGCTTAGAGCTACCGAAATGTACTCATATAGATCATAAATAAAAAACAACATAGGAACATAAAATATAACTCTAGGGGTTTACACTATGGAAAATTTAAAACAGGCAGAAAGAATGGAGTAATGGCAGGTTATGTGGAAAAGATTCTGTGGGGAGATAGATATTTAAATATTTGTGTGCTGAGTGGACACAGGACAGAGAAAAGGGAATGAGAGAAATCAAAGAACCATAAGCCAAAAGACACAGCAGAGTAAACAGAAAGAAAAAAAAATCACCAGAACTAGAAAAGGGATACAAAGGGAACCATCCGGGCAGAGTAGGGTACTGTCCCTGAAATGTTGAGTCCCAGATCCCATCAGCTCACAGGACTTTGCAGAGTAATTACTCAATAGTAATGCAAGCTCAGTACTGGGGGCAAGCAAAATTTTGTTTGAACTTCATCTTTAATTTGTTTAATGGCCTAGAGCAGATTCTGTAGCCTGAGGCTTCATGCCTTTGATCAGCACTGCTACATTTGCCTTGAAGATATTAATAAGACTAGATACTAAGTCAAAGAGTGAGAATTCTTACAGAAAAATATGGATATAAGGGATAATTAGTTGAAAAGTTTTCTCCTTCTTTTTGCCTCAAATTGACAATAAAATATTTAACAGTACTCAAAAATCAATAAAGGTTGTTGAGGTGTTTTACTGAAAATAATAGTGTTCTTCTGCACTGAAAATTAGCTAAAAGAGATCTGTCTTTTATTCACAAGAAAGTTGATGAGTTGTCCCAACTCTTACGCGGGCTCTAGTCTGTTTACACGTTTGGTGTGGACTAAATTCTGATGTGAAGTTTGAACACTGCTGTGTCCATTCTTTAAGTATTTTTCTGCCAATTTCCTATTACTAAAATGCTGAATAGGCCGAAAGAGAAGTCTCAGCATGTAAGGAAACACACTTAGCATGCCTGAGGGCCGGAGCAATGAGAAACAAGGAAGAATGTCACATACACAAGTTGTCCGCTGATGTCCACTTGCACACATACACAGCATGCCCTGCGAGTGCACACATGTGTGCACTCAATAAATAAATAAACTTCCATGACGTCTTTAAAATATATAGCTCAAAATGCCAAAAATCACTACTCTCTGGCCCTTTAACAGAACCTTTTGTTGAATGCTAACAAAAACAGTTATGCAAATACTAATAATGTGAAATTCTGTATGATAATACTTATGATTTTCACATTCACAGTGGCTTTCCTAGTCATTTTTAATATTCTATTCGTTGTTCCCCTATTTTATGGCAGGATTAGATTTATTGAATGCAAGGTATAGGAGTGATGTACCGCCCCACATCAGTAGGTTAAAATGTGCATATGGATCAAAATTTATTTAAACAACAGAATATGTATAAAATGAATGTCATGTCAGAAGTTAAACAAACACCTAAACCACTATACTTTTGTACACTCAATAGTGTAAAAAATAAAATTTAAAACTCTAAATTACTAATGGGAGCTTAAAATACTAACCATCAATTTGTTGGTGGATAATATGAAAATATGTTATGAACTTTTACTGATGTACATAAAATTATGGGTTTTGATTTTTATCATGTTATGTGAACTAAAAGAGTTCTACCATGTTTCTTAAACTAATATCAAATCTGTTTTTTGGCCAAAAATGCTTTTTATTTATTTGTTTGTTTGTTTGTTTGTTTGTGGTAATCAGATAAAGACATTACTGTTGGGCTTTAATATAAAACATACAGTTTATTCATCCAAAATTAATACAAATTTATCGAAATGAATTCATTAAGGCTTATCTTTTCCTCTGCACAAGGGTGTCTTTAGGAATTCACTTTTCATAAGTCTAGTAGACACTAAGAAAGAATGTTTGGGAGGAATAGAAATGCTTAATCCAGAGAGTTTAGTGGATAGTCTACTGGAACAACCACATTGCTAAAGAAGTCCACTAAGAACTATTCCACTAAGATTCCACTAAGAACTATTAATTTGGCCAAGTTGAAGACAGAATATGGCCTGATTTGTACTGCTGATATATACCACAGTGTATGAGACATTATTTCTGCACTTTCTACATATCAGGTGAGGCTGTTCACATACACATTTCGTATGGTTGACATTTTCTGCTGCACTAAAATAGACGACATTTAACAATAGTTCCAAAACAGTACATCTATGTTTGTGTGTTACTGTTTGTGTGTGATGTACGTATGTGTACACATATGTGTGCATGTGTATTTATATGCATGTATTTGTATGTGCATATGTATGTATGTGTGTATACATATATGTGTGAGTGATTTAAAAACATTTCTGTACACTTAGTACAATGAAGACATAGATGAAGATGCTCTACTTTCTTATCATTGCTGTAATGACTCCCTCATCCATTAAAGAATGTGGGAGTCATTACATCAACAAGAAGAAAGTTAAAGTCCCAGGAAATAATTATTTTCAACATTTGCAAAGATTTGATCTTACAGTTTTAAAGTATAAAATAATCACGCAAGTCAAGTATCAGAAGCTAGATGAATTATTAAAGTTGCCCCGACACCATTGATTACTAATACTATCAAACAGAAGTATATAAAACCCATCTAGTTCTATTTTCTTAAGCTCACTTAATGAGTAACATGTAATAAAAAAATTCACTTCCCAACATATTCGTGAATGATTCTGTAGTCGACAGAATGTATTATAGAATGATTCGTAGGCTTCAGGACTGCTGACTTGTTTTCTTTGGGCCTGTGACTATGTAGCAGATTACAGTGGGGAAAGCTATCCATGTACAGAATATGAAAAAGAGAGACAGGAAGACACTGGGAACCTATAAACATCTTGAAGTGTAAGGGCTTGGTATCTGGAAGAAGTCCCTTAAGCCCTGTACTGGCTTCTTTTGTGTCAACTTGACACAGGCTGGAGTTATCACAGAGAAAGGAGCTTCAGGTTAGGAAATGCCTGCATAAGATCCAGCTGTGAGGCATTTTCTCAATTAGTGATCAAGGGGGGAGGGCCCCTTGTGGGTGGTACCATCCCTGAGCTGGTAGTCTTGGCTTCTATAAGAAAAACAAGCAGAGCAAGGCAGAGAAATGCTTAATCCAGAGAGTAACATCCCTCCATGGCCTCTGCATCAGCTCCTGCTTCCTGACCTGCTTGAGTTTCAATCCAGACTTCCTTTGGTGATGAACACCCACGTGGAAATGAAAGCTGAATAAACCCTTTCCTCCCCATCTTGCTTCTTGGTCATGATGTTTGTGGAGGAATAAAAACCCTGACTAAGACAAATTGATACCAGCATAGTGGGGTATTCCTGTAACGACCAGATCACGTTTGGAGGAGGACTATGGAAGGACTTTGGAGCTTTGAGCTAGGAGAGGCATTGGGATGTTAAGAGCTCTGTGGGATGTTTTGTAGGAGCTTGTAAGATAATGTTGAGAACAGTGCAGAAGATGGAGGCCTGGCTAGTGAAATTACAGAGGGAAGATTAAAGACTATTATCAGTGCCATTGCTGTTTGATTTTGAAGATTCTGTGGTTTTGGTTAGCTGGAGCTGAAGAATCAGCTGTGATTAACAAGATACCAGAACTAGTAACATAAAACCTTTGCATTACTGGGACTATTGATTCTGGTAACATGGAGCTAATAAATTGGTAGTGAATAAGAAGAGACTAGCATCATTGAGGTAAAATCTTCTGGGAAATGTTTCCTGAGAACACAAAGAGGCTTTGTTCCAGATATAGCCAAAGTTGTGCCTCGTGCTGCATCAGGACTTGGTAATGTTTGAGTCACCCAGGTGGTACTAATTTTGAGGACATGAATTGGTCCTGAAGAGCAGCTGAGGCTCAGCACTGTGAGAAGCCATGGAAGGCCATTGGTGAAGGCACAGTCTCAGTTGCAATTGATGGCCCAGGACTGAAGAGGTCAAGCAAAGGAATTGAGGCTTGGCACCATGAAGAGACCCTGTGAGAGGCTATTGGTGACGCATGTTTTATATAAAACATACATAAAATGATCATTTATGAATACCTAACATCATGTCTATCTTAAGGCAAAGACCAGCACAAAATGTAATGGAGAAATAAAGGAAACGTCTTTTTTTTATTATTGTATATATTCTATATTTACAATTCATTTCCCTTTTTCTGGTTCCCCACCCCCAAAGGTCCCACATGTCCTTTTCCCTCCCCTGCTCCCGCATCCACCCCCTCCCACTTTACTGTTCTTGTACTCTCCCACAATGATGTTTTGGTCCATTCTAGCACCAGTGTCCACTCCTTTCTTCTTGTGAGACATCACTTGATATGTGATTTGTGTCTTTGGTGTTCCAAGCTTCTAGGCTAATATCCAATTATCAGTGACTGTATACCATGGGTATTCTTTTGAGACTGGGTCACCTCACTTAGTATGACGTTCTCCAGCTCCATCCATTTCTCTAAGAATTTCATGAATTCATTGTTTCTAATGGCTGAATAGTACTCCATTGTGTATATATACCACATTTTTTGTATCCATTCCTCTGTTGAGGGACATCTGGGTTCTTTCCACCTTCTGGCTATTATATATAAGGCTGCTATGAACATAGTGGAGCATGTATCCTTATTGCATGCTGGTGAATCTTCTGGGTATATTCCCAGGAGTGATATGGCTGGGTCCTCCGGAAGTATCACGCCCAGTTTTCTGAGGAACCACCATACTGATTTCCAGAGTGGTTGTACCAGCTTGCATTCCCACCAGCAGTGGAGGAGTGTTCCTCTTTCTCCACATCCTCGCCAACACCTGATGTCTTCTGAGTTTTTAATCTTAGCCATTCTGACTGGTGTGAGGTGAAATCTCAGGGTTGTTTTAATTTGCATTTCCCTAATGACTAGTGATGTTGAACATTTTTTAAGGTGTTTCTCAGCCATCCGAATTTCTTCAGGTGAAAAGTCTCTGTTTAGCTCTGTACCCCATTTTTGGATAGGGTTATTTGGTTTTCTGGGGTCTAACCTCTTGAGTTCTTTGTATACATTGGAGATTAGCCCTCTGTCGGATGTGGGGTTGGTGAAGATTTTTTCCCAATTTGTTGGTTGCCGATTTATCCTTTTGACAGTGACTTTTGCCTTACAGAAACTTTGTAGTTTTATGAGGTCCCATTTGTCTATTCTTGTTCTTAGAGTATAAGCAATTGGTGTTCTGTTCAGGAATTTTTCCCCTGAGCCGATGTCTTCAAGGGTCTTCCCCAGTTTCTTTTCTATTAGTTTTAGTGTGTCTGGTTTTATGTGGAGATCCTTAATCCACTTGGAGTTGAGTTTAGTGCAAGGAGATAAGAGTGGATCAATTCTCATTCTTCTGCATGTTCACCTCTAGTTGAGCCAGCACCATCTGTTGAAAAGGCTATCTTTTTTCCACTGGATGTTTTCAGCTCCTTTGTCGAAGATCAATTGGCCATAGATGTGTGGGTTCAGTTCTGGGTCTTCGATCCTATTCCATTGATCTGCTTCCCTGTCACTGAACCAATACCATGCAGTTTTTTTTTTATCATTTTTTTTATTTTCTATATTCTTTGTTTACATTCCAAAGGCTTTCCCCTTTCCCAGGTACCCCCCACCATATGTCCCATAATTCCTCTCCCCCCCCATGCTATTCCCCACTCTTTCCCCCCCCCACGATTTCTCTGTTCTGGGTCTACAATACTGGATCCAATCTTTACAGGCCCAGGGTTCTCTCCTTTTTTTCTTCTTGAGAGTCATTTGACTTGCTAATTGTGCCTTGAGTATTTAGGGCTTCTGGGCTCATTAATATCCACTTATCAGTGATTGCATTTCATGTGTATTCTTTTGTGATTGGGTTAGCTCACTTAGGATGATAGTTTCCAGATCTAACCATTTACCTACAAATTGCATGAATTCATTATTTTTAATTGCTGAGTAGTACTCCATTGTATAAATATACCACATTTTCTGTATCCATTCCTCCTTTGAGGGATATCTGGGCTCCTTCCAATTTCTGGCTATTATAAACAAGGCTGCTATAAACATAGTGGAGCATGTGTCTTTGTTGTATGCAGGGGAATCCTCTGGGTATATGCCCAGGAGTGGTATGCCAGGGTCCTCTGGGAGTGGCATGCCCAATTTTCTGAGGAACCACCACACTGATTTCCAGAGTGGTTTTACCATTTTGCAATTCCACCAACAGTGGAGGAGTGTTCCTCTTTCTCCACATCCTCGCCAGCACTTGTTGTCTCTCGAGTTTTTAATCTTAGCCATTCTGACTGGAGTGAGGTGGAATCTCAGGGTTGTTTTGATTTGCATTTCCCTGATGACTAATGATGTTGAACATCTCTTAAGGTGTTTCTCGGCCATCCGAATTTCTTCTGGTGAAAATTCTTTGTTTAGCTCTGTGCCCCATTTTTTGATAGGGTTATTTGGTTCTTTGGGGTCTAACTTCTTGAGTTCTTTGTATATATTGGATATTAGCCCTCTGTCGGATGTGGGGTTGGTGAAGATCATTTCCCACGTTGTTGGTTGCCGTTTTGTCTTTCTGACAGTGTCCTTTGCCTTACAGAAACTTTGTAATTTTATGAGGTCCCATTTGTCCATTCTTGATCTTAGAGCATAAGCTATTGGTGTTCTGTTCAGGAACTTTACCCCTGTGCCCATGTCCTCCAGGGTCTTAATACCACTGCTCTGTAATATTGCTTGAGGTCCAGGATATTGATTCCCCCAGAAGTTCTTTTGCTGTTGATGATAGTTTTAGCTATCCTGGGTTTTTTGTTATTCCAGATGAATTTGAGAATTGCTCTTTCTAGCTCTATGAAGAACTGAGTTGGGATTTTGATGGGGATTGCATTGAATCTGTATATTGCTTTGGGCAAGATTGCCATTTTGACTATATTAGTCCTGCCAACCCACGAGCATGGAAGATTTTCCCATTTTCTGATGTCTTCTTCAATTTCCCTCTTCAGAGACCTGAAGTTTTTGTCATATAAATCTTTCACATGTTTGGTTAGCGTCACTCCAAGATACTTTATATCATTTGTGGATATTGTGAAGGGTGTCATTTCCCTAATTTCTTTCTCGGCCTGCTTATCCTTCGCATATAGGAAGGCTACTGATTTACTTGAGTTGATTTTATAGCCAGCCAATTTGCTGAAGTTGTTTATCAGTTGCAGGAGTTCTCTGGTGGAGGTTTTTGGGTCACTTAAGTAAACTATCATATCATCTGCAAATAGTGATAGTTTGACTTCTTCCTTTCTGATTTGTATCCCTTTGACTTCCATCTGTTGTGGAATTGCTCTAGCTAGTACCTCAAGTACTATATTGAAGAGATATGGCGAGAGGGGACAGCCTTGTCTAGTCCCTGATTTTAGAGGGATTGCTTCAAGTTTTTCTCTGTTTACCTTGATGTTGGCTACTGGTCTGCTGTATATTGCTTTTACTATGTTTAGATATGGGCCTTGAATTCCTGTTCTTTCTAGGACCTTTAGCATGAAAGGATGCTGAATTTTGTCAAATGCTTTTTCAGCATCCAATGAGATGACCATGTGGTTTTTTTCTTTGAGTTTGTTTATGTAGTGGATTACTTTGATGGATTTCCGTATATTGAACCATCCCTGCATCCCTGGGATGAAGCCAACTTGATCATGGTGAATGATCATTTTGATGTGTTCTTGGATTCGGTTGGCAAGTATTTTGTTTAGTATTTTTGCATCGATATTCATAAGAGAAATTGGCCTGTAGTTCTCTTTCTTAGTTGGATCTTTGTGTGGTTTTGGTATCAGGGTAATTGTGGCTTCATAGAATGAGTTGGGTAGTGTTCCTTCTCTTTCTATTTTGTGGAATAATTTGAAGAGTATCGGTATCAGGACTTCTTTGAAGGTCTGATAGAATTCTGCACTAAAACCGTCTGGTCCTGTGCTCTTTTTGGTTGGAAGACTGTCTATGACCCCTTCTATTTCTTTGGGGGTTATGGGTCTGTTTAGACGATCTATTTGATCCTGGTTTAATTTTGGTATTTGGTAACTGTCGAGGAAATTGTCCATTTCCTCCAGATTCTCCAGTTGTGTTGAGTATAGGTTTTTGTAGTAGGATCTGATGATTTTTTGAATTTCCTCAGTTTCTGTTGTTATATCTCCCTTTTCATTTCTAATTTTGTTAATTTGAATACTGACTCTGTGCCCTTTAGTAAGTCTGGCTAGGGGTTTATCTATCTTGTTGATCTTCTCAAAGAACCAGCTCCTGGTTTTGTTGATTCTTTGTATGGTTCTCTTTGTTTCAACTTGATTGATTTCAGCCCTGAGTTTGATGATTTCCTGTCTTCTACTCCTCCTGGGTGAAATTGCTTCTTTTTGTTCCAGAGCTTTCAAGTGCGCCATTAAGTTGCTAGTATATGCTCTCTCCTGTTTCTTTTTGCAGACACTCAGGGCTATGAGTTTTCTCTAAGCACTGCTTTCATTGTGTCTCATAGATTTGGGTATGTTGTGCCTTCATTTTCATTAAGTTCTAAGAATTCTTTGATTTCTTTCTTTATTTCTTCCTGTTCTAAGGTATCATTGAGTAGAACATTGTTCAGCCTCCACACGTATGGGGATTTTCTGTTGTTTTTGTTGCTATTGAAGAACACTCTTACTCCATGGTGATCTGATAAGAGGCATGGGATTAGTTCGATCTTTTTATATTTGTTGAGATCTGTCTTGTGTCCAATTATATGGTCGATTTTGGAGAAGGTACCATGAGGGGCTGAGAAAAAGGTATAGTCTTTTGCTTTAGGGTGAAATGTTATATATATATATATATATATATATATATATATATATATATATATATGTTAAATCCAATTGCTCGAAAGTTTCGATGAGTTTCTCTGTGTCTCTGTTTAGTTTCTGTTTTCCTGGTCGGTCCACTGTGGATAGTGGAGTATTGAGGTCCCCCACAATGATTGTGTTAGGTGCAATGTGTGCTTTGAGCTTTAGTAAGGTTTCTTTTACAAATGAGGGTGCCCTTACATTTGGAGCGTAGATGTTTAGAATTGTGAGTTCTTCTTGGTGGATTCTTCCTTTGACTAGCAGGAAGTGACCTTCTGTGTCTCTTTTGATGACTTTGGGTTGAAAGTCAATTTTATCTGATATTAAAATGGCTACTCCAGCTTGCTTCCTGTGACCATTTGCTTGCAAAATTGTCTTCCATCCTTTTACTCTAAGGTAGTGTTTGTCTTTGACTCCGAGGTGTGTTTCCTGTAAGCAGCAAAATGTAGGGTCCTGTTTCCGTATCCAGTCTGTTAGTCTATGTCTTTTTATTGGGGAGTTGAGTCCATTGATGTTAAGAGATATTAAGGAATAGAGATTATTACTTCCTGACATTTTTGATGTTATTTTTGTTTTTGAGTAGTTATCTTCCTTTGAGTTTGATGGAAGAAGTTTACTGTCTTGCTTTTTCTTGGGTGCCATTCCCTTCCTTGTGTTGGAGTTTTCCTCCTATTATCCTTTGTACAGCTGGGTTAGTGGGAAGATATTGTGTAAATTTGGTCCTGTCATGGAATATTTTGATTTCTCCATCTATGTTGATTGAGAGTTTTGCTGGGTATAGTAGTCTTGGCTGACATTTGTTTTTTCTTAGGGTCTGCATGAGGTCTGCCCAGGATCTTCTAGCTTTCATGGTTTCTGGAGAGAAGTCTGGTGTAATTCTGATAGGTCTTCCTTTATATGTTACCTGGCCCTTTTCTCTTACTGCCTTTAATATTCTTTCTTTGTTTAGTACATTTGGGGTTTTGATTATTATGTGACGGGAGGTGTTTCTGTTCTGGTCCAGTCTGTTTGGAGTTCTGTAGGCTTCTTGTATATTCATAGGCATCTCTCTCTTTAAGTTAGGAAAGTTTTCTTCCATAATTTTGTTAAAGATATTTGCTGGCCCTTTAAGTTGTAGATCTTCACTCTCATCTCTCCCTATAATCCTTAGGTTTGGTCTTCTCCTTGTGTCCTGGATTTCCTGGATGTTTTGGGTTACAAGCCTTTTGGATTTTGCGTTTTCTTTGACTGTGGAGTCAATGGTTACTATGTTATCTTCAGCATCAGAGATTCTTATTTCTATCTCTTGTATTCTGTTGTTTATGTTTGCATCTACAACCCCTGATTTCTTCCCAAGGTTTTCTATCTCCAAGGTTGCCTCCTTTTGTGATTTCTTAGTTGTTTCTACCTCTGTGTTCAGATCTTGGATGGTTTTGCTCAGTTCCATCATTTGTTTGTTTGTGTTTTCATGTAATTCTTTAATATATTTTTGTGCTCCCTCTTTCATGACTTCTGCATGTTGTTTCAAGTTCTCCTGCATTTCTTTAACTGATTTTCTCATTTCCTCTTTATTGGTTTCTGTCTGATGGCCCATATTCTCCTGGAGTTCTTTAAGTGTTTTTTTTGTGTTTGGATTGTAAGAGCTTCTACCCTATTGATGTTCCCCTGCATTTCTTTAAGAGATTTGTTTATGTCTTTTTTGTGTTCCTCTAGGAGCATCATGACCTGTGCTTTTATATCTAACTCTTGTTTTTCTGGAGTGCTGGGGTATCCTGGACTTGCTGTGGTTGGCGAATTGGGTTCAGATGGTGCCATATTGCCTTGATTTCTGTTAATAACGTTCCTACGTTTGCCTTTTGCCATCTCTTTATCTCTGGCGTTAGTTGGTCTTATTGTAGATGGAGCCCTGCTGAAAGCACAGCACGCCTGTCCCCAGGAGACAGATCCCTTCTGGCAGCTTGTCTGTGCTGGACTATGCTCGCTCTGAGTCCAGGCCCCTGACTCCAGCTGCTAGAGTTCCGAGCTGTGCCCCGAGGCGGCCAGGTGGCCCCTCGCTGCTAGTCTGCTCAGAGAGCTGGTCCCGGCCGGTAGTCTGCACCCGTAGCTGAGCTTTCTGTGCCCGGATCTCCTGCAGAGCTAAGCTAAGCTATAACTCTGGCCACGCACCTGATTCCAGCTGCTCACTGCGTCCAGTGTGCCCGCTGTTTTTTCTAAAGGAAACTTCTAAGAAGGAAAAATATATCTGTTCTGGGCAGTTTATGTCAACTTGACACAAGGTAAGTCATCTGAGAGGAAGGAACCTCAGTTAAGAAAATTTCTCCATAAGATCAGATTGTATGCAAGCCTGTAGAGCATTTTGTTACTTAGTGATCTATAGGAGAGGCCATGCCCACTGTGGGTGGTACTATTCCTAGGCTTGGGGGTCCTGGGTTTTATAAGAAAACAGGCTGAGCAAGCTATGAGGATTAAGAGGCATCAGTTCCTGCCTTGTTTGAGTTTCTATCCTGAATTCCTTTGATGATGGACAATGTAGAAGTGTAAGATGAACAAACTCTGACCTCTCCAAATTGTTCTTCATAAAAAGACCCTAGGAATCATAGAGAATGAAATTTTGGCTATATCTCCATCATCACTGACAATGAGAGAACCAGGACAGAAATGTATGTATTTGGGGTCAAAAATCTTTCTACTGTGCTACCCCAAAATAACAAAAGTCATATTTTTATCTTCTTGGGACAGTGCTAGATTTCTTTTACAAAAGAAAGAGTGTTTTTTTTAAATTGTGTGCAGAGAAACTTTTCTGAGAATCTGAATTTAATGACTGCTTATAAATGTGGCACGATCCAACTTCTATTCCATACATAATCTGCACCTTTTCAAATAAGACAAGTAAGTCAGTTGGGAAGACTCATGAAGAGAGGGTGACAGATGGAACAAGCAAAGATTTGAAAGATAAAGGTGAAATAGGAGCTTCAAAAGGGAAGGACAAAGTTTTGAGTATAATAGAGCAGAACAATTTCTTGATTCAGTTTTAATGGTAAGTTTTGACTAAATGATGAATGGCTGAAAAGTTATGTGCCAAACAACAGCCATTTTAACCATAGTTTCAATTAATATATATTCATATGGAGTCAGTTTTAAAAATTAGATTACAGGAACAGAGAAGTGGATGAGAGGGTAGGAGCACTTGCTAGTGTTGAAGAGGACTCAGGTTCTATCTGCAGTGCCTATATGCTGGTACAAACATATCTCTATTTCACTTTCAGGGGATGAAAAATCCTCTTCTAGCCTCAGAAAGTAATGTATGTACAAGGTACACAAGCACCTCTAATGGCAAGATATTCATGCACATAACATAAAAGCAATTCAATCAAAAGGAAGAAGTTAAGTAGGTTATTTTAAAACATACCCAAGAGGTTCTGCTTTAGGGCTTAGTACCATTCTAGCAGCAGGTTCTAGATAGAATAGTGTATGTATGGATTTTATCTTTTAAGGAAGATCCTAGATTTAGTCAGAAAGTGGTTGGTTTCTCATGTGATATTCAAGCCATTATTACAACAGTGGGCATGTCTTTCCAGGACAGCCATTACTGTTATTGTAAGTTACAGGTGTGTATGATAACTATCTCTTGAAGTAGCATGTAGCACCATCCAGCATCATAAAAACTAGTCACAAGAGATGAAATATATATATATATATATCACATATATAATATAATAATATAATATACTTTATATTAGTCTAATGCATTCTCTCTTATCTCTTGAAAGCCTCCTTATGTTACTTTAATAGTTTTCTGACCTTTATTCAGTAGTTTCTGAAACATGCACCTTCAAAGATTCAAAGTTAACATCTTTAAATGAGAAAAATGATGTATTTTAATGAACAAGCATATTATAAAATATATTCTGAATGATTATCATTAAACCAATAAATCAGTACATCTCTCAACCCTCAACAGAGAAGTTTCTCTTTGTAATAGATAGTTACTGATACAGAAAACAACTGACCAGGAAACAGAGAATAAGACCTTGCAGAATGCTCAGCTGTAACTGTAACATATATACTGCATATTTTGTATCCAAGGCTCATGAAGAGGTAGCAGAAAGTTAGTATAGCTGTTGGACAGCTACAAAGAAACAAGCAAGGTCCTCTAAAAACAGTAGGGAGGCTTTTTATATGGACAGGTAGAGCTTCTGATAACATAGACAAGACTTCTGCAAGTCTAGATGAAGGCCAAATTACAGCATGGAGGGAGTAATTGGGTATGCTGTCCCACCCTACGCCAAGGGACTAAATTGCTTTGGCTGAGAGAGATAGTCAGTTTCCTCTAAAGGTGTGGCCTCTTTTAGGTTAACAGTGCTCCAGTAGAAGGCCTCTCATCCAAAAAATTGGGCAGCCAAACCTTATTTCCACTGGTGAAAAAGGAGATCACACTGTTGGGTGGGTAGAGAAGGAAGCATGAATCTGGAAGATTTAAGAGAATGGTTATTATCAAAACATGATCAAATGGTTATTAGCAAAACTGTATTAAATTCTAAGCAAGCTAAAGAATAATTTTAAAACATATGTAGCTATTAGAAGAAACTAATTCCTTATTCCTTAAAATATATGCCTTCTCTTACTTTCAAGGGAGCAGTTGTAGGTGCAGCACAGACACCATTAAGCCAATGAAGAAGGAGCCTGAGGATCAGATCAACAGGATACACCTTAAATCTAAATAAAAACTCAACTCATCTTTAAGCCAGTGGTCACCCCAGTTCTGAGAGGTCCTTGTCTACCCTAGATATATGGAATGCTTGCCAGTAAAATTTATCTTAGCATTGTGTTGCTTTCTTGTCTTTATTTTACTGACAGAGAAAAGGAACCTACTTGACACCCATCATTGTTTCAATCTTCTCATCTATAAGGCAAATAAACTATGAAGAATTTTTTCCCTTAGCTTTGACACTGCACAGTTTCTTTTCTGGAGTTTTATCAACAGTAAGTTAGTATGTTCACTCTCATCTACTGCATAAGGAAGCCTCTCTAATGAGGATCGAGAGGTGCATTTACTTACAGACATAACAAGTTATTAGGAGTTTCTTTATACTTTGTCCATTTATCAGAATAAGCAGGAATGGATTCTCCAGTATGGAAAATGACTTTTCTAGTTACAGGTTCTTGATCCTACAATGGTGCCAGACATGGTTTTCATGTTTTGGAGTAAAAAATAATTCTGATCAAAAGATGATTTGTTAGTCACAGATGTTCGTGCCACCGTTCCACAAACTGGTGTGCATTATGATCTTGAATGTTGCATGGCTTCAGAAGGACCACACCAGGCCAAACAGTTCCACATGAGGTTTATTGAGAGGGTAAAGGGCAAAGGTGGTGGAGGAAAGAGAGAAGGGAGAGAGAGAGAGAGAGAGAGAGAGAGAGAGAGAGAGAGAGAGAGAGTTCCCCTTATATATATGGATGGTGACTTGGTCACAGGTAAAGGTGAGCCCAATGGATTCTGGGAATATGGTGGCCATTGCCTTAGCCACAGGTGTGTAGGTCTCACTGTCACCTATGCGATATCACAGGTTTCAGAGGTCCTGGTACCTACAGTATGTCTTGCTGGTTTAGTCATTTTTATAACTTGCAGGATCCTAAGATGGGTGAACCTGATAATTGCCTTTTAACTCTGGTAGCACTCACAGCAAACTACAACAACTTAAAAAACAGCCATGAGGAAAGAAGATTTGGTAAGTACCAGCTTGATTTCTCCATGTTCTCTGTGTGTTCTATGGCTCAACTTATACCTTTAGCAATAAGTTTTGCTGTCACATTCTGCAGGGTAAAGAAGGATATTAAAAGTAGCACAGAATGTTTAGGGGGTCTATGGGACCTCACTGGTCAACAGTGAGGCCAATTGTGCCATTCCTGGCACTGAGCCTTTTGTTTGTTAGGTTATATTGTCAAATAAGAGTGCTGTTTCTCCATTGTAGCATAACTCCTTATGAATTACAAATTCTTCCTAAGGCTTTGGGATCTTTTTTGAAAAGGCATTGAAAAAATTTCCCCAGTCCAAGGAGATGAATAACTTCAAATAAAGAGTGAATTCCAAGACACAGGGAAGTTTCAGAAATGAATTTAGTGTGGTTGTAGGAAGACCTGAGGGAGATCAAACCAGGGGAAAAAGAAACACCAGGAATTGAAGGAGGAGACAGATAAAGGCCCCACTCTAGCTAAGGAGCCATTTGCAATTGATAGCTCCTGGGAGTTTTCTTTAAGGCTGTGACACATGTGGGGTGCATTGTATATGGACAGAACAAATTGGTTTTAGATTTGATAGGTCTTTTTGAAAAGCCATAAAATTTGTTGAATAGGGAAGGGAGGGTTGATCTGGGAGGAGCTGGGAAAGAGGAGTAAATATAACTACACATATATGAAATTTTCAATGATTTTATATAATAATTTCTCAAATATAAATTATATATGTGTAATGTACATTAAATTCTTATTATTGAACTCCAATGAAAACAAGACTTTGTGATAGCATCACATTATTTATAGTCCCCTTCATACTCTAATATTAAAATACAATATTATTGCAGCTTTATAGTACTTTTTAGGTAAAACTTAAAGAGATGAATGGAAGGATTTTATAAATCACAGTCAAGCTCAATATTTTGCTGTTAGTGTCACAGTACTCATTGGACAAATGCATTCAAAATTTGTGGCTTATACTGAAAATAGGCACATTTTACTAGTCAAACAATATTTGGGAGTATTCCCAATGCAAACTTCCTGTGTCTTCAGGGAGTATTGCACACTAAGTGTGCATATATGATATGAATCAAACACCTTCATTGGAGAAAACTCACGACACTTTCAGGGTCACAGGTTATACTGACATTAAATTTTCAATATGTTATTCGCTGTCTCATTGCACAAGATAATTCAAGGCTTCATCATGAATAATAAGCCATTTTCATCCTTTAGGGGATCCCAAGGGTTTAGATATAACATTCCAGGAGCCAGGGATACGGTGTAAAGTTTCTTTGGCCAAAGACCAACTTATCCACTATGTATATGTATTCTTTGCTCTATAAATCTTAGTTATTACAACTAAAATGTTGAGAGATCATATAACATAGTCATTCTTCTAAATATTTAACAGTCAAACTGACCCCCTTTTGGCTAAAACATTTTAATCTTACTTTCTTATTCTGTAAGCTCCTATATAGAGAGCCTTACATAAATATGATCAGGATAACATATGAGAGTAGTCTTGAGAAAGTCGGACAATTTTTGCTCCTACAAAAGGAAAGTATGGAAATAAACAATGTTGTCAAAAGCAACTGTTTCACAGAATGAATCAGAGAGCTCAATGAGAGCCGAACAAGAAGAATGCATTTCCTCAAGCTAGCACCAAGTCCGGTGAGAACGATCATGAGTCTCTGGGGTTTGCCTTTGAATCCCCTGTTACCCACCAGTTAAAGATCCAGCTCTACCAGAGGCATATGAGGCTTTCTGCGAAAATCAGCAACTTTACTGAAATAAGTATTGATTTGTTTCCAGGGAATTTATAACATTTGTGGATTCAAAATAGGAATAGGAAGTCAATTCAAAATAGAGAAAAAATAGAAAAAAAGGAAGTCAAATGTACAGACAGAAGGTTTGGTCTCAGTTTAGGCAAATGGTAGATTTAGAGAGAATTTATCACAGAGACTTGAGGGAAATCTGGAAATGCAGACATCATAAACTCCTCCCACTAAGTCTTGAACAGCTAAATAGAATATCTATGAGATAATATCAAATTGCTACACAAGGAATAAAATACTTCATTCTGCAGAATGCACACTTCATTGGGTAATAAATGAAAGTCATACTGACTCTTAATAATTAATTGCAGTCTTTTGCCTGTGTTCATATCATTGGCTTACAAGTATAATCACTTACACAAAGAAATGTACACATACATACATACATACATACACACACACACACACACAACACAGACACACACACACATTCACATACCAATGACCTATGTGAAACTGACCTATTAGAAAACATACATGCAAGATGGATCCATACATCTAAACTGTGTTATTGCACTCTATGAAGGAGATTGTGTCAGAGCAATTTTGGAAAGAAGCTTCAGATGTAGCTTTTTCTCAAACCATGTTTAGAGAAGCTTTTTGATGATATACTTGTCCTTGATTAGCTCATGTTCCCATAAGCAATTTCACACTCATCCTTCAGTAAGGAAACCCATAAGCTTATTGTTTCACCAGGATATATGTGTGGAATTGTTTGTCTGGTATGTCACTGGTCTTTAACTTCAAATAAATGGTAATATGTACTTCAAAGTCTCTCACAATGTATTAGACTGTGATTTAATGTCTCATGTTTCAATTATTAATGGAAGTAGAGTACTGTAGTTGAATAAAGCTAAAAGGTTTCCATGAGTTTAAGAAAGTCATGTAGACTGTGATGTTAAAAGCTTAACAGATATAAAAATCCAGACTGAAGATTATCACTGTATATTTTTTCTTTAAAAATAATGTAACATGTTTTTAAATTCATACAAATACCAGGAGTAATAGGAGTTATATGATGATTGAAGGAGATTTTTATAAAAGTTCCAGAACAAATTTATAGTTCCAGAATATATATATATATATATTCAGATATATATATATATATATATATATATATATATATATATATATGATGTATAAATTATCCTTCTGAAGAAGAAACTCTTTGTAGTGGAAACACCTACACCCTCTATCTATTCCACCTGCCTACCTGTTTGGTATTTATACACACTGATATCCAACTTCCTATCATTAGTCAGGAATATGTTTGGGTAGGGATGACAGTCTGTGTTTAAACCCATCCTCCTAACTAACCTCATATCAGTGAAATGTGATGAGAAATTTTGTGTGTAAACTTTTAGGTCATATTCTTTTAAAGAAGATAATTGGTCTTTAGTTCCTCTTTGCCTTTTCCATTGACAGTAAGATGGTAAAAAACAGAAGACTCTCCTAAGTCCAAAGACATAATTTATCTGCTAAACACACCAGTGCAAACATAATAGCATGCATCTGTAGAAACTGTGCTCAAACCTGTGGCCTTCTTTTATGGAGAAAATAACTTCTACCAACATAAACAACTGTGATTTAGAGCATCATTATGAAAAAAGCTAGCCTTTCTCATAACCAATTCATCTTTTCACTTCAAAAAACAATCCTAGGGTTTTAAAATTGTGGGGAGTTGATTAAAGTTGACAATGGAAATAGGAAATTGGGTGGGTAGTAGAATATCATTTTTAAAATCTGTAATAGAAAAGCTGTTCCTCAATAATCCCCCAATAATATCTGGTTTTCATACAACCTTTTATTCAAATTATCAGAAGCAAGATATTTGGGAAGAGGGACCCGAAACTAAGAGAATGCATCCATCATGATGCCTTTAGGCAAGGCTGTGTTTTTGATTGATTGTTGATGTGGGAGGGGCCAGCACAGTGTGAGCAGAGTCATCCCTGGGCAGTTGGTTCTAGGCTACATAAGCAAACAGACTGAGAAAGTCAAGGGGAGCAAGACAGTCTCTGCTTCAGTCATGACACCAGGTTCTTTCCTTGAGTTCCTGCGTTGTTTTCCTCTGATGACAGATGATAGCCAAATCAACCCAATTTGCTTTTAGTGATGGTGTTTTCTCACAGTAATGGGGAAAAAAAACTACGATAAGTTATTTTGGCTTTTTTCCTCTTTTTTTTTTCTTTTCCATGGGTCATGGGTGCCACCACCAAGATGTTTTCATTAATATAATTCAGTATTATAATCTGAGAGAAAGTGTTCCTATACTTCCCATATCTGCTTAAGATTGCTTTGACATAATTTGTGTAGCCATAAGAAGTTTAGAGTTTATTTTTCAACCTCTATGAATAACATCACTGGATTTCACTGTGACATTTATTGGATTTATAGGCAACTTTCTCTAATAAAGCCATTTCTCACTATTAATTATAAATCATTGAACTCTGAACCTATTTACATTTTTGGTTCTTTTCTTCAACTTGTTGCTTTAAGATTTTAAAGTCCTCAATGAACAGTTTTCCCCTCTTAGATTTATTTCTAGTTTTGGTTTTAGTTTGTTTGTGTGTTTGTTTTTTTACATGTTGATGTTAGTTAGAACATTTTTTTTATTTTCTTCTCAGCTAATTTTGTAGGTTAATTTCAAAACCTGCTACTTTGCTGAAAGTGTCCATATGAGGCATGAGAATAGATACCTTAATGTCCCTTCCCATATTAATGTCTCATTACTTTCTCCTGCTCTGTTACTACAGCTAAGACATAAAACAGTATATTGAAAAGAGTGGAGAGAATGGGCACCTTTTTCTCATTTCCAATTTTAGAGAAAATGCCTTTTTTCACATTTAGTGTTATCTAGGCAATAGTTTTGCCATCTATATTTTTTATGGTGAGTTCCTTCTATCCTTATTTCTTAACACTCTTATAGTAAAGGTGGTTTTCTGTGCCCTAAGAAACTTTGGGATCAACACAAATGGATAAAAAGAAACAAATAACTTATAGACATGAATACAGAAATGATTGGATAAAATGAGTGATGTACTCTGATGGAGATACACCAGTAGTCTGAAAACTCAGTGCCTTTAATATATATAGCTGAACGTGGAGGACAGTTAGCTGATCTCCAAAGGATTTCTCTATAGGGTAGTGGCTCTCAACCTGTGGTTTGAAACCCCTTTGGTAAAACTCTATTTGCAAAAGCATATTTACATTACAATCCATAAGAGTTATTAATTCATAAATTAGTTATGAAGTAGTAACAATTTTTATGGTTCAGAGGTTGCAGCATTAGGAATATTGAGGACTACTGCTGTAAGGGAACAGTTTAAGGCTACAGTCATTTTGAAAAGGGAAGGTATGTTTGATACCTTTTACACACACTGGCAACAATTACACTTAGAATAAGTCTTGCTATTCTCATGAGCATGAGATTTGGGGGTCCATGACAAGGCCATATTCATGTCATGAATATCCATTCGTACAGAAGCAGTCTTGCCTTCATCACTGCTGAAGTTTCTTATGGCTAGTTTTTATTGCCAATCTGTCTAAACCTAGAGTTAACTAAAAAATGGATCTCATTGAAGAATTACCTAGAGTGATCAAGTTAGCCTATAAGCTGTCTATGGTGTGTTGTCTTGTTTATTAGTAAAATTGGGATGAAAATATATCCTAATTGAGGCAATATATTTTTAAATCAACTAAATTAATGGATCTAATACATTTATGAACTTTCAAAAATTATGGGTGAAAATAAATAGATTTAGATTTTTTAACAAAACTAACCAAAAAGTTATAAAATAGCCATAAGCTGCAATATTAGCATCTTAGCAGGAGTAATATAAATTCTTGAGATATACCTACAAATATATATATGGTAGGTGTAAGTTTGAGGTGAATTTTCTAATACTCTCAACTCTAGAATAAGTTGAGTAATTCTAGTGTAATTATATTTACACTAGTAATTCTAGTGTAATTATATTTAAACTAGTAATTCTGTGTAATTATATTTACATTAGTAGTCCTAGCGTAAATATAAGATACATAAGAACTATTTGAAATAATGCATAACTGAATAGAATAGGAATTCTAGCATTAAACATAATGAAATTATTTAAACTCAATAAAATTTACTTGGATGGTGAAATCAATAGAGTATCATGACTATGGATAAAACCACAAATATGGATACAAGAACCTACTGAAGAGATATAACCTAAGAATCACTAATAGTTTTTCATCTGGAGGGGATGTTAAATTAAACTTTGAAGTTATATTGAAATAATACACTCATATTTTTCAGGTATTGAATACTTTTTAATTTCCACAAGTTTAACTTCAATAAGACCTTATTTGCAAAACAGAAAATATGAATACTTTGTATTATTAGTATTAATATTAGAAAATGTTCATAAATTGTTGAAAGTAATTATCAGTAAACACATAAATGATAGTGAATGAAAGTATTATTAGAATATAGAATGGCTACTGTTGTTGGAAAATGCTTTTTATGAGAGTCATGGCTATATTTAGGAAACTTTAGTAAAATTGAAGCATTTTTTTCTTTTTTCTTACAGTTTTAAAATTACAACGTGAAATATGCTCTTTTTTATTTTTTTTATTGTATATATTCTATATTTACAATTCATTTCCCTTTTCCTGGTTCCCCACCCCAAAGGTCCCACATGTCCTTTTCCCTCCCCCTGCTCTCGCATCCACCCCCTCCCACTTTACTGTTCTTGTACTCTCCCACAATGATGTTTTGGTCCATTCTAGCACCAGTGTCCACTCCTTTCTTCTTGTGAGACATCACTTGATATGTGATTTGTGTCTTTGGTGTTCCAAGCTTCTAGGCTAATATCCAATTATCAGTGACTGTATACCATGGGTATTCTTTTGAGACTGGGTCACCTCACTTAGTATGACATTCTCCAGCTCCATCCATTTCTCTAAGAATTTCATGAATTCATTGTTTCTAATGGCTGAATAGTACTCCATTGTGTATATATACCACATTTTTTGTATCCATTCCTCTGTTGAGGGACATCTGGGTTCTTTCCAGCTTCTGGCTATTATATATAAGGCTGCTATGAACATAGTGGAGCATGTATCCTTATTGCATGCTGGTGAATCTTCTGGGTATATTCCCAGGAGTGGTATGGCTGGGTCCTCCGGAAGAATCACGCCCAGTTTTCTGAGGAACCGCCATACTGATTTCCAGAGTGGTTGTACCAGCTTGCATTCCCACCAGCAGTGGAGGAGTGTTCCTCTTTCTCCACATCCTCACCAACACCTGATGTCTTCTGAGTTTTTAATCTTAGCCATTCTGACTGGTGTGAGGTGAAATCTCAGGGTTGTTTTAATTTGCATTTCCCTAATGACTAGTGATGTTGAACATTTTTTAAGGTGTTTCTCAGCCATCCGAATTTCTTCAGGTGAAAAGTCTCTGTTTAGCTCTGTACCCCATTTTTGGATAGGGTAATTTGGTTTTCTGGGGTCTAACCTCTTGAGTTCTTTGTATACATTGGAGATTAGCCCTCTGTCGGATGTGGAGTTGGTGAAGATTTTTTCCCAATTTGTTGGTTGCCGATTTATCCTTTTGACAGTGTCTTTTGCCTTACAGAAACTTTGTAGTTTTATGAGGTCCCATTTGTCTATTCTTGTTCTTAGAGTATAAGCAATTGGTGTTCTGTTCAGGAATTTTTCCCCTGAGCCGATGTCTTCAAGGGTCTTCCCCAGTTTCTTTTCTATTAGTTTTAGTGTGTCTGGTTTTATGTGGAGATCCTTGATCCACTTGGAGTTGAGTTTAGTGCAAGGAGATAAGAGTGGATCAATTCTCATTCTTCTGCATGTTGGCTTCCAGTTGAGCCAGCACCATCTGTTGAAAAGGCTATCTTTTTTCCACTGGATGTTTTCAGCTCCTTTGTCGAAGATCAATTGGCCATAGATGTGTGGGTTCAATTCTGGGTCTTCGATCCTATTCCATTGATCCGCTTCCCTGTCACTGAACCAATACCATGCAGTTTTTAACACCACTGCTCTGTAATATTGCTTGAGGTCCGGGATATTGATTCCCCCAGAAGTTCTTTTGCTGTTGATGATAGTTTTAGCTATCCTGGGTTTTTTGTTATTCCAGATGAATTTGAGAATTGCTCTTTCTAGCTCTATGAAGAACTGAGTTGGGATTTTGATGGGGATTGCATTGAATCTGTATATTGCTTTGGGCAAGATTGCCATTTTGACTATATTAGTCCTGCCAACCCACGAGCATGGAAGATTTTCCCATTTTCTGATGTCTTCTTCAATTTCCCTCTTCAGAGACCTGAAGTTTTTGTCGTATAAATCTTTCACATGTTTGGTTAGTGTCACTCCAAGATACTTTATATCATTTGTGGCTGTTGTGAAGGGTGTCATTTCCCTAATTTCTTTCTCGGCCTGCTTATCCTTCACGTATAGGAAGGCTACTGATTTACTTGAGTTGATTTTATAGCCAGCCACTTTGCTGAAGTTGTTTATCAGTTGCAGGAGTTCTCTGGTGGAGGTTTTTGGGTCACTTAAGTAAACTATCATATCATCTGCAAATAGTGATAGTTTGACTTCTTCCTTTCCGATTTGTATCCCTTTGACTTCCCTCTGTTGTCGAATTGCTCTAGCTAGTACCTCAAGTACTAAATTGAAGAGATATGGTGAGAGGGGACAGCCTTGTCTAGTCCCTGATTTTAGAGGGATTGCTTCGAGTTTTTCTCCGTTTACCTTGATGTTGGCTACTGGTCTGCTGTATATTGCTTTTACTATGTTTAGATATGGGCCTTGAATTCCTGTTCTTTCTAGGACCTTTAGCATGAAAGGATGCTGAATTTTGTCAAATGCTTTTTCAGCATCCAATGAGATGACCATGTGGTTTTTTTCTTTGAGTTTGTTTATGTAGTGGATTACGTTGATGGATTTCCGTATATTGAACCATCCCTGCATCCCTGGGATGAAGCCAACTTGATCATGGTGAATGATCATTTTGTTGTGTTCTTGGATTCGGTTGGCAAGTATTTTGTTTAATATCAATACTCCACTATCTACAGTGGACTGACCAGGAAAACAGAAACTAAACAGAGACATGGAGAAACTCATCGAAACTTTGGAGCAATTGGATTTAACAGATATATAGAGAACATTTCACCCTAAAGCAAAAGACTATACCTTTTTCTCAGCCCCTCATAGTACCTTCTCCAAAATCGACCATATAATTGGACACAAGACAGATCTCAACAAATATAAAAAGATAGAACTAATCCCATGCCTCTTATCAGATCACCATGGAGTAAGAGTGTTCTTCAATCGCAACAAAAACAACAGAAAATCCCCATATGCTTGGAGGCTGAACAATATTCTACTCAATGATACCTTAGTCCAGGAAGAAATAAAGAAAGAAATCAAAGAATTCTTAGAACTTAATGAAAATGAAGGCACAACATACCCAAATCTATGGGACACAATGAAAGCAGTGCTTAGAGGAAAACTCATAGCCCTGAGTGTCTCCAAAAAGAAACAGGAGAGAGCATATACTAGCAACTTAATGGCGCACTTGAAAGCTCTGGAACAAAAAGAAGCAATTTCACCCAGGAGGAGTAGAAGACAGGAAATCATCAAACTCAGGGCTGAAATCAATCAAATTGAAACAAAGAGAACCATACAAAGAATCAACAAAACCAGGAGCTGGTTCTTTGAGAAGATCAACAAGATAGATAAACCCCTAGCCAGACTTACTAAAGGGTACAGAGACAGTATTCAAATTAACAAAATTAGAAATGAAAAGGAAGATATAACAACAGAAACTGAGGAAATTCAAAAAATCATCAGATCCTACTACAAAAACCTATACTCAACACAACTGGAGAATCTGGAGGAAATGGACAATTTCCTCGACAGTTACCAAATACCAAAATTAAACCAGGATCAAATAGATCGTCTAAAAAGACCCATAACCCCCAAAGAAATAGAAGGGGTCATAGACAGTCTTCCAACCAAAAAGAGCACAGGACCAGACAGTTTTAGTGCAGAATTCTATCAGACCTTCAAAGAAGTCCTGATACCGATACTCTTCAAATTATTCCACAAAATAGAAACAGAAGGAACACTACCCAACTCATTCTATGAAGCCACAATTACCCTGATACCAAAACCACACAAAGATCCAACTAAGAAAGAGAACTACAGGCCAATTTCTCTTATGAATATCGATGCTCTTTTTTTTAATTATTGCATGACAATTTCAACCATTTGTGTTCTAAATGACTTTTGATTTCTGGCTATTTCTTTGTAATGCCATTCCTCAATCTCAACACCTGGGTTTCAACATTGCCATTCTGTTTCTCTACCTAAGATTATCATATAGAGATTTATCCTAAATCATCAGACATAGTTCCAACTACACAAGCTTTTAGTGAATAAATGTGTCTCGGGCATTAGATTGCTCAGATGTATGTGGATATACATTGATGAATGGCTGTACTTTCTGATTTCTATATTCCTATCCTTGTCTCTTAAGTAGAAAAAATTGGCATCTGTCACTCTCTCTCAGAGAGCATTCCAGCTGTGTGACTATGACACTATTCTTTTTTTTTAATTTTTATTTTCTGTATTCTATGTTTACATTCCAAAGGCTTTCCCCTTTCCCAGTTCCCCCCTCCCTATGTCCCATAATTCCTCTCACCCCCAACTATTCCCCAATCATTCCCCCTCCCCCCCACGGTATCTCTACAAAACTGGATCCAACCTTTACAGGCCCAGGGTCCTCTCCTTTCTTCTTGGGAATCATTTGACTTGCTAATTGTGTCTTGAGTATTTAGGGCTTCTGGGCTCATTAATATCCACTTATCAGTGATTGCATTTCATGTGTATTCTTTTGTGACTGGATTAGCTCACTCAGGATGATATTTTCCAGGTCTAACCATTTACCTACAAATTGCATGAATTCATTATTTTTAATTGCTGAGTAGTATTCCATTGTATAAATATACCACATTTTCTGTATCCATTCCTCCTTTGAGGCATATTTGGGCTCCTTCCAATTTCTGGCTATTATAAACAAGGCTGCTATAAACATAGTGGAGCATGTGTCTTTATTGTATGCAGGGGAATCCTCTGGGTATATGCCCAGGAGTGGTATGCCAGGGTCCTCTGGAAGGGACATGCCCAATTTTCTGAGGAACCTCCAAGCTGAATTCCAGAGCGGTTTTACCATTTTGCAATCCCACCAACAGTGGAGGATTGTTCCTCTTTCTCCATATCCTCGCCAGCACTTGTTGTCTCTTGAGTTTTTAATCTTAGCCATTCTGAATGGTGTGAGGTGGAATCTCAGGGTTGTTTTGATTTGCATTTCTCTGATGACTAATGATGTTGAACATCTCTTAAGGTGTTTCTCGGCCATCCGAATTTCTTCTGGTGAAAATTCTTTGTTTAGCTCTGTACCCCATTTTCTGATAGGGTTATTTGGTTCTTTGGGGTCTAACTTCTTGAGCTCTTTGTATATATTGGATATTAGCCCTCTGTCGGATGTGGGGTTGGTAAAGATCTTTTTCCACTTTGTTGGTTGTCATTTTGTCCTTCTGACAGTGTCCTTTGCCTTGCAGAAACTTTGTAATTTTATGAGGTTCCATTTGTCAATTCTTGATCTTAGTGCATAAGCTATTGGTGTTCTGTTCAGGAACTTTCCCCCTGTGCCTATGTCCTCCAGGGTATTCCCAAGTTTCTTTTCTAATAGTTTCAGTGTGTCTGGTTTTATGTGGAGGTCCTTGATCCACTTGGAGTTGATCTTAGTGCAAAGAGAAAAGAGTGTGTCAATTCGCATTCTTCTGCATGTTGACCTCCAGTTGAACCAGCACCATTTGTTGAAGAGGCTATCTTTATTCCACTGGATGGTTGTGGCTCCTTTATCAAAGATCAAGTGGGCAGGAGATCTGGGCACAGACAGCTCAGCTGCTGGTGCAGACCACCACGGCCAGGGCCGGCTCTCTCAGTGGAGTAGCAGCGAGGGGCCACCTTGCCTCGGGACACAGCTCAGAATTCTAGCAGCTAGAGTAAGGGGCTTGGACTGAGAGCTAGCATAGTCCAGTACAGACAACTCTGCCAGAAGAGATCAGCAGAGCCGGGTTCCAACAGCTCAGCCAAGGTCAAGCTGTGCTTTCAGCGGGGCTGCCATCTACAATAAGACCAACTAACTCCAGAGATAAAGAGATGGCAAAAGGCAAACGTAGGAACGTTATTAACAGAAATCAAGGCAATATGGCACCATCTGAACCCAATTCGCCAACCACAGCAAGTCCAGGAAACACCAGCACACCAGAAAAACAAGAGTTAGATATAAAAGCACAGGTCATGATGCTCCTAGAGGAACACAAAAAAGACATAAACAAATCTCTTAAAGAAATGCAGGGGAACATCAATAGGGTAGAAGCTTTTACAATCCAAACACAAAAAAAACACTTAAAGAACTCCAGGAAAATATGGGCCATCAGACAGAAACCAATAAAGAGGAAATGAGAAAATCAGTTAAAGAAATGCAGGAGAACTTGAAACAAAAGGCAAAAGTCGTGAAAGAGGGAGCACAAAAATATATTAAAGAATTACATGAAAACACAAACAAACAAATGAAGGAACTGAGCAAAACCATCCAAGATCTGAACACAGAGGTAGAAACAACTAAGAAATCACAAAAGGAGGCAACTTTGGAGATAGAAAACCTTGGGAAGAAATCAGGGGCCATAGATGCAAACATAAACAACAGAATACAAGAGATAGAAATAAGAATCTCTGATGCTGAAGATAACATAGTAACCATTGACTCCACAGTCAAAGAAAATGCAAAATCCAAAAGGCTTGTAACCCAAAACATCCAGGAAATCCAGGACACAAGGAGAAGACCAAACCTAAGGATTATAGGGATAGATGAGAGTGAAGATCTACAACTTAAAGAGCCAGCAAATATCTTTAACAAAATTATGGAAGAAAACTTCCCTAACTTAAAGAAAGAGATGCCCATGAATATACAAGAAGCCTACAGAACTCCAAACAGACTGGACCAGAACAGAAACACCTCCCGTCACATAATAATCAAAACCCCAAATGTACTAAACAAAGAAAGAATATTAAAGGCAGTAAGAGAAAAAGGCCAAGTAACATATAAAGGAAGACCTATCAGAATCACACCAGACTTCTCTCCAGAAACCATGAAAGCTAGAAGATCCTGGGCAGACCTCATGCAGACCCTAAGAGAACACAAACTTCAGCCAAGACTACTATACCCAGTGAAACTCTCAATCAACATAGATGGAGAAATCAAAATATTCCATGACAGGACCAAATTTACACAATATCTTTCCACTAACCCAGCTCTACAAAGGATAATAGGAGGAAATCTCCAATACAAGGAAGGGAACTGCACCCAAGAAAAAGCAAGACAGTAAACTTCTTCCATCACACTCAAAGGAAGATAACTACTCAAAAACAAAAATAACATCAAAAATGTCAGGAAGTAATAATCTCTATTCCTTAATATCTCTTAACATCAATGGACTCAGTTCCCCAATAAAAAGACATAGACTAACAGACTGGATACATAAACAGGACCCTACATGTTGCTGCTTACAGGAAACACACCTCAGAGTCAAAGACAAACACTACCTTAGAGTAAAAGGATGGAAGACAATTTTGCAAGCAAATGGTCACAGGAAGCAAGCTGGAATAGCCATTTTAATATCAGATAAAATTGACTTTCAACCCAAAGTCATCAAAAGAGACACAGAAGGTCACTTCTTGCTAGTCAAAGGAAGAATCCACCAAGAAGAACTCACAATTCTAAACAACTATGCTCCAAATGTAAGGGCACCCTCATTCATAAAAGAAACTTTACTAAAGCTCAAAGCACATATTGTACCTATCACAATGATTGTGGGGGACCTCAATACACCAATATCCACAGTGGACCGACCAGGAAAACAGAAACTAAACAGGTACATGGAGAAACTCATCGAAACTTTGGAGCAATTGGATTTAACAGATATATAGAGAACATTTCACCCTAAAGCAAAAGACTATACCTTTTTCTCAGCCCCTCATGGTACCTTCTCCAAAATCGACCATATAATTGGACACAAGACAGATCTCAACAAATATAAAAAGATAGAACTAATCCCATGCCTCTTATCAGATCACCATGGAGTAAGAGTGTTCTTCAATAGCAACAAAAACAACAGAAAATCCCCATATGCTTGGAGGCTGAACAATATTCTACTCAATGATACCTTAGCCCAGGAAGAAATAAAGAAAGAAATCAAAGATTTCTTAGAATTTAATGAAAATTAAGGCACAAGATACCCAAATCTATGGGACACAATGAAAGCAGTGCTTAGAGGAAAACTCATAGCCCTGAGTGTCTCCAAAAAGAAACAGGAGAGAGCATATACTAGCAACTTAATGGTGCAATTGAAAGTTCTGGAACAAAAAGAAGCAATTTCACCCAGGAGGAGTAGAAGACAGGAAATCATCAAACTCAGGGCTGAAATCAATCAAATTGAAACAAAGAGAACCATACAAAGAATCAACAAAACCAGGAGCTGGTTCTTTGAGAAAAACAACAAGATAGATAAACCCCTAGCCAGACTTACTAAAGGGCACAGAGACAGTATTCAAATTAACAAAATTAGAAATGAAAAGGGAGATATAACAACAGAAACTGAGGAAATTAAAAAAATCATCAAATCCTACTACAAAAACCTATACTCAACACAACTAGAGAATCTGGAGGAAATGGACAATTTCCTAGACAGTTAACAAATACCAAAATTAAACCAGGATCAAATAGATCGTCTAAAAAGACCCATAACCCCCAAAGAAATAGAACGGGTAATAGACAGTCTTCCAACCAAAAGGAGCACAGGACCAGACAGTTTTAGTGCAGAATTCTATCAGACCTTCAAAGAAGTCCTGATACCGATACTCTTCAAACTATTCCACAAAATTGAAACAGAAGGAACACTACCCAACTCATTCTATGAAGCTACAATTACCCTGATACCAAAACCACACAAAGATCCAAATAAGAAAGAGAACTACAGGCCAATTTCTCTTATGAATATCGATGCAAAAATACTAAACAAAATACTGGCCAACCGAATCCAAGAACACATTAAAACAATCATTCACCATGATCAAGTTGGCTTCATCCCAGGGATGCAGGGATGGTTCAATATATGGAAATCCATCAACGTAATCCACTACATAAACAAACTCAAAGAAAAAACCACATGGTCATCTCATTGGATGCTGAAAAAGCATTTGACAAAATTCAGCATCCTTTCATGCTAAAGGTCCTAGAAAGAACAGGAATTCAAGGCCCGTATCTAAACATAGTAAAAGCAATATACAGCAGACCAGTAGCCAACATCAAAGTAAACGGAGAAAAACTTGAAGCAATCCCACTAAAATCAGAGATTAGACAAGGCTGCCCCCTCTCGCCATATCTCTTCAATATAGTACTTGAGGTACTAGCTAGAGCAACTCGACAACAAAGGGAAGTCAAAGGGATACAAATCGGAAAGGAAGAAGTCAAACTATCACTATTTGCAGATGATATGATAGTTTACTTAAGTGACCCAAAAACCTCCACCAGAGAACTCCTGCAACTGATAAACAACTTCAGCAAAGTGGCTGGCTATAAAATCAACTCAAGCAAATCAGTAGCCTTCCTATACGTGAAGGATAAGCAGGCTGAGAAAGAAATTAGGGAAATGACACCCTTCACAATAGCCACAAATGATATAAAGTATCTTGGAGTGACACTAACCAAACATGTGAAAGATTTATACGACAAAAACTTCAGGTCTCTGAAGAGGGAAATTGAAGAAGACATCAGAAAATGGGAAAATCTTCCATGCTCGTGGGTTGGCAGGACTAATATAGTCAAAATGGCAATCTATTTGCTGGCCCTTTAACTTGTACGTCTTCATTCTTGTCTATACCTATAATCCTTAGGTTTGGTCTTCTCATTGTGTCCTGGATTTCCTGGATGTTTTGGGTTACAGCCTTTTTGCATTTAGTATTTTCTTTGACTGTTGAATCAATGGTTCCTATGGTATCTTCGGCTTCTGATATTCTGTCTTCTAGCTCTTGTATTCTATTGTTGATGTTTGCATCTATGGCCCCTGATTTCTTCCCAAGGTTTTCTATCTCCAATGTTGTCTCCCTCTGCGATTTCTTAGTTGTTTCTACTTCTGTTTTTAGTACCTGGATGGATATGCTCAGATCTTTCACTTGCTTGATTGTGTTTTTGTGTATTTCTTTAATAGATTTTTGTGTTTTCTCTTTCATAGCTTCTACTTGTTGGCCCACGTTCTTCTGTATTTCTTTAAGTGATTTTTGTCTTTCTTCCTTATTGTCTTCTTCTTTTTGATCCATCTTCTCCTGCATTTCTTGAAGTGATTTTTGTATTTGCCTTGTAAAGGCTTCTAACTTTTGATCCATTTTCTCCTCTATTTCTTTACGAGATTTTTCTATGTGTTCAGCTACCAGCATCCTGACCAGTGATTTTATATCCAAGTCTTGTTTTTCTGGTGTTTTGGGGTATCCAGGGCTTCCTGTTGTTGGGGAACTGGGTTCAGATGCTGTCATGTTGCCTTGATTTCTGTTAGTGACATTCCTTTGTTTACCTTTTGCCATCTGGTTATTTCTGGTGTTAGTTGACTTTGTTGTCACTGGCTGGTGTTTGAATCTCCTGTGAGGCTGGGCTTACTTGTTGTTTCTCTACTGGTGGTTATGCGTGATTGCTGCTCAATGGGATCACGAGCTGGCTGCCACCTGCTGCCTTGGTGCACGGCCTGAGGTCTCGCAGGGAAGTGCGGGGAAGTGCAGCAGAGCCTCAGTGGGCGCTGCTGGGCCTGCCTGGTGGCGAGAGCCTAGCAGATAGCCCCCTCGGGTAGCCCCAGATGGAATCTGTCTACCTGCGCCTTTCCAGCTGTGTCCTAGTTGCAATATGGAGGCCTGCCGCTATCGCTGGTCCAAGGTCCTGGGAGCTGGGTGCCTCTGGCTGCCTGGGTGTACAGCCTAAGGTCACCAGGAAGTGCAGCAGAGCCTAGGCGGGCACCACTGGGCCTGCCTGGTGGCGAGAGCCTAGCAGATCCCCCTGCGCGGTAGCCCCAGATGGAATCTGTCTACCTGCACCTTTCCAGCTGTGTCCTGGTTGCAATATGGAGGCCTGCCGCTATTGCTGGTCCGGGGTCCTGGGAGCTGGGTGCCTCCGGCTGCCTCAGTGCACGGCCTAAGGTCACCGGGAAGTGCAGCAGAGCCTAGGCGGGCACCACTGCGGCGACTATGACACTATTCTTAACCCTGAACCTTTGCTGCATAGCTTCGGAAATATTTAATCATTACCAAACTCAACACTTTCTGCTTTTCTCCTGCTTAAAAAAAAATCATTACTCACAGGACTGTCTTATTAATCAAATGTAAATAGATGTCAATTTTACAAAGAAAAGTAATAGTACCATTTAAATCTTAGGCTTACAGATCCAGCTACCACATTTTGAAAAGTTTTTCGGTCATTAATGAAATAGTCTAAACATAAAACACATATAAAATATTATATTATAATAGTTCTAGATAGGTAACTACAAATGATGACTGTGTCTCCAGGAAGAGTTTATATGTAATGGAATTTAGCTTTATTTGGTAACAGGAGAAAGTTCCCTGGACTGATAACAAGATTAAACTCATGCCTGTTAGAATTAATTGAGCCAACAATTAGCTAGATCATAGAAATGAAACTAATATTATTATTATAGACATAGTATTAAACTGCCCCCTAGACCTTACTCATAGATTAGTACATTTAATTCTTCATAAGAGAAGTTTCTGTTTTAAATACATTAATGATTACTAGAAGGACTTGCAATTAATCAACATTAGGGTCAACACATGAGACTGTAGAGTGTTCAATTAAGTGTAACATATATATCACACCCCATTCAAAGAATGTAGATGATAGGGGAACAGAAAGAAAGATGTAGAGGTAGTGGATATTTGAAATGAAACATTATTTGTTGGACTTAGCAGACCATTGAACATATGAATACATGCACAAGACATGTACAAGATAAGATGACCCTAAATCCCACCATGGATTTTGAGTGGACTCCTAAAGTCTCACCCTTAGCTGAAAACTGTTGTTGGTTGATGCTCAGGAAGGAGATTAAGCTTTCATCAGGAATGAGGTCACTAAAAGGCTATGTATATTCCAGTAGATAACCCTACATTGACCACTAAATGGATTCAGTAGGTTTTAAAAACACACGAACACTACAAAAAAGGACATAAAGTTATAAAGGGAAAATGATGCAGTTCAATGGGAAGGAGGTAGAGGAGAGGGAGTGGCAGTAGATTTGATCAAAACATATTATATAACATATACAGTTTCTCAATTTATGGAAATAGAGACTATCAGGCATTTTTCTGCTATAAAATGTGAAGGTTGTAAAAAATAAAAAAGTAACAACATGGACAAAAATAGTTTTCAAGTAGACTTATCAAATAGTGACATTTTTATAGAGCTAGGATATTTTGTATTCAAATCACATACCTGATGAAATAAAAGTGGTATGGCAAAAGGAAGAGAAGGAGGGAGGGAGGAAGAAGAACTCTACAAAAATTGTCTTCAACTTGAAGGAAAACTATTTCCTCACAGATAACAAAATAGATAAATCTTCTAGTAATAGGGATAATGTAGGAAATGGTATCTAATTGTATGTGATGTATTTGATAAATAAGAATTAAATCTATTAAAAAATCTATTTCAAAGTCATGTGGTTCAAATGAAAATTGTCAGTACTTTCTCAACTTACAATGTATACTTATTAACTTGTTCTTACTTTGAGTATACTTCATTATTTAAAATTTAAATTTCACTCATTAAAATTGAATGGTTAGGGTGAATTTTCACATTGTGGTCTTTGCATATCTTGTATAATGATCACTGAAATCAAATTAATTAGCATATTGTGATCTCTACATTTTCTTTTACCTTGCTGGTTAGGATATTCAAAGTACACACTCTAAGAAAGTCTCAGATATATAATTCAGTGTTGTTAACTGAACACTGGGTAATACATTAAATATCCAGGATTTATGTGTCTTTTATAACAATTCGTTTTTTCCCCAACATTCCTCCATCTCTTCATCTTAGTTGACAAGTACCATTATATTATCTGGTTCTGTGAATTTTGTCAACCCACAAACGAAAGAGCTCTGAATGAGCTCATACAGTATAGGTCATTCCCTGAATGATTTATTCCTCTAAACTGCTACTCCAAACCGTCTCAATTGTCATAATTTTCTCCTTGATATACAGATTATAATCTGTGAAAAATGTATATAAATACTCATATATTTTATGTAATATAAATATAGCTATTTTGTATAGTCGTATTATCTCTTTACCAAACATATTTTTTCTATATTTTTATTACTGTCTAATGATGAATATCAAGAATCTTATGCTTCTTTATGAGTATTTTGGAATTTTTTTTTACTTTAAAGATTTTTTATTTTTAATTATGTGTGCACATGTACACATGCAGGTTTGAAATAGTCTGTTATAGGGCTAGGGTTCATGGAGTAAGGTATGATCGTGCTGGCTGTGGATTCGCAAGGCAAGTGGCATGAGATAAAGGCATCACAGGTTTTCATTGCTGAAGAACTTTTAGTTCCTTGGGGGTGAGATGTTTGCAGATATGTAGCAAAGGTGAAGCTTAGGGGGATCGTTGTGACCCCCAAAATGCTGGAGTGTATCTTTCCCCTATGAATCTTGTAGTTCATCTTAACTGTAGATATATGTCTATAGTGGCTTTGAGGTGTCACTAATCAAATTTTTACTATCCGTTTTGTAATTCTATCTGCAGGTTTTGTGCCCCATTGGATTGGTGCAGTTTACTTTATTCCAGCTCTATGACTCTAGTCCCAGAGATAGTTCTGCTGTTATTCACTGTTCACCTTCTGAAGGTCAGAGCATGGGCATACAAGTTGAACTCCTAGTCACCCATCCTGTTGACAGCTACAGAATAGTTATGAAATCTCAAATAGGATAAAGTTACGTATGCCCAGTAATTGCTGGGTTGAAAGGCAATTTTATATCTGGCTTCATAATAATGGAACTAAATGGAAATATGAGCTAAAGTATGTTTATGTTTTTCATTTGTGTGTCTACTTCCATGAGATTGGTAGTGTCACCTGTCAAGCTGAGTTTATAGATGGAAGCCCAACAGGCTGGTCAAGCTCTGTCAGTAGATAAGTTGCAAGAATCTTTTCAAAGTTAACATATAAGACAGTGGTATTATGTATAATGCACCTCAATGCAGATAGTTATAATTCAATTGTCTGTGGTTCCATACGGAATAAATGAAGAAATGAGAAGATCCTCTCTTTTGCAGTCACATATGCTTAATTTTCTACTCTTAGACATCATAGCTCTTGCTTTTAGTTTGGATTTATTTTTGGTTGATTTGTTGTTTTGGTGCATGTTGATAATGAGACCTGTATCAATTACTATCCAATGCTCTTCTGTGGTCTTCAGTTTTAGACTATACCATTATAGCTATTGTTCATTTTCTGAACTTCCATTTAAGACTGAACCACACTGATGGAGTATGCAATGAATTGCACGTATAATCTCTCAATTAAAACACACAATTCTAATTGTAAATTGTAAATGTTAATCTACAGATTTTAACACACTTTTTTCTCTTTATTACCAACCCTACATCTGATAGAGGGTTAATATCGAATATATATATATATATATATATATATATATATATATATATATATAAAGAACTCAAGAAGTTAGACTCTAGAGAACCAAATAACCCTATTAAAGAAAATGGAGTACAGAGCTAAACAAAGAATTCTCAACTGAGGAATGCTGAATGGCTGAGAAGCGAAATGTTCAACATCCTTAGTCATCAGGGATTCCACCTGAGATTCCAGCTCACCAGTAAGAATGACTAAGATCAAAAACTCAGGTGACAGCAAGTGCTAGAGAGGATGTGGAGAAATAGGAACACTCTTCCATTGCTAGTATGATTGCAAGCTGGTAAAACCACTCTGGAAATCAGTTTGGAAGTTATTCAGAAAATTGGGCAAAGTATGACCAGAGGATCCAGCTATCCCACTCCTGGGCATATACCTAGAAGATGCTCCAAAATGTAATAAGGACACATGATCTACTATATTCATAGCAGCCTTATTTATAATAGCCAGAAGCTGGAAAGAACCCAGATGTCCCTCAACGGAGGAATGGAATGCAAAGTACATGGTACATTTACACAATGGAATACTACTAAGCTATTAAAAACAATGAATTCATGAAATTCTTGGGCAAATGAATGGAACTAGAAACTATCTCTGAATTCTTAACATAAGACTGAGTGTGTGAACCCCAGTGAAGGAGTAAGGGTAATGATTGAAGGAGCTGAAGGGGTTGCAACGCCATAAGAACAACAACAATATCAACTAACCAGACCCCCCTACCCAGAGCTCCCAGGGACTAAACCGCCAACCAAAGAGCACACATGGAGGGACCCAGGGCTCCAACTGCATATATAGCAGAGATGCCATTGTCTATCATCAATAAAAGGAGAAGTCTTTGGTCCTGTGAAGACTCAATTCACCGGTGTAGGGAAATGCCAGGGTGGTGAGGTGGGAGTAGCTGGGTGGGCAAGGGAGCATCCTTATAGAAGCAGGGAGATGGGGGATGGGAGAATGGTATTCTGGAGGGGAAACCAGGAAGGGAGATAACCTTTGAAATGTAAATATATAAAATATCCAATAAACAATGAAAGATTCAACTATAAAGAGAAGCAACTAGGATGTCAATACATACATTTTCAGTGTGTGATAAAGAAGACTCTAGTAGTAATATAATCTGTATATGAACATAAATCTCAATGAAGAAATAAAGTTAATAAAACCTCTGTTACTCTGTAGTCTGTGAGGATTTCGTAAAGATAATTTGTAAGATAGAACTAAAATACTTGGCACAGTTTGTTGTCATGTGCCTGCAAGAGTAATCCTCAGTGCTGTAAGAGGGATAAACTTGAATGACTTTTCAATTATGCAACTAGGAAAACTGTTCTAAGTGCTACAGATTCAGCTTTCTATCTGTAAGCCTTGAAAGCAGCCCTTATTACCATAGCAAAGATTCGACAGATGTGACTCTAGAGTGGATGGAGGCTTTACTTTGGCTCGTGGTATCAGATGTGCATGATCCCTCGAGGCTGGGAAATAAAGCATGGATTGATTGTGACACACAAAGTTTTCCTTAAAATTATTTCACATCTTGACAGATACGCGCACCGAAGCTACAAGGTAAAAAGTGCTGGCCTTAAGCTCTGAAAACCTGTCCCTTGTTTTCTACGTTCACCAGCTAGCACCTAAGGAACCCTTTAAAACTACCACAGCAGCGGGGTGGTGGTGGCGCACGCCTGTAATCCCAGCACTCGGGAGGCAGAGGCAGGCGGATTTCTGAGTTCGAGGCCAGCTTGGTCTATAGAGTGAGTTCCGGGACAGCCAGGGCTATACAGAGAAACCCTGTCTCGAAAAACCAAATCAAAATAAATAAATAAATAAATAAATAAATAAATAAAATATATATTAAAAAAAAACCCTACCGCAGCATCCCCAAACAGGTCATCATGTAGAGATGATGCATTTGAAATCAAGAGCCTATGAGGTACACTCATTCAAATCATAACAGACTATTACAATTTCCATAGAACTAAACATCCCTTCGTTTTGAAAAGCCTAATACAGAAGCAGTAAAAAACATGAGAGGATTACATTAAAGATGGTTCAGGGAAACAAGAAGTAGAGACACTTTGAGCCATTTCTGTGACAGCCAAGGAGAGGCTTCATCCCCAGGGAGAGGCTATTGCATCACAGAGGCAGATGTAGCTGAAGCACAGATAGAAATTTATAGCTGTCCTCTTCTAATTGGTGAGTTGTTTCTTGTTGTATTTGAGCAAAAGAAGACATAAATACAAGGAACATTTATATCAAAAATACTTAGTAGTCAGTCTCTTCATGATTTGCTTCATTTCGGGGACATGCATATGGTATTTTTAAAAGATGAATCAATGTATCAACTGTTAAGAATATTTCCCTTTAAATTTTTCTGATTTAATGATAGGCTATTTCACTAAGGTGAAATAATAACACATAAATTATAAATAAAATTTTATTAAAAATTTGAGGATATATAGCATAGCACAGAAACTTATTAATAATCACTTCTTATATGTAGTAATTTTTTTATTAATTTCTTTTATGAATTTCACTTTATTTTGTGAGACCTTTCTGACAGATAGACAGGCTTTTTAATAGCTGAAAATCTTCTATTTAGGCAGGGAAAGTATATCCTCTTTCTGTCTCTATATCAACAGCCACTTGTTAAATGAGAAAGCAGAAATAATGTACATAAAGCACTGTAGTTCTAATTATTCCCTTCAATTTATAATTTTACAACAAAACCAGTAAATATTCTTTATGAAAAAATTAGTTTTAAGAAACATATGTTCAATTGCCCTGATTTCACTTCCAAGGGTTGAACAATTAATCTTTCAAAATATTCACCATTCAATTCTACTTTGTCTTTTGCTTTACATAAATATTTAAAGGTGAACTTTTAAAATTTAAAATATTTTAAAACATTGAATAAATAGATAAATAAATGACTGCTTACGTTTTTTTATTTATTGGAGTGATCTATGCATTTTACCTCCTAATTTAGAGGGAATCTATTTTAATTCAATAAATATTATTCTGTATTAAGTACTACTTTGAATTTTTACTTGTTCAAACAAGATGGAATGATATGATCAAGTCTTATCTATGATTATGTATTCTGATATCTACTTAGTAGAGGTGGTACCTGAATGTTTTGTAAAAGAAAGGAATGAGTGAAATTCAATTTCCTATCAGCTTTTATTCGAGCTGCTATGCCATGCTTATACAGAAAGTATTAGTGAACATTTTGAAAACTTCCAGTTCTTTACATTATTAACAAACAAACAAACAAACAAAGAAAAAACAGCAACAAAACTCCATATGAAATTTTCTTAGTCAAATGTACTGGCTTGACACAGGCTGGAGTTATCACAGAAAAACGAGCTTCAGTTGAAGAAATGCCTCCATAAGATCAAGCTGTAAGATATTTTCTTAATTAGTGATCAAGGGGGAGGGCCTCTTGTGGGTGGTGCCATCCCTGGGCTGGTGGTCCTGGGTTCTATAAGAGAGCAAGCTGAGCAAGCCAGGGGAAACAAGCCAGTAAGAAGCTTCCCTCTGTGGCCTCTGCATCAGCTCCTGCTTTCTGACCTGCTTGAGTTCCAGTCCTGACTTCTTTTGGTGATGAACAGCAATGTGGAAGTATAAGCTGAATAAACCCTTTCCTCCCCAACTTGCTTCCTGGTCATGATGTTTGTGCCGGAATAGAAACCCTAAGACAGTCAGCTTTAAAATTAATTCTGATGTCAGAACTATTATTTCTTGACTTACCTACAACATACCCAAGAAACTTTTCAATGAAATAACTCCAACCATTCACCATAAAACAGCACAATAGATTCCCATGGATCAAAGTGTATTTTACCATAAAGATGAATATTGCTAAATAAAAATTGAGTCAGGTAGCTCCCGTGCCTCTGATTCTGGTGCTCAAGGCATGGAAGTAGTAGAATCATACATTATGGACTAGTCAAGGCTCCATCATGAAGCTCTGTCTCAAAAAAAAATGAAAGATATTAATGCCTTTATTAATGCCTAATAAAGATATTAATGGATAATTATTTTATTGAAAATAGTTTCTATTTTGCTTTTATTTGAATTTTCAAACAAGCAAGTAATATTATATAATAGTAGATGAATATGACCAGGATGAGTTTCGACATTTTCACTTTGGAGCTGAGCCCTTGAGAATTCATGTTTGCCTTGCTTTTTTAGCTTCCTGATCTACTTTACATCTAGGTTTGGTTTCACAGTATAATGTGCTTTGAGCCTTTCGTAGAATCCCTAGCATCTAATGCAGCAGTTCAAGGAGAATGTACTCCACAGGCTCTAATAATTGAACACTTGGTCCACTGATTAGGACGGTTAGAGGATGTGGCCTCGCCGCAGCAAGAAGTTAAAAGCCTTATGTCTCTTCAGGATGTGATCTCTAAGCATCCTGTTCCCAGTGCCCTAATTGCCACACATGGCAATGCTTTAATGCCATGATAGACTCCTTCTCCAAGAAGTTGATGGTCTTGGTGGTTTATCACAGCATCAAAAGGAAAGTAACATGCATATGCATCCCTGATAAGTCCATCTTGATACCATCTCGGGCTCAGATTTTGCCTTCCACATATACTATATGGGATATGTTTTCAACTAAGAATGTAGGGTATGTGTTCAAACTCTTGGTATCATTATAGCAATGTTTTATATATATACATATATATGTATATATATATACATATATATATACATATATATATATATATATATATATATATTCCCTTAATACACTCATCATCTGTTCTTACTGTGTGTTTCTCTAATTTGAGGCACTGTTTATGTACTGTGCCAATAAGTTATTTTTGTGTCATTTTCTTTGTAATAGCTTATAGATTCATTGAAAGAAGCTAATATTATATATTCACTTCTGAATAGCAAGAAGACGGGATGCATTGTGATATTGTATTAGAATTCAGCTCATTTTTGAATAGTGCATAAATGAAGGAGGAAGAAATTATGTGGGTGCAGAGAGAAAAATCAAAGCAAACCCATGCTTCTCACAGAGTATTAAGACAACTTTCGAGCAGTGATTGAGTCTATAACTTTTACAAGGCAAATGAATGCATTAACAGCTCATGCTAAGCTCTTGGAGGATTTTCAACTTCCCTCAAATTTCTAAGAGCATGCCATACATATATTATGGCATAATACAAAGAAAGAGTTGTTATAACTGGGTTAGCTAGAAAAATGAGTAATAGATTACCCACTAATAGTTTCACTAAGAAAAATTCATCATTCTATTTTGTTGATTTCCCATTTTAACTTCCTTCCTCATCATCACATACAATAGAATAGTTCTTTTATCAATGATGTTTTTCAGTTTTTTCAATATTTTTATTTATTGAAAAGGGAAGTAAAAAAAAAGTAAAAACACTTTATGATAAAATTAAAGATTTGCATAGAAAATATTTCACATAAACACATTAAAATTGACAATTCAAAGAAAATAAAGGAATAAAATGGTAGACATGTAAAACATTGTTAAATTATTTGAAATATAGGATACAAACATTTTATGATAGAATTGAAGATTTACATGGAAAAAAATTCTGATAAAATTGTAGAAAAATATAGAAAAACATGCTAGAATTGAAGATTATCTTGGAAAATTTTATATAGATATAATAATGGTAGGCATAAAAGTATTCCTAAGTTGATTAAAAGTGGAATTATGAACATTTTCTGATAAACTTGAAGAATTACATGGAAAATATTTCTGATAAAATTGTAGAAATATATAGAAAAACATGTTAAAATTAAAGATTATTATGGCAATAATATAGATAAAGTGATAGGCATAAAGATAATTCTAAGTGGATTGAAGATGGAATTAGAAACATTTTCAGATAACATTGAAGATTTACATGGAAAATATTTCTGGTAAAATTCAAGAAATAAATAGTCAAACACGTTAAAATTGACTATTTCGGCTTTCAGTGGGGCTGCCATCTTGCCTTGGGACACCGCGTGCAAACGGCAGGCACAGCGAGCAAGTGCCTGGAGTCAGGTAAGTGGACAGAGATATAGCTTAGCTTAGCTCTGCAGGAGATCTGGGCACAGACAGCTCAGCTGCAGGGGCAGACCACCACGGACCGGCTCTCCGGGCAGGCTGGCAGCAAGGGGACATCTTGCCTTGGGACAGGGCGCAGAATTCTAGCAGCTGGAGTCAGAGGCTTGGACTGAGAGCTAGCATAGTCTAGCACAGACAACGCGGCCAGGCTCTGGCCCGCACCCAAAGCCAGAAGAGATCGTGAGATCCGGGTACCAACAGCTCAGCAAAGGTCACTGTCCCCTGGGGACAGGCGCTCTGTGCTTTCAGCAGGGCTGCCATCTACAATAAGACCAACTAACTCCAGAGATAAAGAGATGGCAAAAGGCAAACGTAGGAACATTACTAACAGAAATCAAGGCAATATGGCACCATCTGAACCCAATTCGCCAACCATAGCAAGTCCTAGATACCCCAGTACACCAGAAAAACAAGAGTTAGATATAAAAGCACAGGTCATGACGCTCCTAGAGGAACACAAAAAAGACATAAACAAATCTCTTAAAGAAATGCAGGAGAACATCAATAGGGTAGAAGCTCTTACAATGCAAACACAAAAAACACTTAAAGAACTCCAGGAAAATAAGGCACAACAGACAGAAACCAATAAAGAGGAGATGAGAAAATCAGTTAAAGAAATGCAGGAGAACTTGAAACAACATGCAGAAGTCATGAAAGAGGGAGCACAAAAATATATTAAAGAATTACATGAAAACTCAAACAAAAAAATGAAGGAACTGAGCAAAACTATCCAAGATATGAACACAGAGGTAGAAACAACTAAGAAATCACAAAAGGAGGCAACTTTGGAGATAGAAAACCTTGGGTAGAAATCAGGGGTTGTAGATGCAAACATCAACAATAGAATACAAGAGGTAGAGATAAGAATCTCAGATGCTGAAGATAACATAGTAACCATTGACTCCACCGTCAAAGAAAACACAAAATCCAAAAGGCTTGTAACCCAAAACATCCATTAGATCATAATGTAACATTTAGAAACTATGACTAAAATAAGTGTTCATCAGTAATTGACAAATAGCAATGTTTGAAAATAAGTTTAATATTTTGTTTTAAAAAATGAGAGTATACACTAGAAAATTCTCAATGAAAACAATATTATATTATACATAAATATAATGTTTGGAAGTATTCTGATACAAGTTCAGAGATGCTCTTTTCCTACCTTAAGTCTGTCTGCCTTACACTGATTCATTTAACATGGTCATTCCTGCTCTGAAAATACGAAGTTCAAACTTCCAGAGTAAATAATCGTTATTATTCAGATAAGTGTGATAAAATCTCATATTATTCTTCTCTGTCTTGGAGAGGACTAAGTCATGTCCTTGATATCCATGCTATCGCATTGATTTTGCTAGATAGTATGGTCTCCACCTATCTAATTCAGTAGCATTTCTCATTTATTAGATCAGTTAAGGCTGTCTTAGTACCTGTACCTAGTTGTAATCTGATGGCACACCATAGTGTCTATCTTATTCAGCTGTTTCACCCCATTTTGTAGGATGTGTGCCACCTCCCATCACCACAAGAAGGATAAACACAGTATAATATATTTTGAATGATCCATATTCACACAATTTGTGTAACAACATGTTTTTATAATTGCACTATTTTATTGTTAGTTCTTCATTCATAGCTGTGACAAATTTATAAATTAAAGTTTAACCTCATCATGTGTACCCTTTCCCCTGCCATGAGCAGGCTAAATAGACCTTAAGTGTTTGCCACAGTTGAACCTTAATGACCCAGGTGAAGTCAATTTCCTACAGGAGCAGACTGCCTGCTGAGCTTGCTTTGCAACTCAATCCGGCTGAAACAAAGTCTGTGGGCTTTCCCCTATATAAATGCAGTGCTGACTATTAAACTTTGAGCCTTGATCAGAAACCTTTGTCTTGGCTTCATCCTTTTCTCACATGCCCATCCTTTTTCCTTCCCAGTCTCTGTTTCAGGTACCCAGTTCTCCATGGATTCTGGGCAGCTACAATATGTATATAGAAAAGGCATATTCTGTATCTGACATCCACTCAGCATCTTGGAATGTAACCCCATGAATGACTTCTGAATTGCTATAATAAAATGGGTAAAATATGATGTTTTTTGACAAGTTATATCTGTATTGAGTTTGCAAAATCCTGTTTATAATAGCTGAGGTATTAAAACAAACAAAAAGAAGCAAGAGAGGTGTTATATAAATGATGATATATGACCTAGGACTATCCAGAACTAAAATTGTATTTATAAAGAATTTATACAATAGTCAACTCTGGCATTTACTGAGTTATGTATTATTTATAGGATATAATCAATAAAAGTATAGTTCAAAATATCAGTTCTAAACAGGTAGAAGAAGAGAAACAGAGTGTACAATCTACTCAATTGAGCCCAAAGGTCTTAAGAGTAAAAATATAAGCAGTTTCAAACAGAATATATGACATGGAGCAAATCATATTATGCACTGAGAAGACTTACAGCTAAAAGGAAATATATTATAGCTGACCCATAAACATATGCTGTTAAGAAGAAGACTCAGAAGAATATACCGACGCTTTCATGTTAGAAAACATATATGGCAAATATAATCAACAAACTGCATAATTTAAATTCCAGGGATCAGTAAAGTTCTGTGAAAATACTGCCATTGAAGGTGATCAAAGATTTGTCTTTAAATGTAAATTTTGCAAGATTATAAAGATGTGGAAATTAATGATGTATTAGTATGTTATTAAATTATATAACATGGAAGTTAAAATTGCAGAATTGCAATAAGAAATATCTATATTCTAGCACAATGAGGTACTAAAAACACTTTGTTGATATGTGACAAATATAGGTAAAAATTAAACTGAATTTAAAGAAATTACACAACTCTAAAGAAACCAAAGTTCAAAAATATATAGAAAATTCTCTTCAGTAGGTCAATGGCACAAAACATTTTCAACAATATACAGAAGCTTAAGAAAAGCAGGTTTAGGTCAGCAGGGTGGATAGTTCGTCACTCAAGTCTGAACTTCAGAATTTTATTTTCAGACTCCACATGAGAGAACCTATTCCAACAAGTTTAAGCCACCATGCGGGTGCTGCAAACCAAACCTACATGCTCTTCAAGAATGAGTACTGAGTATTTTTTCCAAGCTTCAGAATGTTAATTAAAATAAAACCTACTGCAACAATTAAAATAAGTATTTCTGAATTTATTAATATTTTATTTCTCAATAAAGTCAGCCATCATTATATAACTTAAAGAATACTACTATAATTTCAGGTTTTTGACATTAAAATTGGTACTTCTCCCTGATTGTCTCTATATCATAAATCTGAAGTAAATATATTCTGAGGATGAAAAGCTTTACTAAGCCAGCACCTTACTAATACAGATACAGATACTCACAGCCAACCATGGGAGCCCTGGGACCCCAATGGATAGGGGAAGGACTGAAAGGAAATGCAACCCCAAAGGAAGAACAACAATATCAACTAACCTGATCCCTCATAGTTCCCAGGGACAAACCACCAACCAAAAAGTATAGATGTATGGGTCCATGGCTCCAGCTACATATACAGCAGAGGTTGCCTTATCTGGTATCAGTGGGAGGGGATGCCCTTGTTCCTGAATAGGCATGAAGCCACAGGGTAGGGGGATGTTAGAGGAGTGAGGTGGGAGTGGGTGGGTGGGTGAAGGAGCATCCTCTTAGAGGCAAAGGGAAGGGGGAATGGGAGAGGGTTTGCAGAGGGGAGACCGGAAAGGGAGACATTTGGAATGTAAATAAATAATCAATTAAAAAAAAGTGAGTTGACCTAAATTTGTAAGCCCCTGGATAAAATGATGTCACAGAATACATCAGAGTTGGAGATAAAGCTCAATGGCTGCTCAGGACACCAGCTACATTATCAGGAGGATTAGAGTTCGGGTCCCAGTATCCATATAACAAGGCCTATTTTCCCCATAGATTTGTAACTCCAGTTTGGAGGTCTCTGATTCTCATCTCTGCATACAGAAGCATGCACCCATGAGAAAAAATATTTACACTCTCACAAACATAAGGAGAAAGGATGTGTCTTTTAAAACGAATATTACTTGGGTTTTTTTTTTGTTGTTGTTGTTGTTGTTTTGAGACATGGTTTTTCTGTATGGCCCAGGCTGTCCTGGAACTCACTCTGTAGGCCATGCTAGCCTTGAACTCACAGAGATCTGCCAGCCTCTGCCTCCCAAGTACTGGGATTAAAGGATATTTCAAAAAAATTGTGAAAGAGTTATAAGTTAAAAATAGGTTAGGTACAAATATTTTCAAGATAAAATTTTGTAAAGAAGAACTTTGCCCTTTGAAACTTGTGGAAAATTTAAAAGGAAAGAATGATAAACCAGTGTGGACGTAGCAGTTCAAGTCTCGATTGCGCTTTCCCCGCTGAGTCAGCACCCTCATTTTGCTTTCACCAAACATCGGCCTTGAGCATACATGGCAGATGTTTTCAAATACAACTCAGGCTACAAAGATGCATTTCTCTATAAAATAGCTATAGGATGCATGTACTTCCTTACAATGCCATCAAATCAGTTTCAAAACTATAGTAGATAAACCATCATTTATTTTAAGAAACATGCATTGACTCCAGGCATCCAAAAATGACACTGTCTTAGAAAAATCTACTAATAGGATTTGTTTAGAAAATCTCCTAATCTCATCAGACCAGGAGGTCTAAAAGTGAAAATAACATTAGTCAATGGTGACATAAAATTTGTATCTAGTCATGGTAAATGGCTTTTGATCTTTCCTTTTTTTTTTTTTTTTTTTTGAAATACTTTTTTTTTGTTGGATATATTCTCTATTTACATTTCATTTCCCTTTTTCTGGTTCACGGGTCCCCAAAGGTCCCCCATGTCCTTTCCCCTCCCCGTGTTCCCCATCCACCCTTTCCCACTTCCCTGTTCTGGTATTCCCTTACACTGATGCTTTGAGCCTTTCCAGAACCAGGGTCCACTCCTTCCTTCTTGTTGGACATCATTTGGTATGTGGATTGTATTTGGTGTCCCAGGATTCTAGGCTAATATCCACTTATCAGTGAGTGCATAGCATAGGTGTTCTTTTGAGACTGTGTTACCTCACTTAGTATGATGCTCTCCAGCTCCAACCATTTCTATAAGAATTTCATGAATTCATTGTTTCTAATGGCTGAATACTACTCCATTGTGTAGATATACCACATTTGTTGTATCCATTCTTCCATTGAGGGACATCTGGGTTCTTTCCAGCTTCTGGCTATTATAAATAGGGCTGCTAGGAATATAGTGGAGCATGTATCCTTATTGCATGCTGAGGAATCTTCTGGGTATATGCTCAAGAGTGGTATGGCTGGGTTCTCCGAAAGCATCGTGTTCAGTTTTCTGAGGAACCGCCAGGCTGATTTCCAGAGTGGTTGTACCAGCTTGCAGTCCCACCAGCAGTGGAGGAGTGTTCCTCTTTCTCCACATCCTCGCCAACACCTGATATCTTCTGAGTTTTTAATCTTAGCCATTCTGACTGGTGATGAGGTGAAATCTCAGGGTTGTTTTGATTTGCATTTCTCTAATGAGTAATGGTGTTTAACATTTTTTAAGGTGTTTCTCAGCCATCTGAATTTCTTCAGGTGAAAAGCCTTTGTTTAGCTCTGTACTCCATTTTTTGATAGGGTTATTTGGTTTTCTGGGATCTAACTTCTTGAGTTCTTTGTATACATTGCATATTAGCCCTCTGTCAGATGTAGGGTTGGTGATGATCTTTTCCCAATTTGTTGGTTGCCGATTTGTCCTTTTGACAGTCTTTTGCCTTGCAGAAACTTTGTAATTTTATAAGGTCCCATTTGTCTATTTTTGATCTTAGAGCATAAGCTATTGGTGTTCTGTTCAGGAATTTTCCCCCTGAGCCCATGTCCTCAAGGGTCTTCCCCAGTTTCTTTTCTATTAATTTCAGTGTGACTGATTTAATGTAGAGGTCCTTGATGCACTTGGAGTTGAGCTTAGTACAAGGAGATAAGAGTGGATCCATTCACATTCTTCTGCATGTTGACCTCCAGTTGAGCCAGCACCATTTGTTGAAAAGGCTATCTTTTTTCCACTGGATGTTTTCAGCTCCTTTGTCGAAGATCAATTGGCCATATATGTGTGGGTTCAATTCTGGGTCTTCAATCCTATTCCATTGATCCACCTCTCTGTCACTGTACCAATATCATGCAGTTTTTAACACTACTGCTCTGTAGTATTGCTTGAGGTCCGGGATATTGATTGCCCCAGAAGATCTTTTACTGTTGATGATAGTTTTAGTTATCCTGGATTTTTTGTTATTCCAGATGAATTTGAGAATTGCTCTTTCTAACTCTATGAAGAACTGAGTGGGGATTTAGAAGAGGATTGCATTGAATCTGTATATTGTTTTTGGCAAGATTGCCATTTTACCTATATTAATCCTGCCAACCCACGAGCATGGAGGATTTTTCTATTTTCTGAGGTCTTCTTCCATTTCCTTCTTCAGAGACCTGAAGTTTTTGTCATACAAATCTTTCACTTGTTTGGTTAGAGTCACACCAAGATACTTTATATTGTTTGTGGCTATTGTGAAGGGTGTCATTTTCATAATTTCTTTCTCAGCCTGCTTATCCTTTGTGTATAGGAAGGCTACTGACTTGCTTGAGTTGATTTTATAACCAGTTGTTTATCAGCTGTAGTTCTCTGGTGGAGTTTTTGGGTCACTTAAATATGCTATCATATCATCTGCTAATAGTGATAGTTTGACATCTTCCTTTCCAATTTGTATCCCTTTGACTTCCTTATGTTGTCAAATTGCTCTAGCTACTACCTCAAGTACTATATTGAAAAGATATGGTGAGAGGGGGCAGCCTTGTCTAGTCCCTGATTTTAGTGGGATTGCTTCAAGTTTCTCTCCATTTACTTTGATGTTGGCTAACGGTCTGCTGTAAATTGCTTTTACTATGTTTAGATATGGGCCTTGAATTCCTGTTCTTTCCAAGACTTTTAGCATGAAAGGATGCTGAATTTTGTCAAATGCTTTTTCATCATCTAATGAGATGACCATGTGGTTTTTTCTTTGAGTTTGTTTATGTAGTGGATTACATTGATGGATTTCCATATATTGAACCATCCCTGCATCCCTCAGATGAAGCCAACTTGATCATGGTGAATGATCGTTTTGATGTGTTCTTGGATTCTGTTGGCAAGAATTTTATTGAGTATTTTTGCATCGAAGTTCATAAAGGAGATTGGTCTGAAGTTCTCTTTCTTAGTTGGATCTTTGTGTGGTTTTGGTATGAGGGTAATTATGGCTTTGTAGAATGAGTTGGATAATGTTCCTTCTGTTTATATTTTGTGAAATAATTTGAAGAGTATTGGCATTAGGTCTTCTTTGAAAGTCTGATAGAATTCTGCACTAAAACCATCTGGTCCTGTGCTTTTTTTGGTTGACAGACTTTCTATGACCCCTTCTATTTCTTTGGGGGTTGTGGGACTGTTTAGCTGATCTATTTGATCCTGATTTAATTTTGGTATTTGGTATCTGTCTAGGAAATTTTCCATTTCCTCCAGATTCTCCAGTTGTGTTGAGTATAGGCTTTTGTAGTAGGATCTGATGATTTTTTTGAATTTCCTCAGTTTCTGTTGTTATATCTCCCTTTTCGTTTTTAATTTTGTTAATTTGAATACAGTCTCTGTGCCCTTTGGTAAGTCTGGCTAAGGGTTTATCTATCTTGTTTATTTTCTAAAAGAACCAGCTTCTGGTTTTGTTGATTCTTTGTATGGTTCTTTTTGTTTCAACTTGATTTCAGCCCTGAGTTTGATGCTTTCCTGTCTTCTACTCCTCCTGGGTGAAATAACTTCTTTTTGTTCCAGAGCTTTCAGGTGTACTGTTAAGTTGCTAGTGTATGATCTCTCCAGTTTCTTTTTGGAGGCACTCAGGGCTATGAGTTTTCCTCTTCGCACAGCTTTCATTGTGTCCCATAGGTTTGGGCATGTTGTGCCTTCATTTTCATTGAATTCTAAAAAGTCTTTGATTTCTTTCTTTATTTCTTCCTTGACTAAGGTATCATTGAGTAGAATATTGATCAGCCTTCATGTGTATGAGGATTTTCTGTTGTTTTTGTTGTTATTGAAGACCACTCTTACTCCATGGTGATCAGATAGGAAGCATGGGATTAGTTCAATCTTCTTATATTTGTTGAGGTCTGCTTTGTGACCAATTTTATGCTCGATTTTGGAGAAGGTACCATGAGGTGCTGAGAAAAGGTATAGTCTTTTGCATATATGTGTGTGTGTGTGTGTGTGCTCGCGCTAAATCCAATTGGTCCAAAGTTTCAATGAGTTTCCCTGTGTCCCTGTTTAGTTTCTGTTTTCCTGATCGGTCCATTGAGGATAGTGGAGTGTTGAGGTCCCCCACAATTATTGTTAGGTGCAATGTGTGCTTTGAGCTTTAGTAAAGTTTCTTTTACGAATGAGGGTGCCCTTGCATTTGGAGCATAGATGTTTAGAATTGTGAGTTCTTCTTGGTGGATTTTTCCTTTGACCAGCAAGAAGTGACCTTCTGTATCTCTTTTGATGACTTTAGGTTGAAAGTCAATTTTATCTGATATTAGAATGGCTATTCCAGCTCGCTTCCTGAGACCATTTGCTTGTATAATTGTCTTCCAGCCTTTTACTCTGAGGTAGTGTTTTTCTTTGACCCTGAGGTGTGTTTCCTGTATGCAGCAAAATGTACGGTACTGTTCTTTTGTTCTTTCCTTAACCCTATATTTTACGGTAAGACTCTGCTGCTAGTATTTTCAATGCAATTTAGTTGTAGGAACTATGGAGGAGTATTTTGTCTTACTTTTCTGTGAAAGGACAGAAAAATCTAATTAATTGGCTTAGCTTGGGTAATGAAATGAGCACCTTCTTCATTGAAGATTATACACGCTCTAAGATCTTGTGATCAAAAATATAATTTTTGACTGTGGAAATGACTCCAACACTGTCGGCATCTTCTGGTTAAGTTTTACTCCAATATGAAAGATTTTCCACATATTTATATAGAGATTTTAAAAAAGACCAACAAACACAAGAAAATTCTGAAAAAGAAAAGTTTCAGAGTAAAACATGTCTTAAGTATCAGATGTGACAACTATTATAATTGAGGTGAGTTATGGACTTATAGGGCTAAACTAAGGATTTGCCAAATATGTAACTTTTTGGTGACAAACTTCATAAGGAGCCGAAGCATAGACAAAATAAATAGCAGTTATGGAATAAACTTAGGAATAGTCAAATGTGTATCTTAGCAACTCTGTCCTGTATTTGAATCACTCAGATATCACCCACCACCTTAGAGAAGAGATTGGAAAGTACAAAGACATAGAGGATCCTTTCCATTCTCCTGATGCTGGGCCTTGGAGGTCTGCAGGGGATATATAAGCTGAATGTCAGTGTCTCTATGCATATGGGCTAGCACCAGTGACACAAAGGGCAAGGTGGTGGAAGTGTGGAACTGAGCACAGTTGACACACTGCGAGAAGCTGAACTTGAATTGAGAGAATTAACTAAAATACAGTCAATGGCACCCTTTCAGTCAAACCTAGGAAGATCCTTAGAGTTATTAGCATACCCAAAAGACTAACCAACTATTCTAAAATAATGTTATTTTGCAAGATACATCTAAGATACATGGATTAAAAGAATTATTTCATTCTTTTTCATATGACATTATATTTACATCTATTTTATACAAAAGATGCTCTTTAAAATGTCTTGTGAACAGGTTGAATGTAAATAACATAAACTTCCAAAGAAATTTTAAGTTCATAAACCATATATAGCAACAATTTTGGTAAATTTTTAAAAGTAAAATCCCTTAAACCCTTTAATTATTAACACTTTAACTTAATAATTTCAGATAAGTATAAGATATATTTTATTTACCTAATAAGTATTACCAAAGAACAGTCTATAACTGTTGGAATTGGTATATATCATAATAATATCTTGAAAGAAATCATAAAATTTTATTAGTTTTAATTATTAAGAGTCTAGGTGTAGTGATTAAAAGTTAGTCTTATTCATTTAAATTCTTCAGTTTCACGAGTGACACAAAATATTGCTTGGCTATGTTCCTTGATATATTGGGCTGGGATTGCCAGCTCATAAAAGATACTCTTCTGGCTGTTTATATCATGATCATCCTGAGACTCTTACTCTCATGTTGGGAATGCAAGGAAAGTGGTCAGAGACTTGTATTTACCCACTTGTAGCAAGGCCATGTGGGATAGGACAAACTGAGAACCTCGTACTCCACCACCAAGAAGTGTAAATGTCTGAATGATGGTAGGTACTATTATTTTTTTTGTCTAATATGGTCCAGTTGTGTTTCTATGCTACCTTGTACTTAGTAATTCGGTTGCTAGCTCTTCAGGTCCTGTTCCTCATGAAACACAATGTTTATATGCATAAACTTCTTTAAAGTACATCTTCTCCATCATGTATAAATTCGAATCATAACAACATGTAAAGTAACTGACATTGAGTATAAAATGTTTAGCTTTTACAATTGTGTATGTGTGTATGTGTATGTATGCGGGTGGACGCATGCATGTGGATGCATACACACACACAAACACACACATATGCACATGGGGGTATGCCATTTAGAAGTCAAATAACAGCTTTGTGGAATCCACTGTACATTCCAGGAATAAAATGCAATAGGTTTATCACCATTTTTGCCCAGCAAATGCCTTTACCTACTGAGCAATCTTTCCATCCTGCATACAACTTTACAACAGAAATTTTCTTTCTGAGATATATAAGGGAACAGATAGATATCAGTGGGAACTTTGGTTTTGAAATCATCCACAAACACAAAATATGTGCACACCCATATGATTGCACACTTAATATAGTCATGAACTATTTTGAGATTATAGCCAAAGAGGTGGGTGGCTAATAACCGTTTGGGGACATTTTTAGTTGCATAATTGACATTTAAGCATAAATAAAATATTCAAACTAGCATGGAAGTGTGAATTAAGATTGGTAGCAGCCCTGGCATTAGGTATAGTAATATCATTTTCTGAAGTTATTATCCCATATAAAAATCTCCCGAGAAAGACAAGGAATGAGCTGTATAATGCAGAAAATATAGACATTGTACATTTGCTTCCTGTGAAGGTTCTTAAATGATTGCTCTCTGTGTGAATATTTAAGTGGTTGTAACTATCTAATTAGAAATACTTAGAAGTACTTAAATGTAGTAAATTTAAAAGTTTTTTTCATCCAAGGTGAGTCTTTAAAAAGAATCACACAATGAGCTGAGCAAAGAAAAAGTTTTTAAAGGTTTGAAATAAAGTGAGAAAGCAGGTGCCATTTTTAGTTTTTGAATACTTTCTTTGACACCTTGTCTTTGCTACAAGAATGCCTTTGAGGAGTATGGATGGCCTTCTCATTGCCAAATGGCAAAACATTCGTTTTGGTGGCAACCCTGACAACTCTGCCATCACTTGACACAAATGGTACATAACATCTTATAATTTTCTAAGAAATGCCACCAAAGAGGTGATGCCATATTATATTACTATTAGCAACACTCTCTGGGCTAATGAGAGTAGAGAAAAGAGAGGCTGGGAATGGACTATTGCATCCTGATGAAGGAATAGCCCATTATCAACAGTGGGCATTTGGGGTGCTCATACACTAATCATCAGCATATGTAAAATAAAAATATAAGGTAGATGTACCTCTGGGTTCCAAGATTATTTTATGGTTCTTTGCTTACAAAGAAAAAAGCATAATCATACATGCTATAAGCTACATGGTCAGTCAAATTCTTGTGACTATAGCTAAAACTCCTTTAAAATGAAATATTTGTAAATCAAATTCCATTTTAATATACCATATATTTATATAGAATATATAACTAATTTCACATTACATTGTTCTTCAATATTCTGTCTTCCAAAGAGCCTTGTGAGGTAGGTTTTCATTTTGCATTGATCAAGGAATGAGTTGAGGTTCAATCATGCTACTTATCTTATTTTATCCAACACTGAGAAAAAGGTTGGGAAGAAAATGGTTTATCTTACACTTCCATGTCATAATCCATCCTCAAGGAAAGGCAAGAAAAATATTCAAGCTAGGAACCTGGAGGCACAAACTGAAGCAGAGGCCATGGAGTGCTGCTTACTGGTTTGCCTGCCTGTAGATGGATGGTACTACTCACACTGGCTTAGACTTTCCCACATAAACTATTTATCAAGAAAATTCCCACATAGACATGACTACATGCCAGAGATGTAGGGATGGAAACAACTCCTCCATTGAAGTCCCCTATGACCACATGAATCTGTTTTATACCAAGTTGACAAAACTGAAAAGCATAGCACCTTTCCAAATGTGCCAGTCATCTCCATAGCATGAAAGCTAAGAATTCTGACAGGATGCAAGGACATACTAATGTGCTAATCACACTCAGATGTAGGCCTTAAACTCTGAAAAACATGCAATATCTTGCTTTTAAACAGTTAGTTTTAAGAACACGTGCTAGTATCATTAAGGAAGCACAAATATGAACTCATCATCAAAAACAAAGAAAGGACAAAGAGATACTTCAGTGGGTAACATTCTTGACCCTTACACTGATCATCTTTAGAGGAACCGTGTCAAAAAATAAATATATATTAAAGGATATTTATTACATTAACTCATAGTACGTGGTTGGAAAAATCCAAAATAGCTGTCTTACCAGAAGGCAAGAGTTGATAAAGAGGTCATGAGTACTGTCTTCTGGCTTGTTCTACATAGCTTGCTCACCCTGCTGTCTTGTAGAACAAAGGACTACCAGCTGAGGTACAGCACCACTCATAATGGACTGAAGCCTCCTCTATTCATCACTAATTAGGAAAACGTCCTAGAGCCAGATCTTATGGAGACCATGTTCTCAATTGAGGTTTTCAGAAGACTGGAGCTTGTGTCAAGTTGGCATGAAACTAACCTGCACTATTAATCCCTTGTCAGCTTGACACACAAATACATCACTGTTAAACTACAACCTTTCCTTTCTTGTTCATTCCAAAGATTACACATTAATAGAAAGATCACAACCTAAGAAATTTTACCAAAAATTCCCAACCTTATGAATTAAAACACTGTAAAAGTTTAAAAAAAACTGTAGGAGGACTAGCAGTCTCAATTAACCTGGAACCTAAGAAATCTCAAACACTGGAACACTAGCCAGGCAGCATACACCAGCTGATATGAGACACCCTTCCCCCCACCCTCCCACCCCCCCCACCCCCCCGCCAGCATATATACAACAGAGGACTTCCGGGTCTGGGTACACTCAGAAAAGATGCAACTCAAAGTCTGGAGGCACCAGAGTTCAGAAGTCAGATGGGGTAGGGGTGTGGTGGGGACATCCTCGTGGAGATGGGGGCAGGCAGAAGGTATGAGATGTGGAACAGTCCTCCGAATAAAATCTGGAGTGTAAAAAAAAAGAAAAATAATAATAATAGAGAAGAATGTGTAATCCATTCCTGATAAATCTCTTTCAAAGGAAATAATATGGTCTTTTATTTTTAATCCAAATCCTCTGTAAAACCCCTAAATCTCTCTCAAGTTTAATGTCTGACACAGTGGACTCCTGTAAAATAAAATACAACAACAACAACAATAGCAACAACAACAATAATAACAACAACAACAATAATAAATTAAGTACTTCTTACTTTAAGAAGAAAGAAGCAGGTCACAATCACAATCTTAACAAAGCAAAATCAAACTTCAAAAGTATAAATAACTCAATGTTCGATATCTGTGATCCACTCACATTCTTCTGAATTCCTCCAAAGTATTTGAGCCACTTCTCCTCCTCTGTAACACACACAGCTTGTCTTCTAGGCTGACGCTTGCTCTATTTTACTACTAATGATGTTCATGGTTGTCATCCTATGGAACTGGCATCAACAGATGCTGGCGTCTTCTGCTCCAATTGGGCTTTAACTTCACCAATACTTTCTCATAGACTTTCTTCATGGTGCTAATCCCAGATGTTCTTCATGATACCTTAATCATGGAGGTTTTCAAAACCAGTACCACCTAGACAACACTTTCACCACCAAATCTGGCAGCCAGCATGAGGTTCAACATGAGCCACCTCTGGAACACAGCTTCTTTGTGTTCTCTGGAATCACTTCCCAGAAGATTTGAGTCAGCAATGATAGTCTCTTCTTAATGACCTCTAATGTCTCAACTTCTGAAAATTGACATTGAGTATCTCATCAAAGCAAAGTAGTTCAGATAGTAGCTGATTCTTCAGCCCCAGCTAACAAGAACCATAAAATCTTAATTTTAAACTAACAAATGGTCCTGATAGTCTTTAAATTTCATTCTGAGATTTCACAAGCCAGGTCTCCATCTTCTGCACTGCTCTCAGCATGCTTATCTTCCAAGTTCCTAAAGAACTGCTCCAAACACTGAACAGTCAGTTGCCTTTTTTGCCCGGAAGTTCCAAAGTCCTTCCACAATTCTATCCCAAAACACGGTGTTCAGGTCTGTCACAGCAATTTCCTACCAGTCTATTATTAAGTTTTCTAGTTAGGGTTTCTGTAGCTGCTAAGAAATAGCATGGCCCCAACAACCCGTAAAAGTTGGAAGGAAAGGGTTTATTTTGCCTGCATCATTGAAGGATGTCAGGACAAGAATTCAAACAGGGCATGAACCTGGGAGCAGAAGCTAATGCATGGAGGGGTGCTGATTGCTAGCGTGTTCCTCATGGCTTGCTCAGCTACTTTCCTTATGGAACCTCCATAAGGAAACCGCGAGCACAGGGATGAATGGACTAGAAACTCCACCATTGGTTACTAATTAAGAAAATGCCTTACAGCCAGATATTACATAGGCATTTTCTCCGCTGAGGTTCCTTTCCTTCAGATGACTCTACCTTTTATCAATTCGACATAAAACTGTCTATCACAGCCACATTCACCAGTTCTGGGTTCAAATGAGAGACTTAGCTCAGCATGAGAGCAATGGAAGAAGATGCAAGATTTCAGCTGCTGCTCTCCACTCCATCTACTAGCAAGTACACATACATGAACACACACACACACACACACACACACACACACACACACACACACACCAAAAGCAAGCAAAATCAAGAGTGATTCACATGCCTTTTATACCAAGGTTGAGACTGGATAATCATGAATTTGCAGAAAGTCTTTTTTTTCTCTATATTCTTTGTTTACATTCCAAATGATTTCCCCTTTCCCTGTTTTCCCCTCCCCCATAAGTCCCACAATCAATTCCCTCCCACTCTCTGTTCTGGTAATCCCCTACATTGCTGCATCAAGCCTTTCCAGGACCAGGGCCATCTCTTTCCTTCATTTTGGGAATCATTGATATGTGAATTGTGTCTTGGGTATTCAGTGCTTCTGGGCTAATATCCACTTATCAGTGACTGCATTCCATGTGTGCTCTTTTGTGAATGGGTTACCTCACTTAGTATGATATTTTCCAGTTCCAACCATTTGCCTAAGAATTTCATGAATTCATTGTTTTTAATTGTTGAGTAGTATTCCATTGTATAAATATACCACATTTTATGTATCCATTCCTCCACTGAGGGACATCTGGGTTCTTTCCAGCTTCTGGCTATTATAAATAAGGATGCTATGAACATAGTGGAGCATGTGTCCTTATTGCATGCCATGCCGGGGGATCCTCTGGGTATATGCCCAGGAGTGGTATAGCAGGGTCCTCCAGAAGTGTCATGCCCAGTTTTCTGAGGAACCACCTTAACTAAAAAACAAACAAATGAACAAAAAACTAGAAAAACAAATGTACAGGTAAAAGAGCATACAAAGGCTGGACCAAGGCCCCTGGCACATCTGTAGCAGATGTACAGCTCAGTCTCCATGTGGGTTTCTCAAGAACTGGAGTGGGTGCTGTAACTAAAGCTTTTGCCTGTGTGTAGAATAGGTTCCCCACCAGGGCTATCTTGCTTGGTCTCAATGGCAAAGGATGTGCCTAGCCCTGCCGAGACTTGATACACCAGGATGGGAGGATTCCTAGGGGGCTACACCCTCTCAGAGAAGGGAAGAGGGGTTTTGAGGGAGAGCCCCTATGACAGGTTAGCAGGGGAGGCAGTAATTAGAATTTTTAAAAGAAACACTTAATAAGATCTATTCATATTTTCTTAAAATTTTCATACATGGATCCAGTTTTGTAGGGGAGTACCAGAACAGAGAAATGGTGGGGGGGGTGATTGGGGAATAGGGGTGTGGAAGAGGACTTATGGGACTTATGGGACATCTTATGCCATTAAATGAACACTGACCACTTACTATTGGACCAAGGAATACCAACTCTGTGACCACAAGAGTCAAATCTATTCTTTAATATTCTCTTTGGTTTTGTGTGAATAAAGAACCATTGCTAAGAGCACAGAGCTATGTAGTGCCTCAAATATCATGGGTGCTGGATTCATTGTTACCACAATTTGAAATAAATAGGATGGTTATACCCAAGGTACTCCTAGAAAATATATAGAACATCCAAGGGCAGAGAGGTAGCAGCAACTGAGAGAAGATTACAAGAAAAAGATGGTTTGCAATTTTCAGGGAAGAATGTATAAGAGATTACATATGCCATTTGCAGTTTTATCAGTGACACAGACAAGAACAAAAGTAATGTGGGTATTCTAAATTTAAGGCATATGTTTCAAATAGAAACAAAAACATGGACCAGAAGGAAGAGTCACAAAGACACAGAAAGAAAAAGAGACAGAAAAGAAAAGAGCTGTTGAGTTGTCTGTCATATATTTAAATAAAATTTCCAATTTGGAAAAGTGGTGAAAAGAAATATTTTAAAATTTGAAATGATTAAAGCAAAAAATTCTTACTATAACACAGAAATACATCAGAATCCTGATCTAATATTACAAATATGAAACCAAATGAGAATGCACATACTGCCGTATGTGTTCATGAGCTCATGCCTAAACAGACACACACACACACACACACACACACACACACGCGCACAAACATCCATATATATATGTATGTGTGTGTGTGTATATATATATACATATATATATGTATATGTATATATATATATACATATATATATGTATATGTATATATATATATATATATATATATAATATGTGTGTGTGCACCCACATACTGCCAGCAACATATATACCACATATATACCCAGATGCACATGTATACTTTCCCTCACACCCAAGAGATCTGAGATATTCAAACAGTTAAAGGACAAAGGTAAAAACCCAACTCTTAAAATCACCTAGTAGGAATCAAAAGAAGATGAGTCATAAAATGCTGTAAACAGATAAAAAAAGATCAAAGACTCAATGGGCTTTCTGTGAGAAAAATACACAAGCTGGAAGAAACTGAAGCAATACCTTGCAGAAAAGGAAACTTACTTCCACCAAGAACTATCTATTCAGGGAGAATGTCTTCCAAAAATTCAGATAATTCATTATCAGCACATTTGAATTAAGATCTATTCAAGTGGACATCTGTGGAGATGGTCTGGGGTGAACATATGTGACCTCTAAAACTCAATTGGATTATAAAAGCTAATTTTTAAAGTAGAGAATGTTTGAAAGGGTATTTAGATGTGTATGTGACAACTATTCAAGTGGGAAGAGAAATGAGAATAAATTAAAGTCATGATGAGGTAACACCACATACTCAGTTAAAAGGAAAAATAGAAAGGCTGACAGTGTACAGGGCTGAAGACCAGGCAACCCAAAACCACTATATATCTGGTGGGAACGTTTTATACTTGTAGCCAGGAGCAGAAAGGTTCTAAGAGCCTGAGGCAGTGATGACTGCTATGAAACACCAGTTTCCAGGCCCAGCAGAGCAGTTGGACATATGGACTCACAGCAGAAGAGAAGATCTGCACAAGATTTGCACATATCATGTACAAGAGTTGTGCAAGCTCAAGTTGGAGCAAAACACTGCCTTGGACACAAAATCTTTCACTAGTTGAGGAAATATTGGCAACTGATAGCTTCTAAGAGAGGGAAAGTAAGATTTTTTTCTTCTTTTTTTTAGGATATGTTCCCTGGAAAGTCAGCCATGTTCCAGTGGAATGCCATGTATCCAACAGAAAATCTCCAGTACACACTATATTCAATGTGTGTTTTTTCTTAAAGAAGATATTATATGGTGTGGTAGGGAAAGGCAGCTCTGGAAGGGGTTGAGGGAGGGAGGTGACTATCTGTAAAATGCATTGCATGAAATTATCAAAGAATTTGTTAAGACTAGGGGAAAACCACAAAACAACACAACACATTACGAAAATACACATTAGAGTTTTAAAATTAATTTTAAATTTAAAATCTGATATTTTTCTTGTTATTTTGTTTTAGCCTACAAGGCGAAAATATATGTCCAAATAACAATTTCTGTGTGAATATTACTACCACTTTTACTTAGAAAATTCACAGCTAATGATCTGGTTTTTTATATTAAAATGAAAGTTAAACAAGCTTTTATGTTCATAAAATTTATTTTACTTCTTAGAGGATAATCATTCATAGTTGAAAGAAAATGAACTTCAAGATGACTCGAAAAGAAAGCAACAGAATGTACATGTATGAATATGAAAATGAATACATAATCCAACAGGCAAGAAAAGGGCAGAACTGATGTTAGAACTCCATGATGGAGGCAGAAGACATGCTTGGGAGGAACAAATAGTAATTTTATGAAAAGAAAGAAATATGTTATATCTTCATTCTCATATTTCATTGATGTACATTACATAGTACTCGTACTATGTTTCACTTTGGTTTCAAGCAAATGATGCCAGTTTGGGAAGTTTCTGACTTAAAGGATAATGTTAACTTGATAAATGTCTTTTAGAACCCAAGGATCTCAAGTAATTTAGGCAGGGTAATTTCAACATCAGACCCATTTCACAGATTGATAAAATTCCTGAACTCTTTAGATGTCAGTTTTTCTATGGACACACTGCATTTAATCCAGAGTTTCCAAGATACAGGAAAGTGAGTAGACAATACCCTGAATATGTCAGAGTGCAGGAGAAAAGGCTTTCTTTTTTATTTTTTTTTAATTTTTTGTCATCTTCGGTTTTTTATTATTTTTAGATATATTCCTTATTTACATTTCAAATTATTTCCCCTTTCTTGGTCTCCCCCTCCCTGAAAGTCCCATAATCCCTCTTCCCTCCCACTGTTCCCCAATCAACCCCTCCTGCTTCCCTGTCCTGGTACTCCCCTACACTGCTGCATCGAGCCTTTCCAGGGCCAGAGGCCTCTCCTTTCTTCTTCCTACTTTTACTTGAACTTGAGATATTTATCTCAGTCAATATATTGTTTTAAATTTTGTATTAATTGCTTTCATTTAAGAAATTGCTTAACAAAGATCAAACCTCAAAATACATCAAATCAGTCGGGCGATGGTGTCATATATCTTCAATCTCAACACGTGGGAGGCAGAGGAAGGTGGATCTCTGAGTTACAGGACAGCCTGGTCTACAGAGCTCGTTCCAGGACAGCCAGGCTACACAGAGAAATAAAGAAACCTTGTCTTGAAAAACCTCTCTCTCACACACACACACTCACACACACACAAACACACACACACTAAATCAAGTCATTCAATCCAAGTCCTGCCATATTTTACTATTTGATAATTTGTGTATGTTTACTTTGAAACAGCTTTTCTTAAAACTCCTGTGCAGCCCAGGATTACCTTAATTCCCTTCAAATTCCTGACTCCCAAGTCTACTTTCCAAGTACTGGGTTTCAGTGTGTGTCACCACATCCTCCTCATTGACCATTATGTACAAACTTTAGGCTACTGGTCCGATTATGAACTCCAGAGCCAGGTGATTTAGCTTTCTCTTTGATCTATCTATAATACCAAAGTTAACTGGGAGGGATTAGAGCATCTCTGTGTCACTTAAGTTTTCTCTCTTTAGGTTGTGTGTACGACACCGTCTACTTCATAAAGATGCAGAAGGTTTACCACATTAACATATCAGCGTCTTGAACTTGCTCCTAGCATTGATAACCATTATTAGCATCATTACCATTATCTCTGCCCTCCTTCACCTCTGTGAATATGATCCTCTCACAAGACAAGCCAAACTTACAAAAGCAATGAATGGCATGTTAAAGGGTATGGTATGGTCATGATTATTATGGCAAAGAATTGCTAGGAATTAAATTTAAAACAAATTTGAAATGTAATAATAAAGTTGGCATTGGTTCTATTTTACTGTGGACAGTTAATATGCCCTCTATTTTCAACTTGACATTATGTACTTGATTTCAGGAAAGTATGATTTTTATTATATTTATAAAGGTTATACTGTGGAAGATGTGTGTGTGTGTGTGTGTGTGTGTGTGAGTGTGAGAGTGATCACTTATGGAAGCATGTCAGAGGCCTGGTCCACCTTGGGTGTGGCCTTCACAAGCCATCACAACCTTGTTTGATGAGGCAGATCTTCACCCTGGCTCGAAGCTTGATGATTAAGCTAGGCTGGCTAGCCAAGGAGCCCACAGGGATGTGAGCCTGTTTGCCTTCCCAGCCCTGGGTTAATGAGCATCAACACACCTACCTCTTTTACATTAATTCTTGAGACTGAAAGTATGTCCTTATCCTTCCATGGCAGTCACTTTACAGATTCAGCTTTTATCACAGTCTGGGAGGTTTTTTTGTTTTAGCTTCAAGGTTAGAGCCATTCTGTGCAAGTGATATCTATTTGACATTTATCGGCTGATGAGCAAATAAATGAATGAGGTAATTTCCACCATCTTAACACAGAAGGTTGGAAACAAACCATTATTCCTGTTTAACAGGAAGTTAATTGGAATAACTAGCTAGCTTCATTAAGTACTTCTTGTAAATATTTAAATCCTTTGAAAGTATTGAACTTGGCTGTAATACAAAGAGATTGCTTCTGTTAGAGACATGAATGGAGATAAATTTATTTGGGTTTAGAGGAGGGCATTGAAGAAATCTCAGTGAATTCAAACCACAACCATGGAAGGGAGTGATTGTAGCATATCAACCCCCCCCCCTGCCCGGAGACAGGGTTTCTCTGTATAGCCATGGCTATCCTGGAACTCTGTAGATCAGGCTGGCCTCGAACTCAGAAATCAGCCTGCCTCTGCCTTCCACGTGCTGGGATTACAAGCAAGCGCCACCACTTGCATAAGACACCAAGAAGGCATTTTCTGTGTCTTTCCTTAGTTTGTTGCCTGTCTCACCAGGGTAAATTCAATACATTTCCAAAAGGATTTGAAAATATTTAGCTATAAGTGTTTCTTTATGATTAAAAAGGTTCATTTTCTTTTTTCAGTGATCTGAGTGGAAGATTTTCTTCAGGTTGGTAATTTATGATCAGAGTTCATGGAAAACATGGTTCCAAGAAATCATGTATCAGGGAGGAATGTAAACCATTTATTCATACACTAACTTGCAGGAGGTTTCACAGTCACATGAAATAATCTTTCACACTGAAGATTCATCTGGCATTGCTATACACATGGGAACATAAAGATTCTTCCTGGAGAGTGAGATCATACCCATATTGATTTGAAACCATCACTACCATATAAGAACACTCACTCTTCTGTGTAAAATAATAACACTTTGATAGAATCTTTTGAGTAAGCTGGAAGACATTGAGGTGGTTGTATCTTTGATTCTTACATAATGTGCTAAGGATAAAAAGTAAGTGACTAATATATAAATATGAAAAATTATTCTAGGGAATAAAATTGGAGACATTTTCAATATTTCAATATTTGCCCATTGGTCAGAAAAAAACTCATGTTATGTGCAATAAGCAAACAGATATTGAGAATAAGTAGAAATCCTTCTACAAAGGTAAAAATGGGGCCCATTGAAGCACAGAAAAAAAATTTTTTAATTTTTTATTAATTATTTTTATACACTCCATATTTTATTTCCCATCCCACCAACACCTGTCCTGTCTCCCCTCCAATGGATTCACATCCCATTCCTCCTCCCCTCCCCATATCTCCACGTGGATGGCCCCACCTCCCAGCCCACCTGACCTCTAAACTCCCTGGTGCCTCCAGTCTCTTGAAGGTTAGGTGCATCATCTCTGAATGAACACAGACCCAGAAGTCCTCTACTATATGTGTGTTAGGGGTCTCATATCAGCTGGTGTGTGCTGCCTGGTTGGTGGTCCAGTATTTGCAAAATCTCAAGGGTCCAGATTAATTGAGACTGCTGTTCTTCCTACAGGGTCCCCCTCAGCTTCATTCAGCCTTCCCAAATTCAACAGAAGGGGTCAGCTGCTTGTGTTCATTAGTTGGGTGCAAATATATGCATCTGACTCTTTCAGCTTCTTATTGGGTCTTCCAGAGTGTGATTATGCTAGGTCCCTTTTTGTGAGTACTACGTAGCCTCAGTAATAGTGTCAGGCCTTGGGACCTCCCCTTAAGCTGGACCCCACTTTGGTCCTGTCACTGGGCTTTCTTAGAAAAATGTTTTATTTGAAAGTGCAAAGTAAGCAGGGCAGTGGTGGTCCATGCCTTTAATCCTAGCACTTGGGAGGCAGAGGCAGGCAGATTTCTGAGTTCAAGGCCAGCCTGTTCTACAGAGTGAGTTCCAGGACAGCTAGGACTACACAGAGAAACCCTGTCTCAAAAAAACAGAAAGAAAGAAAGAAAGAAAGAAAGAAAGAAAGAAAGAAAGGAAGGAAGGAAGGAAGGAAGGAAGGAAGGAAGGAAGAAAGAAAGAAAGGAAGAAAGAAAGTGCAAAGCAAATATATTTATATGTAAGATAAATGTAAAACTATGAGAGAAGAAAACTGTGCTAACTTCACAAAGGTGTGTGAATGATTGTCATGTCAACCAGACTGCATTTAGAATTACCTATCTGATTAAAGAGGTACAGCTGTGGGAGTGTCTGCTTCAGCCTCTCAAGAAAGGATTGACTGAGGAGGCAGTACCTGAAGGTGGGAATCCTGGACAAATGAGAGAGGGGAGAAAAGAAAGAGAGAGAGCTGAAGGGCACATTCACTTTTTCTCTGTGCTTCCTAAATGGCACAAGGTGAATAGTTCTCCCTAGCAACAGTCTTGCAAGTACATGAAACCAAGAAATCTCATTGAACCCTCTGTGGTCCAAAATAAATCCTATTCCTGTAAGTTTTTTCTATTAGGCATTTAGTCACAGCAATGAGAAGACTGACTAATATAGAGAATCAGTTAGAATCTATTAGTGTGCGACATCAATGTGCTGCATAAGTTTTTATCCAATAAAACAATCTGAATACCATTTTACTAATATAATTTTAATAAAAAGGAGTGAGGGACCCAAAGAGGACAGGGACTCCACAGGAAGGCCAACAGAGTCGACTATCCTGGACCCTTGGGAGCTCTCAGAGACTGATCCACCAAATGAAGACCAAGCATGCAGTGGATCTGAGTCACCCTAGACATGTGTAGCAGAAGTGCAGATTGACCTCCACACAGATCCTCCAACAACTGTATCTGTTGCCTGTCTGTGGATCATGTCCCCCTAAGTGGACTGCCTTGTCTGACCTCAGTGGGAGAGGAAGGACCTAGTCTTGCAGTAGCAAAATGTGTGTGTGTGGGAGGGAAGGGTTGTATGATACATGGGGGAAGGATCCCCCTTCTCAGAGGAGAAGAGGAAAATGGGGGAAGGATCTGTGGGGGTACTGGTAGAAGAGGGGGGTTGATATTAGATTGCAAAGTGAATAAATAAAAACACAAGCTAACGCTCTATCTTTAAATCACTGTTGTAGTAATTAGAATAAAGGATTAGAGAGTAATCAGTGAAATTATAAACAAAATATTACATAAGATGTCATCTTATAATCTTTCCAAAACGTCAGCTTCTTGCCAAATTAGGAATTAATATTGTTAATGCAAATATAATAAAAATATTGTTACACAACATTGAGAAGTTGCAGGCTCAGTAATATATTTTTCTTATCATTACATTGATTATTGACATAGTCACTGAAAAGCTCAGACATTAGAAATCATAGGTTAACTATACCTATGGAGGCTAAAATTATGTTTCAATATCTCTAATCAGAAAATTATTTTCTGAAAACAATTTCCATAATTTCATTACTTAGTTTGCTGAATATATATTCTTTAACGAGCTGTAAGTAAACATTGTTGTCCCCTTGGTTGGAATTCTAACATTACTGGGGAATAGAGACCAATTTTGAGAATTTCAAAAATAACAAACCTTGTTTCAAGTCATAAGAATGCTGGAAATTCAAGTAAAGATGATAAAGTGATAAAGTTGTGGGGAATTCAAGTTTCAAAGACAGGAGAAGCTAGAGAGGCCAGAAAACAGCTCATATCATTTATTATTAGAGTAAGTTCACAAGGCATCAGAAACAAGTTATAGTAACGTTAGTTGTGTTAACAATTTAATTCTCACAAAAATGCAAGTATTTGGTCAAGAGGATCTTTTAAGAGAAGAATTAGGTTATAGATGCCAAAGGAGACAGTATTTATGAATCTTAATGTGTCTGTCAGGCTTAATTTATCCAAGACGTTCTTCTTACTTAAAGTTAATTATCTTCTCTCATTAACCTAATTCAGTGGAGTTTCTCTGCACACCATTCTGGTATACCTTACAAAATTTAATATTTGCCTAGATTTATTTTGCCATTTCTGTCATTAATAATGTTTTCATTTATTTTTCTTCCTGTTTTTATCGTAATTATGTTCTCAATTTCTATTAGTCTCTGTCTTTACTACCCAACATACGAGTATTCATTTAAACTGAACGATGTAACCCAAAGACTGAAGCAAGTGTATTTTAGAAATGACCTCAGTCTACCTGACTCAGCTTTACATCCTGACAGAAATTTCAGTGTGACCTCAGGTTTTGCTTTCTTGTCAGGTCTCCCTGCTAGTGTGGACAGTCTTGTAACATTACACTCCAAGGTGTCTCTCAAATGAACAGAACACTCAGCCTGCAATGCAGAAATTCAGCAAGGATGCCCTTCTGAGTGCAGTCCTCTCCAAAAAGTTGTGCAAATTGGCTCAATACTGTGAGCTATGCCTGGCCAGTAGATCCCCCTGAGAAATAGCCAAATGCATTTTACAATTCCTGGAGGAACAGCATCCTCTTTTATGAAACGGTCTTGCTAATTGGTCATGCATTTGCTTTTCCCTCTCCTTAATTTCTCTTGGTCCTATTCTCTGACGTACTAGAATTAGCTTCCAAATAAATGACGGGCATTTGCTTCAGACGTTGTTTTCACAGGAGTGAAAACTAGTTCAGGCAGATACACATTCAACGGCATTTGTGCAGTTTCACAAAACAGGAGACCTCTGATCTTCCCTTTTGGAATTGGATGGATAAACCAGACATATACATATATTAGAGCTCTCCTACAATGAGAAGGAAAGGAGAAATAACAATACTATAGTGTGACTTCTAAGCCAAGACTGTCAATCGACTCACAGCAAGCCAAGTGTGTTTAATGGCTTAAGAAAAATCCCTGCTACAAGGTAAATTCCCTTGTCCTTTGCAATATTATTTCTGATCTTCAGAGCTGATCCAAACTACAAACACTTAGGTTTCAAACACTTTCCCTCTCTCTCTTTGCTCCCTTTCCTTTTCCCTTCAACTTTTTCCTCTGGGTTCATATGATTATGGGTGATAAGATGTTACATTACTCCCAAAGCTGACCAATATAGTAGGACAGCCTTGAGAATTTCCTTCCTCCTGGGGAAATTATTTCGGCAGGCCCTGGAATTCAAAAACTGAAACTGTGATTTATCTTTGCCATTTTAGCCTGTCTTGGGTAATTAGTGCATACCGGTAGAGGCAAACAATCACTTCACAGGAAAAGAAATGAATTAACTCATTCATGTACTAAGTTATTCATTGTACCAAGTAAAATCAGCCATGAACTCTACCTTCTTTTTCTAGGTCGACTTCATTGATTAACATTCCTCAAATTCCTAAAATGCAGGTGTGTGTTTAGGCATGCATTTGTACAAATATAAGCATTTCTGGATGATACTTAAATGCTACTGATTCTTGCAGAGATTAAAAAAATGTTCAAGGATCTTATCTCACCCAACTATAGGACAGATATGGTTTCAAAAAATTGGAACTAAAAAGAAAGTACATAAAAGGGGTGGTATTTTTAGATTAAAAAAAGAATTTTATAAGTTTTTACCCTAAGGCCAAAGTTCATTCCAATAAAATAAAATAGAGGAAAGACAAGGAGGTTAAAGTGTATGAGAATTATTTTAAAAGTTGGGGGATGATTTTTAAATATTTTTTCTTTTTCTTTACTCTATCATACAATTCATCCTTTCCACAACCTTCCCTCTTTCTCCTTTCTTGCCTTCCTTCTATAATAAACAAAAATTTTAAATTACTTGAAAATTTCACCTGATGTACAAAACTTTTATTGTGTTTTTCATCGTTAATACTCTGGAATACATGATAAAGAAGTACCTCCACAGGAGAAATCAATTTACTTTCAGCTTCCTGAGCTGAATAAACTTTAGCATTTTCTGATTCTAAATCCTACACCTTTTAGAAAGCTTCTGTTAACATCTCTCAAAATTATATACTGTTCATTTTAAAACTATATGAGCTAGCTAAAATAAAGAGAAGTATATCTTTGTAAATAGTTATCATCATAACTACAAATTCAATACTGATTATAGAATCTACAATTAGTCTCTATGAAAAGTAAAAACTAGTGAATGTAAGTGAAAATCACATGATTCCATCAATGGAAAATAAAGGCATGAAATGACTTTGCCAGCTTGGAAGAAAAAGACTCTATCAGGTTCTTGGAAATATGTGCTTTGCTACGAAGTTTTCCAATGTGCCCAAGTACCATAACTCCTTGTGGAATACGGAGAAACCAGATGATGCATAACCTCAACTGCAGGGACAGCCATTTACCCCAAATAACTATGTTCAGGATTCCCTCAGTATTTGCAATTTTCACTCTTTAATTTCTTAAAGTATTTTGCAATTACATATATTAAAAATTGTCTCAGGATATGAAAGGAATTCTAGTATTCCTGATGGCTTCTGTGGTTCTGAAGCTCATCTCCAAACTCTTCTATTTTAGTTTTGATCTCTCTTTCTGGCAAATACACACACTTCCCTCATTACTCAATGCTAATCATACCACAGTAAATGAAACAGATCTGGTTCTCAGGAATGAGGAATGGAGGTGGTCATGAGGCTTTGGAGGACAAGACAGGCCTTCGGTTTGGCCTATGGAGCTATTAGAGAGGATCTAGACAACAGAGGCCATAAAAGCCTATGTGGTCCTTTGTGAAAATTTTTCATTGCAAGACTTGGCCTTGAATATGGAATTATATGTACCTTGTGGTCCAATGACTGCTGCATTAATTAACCAGGGTGAACATGAGGACATCAAGGACAGAAAGTTAAAATGCTAACAGGAAGAAAAGGCATGGATAGGAAAAGAAAAGATGGAGAAATCCATAGAAAACAAGCAAATGAGAGATGGGTTTATCTTGTATAAGAAAGGCTTGTATGTCATCTAGAAACAAATAGTATTAGAAGTAGAGAGCATGCGTCTTTGGAATTGCTAGCATGAGGGATCAAAGATTAGAAAATAAAAAGACAATGTACAAGCATATAAAGGTGAGTACTTTGTTCTCCTAGCTACTGGAAGGATTGGAGCTAACAATACCTAGAGATATAGTAGAGAGAGTTTATTTGCATAAATTTTAAAAACTTTCTAAGAAATCACTTTAACCCTAGTAGTCTGTCATCTATTCTTACGTAAAAGTAGTTACTAAAGACTGTTGTCTGCTGTACTAGGAAACTGGAAGAGCTGTGCCCAGCTATCCATGAAGAACAGGCTGTGTGAACCCATAAGGAGATGTGCTTTTGCTCTGCTTCGTTTCTCTTTCGAGGAAGCAGAGGTTGGACTAATGATGCATGACTCATAAAATTTATGTAAATTTAAGGATTTCTAAAAGATATTATTAATAATGATCAAAGCCTTGATGATGTAGCTTTAGTAAATAAAAGACTGGGTTGAGGCACTCTAGTCAGGAGAAGGCTAAAGACTGAGGTGGGAGAAGGAAGAAAGAAGAAGAAATGATGATGAGAACCTTCAGGGAACAGAGAGAGCACTTGAACTGACAGCTCACCTCCGCATCTGACTCTGAGTCATTATTGAATCAGCGCTGCTCCCATTCCCCCATCCTCAAGACCCTCTTCGTGCTCTGGCTGGACCTTGGCTGTTGGCTTCATTATTTGGCACAGCTTGTGTAGCTGCGAACTGCAAAGCTGACTGAGAGTGACAGAAGTATAAGAAAGACAGACACAGGTAATGCAGCGCTGGGGGCAGATGGACTCAGCATTCAAATAGAGATGGACTAACAACCCAGCATGTTTGTTATAGACAGCATGAGTGAGCCGGGGGTTAGCTCATCTCGGTGATATATCTCTGTAGGGAAGCAGTCTCAGGAGGACATGATCATTCAGTCACCCAGGACAAGGAAACAGCAGTCCCCATTCTTGTAGATACTTTGTTTGAACCTAAAGGTCAAACTTATGTCAACATCCATACCTGGACTAAGGGAAGGACTTACCATTCTCCTGCAGCAGACCCAAAGAAAACCTTGCCATTTCTGTGAGTCTGAGACACTAGGGTCCTCAATATGGCCTTGCTTACATGCGAATGGCCATGTATACCAGCGTAGACTCACTCCCTACAATAATTATTTTTTATGATCAAAATATTTCCTCAGATGAATTCCAAAGGTGCTAATTTGTTGAATTAGCAAGGTTGCTTTATTAGGAGACAGTGCCAGTATGTAGATTCCAGCCTTACAGAAGCCCCCGATCCTTTGTTCAGGATGGTGCTGCTCTTACATCCATCCAAATGCTGTAACCAACACAGCGGCATTCCGTTCCTGAGGAAGCATGCCTATTTTCTGTTTACAGCTTGATCCTGCTTCAGGCTTCTAGCATCCTTCCTTTTCAGGAACCATCCTATGTAAGATCACTAAGATGCCAGCTTGGTCATCCTGTTGCTATGGTTTCCCAGCAATCACTGGATATGCTTTGTTGCTTGAAATTATGCTTCGGCATGTCCTTATAGAATTTCATTTTTCCACCGTGATTTTGGTTTGCATAAAGCAGTTATTCAGCAAGCCATTGTAACCTGTTTGTTTTTACTAAGCCGATTTGACTCCAGCGGAAGTCAATGTGTGTCCAAGATTTTGTTGCTTCAGAATTTATGGAGGCTTGTCATGTTAGGCTGACCCTACTGCAAAATTGCTACTGCATGGAGTTGAACAAGTGCCAGGATCTCGGAATCTTGTTTTCATGCCACCATGAATCTGGGACACACTATTTACCCAAGAAGAGATTCAAGGTGACACATCTGTCACTTGCACCTGGGGAGTTACTTTTTGTCCACTGTGACACGTTGGAAGTACTGACATTTAGAATAACATCTAAATCTGTGGCTCGCAGTCAAATTATAAACTGCACTCTAACACCATTCTATGGGCTATTAGCTTGGATAGGAGCATTTTGCTCTGTTGGTGACACACTTTACTCGCTCGCCTTTCTGAGAACATGCTGGCTTTCTTTATTTTGTTCTCTATTTCCTTGACAACACGCTGTGTAATGATATTTCGCCAAAATAATACAATTCAATAGTAGATTTTATTTTTCATCTCCAGTAAAGAATTTATGTTCCTCTACTATGGTATAGTCTTTTACCTCTATAGATGTTAGACTTATCATCAAGCACCTCACTAAATATTAATCAATAAATATTTATTCAAGTAATTTTATGAAAAACAGAAATAAAAATATAAAAAAATAAAATCTGATTCCTGAGACATTGTCCTGTTCTATATCCCAACTCAGGCTGTGATCAAATTTACTCTATACCACAGGCTAGCCTCACATGGAACTACTACTTTAGCCTAACTGATATGATTATAAGCACACCCCACAATTTAATTTTTTATTTTAATTTTTAAATCAAATTTTTGTCAATTAATCCTCCTACATAAACTTAACATTTAAATTTTTGTTATTTCAATTTTAGAAAAATTTAAATTCTAGAACATAAGATGTAAAACAGACAAGAGCACAGAGGAAAATGTTTGATTAATCTTTATAAGCTCTTTAGAGCTTTGATGTACCAAAGTTATACTTTATACACATGTACTCTTTTTTTAAAAATCTAAGGTATGAATATTTAGATATTTCATTTTTTCTCAAATACTTTTATATTGTACACATGCCAAATGATATTTAAGGTAAAATTTTTTTCATAAAACTTACCACATTAATTCTAAATTCACTGAACACTTTTTTCTTTTCTTTTCTTTTCTTTTCTTTTCTTTTCTTTTCTTTTCTTTTCCTTTCTTTTCTTTTTCCTTTTTTTCCCAGTTTTTCAAGACAAGGTTTCTCTGTGTAGCCCTGGCTATCCTGGAACTCACTCTGTAGACCAGGCTGGCCTCAAACTCAGAAGTGCTTGGATTAAAGGCATGCACCACCACTGTCTAGCACTAATTCTAGATATTAGAAGATAAGCCTACAAATATCATTCTCTCACATTTAGCCACAAGTCAATTATTAACTAAAACCCGTGGAAGGAATAGTAATTGTTTGACATGGCTAGTTGAACAGGAGACTGTACAAACTAACTTGTAGAGGAATCTTAATCCTGCAACATAGCTGCTTTGGCAATGGATCATATCCAAAGATGTTCTTTTAACCCAATATTTGTCCTATCTAAAAGAAATAGAGGGATAGGGAAGAGCATGAAGCAGAGACTCTGGAAATGGTCACCCAACGAGAAGCCTAACTTGAGACTCATACCATAGGTGGGCACCAATTCCTGACACTATTAATGATACTCTGTTATACTTACAGACGTGAGCCTACCATAGCTGTCCTCTGAAGGGCTCTACTTAGCAGCTGACTGAAACAGAAGCAGATACCCACAGCCAAAAATTTGATGGAAGTTAGGGACCCTTGTGGAAGACTTGGGGGCAGGATTAAAGGCCCCAAAGGGGATAGGAAACCCATAGGAAGACCAACAGTGTCAACTAACCTGAAGCTCTTGGAGCTCTCAGAATCTGAGCCACCAACCAAAGAACACACACAGGCTGGAACTAGGATCCTGGCACATATGGAGCAGAGGGCTACCCTGTCTGGCCTCAGTGGGAGAGGATTTGCCTAATCTGGTAGAGGCAGGATGCACCAGGGTGGAGGAATATGGGGTGCCTTCTTGGAGGCAAAGGGGAGCAGGTATGGGAGAAAGGGACTCTGCGAGGCAGGGAGGCATTTGGGATGCAAACAAATAAGTTAATTTAAAAATGATTCAATAAGTCTTACAGTGTCAGTTTTTATATTCAGTTAGATTTTATTATTATGTATTTCACTATGGAAAGCAAAATTATTATATTACTGGTGGTTCCAATATGCACAGGTTTAAGGAAATGTATTTTGTACCTTCAATGACACATCTTAGGCATATGTTCAGTGCTGTAAGTTAGAAGAGTGTATTTTCAATTGGCAATAGATTATCGGTCATATATTCACCATTAAAATAAATTTGTCCTTGAGGATTCCCTATGGTGTAAAATCTGAATCACTCTTACAAGGCCTTTAAATGAACTCTTTAAATGCTTTACTGTCAAAAGTCTAGAGTGATATTTGGACACTATTTAAACTACTCTTGCATGGTTTAACTCAAATTTTATTGAATTCATTCATGTTTTTTGATTTACTAAACTATATAAGTGCTATATATTGGTATTTTTGATAACCAGGTTATAAAACATATTTTGGTAATCTGTTTTTTAATGGACAAACCCAGCAGACTGACTATACAATGGATTGATCAATTCACAAATTTATTTTGGTAATATTTATTTGGCTCAAATAAACTACTAAGTAGCTCTATTTTAAAACAATTAATCAATATATTAACATAAATTTGGATTGAATTTTGATCCCTAATATACATTTTTAAATGAGTAGATGTATTGATTGAAGAGATGACAAAGTATGAGAAATGGGAGATAAAAAGAGACCCTACAAAAAGTTGCTACTGTAAATTGAGCTAGAATCTATGGCAAGCACCCATACTGTTAATTGAGGCTGGGATATAATTAATAAATAGTATTATAAAGAAATAATTAAAAATTATGTTCCTTACTTATAAAGACAAAATAACCATTTGAAAAAAAGTATACACTATAATCTAACAAGAGATGGATAGCTGTAGCCATCATCAGATGGCAATTAAAATCAGGGATGTGAGGTGAAGAATGAGATGCTTTTCCATTCATCCTTGAAGTCTCCTATATTTAGATGGTGTGTAGGAGCAGTAAAGCTCAAAGGAGTCTAAAAGGTGTTGATGAGAAAGAGGTTTTCAATGGGAGAGTAACCATGTGTGTCCAGTTAAGTCGCACACTTTTAGCTGGGCCATCACATTTCAACACTACATATCCTTCCTCTCCCTCAGCCTCTTAAGGTTTCTGGTTTGATATTCATCTCTGTCCTTTGTATTTTAAGACATGTATACACGAGAATTCATTTTGTCATGGAGATTTTATTTCGCCTTTACATCAAATGTCTATCAAAGGAAGTTTTCTGCTCTTCATCTTTATATGCCCAATAAAATTCTGAAAATGTACTTAGAAATAATTTTTAGTTGAATCATATTATTTCTAATAAGAATGCCATCATATCCATCATTGAAATGCAAATGTAAATATGGATGAAATATTTAAAGGAGCCTTTTATCATGAAGCCAACACTAAAGGCATATTTTAATTGTTACTCATCATTTTAAACTTTGTTGCTGACATCCACAAATTGTTTCCGTGCTTGAACATATATTATTTCATTTTTGTCTCCTCAAAAGTTCTTTCTTTGACTGACTTTTAATCATCATTTCCTGAAAACACAGTTAAATTTATATGCTAGTCTTAAACAGAAAACATGTGAAGAACCATGTCAGCCTTGCAGGTTTTCTTGAATATTCAAAAACAGCATGCACTGTGAACAATTACTCAAGTTTTTTCATTAAAAGTTGAAATTAGCCAGGTGAGAATAATTGGGATTTGGTTTTGGTTTGTTTTTTTTTTTTTTTTTTTTTTTTTGTGTGTGTGGGGGGGTTTTGTTTGTTTGTTTTGTTTTGTTTTTTTTTTTTTTTTTGCAAAAAGCCTCTTGGCTCCTTTGAACAGAAGCAGGGGCTTCTATATAAACTGCTCCATGAAGTGGTTTCTTGGAACTGTGTCATTTCATAAGCAAAATTCTTAGGGCTCATTTCGCCCCAGAGATCGAAATACTCATGGAAATTACCCAGGTGGGAATAAGTTCTATTCTGTGAGTCAAGATAATGTAATAACAGAATAACTTAATGCATATGAAAATATAAAACAAAACAGAATAATAATGCTTATTTTATATCAGTAATCTAAGACGTGTGCTTAAACCCTCCTTAATTATAACTCTACATACAGTAAACAATCTGTCCATTCAACTCCATTTTCTAGTATGTTGAAATTGCAGAATGTAGACATTGAGATGAACCCTAATGGTCTGTAACTCAAACTTATTTAGCATGCAAGCACCTCTTCCAGGATGTTTCATCTAGCCATAATTAGAATTCTGGGAAGAGCTTTCCAATCAGACTATTATTTTATCCATGAGACACAATAGATTTAATGAAATATAAATTAATAATATCCTTATATTTATCTTTTTCTTGATCCTAGCCATTTAAAATACAATCATTCCTATTTTGATAGTATAATTCCTGATAAAAAAGGAACTGTGTATTCTAGCCTGGGTATTTTAACTCTCTTTTGGAGTAAATGTCATTACCCCTCTCTGTTTAATGGTTCCAAATTACCACCAGGTCTAATTGCCATGTCTACTATAAAGATTTTTTTATATGTACTGTTTATATAAAGATAAAATCCAAAGTCTCTGGGATGTTTAGTTTTCATCATTTTTTTTCTTCAAGACACCACAAATTTACTATCATTAATTTGACATTAGGACGAAACTGGAAGTGAGTTAATCATATTCCCCTACCCTTAGAGTATTGTTGTAGCACAAGTACCATGGGGCTACAGTGTGACAGTGTCAGGCTCAAAGTGGAGGCATTTTCTCCTACCAGAGTTTATCTCTTGTGCTTGTTTTTCTTTTTCCTTTTTTTTAAAAATTGGATATTTTCTTTAGTTACATTTCAAATGTTATCCCCTTTCCTGGTTTCCCTTGGAAAAATCCACTATCCCATCCCTCCTCATCTTGCTTCTATGAGGGTGTTTCCCCCACCCACCCATCCACTCTCCACCCTCAAATTCCCCTACACTGGAGCATTGAGGCTTCTCAGGGCCGAAGGCCTCTCCTCTCATTGATGTCTGACAAGGCTATCCACTACTACATATGTGGCTGGGGCCATGGGTCGTTTCTTGTATACTCTGGTTGGTGGTTTAGTCCCTGGGAGCTCTGGGGGTCTGATTAACTGATATTGTTGTTATTCCTATGGGGTTGAAAGCCTCTTCAGCTCCTTCAGTCCATTCTCTAATTCCTCCATTGGGGACCCTGTGCTCAGTCCAATGGTTGGCTATCAGCATCTGCCTCTGTCAGACTCTGGCAGAGACTCTCAGGAAACAGCTATATCAGGCTTCTGTCAGCATGCACTTGGCATCCATAATAGTGTCTGGGATTGGTGACTGTATATGGGATGGATCTCCAGGTGAGCAGATAATCTTTTAACAGAGGAATTGATACAGAAAATGTGGTACATTTACACAATGAAGTACTACTGAACTATTAAAAACAATGACTTCACAAAATTCTCAGGTAAATGGATGTAACTATAAAATATCATCCCGAGTGAGGTAACCCTATCACAAAACAACATACATGGTATGTACTCACTGATAAGTGGATATTAGCCCAAAAGCTCCGAATACCCAAGATACAATTCAGAGGCCACATGAAGCTCAAGAAGAAGGAAGACCAAAGTGTGGGTGCTTCAGTCCTTTTTAGAGTGGGGGAACAAAATACTCATGGGAGCAAATATGGAGACAAAGTGTGGAGCAGAAAATGCTTGTTTTTAATTTAACTCTTTCTGAGAAATTCTCTTTCTTACCTGATTTTTTAGCTCCAGCCAGTTCAATGGTACTCTTAATGCTGTTTCAGCCCCTCCTTCTGTAATGGACTTCTGGGTTTTCTTTCAGGGAACATTTCAAACCTGCATCATATTGTACCAAGATAGATCCCAAGAGACAGGTTTTTATCATTCTAGGTCTGATTTTTTTTATTCTCCAAGGAGCCAGAGTTTCCCAGAATCTGTAGAAAGGGTGACATTTTATCCAGTCTTCGGTTCCTAAACAGGAAGTGACCCAATGATAAGGTGAAGACAGTGTGCTCAGTGACAGGCAATGATTTAACTCTCCCCATTTCCCCTCCCCTTGGGGGACATTATCTTGCCTCAGGGATAGGCAATCTTACTCGGAGACATCCATCACCCTACACTTGCTGTCACTGCTCATGAGCTCTTTATGTCTTCCCCTTGTGTTTCACGATTTGAAACTCAGGAGTAGCAGAAGTGACTCTTTCTATTCAGTGTTTTGTACACTCTTCCTCTCTGGAGATATCACCCAGTGATTTTACTGCCTAGAAGGAGGAAAGGCATACCCAGGATAAGAAAAAATCCTAAAGAAATGAGCAAGGACAACCAAATCACATGTTTCCTGAAAAGAAAGTAAAAGTATGTACTCCCCCCAGATTGATCCAGTTCAGTGCTTTGAAATTTCTGATAATAATATGATAGTTACTTAGCAGCCTACTTTAAATTATGCTCATCATTTAGATAGAAAAACAATACAAAACAAAACAAAACAAAAAGACCCTCCATTATATTTGGATTTGCAATGTATGATTTAAAATGCTAGCAAATCAGCCTACTATTAAAATTAATCTCCATTAGGCCAAGTAAAAAGAGTGACAGGAAAACTAAATTTCTCATTAAAATTGACCAATTATAAGTAAATGCACAATTTCATGTATAATTTTTAAAATAATAACAACCTTGTCAATATTTATTCTTCCATATTTACTGGGAATTTGGTAGGCAAGGGGAAGATTCAAAGTGGGTAGTATTAAACAGGATTTTTAGTTTATAAGTTCAAAGTATAAATTGTATATGTGACATATGTAAATCAGACATATATGTTATATACATATATCATTATACATGTAAAGTAACTACTATTAGAATTGATGGAAATTTGCATGTAGTAACTTCATATGATGCCCAGGGAAGGCACCAAGCTTTCTGAGCTTGCTGATGCTCATACCCTGGGCTTTTCAGAAGAGATTCGCCAGTGGACAGCATTAAAGGAAAGAAGAGAAAGTAATACTGATTATTACTATGGTCTTTTGTCATTACACATAAGAGCCTTTCTTTCCCAGATTTACATGCAAATATGTCTTAAGATCTCACACAACTGTAATAAGGTATCATGTGGAGGTACAGTAATTATTTATGGGACTATTATGGACTTTTTATACCTAAGACTAGAAATCATTATAATACAATTCTTAAAAGTTATTTATAAATTAAGTTCATATAAAATAGGTTCTAAAGTTGTCATTTTATTTCATTTAAAAATGGAAAATTTTGATAATATAAAAATTATTTTTTATAGTCTCCATTTTTTATTCTTCTCTTGGGATTCAATAAAGTCTAGTTTTACTCTCAAATTAGAGCTTGTATATGCATACACACTTGTGTGTGCACAATACACAAACACAACTACCCTTTGGCTGTTACATCAAGAGAGCTTTTGCTGATGCCATGCATGTGTTAGGTTGTCTTACATTGCGTTGCTGAGTCACTTGTGCTGACTTCATAGGGAGAAATTTGCCAAAGAACTTTTCACGTGGTTACTGCAGCTTTTTGCTGCTTCCACAGACTCAGGCCAGTTGGTAAGCTTCATGGTTTCTTCTGGATTGAACTGGCCTTGCTGATTTGTGTGTGATGTCTGTTGAGTAGACTGGGTTACAGCTGCTGATTCATGTATGGTGTTTGCTAGTGGACTGGACTGAGAACAACAAATTTTGGAATCTCCCCAAAGAACTATTTCTAAACAGGTCCTCTTCCCCTGTGTCCTAATAATCTTTCATTTCCACTACCTATGGTGGGTGGTGGGCTAGCAGGGAGGTTAAACCCTTATTAATGTAGGCTATAGAAAGCATATGCCTACAGTTAGTTAATCCTAAGATAGCAGTGCCATACTGTACCATTTGGGGATATCTTTCGAAACCAGTCAGTATTGTGCTTCATCAGGTTATCACAGCTGGGTAAGAATTCCTTGTTGCTCTACCTTGGGGGCTTATATAGTACCCTCAGATATAAGGGTCTTCAAAAAGGAGGCAACTAATCCAATGGCCACAAAACATATTGTCTAGAAGACTCAAAAATAAAACCTCAAGTGTTTGTGTTTGTGTGTGTGTGTGTGTGTGTGTGTGTGTGTGTGTGTGTGTGTGTTTAGGTGAAACTACAGAATAATATTTCTGAAATAAACTAAGGAAGACATGACTACTCCTTAAGTAGGGAGAAGATTCTTTTTTGTAGATATAAAGGAGAAAGTAGTCAGAGGGAAGAGTCCAGGCTGAACATGGCTGGCAGACTAAACTGTACTATTAGAGGAGAGATGGGGAGGGAAAGCAAGAGAGGAGCTGCTAACTGAAAGGCAGCCAGAGCTAGGAAACCAAGAGAACAGCAAAGCCAGCCTCTGGGCTAGAGAGTTCAGAAAAGAAGATAGAGGACTCTAACAGGTAGGGACTAGGAGATGCTGGAAGAACCTGGCAGCCAGGCCTGCTTTGATATGTTAATAGGCATTTCACCCATTCTTTCAGGGTGTGATATATAACATTTTCCTTGTATGGAAAACTGGCTTTTCTAAGCATTCTTAGTGTTACCTCTCCTTCCTTCCTTGGTACTACTTCCTGATCAACATCTTCCCTCATCTTTTCCATTTTTCCTTTTTACAGCACCTGTGTTCTATTATCCACCTCTAGAGCTCTTTCTGTACTCCCCAGGATCCTTTGTAATACCCTGGCTTATGTTGTTACTCCAGAATATATATTCATTTCTAAATATTTGCAACTAGGGTTTACATGAAAGAGAATATGTAGTATTTGACTTTCAGGATTTAGGTCACTGATATTTTCTGCTTCCATCCATTTAGCTTCATATTTCAGATTTTATCCTCAACTACAGTTGAATAGAATTCTATTGTGTAGCACATTTTCACTCTCCATTCATTGGTCGAAGGTGATTTAGATTGTTTCCATTTCTTAATGAATGTGAGGTGTTGTTCTTTATTAAAACACTGAGAATCTTTCTTCAAACTCTTGGAAATATCCAGCGTCTATCACCATTCTACTGAGAAATAAACAGTGATTTATCCAATTATGATTGAATGATTATTGGTTGATTATTCTCATACTTCTTACTTCATCTCCACAGCCTCTGAATCTGCTAATTACATTTTCTGCTTTCATTATATTAAAACCAGACACTTATGATCTTTTATATGGCTGGCCACCTTAGAACATGTCAAGGTATTATTTCGCTGCATGAATAACTATTCAAACTGGAACTCTTGGAGAGAAAATCACTAGGAGTTTGTAGCCTCCCACTTGGTCCCCCTTCCTGCTTGTAGCAATATAATTTTGTAAATAAGCTATTAATATGACAAGCAGTATGGGAATGAAAATTTTAGGAAACTATCAACATTGTGAATGAAAAACACAACCACAGAAATGTGATAGAAAGAGAAAATGTGTATCTGAAAATTAGAAGCAAATCTAACAATGTGAAGATGACTTTTCTTAAGGAATTAAGTTTTACTCCAACTCTGTTGCTCTGTCAAAATGCCTCTCACCTGTTGATGCTTTTAACAAGATAACAGGAAATAAATAATTGCAATCTCAACAGAAATGAAATATATTCATTTTTCCCTAATTAAGTCTAAAGGGCACAAAGTGGAAGATTCAAGGAGATGTTTTGGGAAAAATAGTTTTGACAGTCAAGAGAGTTGAAATCTTTAATTAGACTTCAAGTTACTATAGATAAATTTTTTGCAAAGAGGTAAAAATTTGGGTCTGGAGATGCAGCCTTATAATCCCAGCTACTTGGATGTCTGAGAGAGGAAAATAACAAGTTCAAGGCTAGCCTGGACAGTTAAGCAAGACCTTTGACCAACATAAAAGCTGTGTAGGCATAGATTATCAGTCATCTATCTAACTTTAATAGTATAACTTTAACAAATAGATTTTTTTATGATCTAGACAAATGCGTCTAATAATAAAAAATAAATGTTTTGTGTAAAAACAAATGGTAGAGAATTTGCTTACCATGTACAATGGTATAGCTTCAATCCCCAGTACTAAAGAAAAAGCAAAGCAACAGATTATGCAAGTACATAAAGATAATTTTAAGACTAAATTATCCCTAAATTATACTATAAAAATATTACCAGAAGTGTCTTATTTAAGGGTCATAAGAGTATATGTATCATTATATTTCAAGTCTATACATGAAAGTATCATTAATAGTCTACTTTTTAAAATTATTTTTGTTTGTTTTTTTGTTTTTGTTTTTGTTTTTGGTTTTTTTTTTTTTTGGAGACAGGGTTTCTCTGTGTAGTCCTGGCTGTCCTGGAACTCACTCTGTAGACCAGGCTAGCCTCGAACTCAGAAATCTGCCTGCCTCTGCCTCCCAAGTGCTGGGTAGGTGTGCGCCACCACGCCCCGCTCAATAGTCTACTTTTATATATTGGAAATTTTAGACAAAATAGTCAATTATAATTAGAGTACAGACAGTGGTTCTAACAGATTACAAGACACTACAGAGCACATGCAGGAAATGATAATGCCATAGATAAGAAGAACAGGGGTTTCAAGATGCACAGCCGTGACTCAGAATATGACTTGGTCAGTAGTGTTTGCTTACTGGGTTGGTTCATTTTCACATCAACTTGATGCAAGCTACAGTCATTTAAGAAGAGGAAACATCAGTCCAGAAAATTCTTCTACCAGACTGGTTCATGTGTAAGCCTGTTGTGCAGTCTCTTGGTTGGAGCTTTATGTAGGAAAGCCCAGTCACTGTGGATGGTGCCATTTCTGGACTGGTCGCCATGAGAGCTGTCCTATAAGAAAACAGATGAGCAAGACAGTAGGCAGCAAATCTCCATTGTCTCTGCATCAGTCCTTGCTCAAGGTTCCTGCCCTCAGCTCCCTCAGTGATAGACTTCAAGCTTTGAGATGAAACAAACCTTTTTCTCACTACTTTGTTTTTAATGATTTTATTATATTACAGCAATAGAAACCCTTACTAAGAAGCTTAACATTCCAGGAACCTCAGCTTTGCTGCCTAGTACCACATTAACTAGGTGTGATGGTATATGTCCATAATCTCTGCACTCAAGAGGAGACGGGGGATCAGAAGTTGATCCTTAGTACCCCCTAGGATATGTGAGAACCTGTCTTGGAAAGAAGAAATTGAAAATGAGTGCTTAAGTACTGAATCTTCAGAAATGTGTGGATTGAATGAATCTTCTGAACCTTTTTCATGGAAATTCAGAAATTCTTAGGAAATTTAGAAAAGAAATATCAACTGCTATATTGATATTTTAAAAAGTAGCCCAACTTTCTTCTAATCTTCTATCTGTACCACCAATATGGGACAAAGGCATAGGTTATATGGCTGGATTCTGTCCTGATTAACATTTAAGATTATATCTTCAGAAATTAGTGGTAAGGTGGTCTGGCTCAGTTCTAAAATGATAATCTTGTAGATTATGAGAATTAATAGACATTTGTAAGTATCACAGCAGTATTAAAAACTGATAAAAATCCCAGTATCCTTGATAATGTGAAAAGTACATATGTATAAGAGGTTGACTATGAGACAAACAATAAAAATTAGTACATCTATGAATGGATTATCCTTACAGATTCAGATAGATTTAACAGCAGACTTTTTTTTTCCTAAAGCTTTGGCTACTGTTAAATCCAAATTAGAGCTACGATCAGGGTTGGTCTCTGATGCCACTTATGGCTCACCGCTTTCCTGTTTCATCTCTACCTACCACATATTTTGTATTTTGGTGTGCCTTTATAGGTAGGGGTTTGTGTGAATAGAGTCTTTCAAGTGACTATTGTTTAAAGATACAGTCTTCACAGACTGGAAAGCATGGCAGTAAATTCAAGAGACAGCTGATCAGATTGCAGCTACAGGCAGGAAGCAGAGAGTGGAAGGAATTACTGAAGTTAGCGACTCTAATACTCAGTCCAAGACACAAGCCCACAGAATGTTGCTATCTCCATTTGGGCTATATGAGGGCTCAGTTAATCTTCCTGAAATCTCTCTCTAGACACATCTATAAACATGTTTCCATGGTGATTATAAACCTAGCCAAGTTGTCAATGATGATTAACCATCACACCATAATTATGACATTAGTAGGAGAGCTCTTTGTTCTCCCTGAGAGAGTTCACTCTTAGGTCCCTTCATATTCATCTTTGTTTCTTTCAAAAGTGACTCATAGTAGCAGAAGAGTGATTTACTGTCATAACCCTGACAAAAACAGGAAGAAGGTAAAGTTAGGATAAAAAGGGCATGAGTAAGTAAAACATAAAGTGTATTTGTACAGTGAACAATAAGCCCTCAGGAGTTCTAGAAGAGGTTGTGCTAGAGTTCAGAAGAGCAGTAAGTGGTACTACTGTATCTACTGACTTCTCAGGAAACAGAATCAGCTGCTCCAGAGATTGGCAGAGGCACATGCAGACCAAGAGGACAAGAAAGCAAGTAGCTCTGTGATTCAGGGATGCTGTTCTCCACCAATTCATTCTTACATCTTCTATTCACCATCATCCCAGCTAAAACCTGGACTCTTCTTGTCTACAGATAAGACAGATAATGGAAATCAACCATATACTAAGGTGAAGACTGGAAAGGAGTTCCAACGTATCTTTAGGATTACAGAAAATAGTCTTTGACCATCAAATTGTAAGCGCTAAATGAACTCAGATTTGAAAGGGAGATCAAAATAAACTTTTATTTCCTACATATAAATATTTTCTTTTTAAAAGCAAAACAATGAGTAGAATGTGGGTGTGTAACAGTGTAAAACAATGCCCTCGTCTCTCTTTTTTTCTTTTTATTGAAAGTAGAATTAATTTTCCCCTTATACATCATCTGTTCCTCTCCACAACCACTCACATCTGGGTCCACCACCTTTCTGTCTCTAATTAGAAAACAAAGAGCCTGTAAGGGATAATAATTAAAATAAAATAAGCTAAGACAAAACCTAACACATCAGAATAGGAGAAAACAAAAAGAGAGAGAGAGAGAGAGAGAGAGAGAGAGAGAGAGAGAGAGAAAGAACACAGGAAACATATAGATGGAGAAACCCATTTGTTCACACGTTCAGAAATTACATAAAAACAGCAAACTAGAAACAAAATGTATACACAATGGACCTGTAGGGTAAAATATAAGAAAAAAATTAAATATGTAAATTAACTAAAAATAAAAATGGAATCTTGTTTTTTTATAAATCCCTGACTTGATTTTTATGAAACCAAGAACCTCCAAAGATGCTTTTGAATTTGTTTTCTGTGGCCATCTCTTGCTGGGCATACAGCCTATACATAAGAGTATTTGTTTCCCCTGTGAAACTCCCTTGGAGAAAGCTAAGTTCTCATTTACAAGTGGTTTTAAATTGGAAATAACTTCTGGGTTATTTCCCATGTGGTGTAGATACTGGCTCTGTGCATACTGTCTTAGTCTGTGAATTTGTATGTGCATAGACTCTACTGTATTTACAAGAGTTATACAGGTGTTGTATTCCACAATGGGGTTTTGCACTCAGAGAAAAATATAGTCTTAGAAGCAGTCATGGCCTTTGGCCAACAACTCAATTATATGTAACCCTATCTTAAGACTAGGAACTTCATTTGGTGGCAAAAAAAAGTCAGTTGGGGTTATATGTTCCCCCACTACTTGGTGATTTCATTTAAATCAGATTCAAATATGTATATGATTATTGGAAGCTTCTATTATATCAAGTTTCACCCCATTGTGGAATATAACACCTATATAATGCTGTCCTATTTAGAAAGTCTTTTCCTGTGTCAAGTACCAAACTATTCTTCATTTCCTCTTCTTTCAGTTTCAGTGCATATGGTTTCATGTTGAGGTCTTGGTTCTATTTTGGAGTGATTTTTGCACAAAGTGATAGTTTGAATCTGTTTGCATTCCTCAACATGGAGGTATCTAATCTGATCAATACTGTTTGTTGAAAATGCTGTCTTTTTCCACTGCTGATTTCTGGTTTCTTTACCAAAAGTCAGGTGTCTATATGTGCATTTATTTCTATTATATTGATCATCATGTCTCTATTTTGTCAGTACAATACTCCTTTTATTCCTATAGGTCTGTAGTAAAATTTGAGATGGGGGATGACAATGCCTCTAGCAGTATATTTTTCAAGATTGTTTTAGCTATCCCAAGTTTGTTGTTGTTATGTGTTTTGTGTATGTGTGTGTATTTGTTTATATTTCCATAAGAAGTGAAATATTACTCTTGCTAGATCTGTGAAGAATTTTATTGGAATTTTAATGAGAATTGCATTAAATCTGTTGGTTGGTTTTGATAGGATGGCCATTGTTACAATATTAATCCTAGTAATCCATGAGCATAAGAGTTCTTTTCATCTTCTGATATTTCCTTTAATTTTTTCTGCAGAGACTTGAAGTTTTTAATCATACAAGTCTGTCACTTGCTTGATTAGTTACTTCAATATATTTTATATTTTATATTTTTGAGGCTATTATGAAAGGTGTAGTTTTCCTGGTTCCCTTTTCATTCCACTTTGCTTTTGTATATAGAAAAGTTATTGATTTTTGTTAGTCAGTTGTCGTGCCCAGGTATTTTGTTGAAAGTATTTAACAGTTATAGGAGTTTCTCAATGGGAATTTTAGTGTAACATGTACACTATTAAATCATCTTCATATAAAGATACTTTGACTTCTTCCTTTCCATTTAGTATGCCCCTAATCTCCATAAGTTTCCCTGGTGTCTTTTGTTATATACCCAATATTATCTCCATTAATTTGGACATTTTTCCCCTCTGCCTTTTACTTAATCTGGATAACAATTAGTGTATCTTGAGGCGACCAGACAGCAATCTGTGAGCAGGAGCCACGCAGAGCAGCCGTTGAGGTGCCCCAGCCAGGCATGGGCTCTGTGCCCTGGAAGTGGGGGGGGGGAAACCCTGCACTTCCCGCAGGCTCCGGCATCTTCACAGCTCTTTAGACCTAGCAGGCTGAACAAGGTACCCGAGATATCTCAAGTTTAAGACCTCTGGGAACTCAGGAGATGAGCAGGAGCCATGCACAGAGCAGTGGTTCAGGGCCCCAGCCAGGCATGGGCTCTGTGCCCTGGGGGGGAGGAACCCTGCACTCCCTGCAGCCTCCTCCATCTTCGCGACTGTTTGGACCTAGCAGGCTGAACCAGGTACCAGAGATATCCCAAGTTTAAGACCTCTGGGGACTCAGGCCGCCAGAAAGCGATCTGTGAGCAGGAGCCCAGCAGAGCAGTGGCTCAGGTGTCCAGTCGTGGGGAAATAGCCTTAAGAGCCCACAGGAGGTTCAAGCACCATCTAGTAACTATAGGACCAACTAACACCAGAGATAACCAGATGGCAAAAGGCAACCGTAAGATCGTTACTAACAGAAATCAAGGCAATATGGCAGCATCCGAACCCAGTTCCCGGACAGCAGTAAGTCTCAGATACCCCAACACACCAGAAAAAAGAGATTCAGATCTAAAAGTCACTGGTCAGGATGCTGATAGAGGAAAACAGATAAATTTCTTAAAGTAATACACAAGAAAATGGATCAAAAGTTAGAAGCCCTTACAAGACAAACACAAAAATCACTTAAAGAAATTCAGGAGAATATGGATCAAAAAATAGAAGCCAATAAAGAGGAAATACAAAAATCACTTAAAGAAATAAAGGAGAACGTGGGTCAACAAGTAGAAGTCATGAAAGAGGAAACACAAAAATCTCTTAAAGAATTACATGAAAACACAAACAAGCAAGCGAAAGATCTGAGCAAAACCATACAGAATCTAAAAACAGAAGTACAAACGACTAAGAAATCGCAAAGGGAGACAACCTTGGAGATAGAAAACCTTGGGAAGAAATCAGGGGTCATAGATGCAAATATTAACAATAGAATACAAGAGATAGAAGAAAGAAACTCAGATGCTGAAGATACCATAAGAACCATGGACTCAACAATTAAAGAAAATGCAAAATGCAAAAAGCTGGTAACCCAAAACATTAAGGAAATCCAGGACACAATGAGAAGACCAAACCTAAGGATGATAGGTATAGATGAGAGTGAAGATCTACAACTTAAAGGGCCAGCAAATATCTTCTACAAAATTATGGAAGAAGACTTTTACAACCTAAAGAGAGACATGCCCATGAATATACAAGAAACCTACAGAACTCCAAACAAACTGGACCAGAACAGAAATACCTCCCGTCATATAATAATCAAAACCCCAAATGTACTAAACAAAAAGGAATATTAAAGGCAGTAAGAGAAAAAGGCCACATAACATATAAAGGAAGACCTATCAGATTTACACCAGAATTATCACCTGAGACCATGAAAGCTAGAAGATCCTGGGCAGATCTCATGCAGACTCTAAGAAAAAACAATTTTCAGCCAAAACTACTATACCCAGCAAAACTCTCAATTGCCATAGATGGGGAAACCAAGGTATTCCATGACAAAACCAAATTTGCATGATATCTATCCACAAACCCAGTCCTACAAAGGATAATAGGGGGAAAACACCAATACAAGGAGGGAAACCACACCCCAGAAGAAGCAAGATAGAAACCCCCTCTCATCAAACCCAAAAGAAGATAACCACTCAAATATAAAAAATAACATCAAAAATGTCAGGAAGTAATAATTACTGTTCCTTAATATCTCTTAACATCAATAGACTCAATTCCTCAATAAAAAGACGTAGACTAATAGACTGGATATAGAAACAGGACCCTACATATTGCTGCATACTGGAAACACAACTCAGTGTCAAAGACAAACACTATCTTAGAGTAAAAGGCTGGAAGACAATTTTACAAGCAAATGGTCTCAGGAAACAAGCCAGAGTAGCCATTCTAATATCAGATAAAATTGACTTTCAACCTAAAGTCATCATAGGAGACATGGAAGGTCACGTCTTGCTGGTCAAAGGGAAAAATCCACCAAGAAGAATTCTCAATACTGAACATTTATGCTCCAAATGCAAGGGTACCCTCATTCGTAAAAGAAACTACAAAAGCTTAAAGCACACATTGCACCTAACACAATAATTGTAGGTGACTTCAACATTCCACTCTCCTTAATGGACCAATCAGGAAACCAGAAACTAAATAAGGACACAGTGAAACTAATTAAAGCTTTGGACCAATTGGATAACACACACACACACACACACACACACACACACACATATATATATATATATATATATATATATATATGTATATATATATGTATATATATATACATATATATATATATATATATATATATATATATATAAAACATTTCATCCTAAAGCAAAAGAATATACCTTTTTCCCAGCACCACATGGTTCCTTCTCCAAAATCAATTATATAATTGGTCACAAGACAGACCTCAACAAATACAAGAAAACCAAACTAAACTAATCCCATGCCACCTATCACATCACTATGGAGTAAAAGTTGTCTTCAATAGCAGGAAAAACAACAGAAATCCCACATACACATGGAAACTGAACAATACTCTACTCAATGACACCTTGGTGAAGGAAGAAATAAAGAAAGAAATCAAAGACTTTTTAGAATTCAATGAAAATGAAGGTTCAACCTACCCAAATCTATGGGACACAATGAAAGCAGTGCTAAGAGGAAAACTCATAGCCCTGAGTGCCTCCAAAAAGAAACTGGAGAGAGCATACACTAGCAACTTAACAGCACACCTGAAAGCCCAGTAACAAAAAGAAGCTAATTCACCCAGGAGGTATAGAAGACAGGAAATCATCAAAATAAGGGCCAAAACCAATCAAGTAGAAACAAAGAGAACCATACAAAGAATCAACAAAACCAAGAGCTGGTTCTTTGAGAAAATCAACAAGATAGATAAACCCTTAGCCAGATTAACCAAAGGGCACAGAGACATTATCCAAATTAACAATATTAGAAATAAAAAGGAGGATATAACAACAGAAACTGAGGAAATTAAAAAAATCATCAGATCCTACTACAAAAGCCTATACTCAACACAACTGGAGAATCTGGAGGAAATGGACAATTTCCTAGACTGATACCAAATACCAAAATTAAATCAGGATCAATTAGATCAGCTAAAGAGTCCCATAACCCTTAGAGAAATAGAAGGGGTTATAGAAAGTCTTATAACCAAAAAACGTACGGGACCAGATGGTTTTAGTGCAGAATTCTATCAGACCTTCAAAGAAAACCTAACACAAATACTTTTCAAACTATTCCACAAAATAGAAACAGAAGGAACACTGCCCAACTCGTTCTATGAAGCCACAATTATGCTGATACCAAAACCACACAAAGATCCTACAAAAAAAGAGAACTACAGGCCAATTTCCCTTATGAATATTAATGCAAAAATACTAAATAAAATTCTTGCCAACAGAATCCAAGAGCACATCAAAACAATCATTCACCATGATCAAGTAGACTTCTAGAGAGAGCAATTAGGCAACCTAAGGAAGTCAAAGGGATACAAATTGGAAAGGAAGAAGTCAAAGTATCACTATTTGCAGATGATATGATAGTATACGTAAATGACCCAAAAAACTCCACCAGAGATCTCCTACAGCTGATAAACAACTTCAGCCAAGTGGCTGGTTATAAAATCAACTCAAGCAAATCAGTAGCCTTCCTGTACTCAAAGGACAAGCAGGCTGAGAAGGAAGTTAGGGAAATAACACCCTTCACAATAGACACAAACAATACAAAGTTTCTTGGTGTGACTTTAACCAAACAAATGAAAGATCTGTATGACAGGAGCTTCAAGTCCTTGAAGAAAGAAATCGAAAATGACCTCAGGAGATGGAAAAATATTTCATGCCCTTGGATTGGCAGGATCAATATAGTAAAAATGGCCATCTTGCCAAAAGCAATCTTCAGATTCAATGCAATCCCCATCAAATTCCCAAATCAACTCTTCATAGATCTAGAAAGAGCAATTCTCAAATTCATCTGGAATAACAAAAAACCCAGGATAGGTAAAACTATTCTCAGCAATAAAAGGACTTCTGGGGGAATCAATATCCCTGACCTCAAGCAGTACTACAGAGCAATTGTGTTAAAAACTGCATGGTATTGGTACAGGAACAGACAAGTAGAACAGTGGAATAGAATTGAATACCCAGAATTGAACCCACAGACTTATGGTCACTTGATCTTTGATAAAGGAACTACAATCATCTACTGGAAAAAAAGATAGCCTTTTCAACAAATGGTGCTTGTTCAACTGGATGTCAACATGCAGAAGAATGGGAATTGACCCACTCTTATCTCCTTGTACTAAGATCAACTCCAAGTGGATTAAGGACCTTCACATGAAACAAGACACAGTGAAACTAATAGAAAAGAAACTGGGGAAGACCCTGAAGGACATGGGCACAGGGGAAAGTTTCTGAACAGAACACCAATAGCTTATGCTCTAAGATCAAGAATTAACAAATGGGACCCCATAAAATTACAAAGTTTCTGTAAGGCAAAGAACACTGTCAGAAGGCCAAAACAGCAACCAACAAATTGGGACAAGATCTTCAACAATCTCACGTCTGACAGAGGACTAATATCAAATATATACAAAGATCTCAAGAAGTTAGACCCCAAAGAACCAAATAACCCTATCAAAAATGGGGTACAGCGCTAAACAAAGAATTTTCACCCGAAGAAATTCAGATGGCTGAGAAGCACCTTAAGAGATGTTCAACATCATTAGTCATCAGTGAAATGCAAATCAATACAACCCTGAGATTCTACCTCACACCAGTCAGAATGACTAAGATTAAAAACTCAAGAGACAACAAGTGCTGGCGAGGATGTGGAGAAAGAGGAACACTCCTCCACTTTTGGTGGGATTGCAAGATGGTTCAACTGCTCTGGAAATCAGTCTGGCGGTTCCTCAGAAAATTGAGCATGACACTTCCAGAGGACCCTGTCATACCACTCCTAGACATATACCCAGAGGATTCCCCTACATACAATAAAGACACATGCTCCACTACATTCATAGCAGCTTTATTTATAATAGCCAGAAGTTGGAAGGAGCCCACACATCCCTCAAAGGAGGAATGGATACAGAAAATGTGGTATATTTATACAATGGAATACTACTCTGCAATTAAAAATAATGAATTCATTCAATTTGTAGGCAAATGGTTGGATCTGGAAAATATTATCCTAAGTGAATTAACCCAATCACAAAAGAATACACATGAAAATGCAATCACTAATAAGTGGATATTAACGAGCCCAAAAGCTCTGAATACTCAAGGCACAATTAGCAAATGAAAAGATTCCCAAGAAGAAGGAAGGAGGGGACCCTGGTCCTGAAAAGACTGGATTCATTTTTGTAGGAGAGTACCAGAACAGAGAAATGGTGGAGGGGTGATTGGGGAACGGGGCGGGGGGGAAGGACTTATGGGACATATGGTGAGGGGGGAAACTGGTAAAGGGGAAAGCCTTTGGAATGTAAACAAAGAATATAGAAAAGATAAAAAAGAAAAAAAGAATTGGTGTATCTTTTTTATTTTCTTTTTTTTAATTTTTGTTTTCTATATTCTATGTTTACATTCCAAAGGCTTTCCCCTTTCCCAGTTCCCCCCCCACCATACGTCCCATATTTATTTTCTTTTTTATTGATTAATTGTATCATATTGTTTGTTTTGTTGGTTTGGTTTCAATTTTAAGTATATCAGCCCTGTGTTAAATTATTTCTTGCCATCTACTTCCTTGGAGTATAATAGATAAATTTAATTCTAGAGATTTTAAGTGTGCTATTAAGTAACTAATATGTAAACTCTCCATTTAAAAAATGTGTAAGCGGGGCTGGAGAGATGGCTCAGCAGTAAAGAGCACTGACTGCTCTTCCAAAGGTCCTGAGTTCAAATCCCAGCAACCACATGGTAGCTCACAATCATCTGTAACAAGATCTGCCGCGCTCGTCTGGTGTGTCTGAAGATGGCTCCAGTGTACTCACATATAATAAATAAATAAATCTTTTAAAAAATGTGTAAGCACTGAGTGATATGAACTTGCCTTTAAAGATCTCCCATGATCATGGATTGGGAGAATTAATATAGTAATCTACATATTCAATGCAATCCCCATCAAAATTCTAACTCAATTCTTCATAGAGTTAGAAAGAGCCATTTGAGAAAACTATTTACAACAATAAGAAAAGTTCTGGGGAATCACCATCCCTGACCTCAAGTTGTATTACAGAGCAATAGTGATAAAACTGTATGGTACTGGTAGAGAGACAGGCAGGTAGATCAATGGAATTGAACTGAAGACCTAGAAATGAACCCACATACCTGTGGTCACTTGATTATTGACAAAGGAGCTAAAACCATCCAGTGGAAAAAAAGACAGCATTTTCAACAAATGGTGCTGGAACAACTGGCACTCAACATGCAGAAGAATGAAAATTGATCCATTTTTATCTCCCTATACAAAGCTCAAGTTCAAATGGAACAAGGAATACTACATAAAGCCATATACACTGAAATTAAAAGAAGAAAAAGTGGGGAAGAGCCTCGAACACATGGGCTTAAGGGAAAGTTTCCTGAACAGAACACCAATGACTTATGCTCTAAGAACAAAATTAGACAAATGGGACCTCATAAAATTGCAAAGCTTTGGGCTGGAGAGATGGCTCAGCAATTAAGAGCACTGACTGCTCTTCCAGAGGTTCTGAGTTCAATTCCCAGCAACCACATGGTGGCTTACAACCATCTGTAATGGTAGCCGATGCCCTCTTCTGGTGTGTCTAAAGAGAGTGACAATATACTCACATATATAAAATAAATAAATAAATCTTTAAAAAATGCAAAGCTTCTGTAAGTCAAAGGGCATGGTCAATATGACAAAATGGCAACCAACAGATTGTGAAAAGATTATTACCAACCTTATACCCAATAGAGGACTTATATCCAATATATTCAAAGAACTCAAGAAGTTATACTCCTGAGAACCAAATAACCCTATTTAATATCGGGTACAGAGATAAACAAAGAATTATCAACTGAGGAAACTGGAATTGCTGAGAAGTTCCTAAAGAAATGTTCAACATCCTTATTCATCAGGGAAATGCAAATCAAAACAACCTTGAGATTCCACCTCACACCAATTAGAATGGTTAAGATCAAAAAGTCAGGTGAGGATATGGAGAAAGAGGAACAGTCATCCATTGCTGGTCGGATTGCAAGGTGGTACAACCACCCTGGAAATCAGGCTGGTGGTTCCTCAGAAAATTGGACATAGTATTACCTAATTATCCAACTATATCATTCCTGGGCATATACCCAAAAGATTCTCCAATAAATAATAAGAACACATACTCCATTATGTTCATAGCAGCCTTATTTATAATAGCCAGAAGCTGGAAAGAACCCAGATGTCCTTCAACAGAAGAATGGATACAGAAAATGTGGTGCATTTACACAACGGATTACTACTCAACTATTAAAAACAATGACTTCATGAAATTCACAAGTAAATGGATGAAACTAAAAAATATCATCCTGAGTGAAGTAACCCAATCATAAACAAGCACACATGGTATGCATTCCCTGAGAAGTGGATATTAGCCCAGAAACTCAGAATACTCAAGATACAACTCACAGACCACATGAAGCTAAAGAAGAAGGAAGACCAAAGTGAGGGTGCTTCGGTTCTTCTGAGAAGGGGAACAAAATATTAATAGGAACAAATATGGATATAAAGTGTATAGCAGAGACTGAAGGAAAGGCCTTCCAGAGCCTCTTCCTCCTGGGGATTCATCCCATATGCAGTCACCAAACCCCAACACAGATGTGGATGCCAACAAGTGCTTGCTGAGAGGAGCTATAGCTGTCTCTAGAGAGGCTCTGCCTGCACCTGATAAATACAGAGGCAGATGCTCACAGCTAACCATTGGACTGAGTGCAGGGTCTCCAATTGAAGATTTAGAGAAAAGACTGAAAGAGCTAAAGGGGTTTCCAACCCAATAGGAAGAACAACAGTATCAACCAACCAGACCCTCTAGAGCTCCCAGTGACTAAACCACCAACTAGAATACACATGGAGGAACCCATGGCTCCAGCCACATATGTAGCAGAGTATGGCATCAATGGGAGGAGAGGCTCTTGGTCCTCTCAAGGCTCAATGCCCCAGTGTAGGGGAATTCAAAGGTAGAGAATGGGTGAGTGGGTGGGAGAACACCCTCATAGTCGCAGGGAGAGAAGGGATAGGATAGGGGCTTTGGGGATAAAACTGGGAAAGGGGATACCATTTGAAATGTAAATAAAGAAAATATTCAGAAAAAATAGCAGCCCTCATTGTGTCCTGAGTGTCTGAGTGTGTTGTATTTTCAATTTCATTCAATTCTAGGAAGTTTTTACTTCTTTGCTAGGTTCATTCATTCTTGTTCATTTTTTCATTTAGCAGCAAGGTGCTCAGTTTCTCTACGTTTGTAAGCTTTCTGTTGTTGAGAGTCACCATTGGTAGGTGGTGGTATGGTAGGATTGTGGGCGTTATTTCAGTTTTCTTGTGCCTGTGTCATGATCTGTGACTTGCTTTGTGTTTTAGTATGTAGTCAAATTGAACGAAGCTCTGTGGGTTGCCAGGAGGAAGCTATATTCTCTTGTGTTTTGGTGAAATGTTCTAAATCTCTTAGATCCATTTGGTTTATAACTTCATTTCAGCTCCCACATTTTTCTGCTTAGTTTTTGTCTGAAAGACCTGTTTATTTGCCAGAGTGTGTTATTTAGTCTTCCATTATCAGCGGATATCTACATGTGTACAAATGGAGAACGCTGCCTGTGGAATTATTCATCTAATACAGGGTAGGATCATATTAGTTTCTATATCCTATATATCACTTTACGTTATATTTTCTCCAGGCCTCTTCCTGCTTGTTTGACTTTATCATAGCTACATCAACTGTCCATACTATTTCGGAAATCTCTTGCAATATGGGGGCCCACCACTGCATGGAAGATTTCTCATGCCTTGTACTGGAGTTGTTTCTGTTAGGCTACCGTTCATAAGGGGAGCATGGAGAGCCTAGTCAGCACAAATTTGATTTCTCTGTCTCTGTCTCTGTCTTTTATATAACATATACTATAAATTATATATTATAATTAAAGATACATAAAAATTAACATGATTATAAATAATCTGGGCTTTATTATTTTCTTTGTCCTTTCTTTGCCTTCTGCTTTGACCTCAGCCCCAGTGGAGCCCCCTCTCCATTTTTCTGTGTTCCACTTCATAGGAGCTATCCTTTCTCCACTGCCTCACAAGCCCCTCCTCCCACATGTATGCTTCCCTAGTCTCTGATTTTACTCCATACAGTATACTCACAATAGAAGTATTGGAACGAGGGACTGTAAATGCGAGAGACTCTATGGCATGTTAATTCTGGATCTTGGTTACCTCATTGAATATAATCTTTCTTTTTGATCAGGGTGATTCATTTACTTAGAAAGTTCATTGCCTTTACAACTGAATAACATTCCATTGTGTATACTACCACATTTTCTTTAAACATTCATTTTTTTTAAAAACACATTGACAGTGTTTTCAATTCCTGCTTATTGTGAATAAGATTGTCCAAACACAAAAGACAGGAAAGAAATCAAAACAGAAATTATTAAATAGAAATAACAAAAAATAAATCAGATAAATAAAATGAATCTAAGAGCTAGATTTCTGAGAAGATAAACAAGATTAACAGAATCTTGGCCTAAGTAACCAAAAGAAAAAAATTGCAAATGACCCAAATTAACAGAATCAGAAATGAACAGAGAAGACTAACAACAGACACCAAAATAAATACAAGTAAAATATTTCAAATAATGTTTTTATTCCACCTGTGATACATAAATGCTTTGCCAATGCTTAGTGAAATAGCTATGGAAATGTAGACACAACTTATTAAATTTTGTTTTCTTCAGTTTTTTTTCAAATGGTCTGCTTTGATATCAGGATAGATTTGTTGTCAATAGTTTGTAAGTAAAACAGAAAAATGTGTCATAACTATAAGAAGTCTGATTATATATTAGTTTGATCATTTTGTATTATAAATAATACAACAGTATTTATATTATCAATTTCAATTAGTCTTCCATTTGAGTTTATACAAATCAAAAAAAAGCAATGATATATGATATATCATATTGCCAATGATTTTAATGTCTTTGGAATATGACCCTAAAGTAGACACATCATCACTTAGCTGTCAAGTTTAGCTTTTATGACAAAATTTTTTAAAAATCTGTGTATATGTGTGTGTGTGTGTGTGTGTTTGCGTGTGTGTGTGTGTGTGTGTGTGTGTGAAGTAAGTTTGCAGTTACTAATTTACCACTATTTTCATGAAATAAAACATTTAATCTCTGAAAATTTTATCTAAAGAGCATTTGTGTTTAAACTGATTTTCAAAGTTAATAAATCTTAGCATGAATTTATCAATAGAGGATTTGAGTAATCTTTTTTTTCCCACCCAGTAGAAAGACAGGGCATCAATTGGATAGATGGGGTTACCATCCCATAGTCAAAAACTGACCCAGGATTGTTCTTGTCTAAAAGAGCTGCAGAGATAAAAATGAAGAAGAGACTAAGGGGAAGGATGTCCAGTGACTGGCCTAATTTGGGATCCATCCCATGGGTGGGTACCCAATGCCTAACACTATTACTGATGCTACGGCGTGCTTACACACAGGACACTAGTGTGGCTGTCCTCTGAGAGGCCCAACAAGCAGCTGACTGAGACTGATGCAGATACTTACACCCAACCATTGCACTGAAGTTGGGGATCCTTGGGACTGTATTAAGGAAAGGTTTGGGGAAGCTGAGGAGGAGGGCAACCCCATAGGAAGACCAGCAGTCTCAACTAACCCAGACCCTGGAGATCTCTCAAACATGGAGCCGCCAATCAGGCAGCATACACAAGCTGGTCCAAGGCCCCCAGTACATATACAGCAGATGACTGCCTGGTCTGGCCTCAGTGGGAGAAGGCTAGCTACCCCTAGAGATACTTGATGACCCAGAGAGTGGAGAGGTCTTGGATATGGAGGGGGAAAGAATGGGATAAGGAACTGAAAAGTCAAACTGGAAAAGGGGTAATGACTGAATTGCAAAATAAAATAAATAAAGGTAATAAAAATATTTTAGACTCATAAAATATTTCAAAGTTATAAACATAATGTTATTATCCCAGGCACACAATATTCCTAGTTGTAGCACATAAAGGATGCTGTCATCTTTTGTGTATCTGAGGATTGCTAGTTTTTCAACTGTAAAGGTGCTGTGTGTGCCTTTTCCCACTCCATTCCTTGGAAGGGGCCATGATATTAAGATTCCGTAATGCATTTTCATTATTACTTCAAGATATAACACAGTGTAACAATCACAGTGTGCCACAAAACATGAAATTGGAACTTCCATGAAAACCTGTGTGTTTTTTATATTTCCATCTGTTGTAAAAATAATCTTCAAGGAACTAGCTCTTGTGGAATCTACTTAATTGGATCAGGGTAGGAGATCTGGGAAGAAGCTGTCAGAAAGGAGTTAATCCTGCCCCTATGTGTTGTAATTTTCCCTTATATGGGAGTTAATCCTGCCCCTATGTGTTGTAATTTTCCCTTATATGGGAATTTCTACATTTGCTTTTACAGACTTTGAATAACATGTAAGGTTCACTTGCATCATTGAGGATGACTTTTACTTAATTTCAGCAGACTGGACTGAAGAGACACCCCTGCCATTAAAGACTAGACTCAGCTTTAAATACCTTTTCAGAGGCTGGTGAGATGGAGCATCACTCAAGAGTACTTGCTGCCCTTGCAGAGGGCTGAGGTTTGGCTCTCTTCACCTTTATCAGGAGGCTGGCTCATACCTGTCCAGAACTCTAATTGTAAGGGATCCAATGGCCTCTTCTGATATCCTCGGGTACCTGAAAGAAGGTGGTACACACACACACACACACACACACACACACACACGCACGCACACACGCATGCACGCACGCACGCACGCACACACACACAAACACACCCCTCCCACACACATACATAAAATAAATACTACCCCAACAATGTAAGATTCATGTTTAATTGTTGTCTTATTTAGGGTTTTATTGCTGTGAATAGACATCATAACAATGACAACTCTTAGGGAAAAAAAAAACACTTCATTGGGGCAGGCTTACAGTTTCAGATGTTTAGTCCATTATCATCATGGTGGGAAATGGCTGCCCGCAAGCAGACATGGTGCTGGAGAAGGAACTGAGAGTTTTACATCTTAATCTGTAACCAGCAGAGGGAGATTGTATGCAACACTGTGCATAGCTTAAGCATACAAGACCTCAAAGCACAACCTCACAGTGACACACTTCCTCCAACAAGGCCACACCTCCTAATAGTGCCACTCCTCATGGGCCAAGCATTCAAACATGAGTCTACAAATGCCATACCTATCACCACAAATCATGACAGATCATAGCAGAGTACTCTTAAACTAATCAGACAGAGATATAAGTGACCTCAAGTACTGTTAGCTATATTTGTTTAGACACAAGACCTGATACTAACCTTAGTTTTGCTTTTTTCCCCAAAATAACAATGTTTATCTCTTGTCATTTCATTTTTCAAATAAACAGACAGTCTAACAAAATACAAATATGAGGGTATTGGCAGACTACTTTTATGAAAAATAGAATAAGAAAATGACAAAAACTAGCATGTTTAACCTCCATTTATATCTAAGAAAAGAAGATACTAGGATTTGTCAGTTACAAATCATCCTTGATTTTGGAAAAGAGATTTATATGAGGGCATAGCCTAGGTTTCCACACAGAGATCTTGTTACAGAGACGTGTGTGTAATTTATTTGGAAATCTAAGCCTAGGATACAAGAGCAACAAGCAAGCACACAGTGAAAAATAAGTGAGAATAGAAATATGTCTATTGAAATGCTTAGTGCTACGTGTGAAGATGCATCTTATAAAATAAGCTCAGAATCATTTCCATTTCTCAGAGATATAAGCTATTGCGAAATTGGCTTCTTTCGCGTGATAACTGACATTTGTATGAGACTATGGCATTGGGTTCCTAGCAGACAGGAGAGAAATGAGAAAGGCTGGGTAGGTTGTACAATAGTGGAGGAGATTGGTTATAGACCATTGTAGAATAGTGGGGGAGACTGGTTTTAGTCCTAGGTTGTAGGGATGGTGAAGGAGGCCAGTCTTAGTTACCGTTTGTAGGGCAGTGGAGGATGCTGGTTTTAGCTGCATGTTGTAGGGTCCTAGATGATGCTGATCTTGGCGTGAGGTTGTAAGCTCCAGGAGTATGACAGTGGAAGATACTGGGCTTAGCTGCACCCTCAAGACGCTAGTCAAGCCTGGAGAGAGTCCGCTGCTGGAGCTGTCTGACACTACACATCATTGTTGCAGTTTATAAGGTAGAGAGACATATATGAGAGATGTCAAATCATATGACAAAGTCACATGATCAGGTCTAATAACATCAACTTCAATCTCTATCTAGTTTCTTACCAGAAAATATAGAGCTTTAAATTTTTTCACAAGAAAATTCATTAATTCTTTGGGCAAAGATTAGAACAGAGACTCAAGGAAAGGCAATCCGGAGACTGCCCCACCTCTGGATCCATCCCATCTGCAGAACCAAACCCAGAAACTATTGGTGATACAGACAAGTACTTGCTGACAGGAGCCTGATATAGCTGTCTCCTGAGAGGCTCTACCAGAGGCTGGGAAATGCAGAGGTGGACTGAGCACATGGAGGCACCCATGGCTCTCTAGATGTAGCAAAGGATGGCTTTGTCGGGCATCAATGGTAGGAGAGGCCCTTGGTCGTGTGAAGGCTCAATAGATACACCAGTGTAGGGGAATTTGAGGGTGGGGAGGCAGGAGTGGGTGGGTGGGGGAACACCCTCATAGAAGCAAGGGGAGGGAGGATGAGATAGTGAGTTCTGAGGGGTGGTAACCAGGAAAGGGGACAACATTTGAAATATAAATAAAGAAAATATCCAATGAAAAATAAATTAAAAAATAACTAATAAAAAAAGAAAATTTATTAATTCTTATTCACTGGGACAATTTATAGAATTAGATTTGGCAAGATGACATGTTCTTCAAATGTTTAAAACAAGCAAACATTTGAGGATTTGTTAATGTGTAGCTGTCTGAGGATTCTGACCCAGACTGCTTTTCATCTGATACGTATTCCTTCCTTAGTCTAAAAAATAGCATTTTATTCTATTCCATTTAAGTAACTGATGGGTATTACTCCAGTGTTCTAGTTACTGAAATAATCTAAATACTTCACATTTCTTTTATCATTTGGACCTCACTCAATAAGCAACATCCCCTTTCTTGAGAAAAAAGCTAATAATTTTATGTTTCTAATCTGTTTATTTCTAACTCCCATGGTAGACGGAATTACAGCATTACAATGTAGTGATATTACATAACCATTTGCTTTAAAATTCACTCCTGTCTCTTGGTCAGTGGCTTTGAGGATAAGCCATTAGTTACAAACACATCCATTCCTTTTTAATTAGCGAAGTTTGGTGTTTCAAAAATCAATATATTTTCTCCAACAAATAATAAAACTTAAGTGATTCTGTGCACACAGTAAAGGTGCATGGGGGTACACATACCAAGTGAATTCTAAACATCATAGCAAGGTTTAACTGAAGGGACTCTCCATTTGATCCTCTCTGCTCAGATGGTATTTTCCCCCCCATTTGATATATTTTTAATTATCTTTGCAAAATTTTTCTGATCTCATTTAAATATCTGTAAGGTTCCAGAAATTCACCAATGTTTCATGTCATTCACTGGTTAATAGTAACACCTCTCTATGATGGATTCACTTTGTGGTAATTGTGTTACACACCTCATGTAGCAATCACAAAGCTCTATCACCTACAAAGACGTGAAAGCTATCCAGTCACCTGAAGAGAACAGCAGGACAGATTTTAATAATACATACATCTCTATTGTCAGTGTAACAAACCTAGTTTCAGAAAGCCAGCAGATGTTGGCCCCACACAAACACTAATAATAAAGGCCATTATTGTTTCTGCATAACTTCTATTAGGGTTCTTATTCAATCATTTGTGAAGTTCTCCTACAGATTTCCTAGTCAGTGCTGCTTCCTAAGATTTTCTGTGACTTTCTTTAATACAGTGTCCACATCTCCCTTATTCTCAACACAAGGACTCATCCTTTCACTGTGTTAGAAATGTGTTTTCTGTCTCTATTGTTATTAAATACTATTCCCCACTATATATATATTGCCTTTGTCTTCCCTCACACATTTTAGCTTAAATTCTTCTCTCTCTGGTCTCTAAACTTAACAGAACTCTCCTCTCCAATTTCTTCCCTTCTCCAGAAAGGTCTCGTTAAATGCCCCTTACCCGCTTTTTATGTGATTCTGAAGTGGATATTGTGCCCTTAGAAGTTTTTTGGGCTTTTAAATAACTGGATTGGTGTGAGAAAAAGACTGCACCTTTAAGTTAATATTCTTGAAATCCCAGGTGTGCAGATATGGTAGGATTTATATCAATAAATGAGAGATGAAGGGCATGTATACTCCAGACTGCTAAGAAACGATGAGCAGGAATTGGTTCTGGTAAATTCCAAGGCCAGTAGAGAAAATCACCTTTCTTATCAGAAAGGAAATTGGATCTTGTTCACTGAAGCTTTGGTGATTCTAGTCCAAGAGAACCTAGATTTAAATAAATAGACATTGACATTCTATTAAGTAATTATTAAGGGGTTAAGAAAATAAAATGGTTGTTTTGAAAGAAGTCTCAGGTAAAAATGATTCAAAAAAACACACACAGAGGAAAAGAAGGAAAGTGTCAGGAAAGACAGGTAGGAATCCAATACCTACATGGCTCAGTCTCAAATCTTATATCAAGCCAACAATGACTGAACAACACTTACTTAAATATCAGGAAAACACAATCCCAATTTCATAATCAATAGAAAAGTGAATGGTCAAAGTACACAGAAAATAAATCTAACTTTACAATCACAATAGAACAAATATTAATGTTCCTTATGGTATAGAACAACAGACACACACACACACACACACACACACACACACACACACATATTTGCCAGAGCCTGACAAATACAGAGGCAGGTGCTCACAGCCAACCTTTGAACTGAGCTCAGGGCTTCCTGATGAAGGAATTGGAGAAAGGACTGAAGGAGCAGAAGGGCTTTGCAGCCCCATGGAGGGAGCAACAGTGTCAAACAGGCCAGGTCCCCTGTAACTCCGGGAGACTGAACCACCAAACAAACAATACACATGGAGGGACCCATGGTGTTGGCTGCATATGAGGCAGAGGATGGCCTTGTTGGACAACAGTGGGAGAAGAGGCTCTCAGGCCTGATGTTGTTCAGGCCCCAATGTAGGGGAAATGCCAGGGCCGGAAGATGGGAGTGGGTGGGTGGGTGGGTGGGTGGGTGGGTGAGCACCCTCACAGAGGCAGGGAGACAGGAAGGGGGAGAGGCTTCCTGAAGGGGAGACCTGGAAAGGGGAAAACATTGAAATGTAAATAAAGAAAATATCCAATTAAAAAAAAAAGAAAAAAAAATTTACTCAAACCCTACAAAAAGCTATCTTATCCTATTAAAGAATGCCTCTCGTGTTCTTATGTAGAAGGGAGTCTCAGTCCAGTCCTTTTAATCTGAAATATTTCTCAGCAGAATAAGGCTTTAGCCAACTTTGCTCTGGTTTGTTTTTGTTTTGGACAGAATCTTGACCTACAGAGCCTCAGCTGAACTCAAATTCACAGCCCTCCCATGTCAGCTTCCAAGTGGTGGGGTTATAGGCATTCTCTGTCTTGCTGTGCTCTTTGTTCTTGCTACCAATCAAGCAAGTATGGATTCCTATAGGAATAAAATAAGAGCAACCCTATCCCAGACTGAGAGCATGGAGACGTGTCGATGCTTGAGAGTCTGAGATAGTCAATCTGGACATAGCAAAGCAAGGGCTGTCACTTTTCCCCAGGGCAGAGGTCATGATGTAGGCAAAAAAGGTAACATGTAGATAAAGGAGAAGAGAGAGCATGGGCAGCTCTGGTATAATAAGAAGTATGAAATGTAGCTAGCTCCGAGTGGTTTAGTTAGAGAACATTCCCTTATGTTTGCGTTTAGAGGCTGAAGGTCACAATATTAAAATTCATGGGATAAACTGAGATTCTTGGTGTGACATTTGTTTTATGTGCAAGATATAACATCATGTTTTGTGTATTTGGATAAACACATAATGTTGGCTACATTTTTCCTGTTATAAATTTAATCTATAATTACATTGCATAGCCAGCTATAGAAGCATTTCTGTTTGTGGCTCCAAACTTAAAATTTATTTCCATTAAAAATATTATATTTTTTGCAAACAGTTGTAGTGTGTGTGTGTGTGTGTGTGTGTGTGTGTGTATGAGTGTGTATCTGTGTGTGTATGTGTCTATCTGTGTATGCATTGTGTGATATGAAATAATAAGTGTAAAGAGAGAGGGGACTTTGAAAGACAGAAAAAATATAGTAGCAAAGACAGGAGGCAGCTTCAGAAGTCACCCATCAATCAAAGGTGAGGCCATTCTTTTTAGGTTTGAGCTTCAGCATAAATAATAGACGGGCTCAGTCTACCTGGTAGTGACCGAATTGTGTCTCTCTGCCTTAAGTTCACATGATGAGACCCTATTGTCTAATTGTTTGTTGAGACTGTATTTCTGTAAGGAACATAAGGGTTAGATTCCAATACCACCAGTAATGGGAAATCTAAGAGGTAGATAATTGTGCTAAGAAAAGTTCATGTAAAGACACAGCCTGAAGGATACTGTCTTCGGGCTTCAAAGGGTGCCCTCACCAGCCATAAAACCTTGCCTGAGAATTCAGAGTATCCTGAAACCCAGAACTATGAGGAAATGAATTGCTTTTGTTTATTCCCCACAACCTGTGGTATGCTGGTTAGCCTAAAATGATTAATATACATTGTCAGAGCCCTGGACATTTATAGTGAAGAAACCTCTACAACAGAAAGTTCTGTAGGAAGATAATCAGAAAGAGAGAGAATTGTAAAGCTCCATGTTAGGACAGACTGGGAAATGGGGTGTCTGTATGGGGTTTACATTTGGAGTCTTTTTATAGCAGTGTTGGCACTTCTGTGAGTCTTACTATAATATAATTAATATAGTAATTCTATGTCTTAGGTAAAATATAGTGGACCACTTTGGTGTTATTTGCTAATTAAAAAGTGTGAAGATACAATCTACAAGCTTTACTTCAGAGAGACGAATACATTCTTTAAGGAAAAAGAAAAGGAAGGGTTAGAAATGTAGTACAGTGGTTGGGTTCTGTGTGGCAAGCTTGAGGTCCTGGGTTTGATCATTAGGGTTCAAGAATCACTGAATGAGGACCCTAGACTCAAATACTGTGCAAAAACAAAGAACATCTATTCATCTGAATTTCCTTCTTGGAGGGGTCGCCCCATTTGAAAATAGAGACCTCTGGTGGTCTCTCTGGCCTAGCTTTTATTGTCAGTTAGGGGAATTCCAGAGAGGGTTATCTGCTCTTTTATCTGGATTGCTTAACACTATCTCTAGGATTCTGACTGACTCTATAATTGGTTAGGCTCCAGAAATTCTCCAGGGTCTTGCCTACTCACTCTACTTACGTATTCTTACTTCAGACCAGATGGTAAGGTGTCCTTGGATTGGCTTCCTGCAGCTGTACTGGCTGACCACAGGTTAATGGATCTGGGTTCTCATTTCTGGGGAGCAGAAACTCAGGCCTGGACTCCCAAACTGCCAGTATGCAGCCTGTCATAGATTCAGCCTGGCTCTGGCTAACTTAGTCCTCTCGTGATGTCATAGAGCATAGAAAGAAAGAAGGACAGAAGGAAAGAAAGAAAGAAAGAAAGAAAGAAAGAAAGAAAGAAAGAAAGGTGGATGGATAGATGGATGGATGGATGGATGGATGGATGGATGGATGGATAGATAAGGAGAGAAAGGGAATGATAAAGAAATATACAAAGAAAGAAAGACAAAGAAAATATGTTCCTGGTAGCCTAAAGAGGGGAATCTGGAAATAAAAGTTGGGTCACTTACAATCTTAACTCCTAAACAAATGGGTTGGCACCCAACTACACATGTGGAGTAAAGTTTTCTATTCCCACACATTTGTAAGTGATTATTGGTTGTACCAAGAGAATCAAGACATCCAACAGAAAATCAGCAGATACCCCTGTAGGATTAGACTTTTCAAACCCTATTTTGATAAGGATTCTAAAGTACTTTGACCCCCTTCTAGCCTACTGCCAAAGGGCAGGGGAGGAAAGATGGCAGCTAGGACCAGGGGATGTGAACATTGCTTAGACAGAGTTCCTTGGGGCAATTCCAGTTCAGCAGTGTCAGGACACCAAACATACATCAGCAGGAGTGGCAAGATCCACCAGAAACAGTCAATCAGCATGAGTCAGCAGGAGTGACCAGGACCAGCTGGGATGCCGGAAGTTCTCTGCCTTCCCTCTCTCAAGAAAGTGATGATCAATGAACACTCCAGAACAACAAAACATTGCAAGGCTAACCATGCAAATGTGTCATCACTGTCCTTTAAGTCCCAATTATACTACCTCCAAACATCACAAGTCCTCCCAGTGGTCATTTCTCAGCAAAAGACCACATGATATAAACAGAAACTTTGATTTCACACCCTCCCATGGTGCCTAGCACTGAGGAAGCTTAAGCCCTGATACAGTGACATGAACATGGGACTGTGCTGTTTTAATTTAACATTTACTCTCTCTCTCTCTCTCTCTCTCTCTCTCTCTCTCTCTCTCTCTCTGTGTGTGTGTGTGTGTGTGTGTGTGTGTGTGTGTATCCATGTTAAGTGCTAAAAGATATCTCTCACTCTATTGCCGTTTATGGGATCCTTTTTCGCCTACTGGGTTAGGTAGCCCAGCCTTGATATGAAGGTTGGCCTTATTGTACCTGGTTACACTGAATTAAGTTGGTATCTGTGGATATCTTTTCTGAAATGACACAAAAGAAACAGTGGATCTGGGTGAGTTTGTGGAGGGGCTGGAAGCAGTAGAAAGAGGGGAGTGTGCAGTCTGGATTACCATATGAGAGAATAAATAATAATAATTAATAATAATAATAATGATAGCTCAGAATATAATTTCTTTTTATCAATATATATGGTGCATCATTGTAAGAATAGAAATAACTATACTGATGCAAAGGTTTGCAGATAAAATATCTCTGTGAACTTTGTGTTAAGTATATATTGAAAATAGAAAACAGAGATAACATAAATTGGTAAATTACCACATGCAACCTCATAGCTGAAGTCAAGGAAACTTTGCAGCCCCTGATGACCTGGGCTACATACTTTGTAGTTTTAAAATATTTAACAAATCAAGATTATATAGACATATAAATAGTTTAGTGCTCACTAAGTACATTTCTAGATCCACCTCTAATACGATTTCTATTACATCACATCCATTGTCTGTTGTAGGCTGATCAAGAATCAGGGGACATAAAGAACTACCTCCATTATGGGGATAGAAGTCCCCAGCTTTACAACAGCTGACATTTTGTTTTTGTAATCTCTCCAGATCCCAAACTCAAATTCTTAATCTATTGTTTTGAATACTGTTTCTAGAGAGAGTAGAAGATTCTCACATGTGTGTGTGTGTGTGTGTGTGTGTGTGTGTGTATTTGTTTTTTTCTTCTTTAGATGTAACCCCTAGGGCACTTTATTAATTTGTGCCTTTTATTAATTTGGGGCTTCCACATTTTAGACATGCAAGTATAAATATTTTTCTTTTGTGGGCTCCTGATTTAGCCTCAGGATTTCTGCCTCTCTGGTACTGTATCCTTCTCACTCCATTGGACTAAAGGTCATTACTTAAATTGATGTTGAAGATAATTATTCATCTCACTGTAAGTCTTGGAGATTGAGAAACTAGCCACCTAGAGACCACCTGGAAATGTGGATAAGAGGCAAAAACAGAAAAATAAGACTAAAAACACTAAAAACCCAATTAAATAATTAAAATGATGCTAGGCAGGAATTGTTGGAGATATTGTGTTCCTAAGAAGCTAATGTAGATATTTTAAAGCTAATCCACCTGAAACACAAGGTTTTGAAAGCAGTACTTTAGATATTAAAAAAGTATCAGCTTAGAGCGTTTTTTACATAGCCTTGAATTGACACATTTCCTCAATGGTTAGCATGAGGTTACGTCCAGCATTAAACACTGCTAATGTGCCTGAGGTAGAGGCCGTCTCAGACACAATGGCCCCTGGACATGGTCTCGCCACGTGCCTGCAGCCCTTCTAACCCCAGCACCAATAGCTCTAAGGGAGACGAGAATCATCCAGAGACAATATCTTTACTTCTTTCTGAAAGTGCAACTCTGTGTCTAGTGGACTGCCTTATGTATTCCTGTCGCTTGTTTTGAGATTTGAGGAAAGGAAGAAGATGATTAAGAACAAAGGAGACAGATTCCAAGATTTTGCTAAAAGTATTATGGAATAGCCGAGTGGCCCATGGCCTATGACTGTGCATATTCAGCCTTGGGATCTAAATGGCAATTTAGGTTCCATTCCAGTGCTGTTAAAAGTGGATAAAAGGCCGGGCGGTGGTGGCTCACACCTTTAATCCCAGCACTTAGGAGGCAGAGGCAGGTGGATTTCTGAGTTTGAGGCCAGCCTGGTCTACAGAGTGAGTTCCAGGACAGCCAGGACTACACAGAGAAAACCTGTCTCGAGAAAACAAACAAAAAAACAAATAAAATAAGTGGATAAAAGGCAAAAAATCATTCAAAATTATGTTTAAGAAATAACAGAGCTTCCCATCCAGCCGGTAGCAGGGAAGCCAGACCTAGCCAGCTTGCCAGGTGATCAGACCCTGCCGGCGGAACCAGGTACCCGAGACAGCCCAAGTTTAAGACCTCCGGGGACTCAGGTCTGGAGCAGGAACTGCGCACAGAGTAGCGGTTTGGAGTACAGCGGCAGTGCCTGCGCTCTGCGCTCGCAGGCCAGACCCCGAACCCCCTGCAGGCAGCGCCATCTTGCCTGCAGCTTCCCATCCAGCCGGTAGCAGGGAAGCCAGACCTACCCAGCTTGCCAGGTGCTCAGACCCTGCCGGCGGAACCAGGATAAGCAACAATTCTTGTTTATTAAGAAGAGTGAGGACCAGCGATAGCGGCAGGCCTCCATATTGCAACCAGGACACAGCTGGAAAGGTGCAGGTAGAGACTCCATCTGGGGCTAGAGCAGGGAGAGCTGCTAAGCTCTCGCCCACAGGCGGGCCCAGGCGCCTAGGCTCTGCAGCACGTCCCTTCAAGCTTAGGCCGTGCACCGAGGCAGCCGGAACCACCCAGCTCCCCAGGACCCCGGACCAGCGATAGAGGCAGGCCTCCATATTGCAACCAGGACACAACGGGAAAGGTGCAGGTAGAGATGCCGTCTGGGGCTAGAGCAGGAAGAGCTGCTAAGCTCTCGCCCACAGGCGGGCCCAGGCGCCTAGGCTCTGCAGCACGTCCCTGCGAGCTTAGGCTGTGCACCGAGGCAGCCGGAACCACCCAGCTCCCCAGGACCCCAGACCAGCTATACCTGCAGGCCTCCATATTGCAACCAGAACACAGCTGGAAAGGCACAGGTAGACAGATTCCATCAGGGGCTACCACGTGGGGGGTGATCTGTTAGGCTCTGGCTACTAGGCAGGACCAGCAGCGACTGCCAAGGATCTGCTGCACTCCCCCACACTTCCTGGAGACCTCAGGCCGTGCACAAAGTCAGCGGGTGGCAGCCAGCTCGTGATCCCGTTGAGCAGCAATCACGCATAACCACCAGTAGAGAAACAACAGGTAAGCCCAGCCTCACAGGAGATTCAAACACCAGCCAGTGACAACAAGGTCAACTAACACCAGAAATAACCAGATGGCAAAAGGTAAACAAAGGAATGTCACTAACAGAAATCAAGGCAACATGACAGCATCTGAACCCAGTTCCCCAACAACAGGAAGCCCTGGATACCCCAAAACACCAGAAAAACAAGACTTGGATATAAAATCACTGGTCAGGATGCTGGTAGCTGAACACATAGAAAAATCTCGTAAAGAAATAGAAGAGAAAATGGATCAAAAGTTAGAAGCCTTTACAAGGCAAATACAAAAATCACTTCAAGAAATGCAGGAGAAGATGGATCAAAAAGAAGAAGACAATAAGGAGGAAAGACAAAAATCACTTAAAGAAATACAGAAGAACGTGGGCCAACAAGTAGAAGCTATGAAAGAGGAAACACAAAAATCTATTAAAGAAATACATGAAAACACAATCAAGCAAGCGAAAGATCTGAGCACATCCATCCAGGTACTAAAAACAGAAGTAGAAACAACTAAGAAATCGCAGAGAGAGACAACATTGGAGATAGAAAACCTTGGGAAGAAATCAGGAGCCATAGATGCAAATATCAACAATAGAATACAAGAGATAGAAGACAGAATATCAGAAGCCGAAGATACCATAGGAACCATTGATTCAACAGTCAAAGAAAATACTAAATGCAAAAAGGCTGTAACCCAAAACATCCAGGAAATCCAGGACACAATGAGAAGACCAAACCTAAGGATTATAGGTATAGACAAGAATGAAGATGTACAAGTTAAAGGGCCAGCAAATATCTTCTACAAAATTATGGAAGAAAACTTTCCCAACCTAAAGAGAGAGATGCCCATGAATATACAAGAAGCATACAGAACTCCAAACAGACTGGATCAGAACAGAAATACATCCTGTCACATAATAATCAAAACTCCAAATGTACTAAACAAAGAAAGAATATTAAAGGCAGCAAGAGAAAAAGGCCAAGTAACTTATAAAGGAAGACCTATCAGAATAACACCAGACTTCACACCTGAGACCATGAAAGCTAGAAGATCCTGGGCAGATATAATGCAAACTCTAAGAGAACACAAACTTCAGCCAAAACTACTTTACCCAGCAAAGCTCTCAATCGCCATAGATGGAGACATCAAGGTATTCCATGACGCCATAGATGGAGACATCAAGGTATTCCATGACAAAACCAAATTTGCACGATATCTTTCCACAAATCCAGCCCTACAAAGGATAATAGGGGGAAAACACCAAGACAAGGACGGAAACTAAACCCGGGAAGAAGCAAGATAAAAACCTTCTCTCATCAAACCCAAAAGAAGGTAACCTCTCGAATATAAAAAAATAAATAAAATAAATAAATATAATTTCAAAAATGTCTGGAGGAAATAATTACTATTCCTTAATATCTCTTAACATCAATGGACTCAATTCCCCAATAAAAAGACATAGATTAACAGACTGGATACGGAAACAGGACCCTACATTTTGCTGCATAGAGGAAACACATCTCAGTGTCAAAGACAAACACTGCCTTACAGTAAAAGGCTGGAAGACAATTTTACAAGCAAATGGTCTCAGGAAACAAGCTGGAGTAGCCATTCTAATATCAGATAAAATTGACCTCCAAACTAAAATCATCAAAAGAGACTCAGAAGGTCACTTCTTGCTGGCCAAAGGGAAAATCCACCAAGAAGAGCTCTCATACTGAACATCTATGCTCCAAATGCAAGGGCACCCTCATTCGTAAAAGAAACCTTACTAAAGCTTAAAGCACACATTATACCTAACACAATAATTGTGGGTGACTTCAACACTCCACTCTCCTCAATGGACCGATCAGGAAAGCAGAAACTAAACAGGGACACAGTGAAACTAATTGAAACTCTGGACCAATTGGATTTAACAGATATATATAGAACATTTCATCCTAAAGCTAAAGAATATACCTTTTTCTCAGCTCCGCATGGTACCTTCTCCAAAATAGACCATATAATTGGTCACAAGACAGATATCAACAAATACAAGAAGATCGAGCTAATCCCATGCCTCCTATCAGATCACCATGGAGTAAGAGTGGTCTTCAATAACAACAAAAACAACAGAAAGCCCACATACACATGGAAACTGAACAATACTCTACTCAATGACACCTTGGTCAAGGAAGAAATAAAAAAAGAAATCAAAGACTTTTTAGAATTCAATGAAAATGAAGGTAAAACCTACCCAAATCTATGGGACACAATGAAAGCAGTGCTAAGAGGAAAACTCATAGCTCTAAGTGCATCCAAAAAGAAACTGGAGAGAGCATACACTAGCAGCTTAATGGCACACCTTAAACCCCTGGAAGAAAAACAAGTAAATTCACCCAGGAGGAGTAGAAGACAAGAAATCATCAAACTCAGGGCTGAAATCAATCAAATAGAAACAAAGAGAACCATACAAAGAATCAACAAGACCAGGAGCTGGTTATTTGAGAAAATCAACAAGATAGATAAACCCTTAGCCAGACTAAACAAAGGACACAGAGACAGTATCCAAATTAACAAAATTAGAAATGAAAAGGGAGACATAACAACAGAAACTGTAGAAATTCAAAAGATCATCAGATCCTACTACAAAGGTCTATACTCAAAACAACTGGAGAATCTGGAGGAAATGGACAATTTCCTAGACAGATATCAAATACCAAAATTAAATCAGCATCAAGTAGATCAGCTAAGTAGTCCCATAACCGCTAAAGAAATAGAAGGGGTTATAGAAAGCCTCCCAACCAAAAAAAGTACGTGACCAGATGGTTTTAGTGCAGAATTCTACCAGACCTTCAAAGAAGACTTAACACCAATACTTTTCAAACTATTCCACAAAATAGAGACAGAAGGGACACTGCCCAACTCATTCTTCGAAGCCACAATTATGCTAATACCTAAACCACAAAAAGACCCAACAAAGAAAGAGAACTACAGGCCAATTTCTCTTATGAATATAGATGCAAAAATACTAAATAAAATTCTTGCTAACCGAATCCAAGAGCACATCAAAACGATCATCCACCATGATCAAGTAGGCTTCATCCCAGGGATGCAGGGATGGTTCAATATACGGAAATCCATCAATGTAACCCACTACATAAACAAACTGAAAGAAAAAAACCACATGGTCATCTCATTAGATGCTGAAAAAGCATTCGACAAAATTCAGCATCCTTTCATGCTAAAAGTCTTGGAAAGAGCAGGAATTCAAGGCCCATACCTAAACATAGTAAAAGCAATCTACAGCAAACCAGTAGCCAACATCAAAATAAATGGAGAGAAACTTGAAGCATTCCCACTAAAATCAGGGACTAGACAAGGCTGCCCTCTCTCTCCATATCTTTTCAATATAGTACTTGAACTTCTAGCAAGAGCAATTAGACAACATAAGGAAGTCAAAGGGATACAAATTGGAAAGGAAGAAGTGAAACTATCATTATTTGCAGACGATATGATAGTTTAACTAAGCGACCCAAAAAACTCCACCAGAGAACTTCTACGGCTGATAAACAACTTCAGCAAAGTGGCAGGTTATAAAATTAACTCAAGCAAGTCAGTGGCCTTCTTGTACTCAAAGGAGAAGCAGGCAGAGAAAGAAATTAGGGAAATAACACCCTTCACAATAGCCACAAACAACATAAAGTATCTTGGCGTAACTCTAACCAAACAAGCGAAAGATCTGTACAACAGGAACTTCAAGTCCTTGAATAAAGAAATTGAAGAAGACCTCAGAAGATGGAAAAATATTTTTGCTCCTGGATTGGCTGGATTAATATAGTAAAAATGGCCATCTTGCCAAAAGCAATATACAGATTCAATGCGATCCCCATCAAAATCCCAACTCAATTCTTCATAGATCTAGAAAGAGCAATTCTCAAATTCATCTGGAGCAACAAAAAACCCAGGATAGCTAAAACTATTCTCAACAATAAAAGGACTTCTGGGGGAATCTATATCCCTGACCTCAAGCAGTACTACAGAGCAATTCTGTTAAAAACTGCATGGTATTGGTATAGCAACAGGCAAGCAGATCAATGGAACAGGATTGAAGACCCAGAAATTAACCCACAGACTTATGGTCACTTGATCTTTGATAAAGGAGCCACAACCATCCGGTGGAATAAAGATAGCCTTTTCAACAAATGGTGCTGGTTCAACTGGAGGTCAACATGCAGAAGAATGCGAATTGACCCACTCTTATCTCTTTGCACTAAGATCAACTCCAAGTGGATCAAGGACCTCCACATAAAACCAGACACACTGAAACTATTAGAAAAGAAACTTGGGAAGATCCTGGAGAACTTGGGCACAGGGGAAAAGTTCCTGAACAGAACACCAATAGCTTATGCTCTAAGATCAAGAATCGACAAATGGGACCTCATAAAATTACAAAGTTTCTGCAAAGCAAAGGACACTGTCAGAAGGACAAAACGGCAACCAACAAAGTGGGAAAAGATCTTCACCAACTCCACATCCGACAGAGGGCTAATATCCAATATATACAAAGAACTCAAGAAGTTAGACCGCAAAGAACCAAATAACCCTATCAAAAAATGGGGCACAGAGCTAAACTAAGAATTTTCACCAGAAGAAATTCGGATGGCCGAGAAACACCTTAAAAGATGTTCAACATCATTAGTCATCAGGGAAATGCAAATCAAAACAACCCTGAGATTCCACCTCACACCAGTCAGAATGGCTAAGATTAAAAACTCAAGAGACAACAAGTGCTGGCGAGGATGTGGAGAAAGAGGAACACTCCTCCATTGTTGGTGGGATTGCAAAATGGTAAAACCGCTCTGGAAATCAGTTTGGCGATTCCTCAGAAAATTGGGCATGTCACTTCCAGAGGACCCTGGCATACCACTCCTGGGCATATACCCAGAGGATTCCCCTGCATGCAATAAGGACACATGCTCCACTATGTTTATAGCAGCCTTGTTTATAATAGCCAGAAATTGGAAGGAGCCCAAATATCCCTCAAAGGAGGAATGGATACAGAAAATGTGGTATATTTCAATGCTGAGATTACAAATACGCCAAAGACAAGGAAGGCAATTGTAAATAGCTTCCTAACAAACACATGGCTTTGTAAGTATCTTTAGATAACCTCGGTTTCAAAATTAGATATTTGGCCTATACTAAAGTACAATGCTGAAATACAGGTTTAATTTGCAATGTGCAGTGATTCAGAAAATAATAAATTCATCTTCAGATTGTTTGAGAGCAATGAGGAAAGTACATTCAGAAATGGCTGTGAGCATGAAATTATGTAATAATTTAAGTATCTGAATAACTTTTGGGGAAGTACCATAGTCTCTGTATATTGACACCTACATATTGATTATAAGCAAACTATCAAGAGAGATTGAGTTTGGGTGCTGAAAATGTCAAGTATATTAAATTAAGAAGGAATAACGAAAGTTAACACTCTCAGGCTCCTTTAACTAATAACTTGGGATATCATGATGATGTTTCTTAACTACTAGACTTTGGCTCATTCATTATGTCTCTTGAAGTTCAAACAGTAAACTCATCATCAACACTGGCTTTGATTATCAGAACTCTGCTGCAGTTATTTGGAGATAACCCTATCTTAAGAGTTGTATTGCCTTTGCAAAATTCTAACAGGACAAATGTCTCTATGTGGTGCATTTTGGTGCATTCCTTTGATTATGGTGCTACAATACTATGCTAAATTACAAAAACAGAAAATGTCAGCTGTTGGAAAGCTGGGGACTTCTATCCCCATGATGGAGGTAGTTCTGTATCTCCCCCAGTTCTTAATAGGCCTACAACAGACAATGGATGTGATGTAATAGAAATCGTATTAGTGGTGGATCTAGAAACGTACTTACTTAGTGAGCACTAAACTATTTATATATCTATATAATCTTGATTTGTTAAATATTTTAAAACTATAAAGTATGTAGCTCCTGTCATCAGGGGCTGCAAAGTTTCCTTGACTTCAGCTATGAGGTTGCATGTGGTAATTTACCAATTTATGTTATCTCTATTTTCTATTAAAAACACTTGCTACTCTTGCAGAGAATCAAGGTGTATTTCCCAGCACCCATACCAGGTAGGTATCTAACTACTGCCAATCTCTCGAGTCTCCAGGGATCTGACATGCCCCTCTGGCCTCTCAGGCCCTGGTACATGATACACATACATATACTCAAGCATACCCAGACACACAAAATTAATTTCTAAAACTATCTAGAATACGGACTAAACATTCCCTTGGGAAGATAGTTACTCAAATAAACCATTTTCTGAATGCAGGATAGTGACTGGCATGTGTCTAGAATTTTTATGCCCTTTCTAATCTGGTTTGAGAGTCCATGTAAGGGTCATTAAGTCACAGACTTGTTATTTAGGGCTTGTTACACTGACATGAATCATCGAAGCATTAGATAAAACAATGCCTTCACTTTCTTCAACTGCTTTGGGTATAGCCATGCAGAGCAATGTGGCTGTTTTCTTGACATTAAGAAAATAATATGTGAGACTGGAGAGAGGGCTCAGTGGTTGAGAGCAGTCAGAAGGTCCTAAGTTCAATTCCCAGGACCTGCATGGCAGCTTACAACTGTCTGATGCACTCTTCTGGTATGCAAATGTACATGCAGATACAGTTCTCATATACACAAAATACATAAATAAATAACTTTTAAAAAGATGTCCTTAAAAAACATATGTGGATAAACTTATGGAGCTGTGTGAAGCTGAATAGGCTCAGTAGAGTTTCACTTCTGAGATTTGAAAATATGGGTCAAAAAGAAGCCTTGGGAATATGGGAATATGTGAAGTATTTATGAGGAGTCTTTCATTTCTGCAACTATTACTTTAGGCGTTTTATTGCATCTTAAGTTGTTCACTGTGTCAATGAACCTAGGATGTACAGTGTCATTTTAACTTGTGAATTCTCCTTTTCAGAGCCATACCTGGATAACCTATATGCTCTTGAAAATCAACATAAAAGACCCTCAATTTAATACTTAAGTTTGAAAGTCAGAAATTCCTGCTGACTTGTATATTTTAATTAATGACACTTGAAATATCTGATTCATCTAAAATTAAATTTCTGGTTCCTTACCGGATACATCTGATATTATATAATATAAGCATGTATCTCTTCATTCTGTATTTTATCCTATATATCCACGTAGAGTTGTATAACCATACAGTTAAAGCTTTTTTTTTCATTTTTATTTTCTATATTCTATGTTTACATTCCAAAGGCTTTCCCCCTTCCCAGTTCCCCCCCCACCATATGTCCCATAATTCCTCAAAGCTTTTGAAGGTGGCAATAGTGTGACTTATTTGATTAATACTTAGTATGCACCCATGTAGTAAGTAGTTCTCATACCACACTTTTTATCATTTCCACAAGTGATTGGAAGGGAGATGAAGTCGTATTCAATAATTTACTTAATAATCAGTACTCAGGAGGCAGCCAACCACATTGTACAGCTCAGAACCAGACCCACCCAGGCACTCACAGATCTTTCACTGAGCCATTTGCTACGCTATGAAAGAATAATTTAAAAGATGCCCGTTGGAAGCCTGCCCTCCACCTGACAGTCATCTCCAGCACCTGCTTATCATGAGCCTTGCTGTTGGAGAGCTTTTGTGGTAATGTAAACCTGCAATTATATCAGCCTCATTTGAAACTTCCAGTGGCTGTCCATGGCCTTTGCAGCTGGGTAAAATTTCAATCCTCAGTGTCCCAGCCCAAATCTGAAACCCAAATCTCATTTTATTTCCTCTTACTTTTCTTGCATAACGGTTGCTGGTTAAACTCTGCAAGTTTTCTGTTGTCATAGATTATATCTTGACATATGTCTAGATCATTCTTCCTTGGCAATACCTATTTTATTCTCTACTAGCTAATTTGTTGCACAATATTTGATCATACTGTGAACCCCAAATTATGTTATCTACTGGAAAAACCTGTTTCTAGTTATGGTGCAGCTCAGCCTTAGCACACACCTTTAATCCCTCTGGCTGGGGCGATAGACATGCCCTTGGTACTCACCTTAATCCCAACCAATGAAAGTAAAGTTAGTTTGTTAAAAACAAAAACAAAAACAAACAAACAAAAAAAGCACTCATGTTTGAAAGTGATGGTGAATCAAGTGGCAGACAAAGTGATGAGTCAGAGACATAGTTGACAGAATAGGGTATATGCCCAGCTCTCATGAGAAGAGAGAAGAAAGGAAAACTACTTAAAAGAGAGATCAGTACAGGGAGAGAGAAGGCAGTTTTACTGGGAGAGTTTTACGGAGCGAGGTTGAAGAGAGAACCAGCCGGAGAAAGGGAATAAGCCAGAAGGGTAGAACATATTGCCAGCCTTACTATAAGTCCAAACAGAACAACTCAGTACGAAACCAAAATAAGCCAGAGCAAAACAATCAGCAAGAGTTCTAAAAGAACTAGAAAGTTTGAGGATGTTCAGCAGTAAGTCTCAGAGGCTGAAAACATTCTAGAAGATTGTAAAGAGGCTAGAAGTTTCCAGGGTTAGGCCTGATTAGCAGAAGGAGGTAGTAAGCCTCAGAGACAATTACACCAGACACATAAAAGATACTGTCACGGTCTTTTCATTATTCCCTAAATCTTAGTGATCAGTCTATTATTTAGCAAACATTTGTATTAAATCACTATACCATTTTGTATGGTCTGGATAGCACCTGAAATTCATAATCTATTCTCAGGCTACTTAATTTTATATGACAATTCACTTATTAAATGGTAACTTCTCTAACTTTGGGACATGTCTCTGCTATTCACTCCCCCCCACCCCCCACCCCCACCCCGTCCCATTTTTTAAGGAATTTATGAATAGACTAATCGTACCTTGAAATTACCAGGGCATCAGGATCAATCTGGGTCACACAATGTAGGAAATAACTGAGTAGACAGGAAGAACAAGAGGGCTGAGAGAAATGGTAGATTTCTCTACGAGTACATTAGAGAAAGAAATTGGAAAGAAAGAAAGAAAGAAAGAAAGAAAGAGAGAGAGAGAGAGAGAGAGAGAGAGAGAGAGAGAGAGAGAAACAAAGAAACAAACAAAGAAAGAAAAAAGAAAAAGAAAAAAAGGAAAAGAAAGAAAGAAAAAGAAATCGTAAGAATTTATAGATGCCAAGCCCGGGAATAGAGAACGTGTGAACCATAGATGTGGCTCTACCCAGAAAGAGTCATCCAAAACATAAAACATAAGCTTGAGGAAATTTGACAATAATGGGCAGAAATTTTAGATGGTTTTGTGTCAGTTTAGAAACTGTTAGGGCAACGGCGTCTGTGGGGAACAGATGAGCGGTTTGTGTTCGATGGCCCAATTTTCATAAACGAGGCAGCCACAAAGCCATCTTCCTGGGTGGAAGAAGAAAAGGCCCGCTGATGGCTGAGCGAGAACAATGCCTCTTTATTGTGGCTTCTGTGCGGAAGAAAGGAGACAGCAGCAAAACAAACAAAAATGGACGTGCAACAATAAGACTCCAGCTGGAGCAACAGAGCAGGCATGTGTGCACCCATGGAGAGCTTGATTTTCCTATTTTATCCAGAGAGCCCACATGCCAGATAACTAAAATAATTTTAACAGACAGGATCATAAGAATTATGAGAGGAAATATTGAATATAAATTGTTTATGTTTTTTGTTTAAAGAGAAAAATCAGAGCAGGTTTTTTTCCTTTTTTTTTCATTAGATATATTCTTTATTTACATTTCAAATGTTGTCCCCTTTCCTGGTTTCCCCCACCCATAAAGTCTCATAACCCATCTCCCCTCCCCCTGTTCCCCAATCAATCCTCTCCTGCTTCCCTGTCCTGGTATTCCCCTACACTGCTGCATCTAGGCTTCCCACGACCAGGGACTTCTCCCTTTGATGTCTAACAAGGCCATCCTCTGCTGCCTATGTATCTGGAGCCATGGGTAACACCATGTGTACTCTTTGGTTGATGGTTTTGTCCCTGGAAGTTCTGGGGGAACTGCGTGGCTCATATTGTTGTTCCTTCTATGGCGTTGCAAACCCCTTCAGCTCCTTGGGTCCCTTCTCTAGCTCCTCCATTGGGGACACTGTGCTCAGTTCAATAACTAGCTGAGAGTGTCCCCCTCTGTATTTGTCATGCACTAGCAGAGCCTCCCAGGTGAGAGCTATATCCGGCTTCACTCAGTAAGCACTTCTGTGCATCCACGATAGTGTCTGGGTTTTGTAGCTGTATATGGGATGGATCCCTAGATGGGGCAGTCTCTGGATGGTCTTTCCCTCAGACTCTGGAAATCAGTTTGGTGGTTCCTCAGAAAACTGGGCATAATACTACCTGAGGAGCCTGCTATACCACTCCTGGGCATATACCCAGAGGATTCTCCAGCATGTAATAAGAACACATGTTCCACTATGTTCATAGCAGCCCTGTTTATAATAGTTAGAAGCTGGAAAGAACCCAGATGTCCCTCAACAGAGGAATGGATACAGAAAATGTGGTACATTTACACAATGGAGTACTACTTAGCTATTTAAAACAATGAATTCTTAAAATTCTTAGGCAAATGGGTAGAACTAGAAAATATCATCCTGAGTGAAATCATGAAAGAATACACATGGTATGCACTCACAGATAAGTGGATATTAGCCCAGAAGCTTGGAATACCCAAGTCATGATTCACATATCAAATGAAGCTCAAGAAGGAAGATGAAAGTGGTGACATTCTGGTCCTTCTTAGAAGAGAGAACAAAATACCCACAGGATAGAAAGTGTGGAGTCAGAGCATTTCTAGGCCCACGGCAGAACTGAGCAGAAAGTGCCAAGAGCTGCGACAGATGCATCCATAGCTTACAGCCCTCAGTATCCTCTCTCAGAGTGGGAATAGTGCGTTTGCTGCATCGGGAATACTGACACATGGCTATCATGAAGAACAAACCTTACATTAGGCCCACTCTTGAGGGTCTGTGCTTAATGAATGTCAACATTTCATAGCTTTATATTCAAATATGTAAACTCATCTCCTATTGCACAGGTGTATGCCAATATTGTTTTCCATTTTTTTAGCAGAAGAAATGGTGGTTGTTCCAAATTTTGCCACTTACAAACAAAGATATGATGACAATCAGTGTACAGGGCTTTGTGTGGATGTGTTTTCAACACCTTTGTGTAAATGCTAAGGAAGATGTTGCTAGTATCATGTATTAAAATTAGGTTTGGTTTTAGGAAACTTCCAAAGTCTCTTCCAATGTCAACATTCCATTTTTTGTTCCCATCAACAATGGAGAAGAGAGTCTGGTCTCCACGGCCTTGTTATCATACAGTTGTCTGGGGTTTTAACCATCCTAGAGGTTGTATGGTAGCATCTTGCTGTGTTGCTATGCATTTCTGAAAGAATGGTGTTTGACAATGCAATTTTTAATATTTGTGTGTGCATGTATAGACAATAACATATGTGGTTAATTTTGATATCCTATAATTTATATTTTAATCAGCCCGTTAGAATTGTACAAAATGGTGTATTTCACACTGAATTTTTTTTACATATATAAAACATGAGTTATTCTTCTCCTAAATTACACATTCTTATCCCATTCCAGTACCTACTTGTCATATTTGCTGGTGAGACTCTCCTTTTTTTTTTAACACCCTTTTCCTGTTACATGGCATACCTGCATAATGAATACTGTATTTGTCTTTCTGAACCTGCGTTATTTTAATCAATGTGATTAACTTCTGGTTTATTGACTTTCCTGGAGGTATTATTTAATTTTTCTTTACCCTGACTTTATCCACACATTCAATGACTTTCACCTCTGCTGTTGCATAAGGGGGTTGGATCGTTCATCAATAAACATGGGGGTGCAAGCATATCTTTAATTAAAAGACTTCCAAACTTTTGGGAATATATTCAAAGGGTATGTCTTCAACTTTTTAAGAAACTTTCCTAATGATTTTGCAGTAGATGAAGTAACTTATATTTGTGATACTTACAAATGGCTTTCTCTTTCCTGAATCTTAAGAAAAAATTGCTTTATGTTAATTACGACTGTTTTGACTGGTGAAATTGAGTGTTAAGCTAATTTTAACTTGCAATTCTCTGATGTCTAATGATGGTTATGTTTTCTCATGACATGTATTTACTGGCTATGTGTACGTTGTATTAAAATGTCTAATTCTGGGAACACATATGTTTGCTCCACTGCCCCTTCAGTGGAGCTAACACACACATGGTGGCTCACAGTTTACTGCTACTCCATCTCCAGAGGTCTGACATATTTCCTGTCTTTCATGGGTCTCTGTATATATGTGGTGCACATAAATCCACATATACACATATATATATACTAAACAAAATAATAAATAATTCAAAAGGCAATGACTAATTTGGTTAATTTGTGCTTTTATTGATTAGATTACTTATACCTTTTGTATTTACTTTAGAGTTGCTTTGATGTCCTTTAAGTTGTAAGATAAAGAACTGGCAAGGATTTGTTGTGCTTGTATATAATGTCTCTTCATTCTGTTTATTTGTTTATTTTGCTCTGTAGAACCTTTTAAAAGTGATTCTCTCAGCTGTTTCTTATCTTCACATTTACTTTATTACTGTGTTCAAAGTTTATATTTTCTTTTTGTAAACTAAGTGTGAGCTATATTTTAATAGAAGATTAAAATTTTAATGCTTCTCATTTTCTGCCCCTTATCCCCATCACCTTGACCACTTGTGCCATTCTATTCTCGGTAGTCCTTTCCCTGTTTTCATGCATAGGTGTTCTATAGTGCTCTTCCTTTCCTCAAAACTGTTTCCCCCAATGTCATGGTCCCTATTCTAATTCTCACACTCAGATACATAGAAACACACACACACACACACACACACACACCAAAACGTGAAGCATTTGAATTTCAAAGACTGTACTTCTGTTCACATTTCTTGGCTTACTTTTTTAACAGCTGTTTAAAAGTCCATTGTGTGTATATACCACATTTTCATTACCCATTATCAGTCAATAGACATCTAGGCTGATTCTATTTCCCTACTATTGTGACTATAAATACTTACTCCACATCAAGATTTCATAAAACTTTATTTCTTGACAATAGCAAAAATGATTGAGTGAGATACAATTAAAGTAGTTTTACTTTTCATTTCCCTGGTGGCAGAGGATATTGACATCATTGAAAAATTATTGGCCATTTGTATTATACTTTATCGAGATGTCAAAACTAAATATCAAAGAAACAATAGCTAAAACTGTAAGAAAAATGCCATTTCATACATAAAAGCAGAAATACTGTAAACATATCATATTTTCGTCATCAACCCTGAAATCCAGGAATTTGTGGTATGTTATATTTTAAGTTCCAAAAGTAAATGACTGTCAATCAAGACTTCTATTTCCAGCAAAGTTACTTCTTAAAATTAATTTTAAAAATTGTAAAAAGGTAAATCACATGTCAGGGTAAACTCACACTAATGCAATTAGTTATAACTAAGCACTGTAGAAAAACCTTCAAGCAATACCATCCATGAAGGAAGGTTGTTTGAGCGTTGAGAAGCACAGGGATATTAATCTCCATCCTTGCACGTTGTTCTGCTTCTATACATCTCCATGGGTGAGATGTAGTTTTGCAGACAACAATCAGTGGACTTTGATAACGTGGTCTACAAGCCTGTATCTTTCTGGTATTTTCATTTATGTTTAATGTAATGTAGATTCCATTCACATTTGAGTCTATTATTAAGAGGAATATGCTTGCTTTTGCAATTTTTCTAGATTTTCTAATACTCCAATGAGTTTATCTTTGTAATTATCTTGAAAATTTTGATTCTGAGATTATTAATTTCTTTCATTGCTCTGTATACATTTTTCCTTTTTCTTTCTCTTTTATTGGTTCTTTTATTTATTTACATTTCAAGTGTTATCCCACTTCCCAGTTTACCCTCCACAAACCTCCTATCCCTACCCCCTGCCTCTATAAGGGTGCTCCACCACCCACCCTCCGACCCACCCACTCCCACCTCAGTGCTCTAGCATTCCCCTATGCTGGGTCATCCAGCCTCCACAGGACCAAGGAGTTCCCCCACCCTAGCCCCATTGATGCTAATGGCAATGCTCTGTATATATTTTTCTACTGTGTGAAATGGAGGCTTTATGTGATGAGCTTGCCTGTTTAGATTTCTCTGTGTATGTTATGTCCACCCCCTCCCCAGACTTAAAGAATTCTCTGCTATAATTTTTTAGTTTATCACATTGTGTCCTAACCCTTTTCTATTCTGTGTCATGGTGTCTTAGGTTTGTGATCTTGATCATGTTCTAGAGCAGTGGTTCTCAAACTTCTTCATGCTAAGACCCTTTAATACAGTTCCTAGTATTGATGACCTCCCCCAACCATAAAATTATTGTTGTTACTATTTCTCAACTTTAATTTTGTGAATCACGGTGTAAATATTTGTGTTTACTTAGGGTCCTAGGCTAAGGTCCACACAGGTTGACAGCCAGTTGTTTTCAGTTTTGTTTGTGTCTGAATGTAATAATTCTTCAATCTTGTCTTAGATCCTGCACATTCTTCTGCTTCATTTGGCTATTGGTGATGTTTTGTATCTGATTTGCTGATCTCAGATTCCAATTTTTATACTTGATTTGGTAAGTTTTCTTTTTCCCCGGTTTCTCTGTTTTGCTTTATTCCATATTATCAGTCTCTTTGATGAATTTTCATTTAGGTTTGAACTGAAATTTTTACTTCATTTATACATATTTATTTAAATCCTCTTCAAAGTCATTGATTATATTTAAACTAGAATTGTGAATACATACCTAGGCTTCATCCTTCTCAATATTTGTAGATTCAATTTTGAAGGAGTTATTATCTTTGAAGACATTGTATTGCCCTGGCTTTTGACATTTCTTGAATTTCTCCTGGTGTTTTTTCATACCTCTTATGGTGGATATCTCTGAGTTTTATCATATGCATAATTCTCATAGGACTTTTATTGAAAGGACAAAACACAATAATTCAAATACAAACCATCTATTTAAATGAAGGAAAGGGGCCTGGGAGAAGGTTTTAAGAATATAGGGACTTCCTGCAAAATGTGAGGTTGAGTCCCAAGAACCCACATAATAGAAGGAGAAGATTGACTCTCCCGAGTGCTCTTCTGAATTCCACATACATGCTGTAGAACACACACACAGCCATAGAGGAGCACACACACAAATGTGCGTGCACTCACCCACACACACGAGGGGGAGAGAGAGAGAGACAGAGAGAGAGAGACAGAGACAGAGAGAGACAGAGACACTAAATACAGAAATAAATGTAATTCTAAAGACTGCATCAAAAATTAAAAGTATTTTCAATAGAAGATAGAGAAGACATGAACTATAATATTTATAGAATAAAATAAAATTGGCATTATTAAAGAAATGGATCCAGTATTGTAGACCCAGAACAGAGAAATCGTGGGGGGCGGGAATGATTGGGGAATAGCTGGGGGGGGAGAGGAATTATGGGACATATGGTGGGGGGGGACTGCGAAGGGGGAAAGCCTTTGGAATGTAAACATAGAATATAGAAAATAAAAATTAAATAAAAAAAAGAAATGTACCTAGAAATAACTGGAGTCGAGACAGGAAACAAAAGACAAAATGAAATCTGGTATGTGATGAATGTATAAGATTTGAATCAGACTTCTGTGGAGATGAGTCCCACTGACAAAGCAAGGAAGATCAGAGGCCATTGCCCTGGCAACTGTTGGCTGCACTGTTAACAGTTCTCTCATCTTAAGCCATACCTTTACAGGAAGTCAGGGTTGAGGTCATTGTGCATCCTGTGGCTTGCCTCTTCTGTTATGTTCACAGCCCTGTTAGGCAGGTTCTCTTTCTTCCTTGTTTACTTGCTTAGCACAGAGCAGATAGTCTCTGTTGATTCTTTTACAAATTTCATTCTCAGTATTCTTGGATCGCATGTGCTCTGTGTCTGCTGTTAATCACTAGATCTTCTTCCACAATATATACCTCTCCATTCAGTCATATTCCTGGCAATGGGTAATGGTATGTATAGTGGTATGGGTTGGGTGGGGTCTCTTTGTCTTTGTTCAATTGTCTACACAGTATAAAATGTAGTTCTGAATTCTAACCCACAGAGTATTTCATAGAGATAAGGAATATATGTGTCTAGACATGTTATTTAAACACACATTAAACTTCAATTATGTGCTTTAATTAAATCCAATATATTAATATACATATACTAATTAAATGTCAAGTAAAGCCTAGAGAAGAAAGTGGCTAATAAAATGACAGTTTCCTCTATTTTGCTTTTAATTATGTGTCTGTATCTCTGTGTGCAGGTGTTCGTGAACTCCAGGAAAAGGCATCAGATCAGGAGCTGGAGTTACAGGAAAAACTCCTGACATGGACTAAAAAACGAAACTCACTCAGATCGTCTGGAAAAGCCACGAGTATCCTTATGTTACTGAGCCGTCTCTCCAATCCCATGACAAAGTTTCTAAATATGCTTTGTGTTAGCAATCAATTACATCTGAGTTTGGTAAAACTAAATATATTTGACTAGAGAGTATTTTGTAAATTAAAACATTATAATTTTTCTATATTAAGAGTAACCTTAATGATAATAATTTTTACCTCAAAATGAAGCTCTTTCCTAAAGCCTTTCTATTTTTAAATATAATGAATAATATTTGCTTGTGATTTACATCTTACAATACTGTTTTTTTAAATAGATGGTTCTACCTCTTTTACAAACTTGAACATTTTCAAGGAATAGCAAGTATTCATTGTGCTAGTACATTCTTTCGTTTCATATAGACATACATGAATATGTATTTAGAGTGAACCTATAGGCACTTAGCACTTCTCTTTTTCTTTCTTTTTTTATATTTTGAAAAAAATATTTTTTAATGATTTATTTAGTTAGTTAGTTATTAAGTGTATTTTTTAAAAAATTTTAATTTCTATATTCTATGTTTACATTCCAAAGGCTTTCCCCTTTCCCAGTTCCCCCCCACCATACGTCCCATAATTCCTCTCTCCCCCAACTATTCCCCAATCATTCCCACTCCCCCCACGGTTTCTCTACAAAACTGGATCCAATCTTTACAGGCCCAGGGTCCTCTCCATTCTTCTTGAGAATCATTTGACTTGCTAATTGTGCCTTGAGTATTTAGGGCTTATGGACTCATTAATATCCACTTATCAGTGATTGCATTTCATGTGTATTCTTTTGTGATTGGGTTAACTCACTCAAGATGATATTTTCCAGGTCTAACCATTTACCTACAAATTGCATGAATTGATTATTTTTAATTGCCGAGTAGTATTCCATTGTATAAATATACCACATTTTCCGTATCCATTCCTCCTTTGAGAGATATTTGGGCTCCTTCCAATTTCTGGCTATTATAAACAAGGCTACTATAAACATAGTGGAGCATGTGTCTTTATTGTATGCAGGGGAATCCTCTGGGTATATGCCCAGGAGTGGTATGCCAGGGTCCTCTGGAAGTGACATGTCCAATTTTCTGAGGAACCGCCAAACTGATTTCCAGAGTGGTTTTACCATATTGTAATCCCACCAACAGTGGAGGAGTGTTCCTCTTTCTCCACATCCTCGCCAGCACTTGTTCTCTCTTGAGTTTTTAATCTTAGCCATTCTGACTGGTGTGAGGTGGAATCTCAGGGTTGTTTTGATTTGCATTTCCCTGATGACTAATGATGTTGAACATCTCTTAAGGTGTTTCTCGGCCATCCGAATTTCTTCTGGTGAAAATTCTTTGTTTAGCTCTGTACCCAAGTGGATCAATGGAATAGGATTGAAGACCCAGAAATTAACCCACAGACTTATGGTCACTTGATCTTTGATAAAGGAGCCACAACCATCCAATGGAATAAAGATAGACTTTTCAACAAATGGTGCGGGTTCAACTGGAGGTCAACATGCAGAAGAATGCGAATTGACCCACTCTTATCTCTTTGCACTAAGATCAACTCCAAGTGGATCAAGGACCTCCACATAAAACCAGACACACTGAATCTATTAGAAAAGAAACTTGGGAAGACCCTGGAGGACATAGGCACAGGGGGAAAGTTCCTGAACAGAACACCAATAGCTTACGCACTAAGATCAAGAATTGACAAATGAGACCTCATAAAATTACAAAGTTTCTGCAAGGCAAAGGACACTGTCAGAAGGACAAAACGACAACAAAGTGGGAGAAGATCTTCACCAACCCCATATCCGACAGAGAGCTAATATCCAATATATACAAAGAACTCAAGAAGTTAGACCGCAAAGAACCAAATAACCCTAGCCCTTCTCTTTTTATCATAGGTATAAGTGTATATTGTATTGTCCTGACCCAACCTTTCTTACATATACAGATTAGCATGATTCCTAGGTTTGAATCTTAGATATTCAACATAACATATACTGAGTCATGGTCTGAATTTGGGACCCAAAGTCTATGATTTAAGTGATTCATCCCAAATTTTCTTTTTTTTTTAACTGAACCATTTTTTTTTGTTTGTTTTGGGACCATTTTAATTTTTTTATTTCTATATTCTTTGTTTACACTCCAAAGGCTTTCCACTTTCCCAGGACCCCCCTCACCATATGTTCCATAAGTCCTCTTCCCTCTGCCAATTCCCCAATCACCCCCCCCACCATTTCTATGTTCTGATACTCTCCTACAAAACTGGATCCGGTCTTTCAGGACCAGGGTCCTCTCCTTTCTTCTTCTTGGGAATCTTTTGCTTAGCTAATTGTGCCTTGACTATTCAGAGTTTCTGGGCTCATTAATATCCACTTATCAGTGATTGCATTTCATGTGTATCCTTTTGTGATTGGGTTAACTCACTTAGGATGATATTTTACAGATCCAACCATTTGCCTATAAATTGCATGAATTCATTATTTTTAATTGCTGAGTAGTATTCCATCGTATAAATATACCACATTTTCTGTATCCATTACTCCTTTGAGGGACATCTGGGCACCTTCCAGCTTCTGTCAATTATAAATAAGGCTGAATAGTGGAGCATGTGTCTTTATTGCATGCTGGGTAATCCTCTGGGTATATACCCAGGAGTGGTATGACAGGGTCCTCTGGAAGTGTCATGCCCAATTTTCTGAGGAAACGCCAGGCTGATTTCCAGAGTGGTTGTAAGATCTTGCAATCCCACCAACAGTGTAGGAGTGTTCCTTTTTCTCCACATCCACGTCAGCACATGTTGTCCATTGAGTTTTTAATCTAAGGCATTCTGACTGGTGTGAGGTGGAATCTCAGGGTTGTATTGATTTGCATTTCCCTGATGACTAATGATGTTGAACATCTTTTAAGGTGCTTCTCAGCCATCCGAAATTCTTCAGGTGAAAATTCTTTGTTTAGCTCTGTACCCCATTTTTGATAGGGTTATTTGGTTCTTTGGGGTCTAACTTCTTGGATATTAGCCCTCTGTCAGATGTGGGGTTGGTGAAGATGTTTTCCCAATTTGTTGGTTGCTGTTTTGTCCTTCTGACAGTGTCTTTTGCCTTACAGAAACTTTGTAATTTTATGAGGTCCCATTTGTCAATTTTTGATCTTAGAGCATAAGCTATTGATGTTCTATTCAGGAACTTTACCCCTGTACCCATGTCCTTCAGGGTGCTAGGAACTTAATTCACATTCTCTGTCAGAGTAGTAGACCCTCTTAACCACTGAGCATTCTTCCTAGCTACTCTGTTAACTTGGTTTTCATTATTTTTAATTAAAATATTATTGCATGACTTCTTTCTGATTTCCTTCCTCCAGTCCCTTACATGTTCCCCCACACTTCCTCTTAAACTTGTGGCATCTTTCTCTTTCATTATTATTGTAACACAGACAAATATAAACATAAGTAGCTAGATCCAATTGACTGAGTCTGTTTAGTGGTGCTGTGTGAATATGGTTTCAGGACTACAATTTGTGTTGGATAAGCAAATAGGGGTTCATATATAGTGAAACAAATTTTCTCTCTTGCAGTAGTTACTTGTTGTTCTTTGTATAGGGTTAGGACTCTGTGATATCCCCCTTCCATGCTAGCATGTCTACTAGTATTTTCATTACTCAGTATTGTGTAGATAGCCATGTTTAGGTATCATAGGAATAGTAGCCCTGTCATTTCTTTTTTTTAATTGAATATCGTCTTCATTTACATTGCCAATGGTAAAACTTTTCCTGATATTCCCCCTGCCGTAAGACCTCCAACCCATCCCCTTGCTCCTTCCCCCTGCCTCCATGTATATGCCTCTCCACCCAACACACTCCCTCCTCCCCTACCTTGGTTTTCCTTTGGTCAGGCCTCTATTGAGCCTTTACTGACCAAGGACCATTCCTCCAACTGATGCCCAACAAGGCCTTCCCCTGCCACATTTTTTGCTGGAACCATGTGTGCCTCTTGGTTAATGGTTCAGTCCCTGGGAGTCTTGGGGCATCTGGGTGGCCAAAATCATTGTTCTTCCCATGGGGCTGTAAACCCGTTCAGCTCCTCTGGACCATCCTCCAGCTCCTCCATTGGGGACCCCATGCCCAGTCCAATATTCAGTTGCTAGCATCTGCCTTTGTATTTTTAAGGCTCTGGCAAGGCTCCTCCAGAAACAATCATAGCACGCTCCTTTTGGTATACACTTCTTGTCATCCATAGAAGTGTCAGGTTTAATAGCTCATGCTCTAAGATCAAGAATTGACAAATGGGACCTCATAAAATTACAAAGTTTTTGTAAGGCAAAAGACACTGTCAAAACAACAAATCGGCAACCAACAAATTGGGAAAAGATCTTCACCAACCCCACATCCGACAGAGGGCTAATATCCAATATATACAAAGAACTCAAGAAGTTAGACCCCAAAGAACCAAATAACCCTATTAAAAATGGGGTACAGAGCTAAACAAAGAATAACACCTGAAGAAATTCAGATGGCTGAGAAGCACCTTAAGAGATGTTCAACATCATTAGTCATCAGGGAAATGCAAATCAAAACAACCCTGAGATTCTACCTCACACCAGTCAGAATGGCTAAGATTAAAAACTCAAGAGACAACAGGTGCTGGAGAGGATGTGGAGAAAGAGGATCATTCCTCCATTGTTGGTGGGATTGCAAGATGGTACAACTGCTCTGGAAATCAGTCTGGCGGTTCCTCAGAAAATTTGGCATGATACATCCAGAGGACCCTGTCATACCACTCCTGGGCATATACCCAGAGGATTCCCCTGCATACAATAAAGACACATGTTCCACTATGTTCATAGCAGCCTTATTTATAATAGCCAGAAGTTGGAAAGAGCCCAGATGTCCCTCAAAGGAGGAATGGATACAGAAAATGTGGTATATTTATACAATGGAATACTACTCAGCACTTAAAAATAATGAATTCATGCAATTTATAGGCAAATGGTTGGATCTGTAAAATATCATCCTAAGTGAGTTAACCCAATCACAAAAGAATACAAATGAAATGCAATCACTGATAAGTGAATATTAATGAGCCCAGAAGCTCTGAATAGTCAAGGCACAATTAGCAAATCAAAAGATTCCCAAGAAGAAGGAAGGAGTGGACCCTGGTTCCAAAAAGACTGGATCCAATTTTGTAGGAGAGTACCAGAACAGAGAAATGGTGTGGGGGTGATTGGTGAATGGGTGGGGCAAGAGGACTTCTGGGACATATGGTGAGGGGGGAACTGGGAAAGGGGAAAGCCTTTGGAATGTAAACAAAGAATATAGAAAATAAAAAAAAAGAAGTGTCAGGGTTTGTTGACTGTTTATAAGATGAATCCCCAGGTAGAACAGTCTCTTGGTGGCCTTTACTTCAGTCTCTGCTCCACACATTGTCTCCCTTATTGCTCCTGTGACTATTTTGTTCCCTTTCTTAGAGGAACCAAAGCACCCTCACTTAAATACTCCTTCTTCTTGAGCTGGGTGAAGTGTAACTTGTTTATTTTGAGCTTTTGGGCTAACATCCACTTATTAGTGAGTGCATAACGTGTGTTCTTTTGTGATTGGGTTGCCTCGCTGAGGATGATACATTCTAGTTCCATCCATTTGCCTAAGAATTTCATGAATTCATTGTTTTTAATCCAGAATAGTACTCCATTGTGTATAGATACCATAGTTTCTGTATCCATTCCTCTGTTGAGGGACATCTGTGTTCTTCTATCTTCTGGCTATTATAAATAAGGCAACTATGAACATAGTGGAGCATGTGTCCTTATTACATGTAGGAGCATCTTCTGGGTATATGCCCAGGAGTGGTATACCTGGGACCGCTGGTAGTACTATGTCTAATTTTATGAGGAATCACCAAACTGATTTCCAGAGTGGTTTTACCAGCTTGCAATCCCACCAACAATGGAGAAGTATTCCTTTTTCCCCACATCCTCTCCAGCAACTGCTGTCCCCTGAGTTTTTCATCTTAGCCATTCTGACTGGTGTAAGGTGGAATCTCAGTTTTGTTTTGATATACATTTCCCTGATAACTGAGGATGCTGAACATTTCTTTAGGTGCTTTAGAGCCATTCAAGTTTCCTCAGTTGAGAATTCCCTGTTTAGCTCTGTACCCCATTTTTTAGGGTTATTTGACTCTCTGGAGACTAACTTATTGAGTTCTTTGTATACATTGGATATTAGCCCTTTATCAGATGTAGGGTTGGTAAAGATCTTTTCCCCATTTGTTCATTACCATTTTGTCCTATTGACTGTGTCCTTTGCCTTACAGAAGCTTTGCAGTTTTATTAGGTCCCATTTGTTGATTCTTGTTCTTAGAGCATTAGCCATTGGTGTTCTGTTCAGGAACTTTTCCCCTGTGCCCACATGTTCAAGATTTGTCCCCATTTTCTCCTCTATAAGCATCAGTGTGTCTGATTTTATGTGTAGATCCTTGATCCACTTGGACAAAGTATATCAATTGAGAATTGATAATTAAGAATTGATCTGCTTTGTACAAAGAGATAAGAATGGGTTGATTCGCATTTTTCTGCATGCAGATCTCCAGTTGATGCAGTACCATTTGTTAAAAATGCTGTCTTTTTACCACTGGATGTTTTTAGTTCCTTTGTCATACATCAAGTGACCATACATGTGTGGGTTCATTTCTGTGTCTTCATTTCTATTCTATTGATCTTCCTACCTGTCTGCATACCAATACCAAACATTTTTTATTACTACTGCTCTGTAGTAGAACTTGAGGTCAGGAATGGTAATTCCCCCAGAAGATCTTTTGTTGTGGAGAATAGCTTTTGCTATCCTGGGTCTTTTTGTTGTTGTTGTTGTTGTTGTTGTTGTTGTTGTTGTTGTTATTCCAGATGAATTTGAGAATTGCTCTTTCTATATCTGTGAAGAATTGATTTGGGATTTTGATGGGGATTGCATTGAATCTGTAGATTGCTTTTGGCAAGGTGGCCATTTTTACTATATTGATTCTGCTTATCCATGAACATGGGAGATCTTTCCACCTTCTGAGATGTTCTTATTTTCTTCAGAGACTTAAAGTTCTTGTCATATAGATCTTTCACTTGCTTTGTTAGGGTCACACCTAGGTATGACATATTATTTGGGACTATTGTGAAGGGTGTCATTTCCCTAATTTCTCTTCTTGTTTATCCTTTGAGTAGAGGAAGGGTACTGATTTGCTTGAGTTAATTTTATATCCAGCCACTTTGCTGAAGTTGTTGATCAGCTTTAGGCTTTCTCTGGTGAAAGTCTTGGGTCGCTTAAGTATACTATCATATTATCTGCAAATAGTGATATTTTGACTTCTTCCTTTCCAATTTGTATACATTTGACTTCATTTTGCTGCCTGATTGTTCTGTCTAGGACTTCAAGTACTATATTTAATACATAGGGAGAGAGTGGGCAGCTTTCTGTCATTTCTAAGAGACACCCTTTCTTCTTCAGTGTTTCCTGAGTTTTAGGTACAGGAGTTGTGCTGTAGGTGTATCCACAGGGCTGGCCACCATCAGTTGGTCTCTGTTTTGTGACCTTTTGCAGGTCTAAGTAATGGTCTCCACTTGATGCAATGAGAACTTTATCTAATGAGAGTAAGAGTTACATTTATCTGCAGGTATAAGAAGACATTTTAGAGAGTGGTTAGGGAAAATGCTGGTCTAGGTTTTTAGAACCAAACATGATTAATCTGATGAGTGTGCTCTAAGTCCAACTAGATAGTTTCTGATTATAGCCAAGATGTGCATGACACTATTGTATCTTTGGGGATATCTTGTCATGCTGGTCATAATTGTTATCCATAGACATCACAGCTGGGAAGGATTTCAGATTGCTTCTCATTTGGGAGTATACATAGGAATAGATTTCCAGCTTAGATCCAGCGAGAATCATCTTGGTCCTGAGTCTGAAGTGAATACTGTCTTCAGCAACAGAAGCTCACATTCAATTGGTAGGCTACCAGGGCAAGAGCAGGTGACAACATTGTTTTAGTAGTCACTGTCCTGACCAACAACTAGAACAGAATTTTGTGGTGCTTTGAATGAGAGGCTTTGTTGGAGAATCATGGCTTTATTAGGGAGCTCTGTAACACTAATTGCAAAACTTTATGGATATGTTAAAATTGTATTACATCTAATTATAATTATATTTATAACTACATATTATATTACAAATATTTACATTACATATGATTTTAAGTAAATATAAGATAATACGATTCCTTGATGCTTTACCAAACAGCCATGGTATTATTTGCCTTTTGTCTCATTTCTCATGAGGAGAAAGAGGAAAAATGGTGAGAGGGGTTCATACTTTACCTGTATTAAATAAAAAATTTAAAGATTTTGTAAATTTGTTTTAATTTTCTAATTTTAGTTAATATTATCCAAATTGTTGCTACATACCAGCCAGTGGGACACTATAGTGAATTGTTTTTAATAGCATAAGACCTTTCACCATTGAATTTATTTGGATTGGAAGGGGCAAGCATAAACAAGTAACCTAGTAATAATAGGCATGGTCATAAATATCATGTGGGAAAATAAAGCAGGAAGCAGTGGAAACAGAATGAACAAGACAGACATGGGAAGATCTCAAAGGATGATGGCTAAGTCGTGTAGAGATTTGAGGGAGAAATGTTTCAGTGGGGGAGCTATTCATATACTTGCTTCAATGACAGTGAGAAAGGCCAGAAGCAAGTAATAGAGTATGAACAAAAAACTAAACAACCAGGGGGAGACCCCTCATGAGATGAATATAGATAGGGAGCTAGAGCAAATATTACATATTTTATATGTTATTTTAATATTCTTTGTTAAATAACACAATATAATATTTTATATCTTAGGTATTGTATTTTGTTATAATACATTACAATTATGTAATTATATATTATATAATTTATCATACGAATTAATAATTATATAATATGAATATTATATAAATGTAAGATATATAATTATATATTATATTTTACTAATATTTTGATAATCTGGATTGTCTGAGTCTTCACACAATTCTCCTGTATACCATGACATGTGGCAAACTTCTTTTAGCATGTGAAGACTCAGACAGTCCAGAGTGAATTCTCATTGCATAATTGGAAAAAGATAACACCAGTTTTCCTAATATAACAGAATCATTCTTTTAAATGTTCTGTCTGTTAATTCTTCCATGTTATTTTCATTAGAAGCCATCAATGGGTTATTGAAATGCTGGAAATGAAAACCTAAGTAAATCAGTCAAAATTCTTAGTGAAAATACCTACTACTAGGATAGCTCATGTGAAAACATTTATGAAGTTATTAGAAATTAAAAGAAAAGGAGAGATTACTATATTCAGGAACTAGTGGTAATAAAATTGGAGAGAAAAGAATAAATATATGAGACAGTAATTATTAATCACCTGTGGTCTTATACCCAAAGGGCCTGGGGTTAGTAAGTCTGGTGCTGAAAGCCTAAGAGTATACCACTGCCTATTGTGGTTTCCAAAGGCACCACACATTCTCTGTAAATACATTCTATTGATAATAAACTCTACTGTAAATGTTATCATTTGAACGTGTAATTCATTTTCTCTTAGAGCCATAGCAGAAAGTAGTATGTTCAGTGGCTTTTTCCCTTTAAGTGTACTCATGGATTTCAATTTCTGGATGAAGTAAACAATACTGGATTTACTCTCTAAATTAAAATAAACAAACAGAGGAAAATCCACATCAGGACACAATGGAAAGAAAATTCCAAAAAACAAAATTATATACATATATATGCCTATATAAGTGTGTATAATATATATAAATACATGCACATATGTATATATTTTATAACTATACATATAAAGTATATGCTCTATATATTACATATACATACATATATGTATATTATATATATATATATATATATATAGAGAGAGAGAGAGAGAGAGAGAGAGAGAGAGAAAGAGAATTTGTTCCCTCCATCTTTTTTAATACTACTATGAGAAGTCTCTAATCCAAACTACCTGAAAGTGAGCCTAAGTAGTGTTGGAAGGGAGAATTGAGGGAGATGAAGGTAGCCTGGTCCCCATGAGACCCAAAATAAGGGAACTCCATAGATGAAAGCCCAGAAGTCTACAGAAGATGTCCAAATATCCAGAGAAACATCATTATTATGTGGATCCAAACACACTATTCAAATCCAGGGAAACAACCATCCAGATGGATTGAGAGGAACTGTTCCTGTTCCCACAAACTGAAATACTCATCCTACACAGTTTCTACTCCGCAGAAAGCCTCGAATCCTGAAGAAAGAAGTCAGTCATGGGTTAAGTAAGTGTCTTAGTTTGGGTTTCACTGCTGTGAACAGACACCATGACCAATGCAAGTTTTGTAAAAGACAACATTTAATTGGAGCTGGCTTACAGGCTCAGAGGTTCAGTCCATTGTCTTCAAGGCAGAAACATGGCAGCATCCAGGCAGGAATGGTGCAGGAGGAGCTGAGAGTTCTATCTCTTCATCTGAAGGCTGCTAGTAGAAGACTGACTTCCAGGCAATGAGGATGAGGCTTTTAAGCCCACACCCACAGTGACACACCTACTACAACAAGGCCACACCTCCTAATAGTACCACTCCCTGGGAAAAGCATATACAAACCATCACAGTAAGTGATGCTCCAGAATCACTGAGACAATCGTGGTTGAATGAGGGAAAGGCAGGAAGAAGCTGAGAAGGAGGGCGAGCCTGTAGGAGTACCAGCAGTCTCAACTAGCCTGGACCTCCCACAAACTCTCAAACACTGGACCACCAACCAGGCAGCATACACTGGCTGATATGAGGCCCCCAACACATGTACAGTAGTGGACTGTTGGATCTAGTTTCAGTCAGAGAAGATGCACCTAACCATCAAGAGACAGGAGGCCCCAGGGAGTTTAGAGATATGGCTGCGTAGTGGGTGGGTGGTGGGGACATCCTCGTTGAGACAGAGGAATGGGAGGAGGTATGGGTTTTGGAAAAGTCGGAGGATAGAATGGGGAGGGGGAAAATGTGGAGCATAAAAAATAAAAAAAATAAAAATAAGTAATTAGATAAATTTTAAAGATAGTAAATTTTAAAAATATACAAGCAAACACGTTACACATTATAGATTAAAATCAAACTATAGGTGATTATATGAAATGCAGATCTTATTTTCAGAGAGAATAAAAAGTTAAGGGATACTTCTTACTGTTAGATAAATACAGAATAGTGCAAGGTTGTAAAATAACAAATGATTTAAATCTGAATCATAAGCACTCTATGTATGGTCCTCATAATTCCAAGGAACAGATAATGACTACAAGATACAGGAGATTATTTCATACCAGTCAAGGAGGCAGCTCCTCAGGGGAATGCAAAGATGTTAAATATGCTAGCACTTAATAGATGAGTTTCAACCTTCCAAAGAAAACATATAAAATGTAAATAACAAAACATCAGGATTTAAATAATTTAATAAAGAAAAGTAATCGCTTTTGAGCAAGTAACCCAGTAATGCCCTTTTGTATTCCACAGCACTGCTCAAAGAACATTAACAGAGATAAACTGTATATTGATGATAAAAAAGCACTGAAAATGAACATATTATACTCTACTGAAAAACAATAAAATTGAAAATCAACAAAAATATTCTCATACTTATTGAAATATGAATGACAATAGTGCTGATATGCAAAGAAGAATCTTAAAGCAAATTATAAATGACTGGGATAATTGAAACACAGAATTTTCACTTTAGTAGGACTCATAATTGTTTAATGGCATATATATTATAATATTTATGCTGAAAATGTATATTTTATATTATTCCTGTAAGATAGGGACAAACCTTATAGCCCAAGCTGCACTGAACCTCACAAGATAGTGCAAGATGTCCTCAAACTTGTCTCAATCTTCTGCCTCAGTTTACTAAAGAATTGGAGTATAGTAAAAGGCACTGTACTTTGCTTTAAAAAAAATTAGTGAAATAGCTTTAAAATGAATGAAGAGGAGTAAAAACTCCACCTGTGAAGGTTCACAACAGCCTGTACATACATTAAAAAATTTAACTTCATATGCCATTGGGGAATGGAAGTTTAAGTGTAAGGAAAACCAGTACATTAAGTGAAAATATTCAAAGTTAGCTAGCATGACAGGTGAAGTGATGCTAAGAAACTTCTTTACAAATAGTTCTGTTTCTTAAAACTAAACATTTGCCTACCACATTAAAATTTCTCCCAAAAGGCTCATACACACAAAATCATAAAATGTGTCTATAAAAAGTATATATTTATTTATATATGTATATTTATATTTATATCCACATTTATATCTATCTCTATTTAATCACTATTTATATTTATTTTTATTTATATATGATATTTTCTTAGAAGCCTTATGGAAGATTTCCAGAAGCTCTTCCTCAATAAGAGAAATTACAAAAAAAACATAAGGGAAATAAAAGGAACCACCTGCAACAAAAATATTCTTGTAATGTATGATTCAGTGTATTAAGAATTGTTCTAGAAGAGTCAAAACCAATCAGTAGGACAGAAATCTGAAAAGCTGTATCTTTTTTTTTACTCCATTTATTGTGAAAGCAAAACATATCATCATATATTTTTATTCTGCAAAACAGGAACCATAGAAGACGTGAGGGAGATGGCTGAAAATTTAAAAACAAAGAGGTTATACTACTTGGCTCTCACTTTCTGGCTTTTTTGCCTTGATAAACCCCTCCCTAATTTTTTTAAATTTAATGCTTTTCAATTCATTTATATGAAGTCCTCCCAAGCTGCCTTTCTAGGCTTAGCTCATTGTTTTGACTACTCACACTTTTTTATTTTATTTTATTTTTTATTAAATTTTTATTTTCTATATTCTATGTTTACATTCCAAAGGGTTTCCCCTTTCCCAGTTCCCCCCCTCCCTATGTCCCATAATTCCTCTCCCCCCAACTATTCCCCAATCATTCCCCCTCCCCCACGGTTTCTCTACAAAACTGGATCCAATCTTTACAGGCCCAGGGTCCTCTCCTTTCTTCTTCTTGGGAATCATTTGACTTACTAATTGTGCCTTGAGTATTTAGGGCTTCTGGACTCATTAATATCCACTTATCAGTGATTGCATTTCATGTGTATTCTTTTGTGATTGGGTTAGCTAACTCAGGATGATATTTTCCAGGTCTAGCCATTTACCTACAAATTGCATGAATTCATTATTTTTAATTGCTGAGTAGTATTCCATTGTATAAATATACCACATTTTCTGTATCCATTCCTCCTTTGAGGGATACTTGGGCTACTTCGAATTTCTGGCTATTATAAACAAGGCTGCTATAAACATAGTGGAGCATGTGTCTTTATTGTATGCAGGGGAATCCTCTGGGTATATGCCCAGGAGTGGTATGCCAGGGTCCTCTGGAAGTGACATGCCCAATTTTCTGAGGAACCGCCAAACTGATTTCCAGAGCGGTTTTACCATTTTGCAATCCCACCAACAGTGGAGGAGTGTTCCTCTTTCTCCACATCCTCGCCAACACTTGTTGTCTCTTGAGTTTTTAATCTTAGCCATTCTGACTGGTGTGAGGTGGAATCTCAGGGTTGTTTTGATTTGCATTTCCCTAATGACTAATGATGTTGAACATCTCTTAAGGTGTTTCTCGGCCATCCAAATTTCTTCTGGTGAAAATTCTTTGTTTAGTTCTGTACCCCATTTTTTGATAGGATTATTTGGTTCTTTGGGGTCTATCTTCTTGAGTTCTTTGTATATATTGAATATTAGCCCTCTGTCGGATGTGGGGTTGGTGAAGATCTTTTCCCACTTTGTTGGTTGTCGTTTTGTCCTTCTGACAGTGTCCTTTGCCTTGCAGAAACTTTGTAATTTTATGAGGTCCCATTTCTCAATTCTAATGGAGAGAAACTTGAAGCAATCCCACTAAAATCAGGGACTAGACAAGGGTGCCCTCACTCTCCATATCTTTTCAATATAGTACTTGAAGTTCTAGCGAGAGCAATTAGACAACATAAGGAAGTCAAAGGGATACAAATTGGAAAGGAAGAAGTCAAACTATTATTATTTGCAGATGATATGATAGTTTACTTAAGTGACCCAAAAAACTCCACTAGAGAACTTCTACAGCTGATAAACAACTTCAGCAAAGTGGCTGGTTATAAATTAACTCAAGCAAATCAGTAGCCTTCTTGTACTCAAAGGACAAGCAGGCTGAGAAAAAAATTAGGGAAATAACACCCTTCACAATAGCCACAAACAACATAAAGTACCTTGGCGTAACTCTAACCAAACAAGCGAAAGATCTGTACAACAGGAACTTCAAGTCCTTGAAGAAAGAAATCGAAGAAGACCTCAGAAGATGGAAAAATATTTCATGCTCTTGTATTGGCAGGATCAATATAGTAAATATGGCCATCTTGCCAAAAGAAATCTACAGATTCAATACAATCCCCATCAAAATCCCAAATCAATTCTTCCTAGATCTAGAACGAGCAATTCTCAAATTCATCTGGAGCAACAAAAAACCCAGGATAGCTAAAACTATTCTCAACAATAAAAGGACTTCTGGGGGAATCAATATCACTGACCTTAAACAGTACTACAGAGCAATTGTGTTAAAAACTGCATGGTATTGGTACAGCAACAGGCAAGTAGATCAATGGAATAGGATTGAAGACCCAGAAATTAACCCACAGACTTATGGTCACTTGATCTTTGATAAAGGAGCCACAACCATCCAGTGGAATAAAGATAGGCTCTTCAACAAATGGTGCTGGTTCAACTTGAGGTCAACATGCAGAAGAATGTGAATTGACCCACTCTTATCTCTTTGCACTAAGCTCAACTCCAAGTGGATCAAGGACCTCCACATAAAACCAGACAAACTGAAACTATTAGAAAAGAAACTTGGGAAGACCCTGGAGGACATAGGCACAGGGGGAAAGTTCCTGAACAGAACACCAATAGCTTACGCACTAAGATCAAGAATTGAAAAGCTGTATCTTAAGAAAAGATTGGGGGTATGGGTGATAGTTTTTGAGAGGAGATTGATCCTGAGGATTCAAATTGGAGTCTATGTGTCTTATGATTTCCATAGCTGTGAAGACTAAAGCAACTGTTATAAATATTATAACTTTTAACTAGCTTCAGAGGTTCTGTCCACCATCATCATGGTGGGAAATATGGGCGTGTCCAAGCAGACATGGTGCTAGAATAGCCCAGAATTCTACATCTTGATTCAAAGGCAGTGGCAGGATACTCTTCGGCAGGCATCCAAGAGGAGGGTCTCTTTCATACTAGATGGAACTAGAGCACTAGAAGCCTTCGAAGCCTGCCTACATTGTGGCATGCTTCCTCCAACATGGCCACACCTATTCTAACAAGGCCACACCTCCTAATAGTGCCACTTCCCATGGGCCCAGTGTATTCAAATAACCACACTAGGAAAGTGCCCTAACACTGACTTGATGCCTCGAGCCCCAAGGAATTAATATTTTTAGAAAGATTTTAAGATCACTTGTTTTCATCTTAGGCACATGGTGTTTTGCCTGCATTCATGACCGTTCAGTGTCCTCAGAGGCATGTAGAAGTCTTTGGAGCCCATGGAATAGGAGTTACAGAAAGTTAACTCCATGTAATTTCTTTCTTTTTTCTTTTAATCATGTAGTAGACATATATTGATTACTTAATGTATACCACATACCATTCTTTGTCCTGGGTTTATAAGATTAAATAAGCAAAACATGATAAGAACAAAGAATTTCACCAAGGAGAGATGATTCCAGTCTTGAGAAATACACATAAAAAGTGGAATAGAGAAGCTCCATGCTAGAGTTTTGGCCAATGCAATGGCAGCTTAGTGGTGGAGGCTCTGTACATCAGAAAAGATAAGACTGTCAAAGGAGAGGTCATATTTGGATTTAATTTCAAAGAGAGGGAGTTTTTATAAGTGGGCAGAACAAAGAGGTAAAAAACTAAAGTTGGTTAGTCTAGTCATAATGGATTACCATAGATAATAAACCATGCTAAAATTTAACAAAAATGCTCATAATAAATACTTTTCAACATATTAGTAGATCGGTGAAAACTTGCAGTTTATATCAACCATTTGAAATAATAACAGTGCTTTTATTTTTTGTGTATGCAATATGATGCATACATATGTGCTTAGGTATGTGGAGGGCAGAACTCTCATGTTGAATTTGAAAGTTTTGCTAGCTTGGCTGGCAAATAATTCCCATAAATCCTCCTGTTTTTACCTCTGCAGTACTGGGGTTCAGGTGTGCTCTTCCATCCGAACCTTTTTTTTCTATAGTCTTTGTTTACATTCCAAACACTTTCCCCTTCACCATATGTTCCATAAGTCCTCTTCCCTCTGCCAATTCCCTAATCACCCCCCCCCGTTTCTGTGTTCTGGTACTCCCCTACAATACTGGATCAAGTCTTTTAAGGACCAGAGCCCTGTCCTTCCTTCTTCTTGAGAATCATATGATTTGCTAATTGTGTCTTGAGTATTCAGAGCTTCTGGGCTATTTAATATCCATTTATCAGAGATTGCATTTCATGTGTATTCATTTGTGATTGGGTTTCCTCACTTAGGATGATATTTTCCAATTCCAACCATTTGCCTACAAATTTCATGAATTCATTGTGTTTAATTGCTGAGTAGTATTCCATTGTATAAATATACCACATTTTCTGTATCCATTCCTCCATTGAGGGACATCTGGCTATTATAAATAAGGCTGCTATAAACATAGTGGAGCATGTGTCTTTACTGTATGCAGGGGAATCCTCTAGGTATATCCCCAGGAGTGGTATGACAGGGTCCTCTGGAAGTACCCTGCCCAATTTTCTGAGGAACTGCCAGACTGATTTCCAGAGTGGTTGTACCATCTTGCAATCCCACCAGCAGTGGAGGAGTGTTCCTCTTTCTCCACATCCTCGACAACACCTGCTGTCTCTTGAGTTTTTAATCTTAGCCATCCTGACTGGTGTGAGGTGGAATCTCAGGGTTGTTTTGATTTGTATTTCCCTGATGACTAGTGATGTTGAACATCTCAGAGCATATCCTTTGGAAGAGCAGCCAGTGCTGTAAACCACCGAGCAATCTCTGCTGTTGTATAAAAATGAATGATTTTTAATGGAATGTCAGAGTTGTGTTTATAGTGCCCCATCTGACAGCATGAGTGTAGTAGCTGGTACAAAACACTTCAGGACATGGTAGTTTTGAATTGTATCTTTTTTTTCTCAGTTGGGAGCTTTGTCAGAAGTTCAAGGCTAGTCTCACACATTGTGAGTTCTAGGCCAACCTGTCTAAAATCAGATCAAACCAAGTAATTATTCTTCAGATTATGTCTATAGAATGAGAAAAACTAAATTGTACATAGCCCACAACTAAGCAAAATGAATCTAAAACAAAAATGCATACATTGAAATGAGATTTGGAGTGCTAAAGTATAAGAATAAGACCTTGCCACCAGAGAACAGTGTGTTTACTGAGAATGAATTTTTGGAAATAAAATCATTAGATATGGAGTCAAATAAATAGACAGAAGGTCTTCAATGAATGATTTTCTGAAGGAAGAGTGTAAGAAGATCATAAATTGTCCCAGCAAGTGATGGATGTGATAGAGTCAACTAAACTAGAGGATATAATAATCTTCATTTTAAAGATTTATCTTATATTTTCCTATGTGTACATGTTTCTGGCTGTGTCTGTGTATGTCCTGAAACTTTTCCAGTGCTCAGTGAGAAGAGAATGACAGATACACAAAAGCAAGACGTACAGAGAGTTGTGAACTGCCCAACGTCAGGGCTGGAAACAGAACTCATATCCTCTGGCAAAGCATCAACCACTGAACCATCTCTTCTGCATCCCAGTCTTTAGTATTTATTCTTGCAATGAAACATATTCCGACCATACAATAGAAATACAAACATAGCTAGACAATAACATTGGATTTGAATAGTGTTGACCTCACGTAATACACCTCACACTAAAGTCAGTTTTGATAAACTTTTGTTTTCGGGGGATTTTTGTCACAACTAACCATAAGTTAACTGCAGCTGGAGCCATGGGCCCCTCCATATGTACTCTTTGGTTGGTGGTTTTGTCACTGGGAGCTCTGGGGGCATCTGGTTGGTTGATATTGTTGTTCTTCCTATGGGGGTTGCAAACCCCTTAAGCTCCTTTGGTCATTTTCTTAACTCCTACATTGGGGTCTCCATGCTTAGTCTGATGGTTGGCTGCAAGCATCCACATCTGTATTAGTAAGGCTCTGGAAGAGCCTCTCAGGGGACAGCTACATCAGGCTACTATCAGCAAGCACTTTTTGATGTCAGCAATAGTGCCTGGGTTTGGTGTCTGTATATAGGATGGATCCCCAGGTAGGGCAGTCTCTGGATGGCCTTTTCTTCAGTCTCTGCTCCACACACTGTCCCTGTATTTCTTTTAGACAGGAGAAAATCTGGGTTAAAATTTTTGAGATGGGTGGGTGGTCCCATCCCCCAATGGTGGGCTGTGCCTAACCTCTGGATATGGTCTCTACAGGTTCTCTCTCCTTTGTTGGATATTTCAGCTAATGTTATCCCTGTTGGGTCCTGGGAGCCTCTTGCTTTTCTGGCATCTGGGACTTTCTGGTGGTTATTCCCCATCCCCAACTGCTACACACCTCTGTGTTTCAATCATATTCACCACCACTGTAACTCCTTATTTCCCCAAATTCATAATTTTTTTTCTATTTTTCTTTTACTGCCCCGTATTTTACTCTGAAATACCAGTGCTCAACGTGAAGGTGATTGGTCTGGCAACTCGGATGGCACTCCCTTGTAAGACATAAGGCTAGAGGACAGTCATTCTTCTAATCTCTGATTCTCTTCTTGCATCCCCAATAGCCCAGAAGTTTCCCCAGTAAAAATGTCTTCATTTATTTGTGATCTGACCTTTTCTTATTTGCATATGTATGAGAGACCCAAATATTTTACTTATTATACTTTGAGCTATCATACTCTCCAATCAGTGATTCTATATCCACAAGTCCCTATGTGGAAGTTGTGCTATGTCTGATTTCTTTTAGTTTCATTGAAATTCTCCAGCTCTATCAATTTTATTGTAAGGGAAAGGATGTGATTCTTTTTATGACTTAATACTATCCCACTGTATAACAAGTCTGACTGTACTATAAAAAGTAGAGAAATTACAACACAACATAACTTGCTCTAATATTTATGAATAGCAAATGAGAGACTCGAAAGTTTTGAACACGAAGTAATAACAAGAAGTTGAAATCATTCATGACTCTGAGTCAGTAAAACATGGTATATACATGTATGGAACATGACACTGTAATGAGTAAATGTGTATGATTACTATGCATTAGTAGTCTTTTTAGTTTAGGAAGATAACAATGTTAGCTGTTCTGATTTCATCTCTCTCTCTCACACACGCACATACACACATACACATGCACACATGCGCATGTGCCACACACACACATGCACACACAAACATGCAAACATACATACACACACTCTTTATAACCCATAGCTTTCATAAGTAAAGAAGAGAACATATTTCTCTTTCATTCCCAAATTAAATTGACACCTAAGTAACCTATTCCTCAAAAGGCAAACGTGAGTCTTTCACTCATCCCATGGCAACCATGACAACTCATATACAATGCCTTCAAGAATGTCTCCGTGTGCTTCATGTAACAAGAACACAAGGAAATCCTATTGTTCTCCTTCAGTGTTATGATTTTGACCTTTGAGCTACAAAAATGGACATAATTTGTGTTTATTTAAATGGGGGTTGCTTCGTATTAAAAAGATTGAAAGTTATCTTTATTTCTATTTGAGTTTACTGGAGACACATAATTCTGTCAGAAAATGTAGACATTTTCTTTGAAAGCATCTATCAAATTTAAAGAGCTATCACCCAAAATACTTTATCTATTTCCCAAGTTTAATTTTTACAAATGTCTCTTACATTTATTTCATTTTACAATGTGTTAAAATATACTAGACACTTCTCAGCTTTCTTTCTCTCTTTTTTTCTTTCTTTTCCTTTTTCTTTCTTTCTTTCTTTTTTTTGAGAAAATGTTCTGAACACAGTGATTTTGGAAACATATAATTCCTTTTACCAAGATGTGAACAAAACAAGAAGAAAATGTATCATGGGACAAAAACTATTATATGTGCTTTTATATTTTAATGGAAAGAGATAATCAAACAAGAAACATACAAAATATTCAATATGCAAAAATATTAGGATATCTAGGGATATGGCAAGAGGTGCTAACTTTATTTCCAGGGAAAGGAAGGATGTTGCCTTTCCTCATGTAGGGATAAATTAACCCCAGGGTGCTGAGCAACCCAGCCAGGAACTTGACTTACAGGAGGTTCATGAGCAGCAAAACATCTGAGGGTATCATAAGTATGTGTACATTACTGAGAGCATAGATTTCTGTTTAATATATGAAATGATGCAGTAGGAAGGTTCTTTAACACAAGTTAAGGAGCATAACTAAAGAGAAAAATAAAATACCAGAATGACGTGAGTGGAATAGCTCTAATTTCCTCAATAGTAAGCAGTCAGGTGTTAGTGTGGAATTTAAAATCACCGGGTTGTCAATATTCTGAGTTTAAATATGCCAACAGAGAGAAAATTTAAGGTCACTATGAAGGCATAATTTATTTATGTGTTAAATTATTATTTATCCCTGCCACATATTCATTAGCAATGGGTTACATAGTAAGAAAGTTCACGAGTGGCAAAGCTTATTTTTGTTGACTTTTAAAAAAATGCTGTTTATAATAATGACAGCCTTCATAGTAATTTGGTTATTTGTGTGTTGCTTTAGCTGAATATGAACACATTCAGGGGATAAATTATTCATTTCTCTTTCATACCCATGCACCTAGAAGAAATCTTTCCCTGTAAGCAATTTTTAATCACTCTAAACAGGTTATACTCTCTGTCTCTCTGTCTCTCTGTCTCTGTCTCTGTCTCTGTCTCTGTCTCTGTCTCTCTCTCTCTCTCTCTCTGTGTGTGTGTGTGTGTGTGTGTGTGTGTGTGTGTGTGTGTGTGTTTGGAAACTTTTTACATTTGTATTTAAAATCAGGGGTGATCAATTAGCATGCTGAACCTATACACATGGTCAATACCTAGGACACCCTGCAATAATATATGAAGGACAAGAAGTGCATTTAAAAGAGGGAATCAAGGTTAAAGAATGATACATCACTAAATTATTGTTTTCCTATAAGAGTGTGTTCAGTCTTGTCTAGAGTGGCCACTCTGTTTTTTCTCATGGCAGGCAGTGGCTGTTCTTTATTTACTTCCCCTCTTTCTCATTTAAATATTATACATTAGACAACCATTCTCCCTTTTACCACTTTTTACTGCCTATGGGCTTTCTTCTTCCAACTCATTTAAAAGGCATTATGCTTTGATAATGGACTGTCTGAAGATGGAACTGAATTATAATTTTTTTCAAACTTCAATTTAGTCAGTGCCAGAGGCTACTCAGAGATATAGATTTTCTCACAAAAAGTTTTACTCTACTTGAACCCTTGGTATATTGTTTGTTTTTTCTTTTGCTGCAAAACTTTCACAGTATAAATATATGAATATGCATGTGTAATTATGTAAATATGTATTTTAACGTTATAAGTAAACTGTCTTTGGGATAATGCTCTTTGTAGGATAAACATAAAAGAAAAGAAAGAACATGGGCCTTTGTTTGACAAAATAGCTTTGACTACCTCCTGTCATTCACTTTGACATTTCGTAGACAGTTTGGTCTTGAACTCTTGATACTCCTGCCTCAGTTTACCTCCATGCCTGACTAGATATGCACTCTTGGCCTGCATTTTTCTAGCTATGTAACTTTGGTGCTGTTACTTAATTTCTCTGAGTTATCCATCTGGAAAATGACAGTAAAGCCTTACAACTCAGGTCAAATGCAATGGTGCTGTACATCACTAGTGTCAAGCTTTGGAGACATTGTCTTCCCCTCAGAAAAATCAGAGAAGCGATTGGGCTAAATACAGGCGGTGTGTTGGTGGTGTTGAGATCTTGAGCACTTAACAAACAAACTGTACATTTTTGTAGCTGCCCAAGGGCCTGGAGAACGGGGTTACCTGACAGGGAGGCTGGAAATGAAAAAGGATGGGGGTGAGAGGGTGAGGGGGTGGGAGAGTGTGGGATGAAGGCAAGACAAAGTTCCTGATCAAGGCTAGAAGATTAATGTTTAGCACTGTGTTTATGTAGGGAGAGCCCACAGACCCATCCTTTGCTTCAACTGGATTATGTTGCAAAGCAAGCTCAGCAGGCAGTCTGCTCCTGTAGGAAATTGCAGGTAGGGCAAGGTGGAAGACTGCCCCTAGGTCAAGTGGAAGACCAACTGTGGCAAACAATTAAGGTATATTTGGCCTGCTTAAGGCTGGGGAAAGGGCACACATTTTCACAGAAGCTTAATCTGCTTTTTGGTAATAAAATACAAATAGTGGCCTAAAGAATTTCCAAATTAGCCATTGATGTCTTGGCAACATTTCTCTATGCACTTTGTAATGAAGTTAGGGAACAGATTCCTTTCTGATGCTGGATAGATAGAGTACTTATGGAAACTACATGCAAAGGATGAGGAGCATGATGGAAGATTTTCCAGAAGTGAAATGTTTCCTCCCTGTCAGATGTGTGCTCCATTCCGTCACCATAGCATTCTCTCCTATGGGGATTCCAGCTACAAAGCTTTGAGTGCATTTTTACATTTTCAACCCTCCCATCCCCATTCTATTAAGTCTCTTCATACTATACCTCAAAAAATTATCTAGACTCCTTCCTCTTCTCCGTACTCATCAGTACTCTAAGACTCTTTTAACTAAGAAATCAATCTTCTGGGTATTATATGCATTAACCAGAACATCCCAACAGCCAACAAAACAACAAATGTTGTTTTCTTTCTAATATGAAATTTTAAAAAAGAGTTAAGAAATCTAGATTTTATCATGATGCTTTTCAGAAACTCAGAATCAGCTTCTGTCCAGCTTAGGACATGGAAAATGGCTCTCAGGCCCACACCATAGTTCACAGCCACAGCAAGAGCTTCAGGCACCATGGGCAAGACTGTGGAGGAAGCACGGAGGGGTGTGCTCCTTGTTACATCAATGCTCCACAGAGCATCCTTCAACCTCTCAGGTGATGGACCCACCTTGCAATATGGCGGTTGTTTTCACCAGGTTCTTGCTGGCCTTCTGACCTAATGTTGCAATTGCGTTCTAGCATTCTTCTGTGCTGCCATGCAAGGCTGTGTTAAGCTTCTTCCCAATCTACAGCATAAGCGCATGCACTTATCTGCCTGGTTTATTTAGTTCCATTCATACACTAGACAACCACCCCTCATCTTTCAGATTTATGTCCATGAAACTTGGATAAACTGATCTACCTTGAGACTCTTGTAAATATCACCTCCTTTCTGTTCCTCTATGTAGAAGCCCATTTTTCCCTTTGGGACTCTATTGATGATGCTATGTGCTCTTTTCCTTGTAATTGATTTCTATCTCACTCACCTACTGCCTTAAGGAGCCTTTCTGGGTGAATATTTTTCAAACTCCTTACCTCACAGTTATAGTTTGAAAACTACATATGTAATTTAACAAATATCAACAGAGGGAGTTGTTTGACTGTAAGCACAAAAGCAATCAGCATTGACTATAAAATATCTTTAGAAACAGCATCATAAAATTTGTATCCACTAGATCTAATCCCCTAATGAATACAGAACAGTGAGTCCAAAGGTTTTAAATCATTTCCACATTGCATGGTAAGAGAAAGTCTTTAATGAGGTTTGGAATGCTGTATACATTTCCAGACAAGCCTTTATTTAAAAGATCTTGCATGCATCTCTGCAAGTCCAGGGACAAAACCATAGAAATTTCATCAGCATAAGTAGTGTCTTAAAAAGCCCTTTGCTGCTTTACTTAGTCATGGGGAAGTGAAATTCTCTAGAATTCCATCTGCCTGTTCAGTAATGAGTATGGACGTATACCAAGAATCCAATACTTCCAACAAATTAATGTAACTATTATATTCCTGTCTACCTTGTGGAGGTTTTGCCAATCCTAAGCATAACTTGCAAATGTGATTGTGTTCAGTGTTCAATAGCTTTGACCTTTTCAGGATGATAGAATTACCTTTGATAATGACTATCAAACCTGAAGCCAAAGCCAAAACATTCCACAAATATATCACATTTTGTTCTCACCATACTTAGCCTACCATGTACATTATTTAATTAAAAAATAACAGGGGAATGGGGAGATGTTTCAGTTGATAATATGCCAGCTGGCACGCATAAAAACCCAGCAGCCATGTGAAAGGCCTGACATGGAAATACACTTCCATAATTCCAGCACTGGGCAATAGAGAAGAAGAAATCCACTGGTCAGACCATAGAGGATTGATGAACTCCAGGCTCAGTGATATATCTCATCTGAAACAATGAGTTGGAAACTCTCAGAGAGAGATGTGGGAAGTTGACCTCCACACACATGTTCAGACCCAAATATACATAAATGCACGCCATGCTCATGTATAGACAGGAACTTTGACATTGTTTGGTTTGAACTGCATTTGTGGTTTTCTGTCATTTCATTTTTTCTTTCAGCTTGTGTTAGAGGAACTGGGAATTTCCCATAAGCCAAGTCACCTTTGAAATGAGTATTTTCTTTAGGTTTTCCAAAAGAAAGTTTTATAAGCTGATAAAGGTATGTATTGGCAATGCTTTGGACAATGATGCTTTCAGAAGATATTGGTTATTAAATGAAAATCCCAGTAACTGGCATGGATACATCCCCAAAAGAAGGATGCAGACGTCCCTTAAACAACACAGATTATCGCTGGTGCTCTATTTTTGCATAGCATAACTAGATTTTAATACAATATTGCTGAAGAAACTGCTCACATTGGAGACAGGACAGAGAGAAGCCATGACCACAGACTGGCCAGGAAACTTAGCCATGAGTGAAAGCCTTAGTTTTTACTGGCTATCATCAATGGAGCTGGGGACTCCTTCCCTCTGCTAAAGGTAGGACTGATTAAATTTTTACAATGGTTTTCTTCTTTGTTAAGAGAGAAAAGACAAATATGGGCATCTTCCCCATTGTCCACCCAAGCATTAGTTGTATAATATCCTCTTTTCAGCTAGAGGACTTTCTGAGGAACAAGTTTTCTCTGTGAGAGCACGTCATTTCCAGAGTTAAAGTTGCCAGTCAGGATTTTTTGCGTGTCAATAGAAATTTTCTCTGAGCTTTTTGGAAGCTTGATTTTGTCTTGATTGTTGAGAATCACAGAAGCTAAATAGCAAGTTAAGGTTAGACAGAGTGTCTGCAAAACTAGTTGCTTCTTTTTGTAGCTTCTGCCTAGAGTTTGAAGTACATTGATGAAATAAGAATCTGGCACTATCTGATATTAGGAAAAGTTTAATTAGCCTTTAATTATAGCAAACTTATCATATGCTTCCCATCATTAAATTTTGTCTTTCATTAATCTTTTAGAGACTTACTCAGACTTTTTATAGTGTCTTTGAGCTATCTGATTGTATTCTCTCTCTCTCTCTCTCTCTCTCTCTCTCTCTCTCTCTCCTCAATTTCTACTTTGAAACAATTCTTACATTCTACAAATCTATCATGCAAAATTATTTATTCTCTGAAAGTATTTTCCTTTTCTCTTTAACTTGTGTGTATGTGATATATTTTCCTACTTGATAGTTACTATCTTATATTTCTTTACAAAAATTAGACATTTTGTTATTAATGAAGTAACGACATTCCAGTGAAAACACAAGCAGCTTAAAGACAGCAAGATATGTTAACTATGTTAATGAAAATTTTTGGTTTTTACTGACAAGTTTAAACTGACATGTTTTGGAGAAATTGAATACCTGTTGTTACAGACATTTTAAAAACTAGTTCTTTTAAAAGGATGTACTAGGTTGGTAAAAGAATACAAAGGTAGTTAAAACAATAAAAATTTGACCCTTCTCTCTTGACCTTGTTTTGGCCTCCTGTATTTTTATAACTCACCACTGTACACAAGTATATTAAATCACAGAGGTAAGTCATTGTTTTAATACTGTTGACACCTAGAATTCCAGTGCATGCAAAATCTCCCAGGGCAGATCATCCTCCAAATGAGGATAATTGTCCAGGAGGGGACGGTTGTACTATGCAGCAGTAGCAATCTGGTTTGAGAACTGTTTTTCTTTCTACGAAACCAAAATAACTTATTTATATCACAGTACTTCAGAAAGAATCCAGCAATTCTAGGACATCTCAGCTTCTAACTATTAGTGCCACATAGTAGTAGAGTATTATTCATAACTAGGTGACTTGGATTTTAATGTGACTATTGTTTAGCCCAATATATACTAACACTTATTTTTGTTTGCTTATTCTGAAATTGCATTGCCTACAAAAAGTGTGGCAAAAGTCATGGCAATTTTCCCCAATGCGAATACTCCACCCTTCTTACTCTGTCCTTGTGCCATGGTCTCTGTCTCTGCTCTTGTGTCTATATGTTTTTTTTTTTATTTGAGAAAATCAAATATGATGCTCGTTTACTCCTGAGACATGCTATCTGCTCTCTGTGAAGCACAGGGAATTGTTTGTACACTGATCATACAATAGGAAATGTAGGGGACTGGAACCATAGATGCTACTCTTGTTTTGTCAGGTCCACTGTCAGGACTGTTAAGAGGAAAAAACGAATCTGTCCCAGGATCTAATCCAGTATTGAACTGTTTCACATTGAGATGATTTAAACTGTACTCATCAGTTTTATACAGTTTTGATGTTCACAAGTCCCTGTCCCCACAAAGCCTGACCTGTCACACTGCTCTGCGTCCCAGTATTAAAGTTTTCCTGTTTTTCTCGATTATGTAGGGTGGGTGAGTTCTTAAATTTGGCTATTTTTTTTCTGAGACACTCCCTCAATGTAGTCAACTCCGATCTGAAACTCATGGCCTCTTCCTTAGCTCACAAATGTTGGGATTGTAGGTGTGCACTCCCAGACAAGGCTGGAATGTCATCTTCAGTCTCATTACTTTCTTCAAGTGCCTACTAGTTTTTAATGGGATGTTCATCATCTTAACCACTTCAAGCAGACACTGTCTGTATTTTAAGAATATTTAGAATTTGGCACAAGCCATCTTCAGAACTTTTTCTTATCATGAAACTTCAGCTCTGTACACGTGAAAAAAAATTATTCTTTTCATCAGTCCTACCTCCTGCCCTGTCTTTGAAACATTTACTTCTATAGTTTATGGCTAATTTATAAAAATATTTTACATAATATGGTATGTTTATTCTCTACCCCAGGACATCACGGTGATTATGCCGTGTACAGCAGTATGTTACACAGAGATGAAGAGTGCGAGGGAGCTTGTATCACCTGGCTACTTGCAGTGATTTAAACCTTGAGTGGGATGCTATTCTTGTATGGCTCTATTCTAATATTAGGCAGTTCTTTCAGGAATGCCCATAAGTAGTTCCCAAATCAAAATTAAAACTCAATCCAATCTTTCCTCCCTTGTATTAGTCATGATACATACTGTGTGAAAAGTGTTTTAATTTACCTCAAAGTTTTTTTTTTTTCAAATTAAATTTCCATGTGGCCTTCATCTCCTTAGTTTATGCTAAAGACAATGGAGATCAGATCTTGGTTTGCTGTGCATGGAAAATATTACATATCCATGCTGTGATTCCTCCTTTAATATGTTGATCTCCAGAAAATAATCAATAGTTGAGCAACAAGTCAACAGCTATTGGATTTAATATTAAGATAACAGTCAATAGTTTGCCTTGGCATGGAAATGCCAACCTCACTGCATGCTGGAATCTCCTATCAGGGGTAGTGGCTATCCAGAGGTTCACTTTGGTAAATCTCACAAAAACAGAGGATTTCAACACCAGAGATGTATTACTCAGATTGTGAGGTCGCGTCATCATTAGGACAGTATTTTTGTTTATCTTGGCCCTTTGCTCAAATATTTTACGACTCAGTGGCCAACCTTCAACTGATAGAGTTTTTTCTCTGTGTGTTTCTTCTGCCATGTTTAACTTATACACATTTTGCCTAGGGTATGCCATGATGGCTATTTTAACTTTTTATAAAACCAGCATGCATATATGTAGGATATAAGTGGTACATATTAACGTATGCACTGACACATCAGCGTATAGCCAATTTTGATTCTCAATGCTTTACAAATGACCGACTTTCCCTTTTCTTTTCCTACTTTATTATTTTCAATTTTTTTGAGATTGTAATACAGTATGCTTTGGTCATATTCACCTCAATTCCTCTCCTTAACTCCTCCCAGCAGAGGATTTTGAAAGAGAGATCTTTTACAGTATATATTTTCACTGCTTTTGATAGTCGGTATTATGGCATCTCCACTCTTCCCATTAAAAAAATTCTTTGCTTTGTATTTTATTAGTGTTGCTGTGTGTCGGGAGGGAGGGGGTGTATGCTCATGCAGTTCTTGAGTAGTAAGTAAGTACTTACACCTGGTGAGACACTCCCCAGGCTTCTCCATTCCCTTTTATAATCCTAAAGTATATTATGGAAATTATTCGAGATGTGCGCTGACAGATGACTTGTGTATTTAATGAAAGGAAAGGAAGCTGAGCATCAAAATAGAGGCTTTTCACTAATGAGAATCTGTGAGACTCTTCAGCAAAATGTTAATCAGTTAACATTTCAATTCTCAATTATATTAGACAATACACCTACTCATTAGAAGTCTAAAGAGTGGTTACACGCATGGAGGACAGTTGTCTCCATATTATTGTACAAATTACTAATTTCTGCCAATTTTGTTAATCTGTCATCCTTCCTTGCTTGCTTCTTTCCTTCTTTCTTTTTCTATTTCCTTCTTTCCCTGTTACTCGCCCCCTCTCTCCTTCCTTTCGTTTTTCTTCCTTCCTTCTTTTTTTCACTATCTCTTTCTTTCTCCTTCCTTCTGTCTTTGTATGCATTTCTGTGGGTTGATTCTCCTGTGGATGCTTAGGGTCAGAAGACCTGTCCTTCATTGACTCCTTTGAGGGACTCCCCCTCCCTCCCTAAACAGGTGGCCCCTGCTTTCTCAGCTAGACCAGAAGGGAGCTAGCTTTAGTGACCCTCTTGTGTCTTCCCACTATAGAGATGACATTGCAGGCATTTTGGGGACAGTAAGCTTACTATGAAGGTGTGAGAAGTCCAGTCTTCACAACAGGGGAACAAGACCTCTTGCTGACCGATCTGTCTAGATTGCTATTGTGAATATGTTCTGTGACAGTATGTTGTCCAAAAGGCTGATCGAAACAATGAAGGAAATACAAATGCTGTATCTTATTTAATAATTTACAATATGTAGTTCCCACTAGCATGGCGACATAAGCTGATTAAATTTCTTGGATGCTCACAGGATCTGTGAAAGGACTAAATATGTAGCTTCCACATCATCACAGAACAGATTCTATAGAATATGTGCCTTGTGCATCATCCTCTGGATACTAATTGACTTAGAACAATTTTTTTTTCATAATAAACCACTTTTGAAATAATTGTACAATAAGCAAAATCGAATTTTAAATTGTCTTTCAGGACTAGAACTCAGTTTGAAAATCAATTAAGGTATGATATGAGTCTTTCTAGCATCAGAAGGGGGAAGCATATAAATAGTTATAATTTATTTATGTATAACCACAAATATGCTATTCAATAATAATTTATTTATAGGTTATCAATTTATTTACATTTGTATTTATAAGATGTTCTCAGTCCTAAGATTGCTTTTAAAATATTTAATGCACGGTTTTGGTGGCCACAAAATATATATGTCAGGGAAGAACATAGTGGTATGGAGTCACCTACTGGGAGCACATGGATTTGAACGTGGATGACGGCACCTGTCCAGGGCATTTGCGTTTTACCTTTGGTTGCTCATCCTCTGGAAGTGAATAATAAGAAAGTTTGTTTCTAAGGATCAATATAGCTTATTTTTATTTTACGATGTCCACCATGTACTAAATTCACAAAGAACTCTAAAGATTTGGATTCGTTCTGGTCTCGTATTATTTCTGACATTTGTCATGTGTTTCTGGTCCCTGGTGTCATCACTCATTAGAAAGCATCCCCACTGTGAGAGGAAACGCAACACAATGTGTCTATCTCCTTCGGCAATTATTCAAGTCCAGTCCCTAGACGCCTTTCAATGGGTATAATCGCTAATTGGATGGAGGCATAGGATATGGGAGCAGAGGGTAAACCCTGCCCCCTGAAGCCTCCTAATCCTTAGATTTGAATTTTAGCTTCAGCCTTAGCACAGCACCGAGGCATATTACCCCAACTACAGAAGCAAAACCGGGTATCTTTGGGTTGTTCAGTGTTTTTCTGAGCTGGAGTGAGTTATCTCATGAATGTGAAACATGTTAACTTTTCAAAATGTCATACAAAATCAATATAATATTCCAAGTTCATCTAAAAATAAACACTCACAGAACACTGTGGGCAGAATAAGAGAAGTTAGGAAACTTCCGGCAGGTTTTATAGCCGGAAAAAGTTGTTCCTGTTGAAAGGGTGAGAGAAATATTGACAAGGATTGTTTGGGAAAAGACAACATCAAAGTGGAGACAGATTCATTTCATTGGAAAGGGGCAATCTGTTCAGGGGTCCCATCTGTAAGGAAAGGATGCCTTTATTTCTCCTTCACTGGAGATTCTTGAGGGTAAAATGTTCATCTGAATAAAGGTGGAGCAGATATAAAGTAGTTCAGCAACATTTCCATGGCAGCGAAAGAGACCCTCAGGTCAAAAACGATGAGAACATTAGAGCAAAGGAAGTTAGGCATCATCTAGCTTCTTTCATTCACAATTCTCCCCGCCAAGTTTACACAGTGAGTAAATTTTCCACCACAGGGATGGGTGGATCCCTAGAACTAATTCCTTGTCACGGTGGTGTAAGCGTTTTGTTCTACTACAGAATCCAGGCACTTCTTCATCTGTACATCAGTGGACATCTTTCTGCCCCAAGATGTAGGTCATGGGAAACACAGCTCACATTTTGTCTAGGATTCCCAACCCTGCCCAAGAGCCTGAGATCAGCCAGGGGAGAGACACCTGTGCCTTGGGGACGCAGGTGAAGTGCTCACTTCTGTGCTCATGGGGCGCACCTTCTCGCTCATCCTCCTGCCTGTCTGGCAGCCCGCACCCACTCCACAGCACTGACCAGGCCTGAGAACACAGACCTCTAAGGTGGCCAGGAGGGTGCGCTTGCACTTAGCACACCCCTCCCCTCCGCAGCAGCCTCTTGCCACTCAGGCGATTCGACTGGTGGCCCCGCCCAATGATAGTCCGGCGTCTCCCCTTGCGCCCCGCCTCCGGACTCTGCTTCCAATAGGAGGCCGGCGGGGGCGGGCCGCGCGGGCATCCTCTCCAGCTGAGGCCGCGGCCGGAGCCAGACTGGGGCGCGGGAGAGGCAGGTACCGGCGCGGTCCGCGCAGCCCCAGGCGCTAGAGCTGCGCTCGCGGCAGGAAGGACGGTTCCCGGGGGAGCCAGGGACCGAGGCGTCCGAGCAGGCGGGATTTGCGCCTGGCCGGGCACGGTCCGAAGTCCGCGCTATGGGAGAAGAGAAATACTTGCCTGAGCTGATGGCAGAGAAGGATAGCCTGGATCCATCTTTTGTGCACGCGTCGCGCCTTCTGGCGGAAGGTAGGACCGGCCGGGCTCCTGCCAGCCCGGGCAGGGCGAAGTTGGGGAGGGTGACTGCTCCGTTGGGCAGAAACTGTCCCCGAGAGCTGCTTCCGAATGCAGGAGCACAGCGCTGGTTGCCTTGCTCCTCTGAGGCTCAATTAGCCCTGAGGTCTAATGGCAGGGTGATGCGACCTGTTAGGGTCCTGGACAGGGAAACCAGCAAGTGTCAGGTGGTCCACCGGGACCTTGTCACTTTGCAGAAGCCAGCAAAATCAGTTCAGGAGTAAATGCGATCCATGGAGTGTTCTGAGAGTATCTTGGTCACAGATCAGCGTTATTTATTTATTTATTTATTTATTATTTTTCCTTCTGCGTTTCGAAGTGATTTTGATGCCCATTTACTCGGTATTTCCCCTGGAAAGTCTTAGAATTATTCAGCAATGAAGTATGCATGTTCCTATATTTATGTGAGTGTTGTATGCAGAGGCTAAAGGGCTTATAAATGTATTCGAAACGTGATGATTGGGTACTATTCAAAATATTGGTCCCTGGGAACGCTCCAGCATTGATCAACCGATTTTTAACCCAGGTGTGCGTCTTCTTTTTGTCTGCTGTACCTGAGATGTAGCGGAGATTCGGTTCCCAGAGGAACATCTATGTCTTGCCTCTTGCATTGCCTTGAAAGGTCGTTTGAGAAGAGGTACACAGGAAAACTTCTTCGTCAGAAACATTAACCCCCTATAATTCCATATATCTGAAGCAATGGTAGCAACTAAAGATATCCCTGATACCTGGTACCCTCGACTCTCCTTTTTAACACAACTGCAGAATTTTTAGATGAATGTTTCATTAATAATGAAGTGCTTCGTCCTCAAACTGGCTACAGTGCAGCTTTGTAGCTTGAGGTCTTACCCACTAGAAGAATCGGTGCTCTTTCTCTCCTCTAGCCCTCTCAGGATTAAAATACATTTGAGATTTAGTTGTACATCGTAGAAAAAAATTTTACTCTTCATACGATTCAGAGACATTAGATGTATTTTGGCATTTTTGGTGGTTGCTATTTATTTTAACCTACAATAACAAAGTATCTCATGAAAGACGGCCAGGAAAATGGGGACAATTTGAAATACACTGTTTTCAAGGGAAAAGCTGGCTTTGTAGAGTAGTTAGGCAGTGATACGCAGTCATGTTTACCACTATGTAATAATCAAGTGATAATAAATGAAACTGAAAAACTAAAGTCACGCACGAACAGGACTCTTCTCTGCTGCCAGAAAGCGACTGTATATTGAAACTAATGACTCAATAAAGATGAACAGATTAAAAATGGATTCTTCGATTGCTCGCTTCAGCCCTTTCTTCAGAAGTGTTTCCATTCAGTGTACAATGAAAACAGATTCATAATCTTCTCTGACCCGGTAACTGGAGCTCTCTTTGGGACAGATGGCTCAATAATTAGCTCATCAGTTATTAATGTGTATTAATTGTACTTTTAAAACTTACAGAACTAAGAGACATAAGTCTGACCAGGGTGAGATGTGTGCATATTCTTGACCAGTAAAACAGTCAGGAGACCACTAAGTATTTGGTTTCCTGCTGTTTTTTTCTTTCCCAAACCCTAGTCTTGAGACTTAGGAAATTGTTCTAATGTACCTTGTAATTTAATTTTTTCCCAGCAGGGGGAAGCATGGACTGCTTTTGTAATGGATTATTTAAAAAAAAGCTCCGGACTAGAAAGGCATCTCAGTAAGAAACAAAGAGGGTGCCTACATTTCAGAGAATTCCTAATGAGAAAAGAGAGAAAGAAAAGGAAAGAGGTGGTGGGCAGTAATCCTAGAGTAGTCAGACAGCGCCGTGAAAAGATGCACAGGGTCCCCATCACTTCTGTAACTCTAGCCCGGGTTCTTACACACGCCTACCAGAGTGTAAGCTGAGTGTGCTTTGGAGTTTGAGTGAATCATAATGCACGTGTTGCATTATAGATTTTTTTCCATTGTCTTCTCAAAGGCCATTTGTAAAGGTTTCTAGGATCACTGTAGAGGTTTTATTTCTCATACCTGGAAATGCTGCCTTTGAAGGCATCGGCTATAAATAAACCTGACACAGATACTCAAGTGGGAGGAAGGTGCACACTGGCGTGCACGTCAGCAGTGCTGGGCAGACAGTCTCGAGACTGAGGCGGGCGATAAGAATGATCCAGATGATTCCAGTCTCTGGAATGAGTTTCTAGAAGCAGTGACAAAAAGCAGTGAACTCTCACGGTGACTTCTTTTGCTTTGCAATTAGTGACAGATAGAACAGTACTCTCATTGCTTGTGTCTGTGGGCTTCGAATTACTTTCTTTGGTTCTTTTTATTGAATTTTATTTCATTTGTTTCTGTTTTATGTTTTCAGTAGGGGGTCATACTAAAATGATTACAAGCAAATAATTTATGATTTTGACTATTATTTACAGCAGATCTTGAATAATATGGTTTAAAGGGGTTTGCATAATGCATTTGGTTAAAGTAACTTCCCTACAACTTTATGTAGTTAGCCATTTGTTATGGAGGATGATTTTGAACCTGCTAAGAGAGCAAAGCCAGCATGCTGCTTAAAGTTCTGGCCCAGATCCGACTCTACTTTAGCACTGGGGTTACATGAGGTTACTTGTATCTATGTTCTCTCCATTTGATTCCATGATTATTTAAACCTGAATTTTGTAAGCTTTCCTTCCCTGGGCCCAGTGTTCTTGCCTCAAAGAAAAGAGTGAGAATAGGGGATCAGAATGTTTCTGGAATTCACTCCCAGATGCCCGCAGCTGAGAAGAGTGATGTTTTTGCATTCATTCTGAACAGGGGGAAAAAATCAATAGCTGAACATTTTTGGTAATTTTTTTCATTCCTTCCCAGTATAATTAAATATAATAATAATACATTTATTTCACTATAGCATTCTTTGAGGCATGCACATGATGCGGTATAGTGGAGACAGATTCATGCTCTTAAGTCTGTTGCCCGACTTTGAAGGCCTGGGTCTTGTATGTGAAGTGCATGCTTGAACACGTGCTTGTTTTGGTTGCACTTGCTGTGTGGCAGGTTCATACTTCTCGATTCAATGGTGGCATTTAATACGTTCAGAAGCATTATTAAATTCAAGTGAAAATGACTCAGACAAGGCTTTCCAGTCTGTGTTCTTCACAAATATTGATGGATTAACCAATGTTTTTAGCTAATTAGTGGTGAGGTGAAATCAAAGGTTAACAAATACAAGTAGTTTCTGAGCTCCTCTAGGGGCTGTTGCCAGAGTTTGGTGAAAGGCTTGATCCAGCAACCACAGTCAACCTTTATGTTTACAGAGATATATGGATTTTTAAAAATGAGAAGATAACATAAATTTTTATTTATCACAAACAAAAACATATCAAAACTGAGTTAGATTTAAATTCTCAGTAAGGATCACTTTAAAATTTAGATCATATTCCCTACATGTTCTCCACCAAGCCAGTCAAGGTTGTAAGTTATGGGACTTACTGACCCTGTGCCTAAAATCATCTTCTGGTTAAGAAAAAAAAAATCTACTCACACAACAATTTCAGTGGATGAATATAATGTTTTTTTTTCACTCTGTTGAATTAGTGTACTCTTATTTATATTTTAAAAATAAAAACAATCATGGGCACAAATTAAAATTTTGTTATTTTAGTCTGTTTTCAAACCAATTAATAACACAGTAAAGCAATCCAATTCAGCATGTAACACATCTGATACTGAGTACTGACAATTCCACCATCCGAGAGGCCCATGAAGATGCATTTGTTTTCATGTATGTTACACTCTTTTTTCCACCCGTAAAACAGGAAATGTAATACTTATCAGACAGTTATTTTGAGGTAAATATTTTTGCTTACAGTAAAATGGGGAGAATTTTATATAAATAAAAAAATACATTTCTTTAGCATTTGAATATGTCTGTTTAACCATATTTGGGACTAGCTTTGATAAGAAAAGGAAAATAATTCCTACTTTGCTCTTTGAATCAATGCTGAATGAAATTTTAACTCATAAACAAAGTGAGAAAACAGATTTTCTTATAGCACATGATGACAGGGAGAGAGCTTTTAAAATGCTCCTCTCCCATCAGTTTTATTTTTTCCTTTCAGTGATGAAGCAGATTCCATGTCCATCCTCACATGCAGACCCCATGTCCATCCTCACATGCAGACCCCACGTCCATCCTCACATGCAGATTCCATGTCCATCCTCACATGCAGACCCCATGTCCATCCTCACATGCAGTGCCCATGTCCATCCTCACATGCAGTCCCCATGTCCATCCTCACATGCAGTCCCCATGTCCATCCTCACATGCAGTCCCCATGTCCATCCTCACATGCAGCTTCCATGTCCATCCTCACATGCAGACCCCATGTCCATCTTCACATACAGACCCTATGTCCCCATCCTCACATACAGATCCTACTTTCACCCTTACATGCAGCTCCCATGTTCATCCTCACATGCAGGCTCCATGTCCATCCTCACATGCTGGCTCTAAGTTCATCCTCACGTGCATATCCCATGTCCATCCTTACACGGGGCTCCCATGTCCTTTTATGTAGGCTCTATGTTCATCCTCACATACTTTTAACAACAAAGGACGGATTACGTTCTTTCAAGGTTAACCCACGTCTACATCACCAGTGCTTCCCATGTATCGTGAGCTTGTTTTAGAGACACATTCTTTCCTCGGGTCTCCCACTTCTGTTTATTCTTGTAGCTGCCTTTTCAACATGAATAACTTAAAGAATAGAATGTGTCTCACTTGCAAACGCAGTAATATTAATCTTGCTTGACACTTATCCTCCCTTGTGTCTTTCAAGTGTCTGATGTTATCAGTCTGCACCTGGTTCCCTCATTTTTCTTCCTTTATGTCCCTGAAACACTTGAGTCTAGCCTGTGTCTTCACCACTGCCCTAAAACAGTCACTCTAGCGACAGAGTCACACACAGTCACTGCCCTGTCCAGTTTCTCTCTACTTTCTCCTTACTCATCAGGCCTGTGCTTCCTACTGTTGATACTCTAGCAGGGCCTGTCCCCTCCCTGGCTTGTACCTCTGGCTGTGGTGGCTTTACCTTCCTGCCTCTCGCCTCACTTCAGTAAACACTGTGCTTTCACAAGGATTTTTTTTTTTTTTTGGTTCTTTTTTGTTTTTGTTTTTGAGACAGGGTTTCTCTGTGTAGCTCTAGCTGTCCTGGAACTCACTCTGTAGACCAGGCTGGCCTCGCACTCAGAAATCCGCCTGCCTCTGCCTCCCAAGTGCTGGTGTTAAAGGGGTGCACCGCCTGGCAAGGATTAATTCAAAACGGAAACATGTAGTTCATACTCTCTGGTACTCTTGCTACATATCTCCTTTGCCAGTCTCATCTCTCAATCCTTTCTGCTTGATTTATCTCACCTGTGACAAAGAAGTCACTTCCCTGTGGCCACTCTCTACCTGTCCATCCAAGCTGTGCTACCTGGTTTCTCAAGATCATGGGTCATCATTCCAGGGTAGACTGGTCCATCTCAGAAGACTTCTCTCATAAAACAGAGAAAAAAATCAGGATTGACTCAATTGTATTCCCCATGAAAGCTGTTCATACCACGCTGCTCAGCACACTCAGGGAAAGTTTTTCCTCAGCAGACTTCAGAATCTGCCCCCGGGGGCCTCTTTTCCTACGCCATCTGGCATGATACAGAGTTGTCTGCCTCTTTTCTCCCGCCTGTAACTAGGGTTTTGTATGTGTCGTGACTCTCTGGAAAGACCTCCCTTCATTTGTCTACCTGGTTGGAATTATTATTAACTCAACAATTTGGGCCAGGCAACCCCTTAATCTGGGAAAATAGCGTGTTTACTCATCTGTCATTTGTTATGGATTAGGAGAACCTGCCTCTTGTTTTTGACCTTAGCACAGCTACACTGCAACCTGCAGTTCTACTGGATTTTGTCTTTCTTCCCTCTAGCTGGGAAGTTGGATTTGTGACTTAGGTCTGAATCCTTAGTGCCTGTCTTCATTTTCTGGGTCTGATAGATGGTTACTAAGTGGTTGACATCAATCTTACATATTACCCTTATTCTAGTTAGAGATGGGATCCAGTTTTGTAGACCCAGAACAGAGAAATCGTGGGGGGGAGATGATTGGGGAATAATTGGGGGGAGAGGAATTATGGGATGTATGGTGGGGGGAACTGGGAAAGGGGAAAGCCTTTAGAATGTAAACAAAGAATATAGACAATAAAAATTAAAAATAAAAATCCCTGAAATTCCTTCCCTGTTGAATTCAGTCATATTTTATCAAGCCTTACTTCCAAACACAGAGGATCATTTTAAGAGCATGTATTCACAAAAAAAAAAAAAAAAAAAAAAAAAGAAGAAAGAAAAAAAAACCCACAAACTTGTTTTGCAGTAGTTACGTATTTGCCAGTAATTGTGAAATCAGAGGCAGTTTTAGTATATAATATCCAAAACTGAGGCGATGGCATTGATGCGTTGTTGTGTTTTGTGTGGTCCTGTAGGCCTGTTTGATTACCACTGTTGAGATGCCCAGCTGCCTCCACCACAGACACCCTCTTCCGTTCATGCCTAGGTTACTTCCCTCACAGTGGTTTGGACTATTTGTTTACAGTCAATTCTGTTCTTTTGTCCGACATCCCTTCCTTTCCCCTTCCTTCTTGGATTCTCATGAAAAAAGGGTATACACCTTTTTCTGTAGTCTCCGACCTCCATCCAGTGGCTGGCAATGGGTATCTATCTGCATGTCTCACTCGGCTGCTGGCAGAGCCTCTCAGAGGACAAGCACGCTAGGCTCCTGTCTATCACGGCACAACATAGCATCAGTAAAGGTGCTAATGTTCCGTGCCTGTTCATGGCATGGATCCCAAATTGGGCTGCTCGCTGGTCAGGCATTCATTCATTCTCTACTCAATTTTTGTCTCTGTGTTTCTTTAGAGAGGAACAACATTTTGGGTTAATATTTTTTGAAGGTTGGTTGTTATCTCCATCGCCTTCACTATGGGCACTGTCTAACTGTCGGAGATGGTCTCTTCAGGTTCCATAGCCCCATTGTTGGGAACTTCGGCTAAGGTCGCTCACATGGAGTCCTGGGAGCCTCCTCCACCCCGGGTTCCTGGAACGTTCTAGAGGATCCCCCTAACCTCCACTCCTGGCATATTTCCATTCATTCTCCTGGCCCTCTGGGTTTCTCTACTGTTTTACCCTAGACCTGATTCTGTGCTCCTTTTTCTCTCCCCCTTCCCTCTCCCACCCAGTAATTCCCTCCCTCTGTCTCCAGTAATTATTTTGTTCTACCTTCTAAGTGTGATTGAAGCATGCTCACTTGGGTCTTCCCTCTTGTCATGTATCTTTTTGTTCTGTATATATTATAAGACATATGTATTGTTGAGTGGTCGTGGCTCACACCTTTAATCCCTGCACTGGGGAGGGAAGCAGAGACACCGAGGAGCCACAAATACCTTATATTTAAGTGTGCTGTTAAGGATGCCTAGTCCAGAGAGGCATAAGTGTACATTTCAGCACTTTTATTTTCAATTTAATAACTTAGAAATTATTGGAGAAGTTGTGTATTTGCCAATGTACTTTCTTTCCAATTTCTTTTAAAGGAGAACTGCTTATATTTCTTGAATTTTTCTCTCAACCAATTTTTCTCTCTGTGAGTTTGAGGCCAACCAGGTCTACAGAGTGCAAGGGCTACATAGAGATATCCTGCTTAAAAACAAAACAAAACAAAACAAAATAAATAAATAAATTCAATATATATTAACTGAAATTATATTCTTACAATCTGTACTTTTAAAACTATCAATAGTTATATTTTACTATAATTGTAGGTTAAAAATGATACTTTCCAAAATAAAAAATGGTAAATTTCAATAAAATAATGACCTAGATATAGATTTTTCTTTTTAAAAAAGGCACAATTGGTAGTTGATTTATCAAATAGCAAGCACTCATTGTTATAGGAGCCCTCATTTTCTTTTTTTTTTTTTTTTAGTTATTTTTATTTTCTATATTCTATGTTTACATTTCAAAGGCTTTCCCCTTTCCCAGTTCCCACCCACCATAGTTCCCATAGTTCTTCTCCCCCCCAACTATTCCCCAATCATTCCCCCTCCCCCCTCGGTTTCTTTACTAAACTGGATGCAATCTTTACATGCCCAGGGTCCTCTCCTTTCTTCTTCTTGGGAATCATTTGACTTGCTATTTGTGTCTTGAGTATTTAGTGCTTCTGGGCTCATTAATATCCACTTATCAGTGATTGCATTTCATGTGCATTCTTTTGTGATTGGGTTAGCTCACTCAGGATGATATTTTCCAGGTCTAACCATTTACCTACAAATTGCATGAATTCATTATTTTTAATTGCTGAGTAGTATTCCATTGTATAAATATACCACATTTTCTGTATCCATTCCTCCTTTGAGGGATATTTGGGCTCCTTCCAATTTCTGGCTATTATAAACAAGGCTGCTATAAACATAGTGGAGCATGTGTCTTTATTGCATGTAGGGGAATCCTCTGGGTATATGCCCAGGAGTGGTATGCCAGGGTCCTCTGGAAGTGCCATGCCCAATTTTCTGAGGAACCGCCAAACTGATTTCCAGAGTGGTTTTACCATTTTGCAATCCCACCAACAGTGGAGGAGTGTTCCTCTTTCTCCACATCCTCGCCAGCACTTGTTGTCTCTTCAGTTTTTAATCTTAGTCATTCTGACTGGTGTGAGGTGGAATCTCAGGGTTGTTTTGATTTGCATTTCCCTGATGACTAATGATGTTGAACATCTCTTAAGGTGTTTCTCGGCCATCCGAATTTCTTCTGGTGAAAATTTTTTGTTTAGCTCTGTGCCCCATTTTTTGATAGGGTTATTTGGTTCTTTGCGGTCTAACTTCTTGAGTTCTTTGTATATATTGGATATTAGCCCTCTGTCGGATGTGGGGTTGGTAAAGATCTTTTCCCACTTTGTTGGTTGCCGTTTTGTCCTTCGGACAGTGTCCTTTGCTTTGCAGAAACTTTGTAATTTTATGAGGTCCCATTTGTCGATTCTTGATCTTAGTGCGTACGCTATTGGTGTTCTGTTCAGGAACTTTTCCCCTGTGCCCAAGTCCTCCAGGGTCTTCCCAAGTTTCTTTTCTAATAGTTTCAGTGTGTCTGGTTTTATGTGGAGGTCCTTGATCCACTTGGAGTTGATCTTAGAGCAAAGAGATAAGAGTGGGTCAATTCGCATTCTTCTGCATGTTGACCTCCAGTTGAACCAGCACCATTTGTTGAAAAGGCTATCTTTATTCCATCGGATGGTTGTGGCTCCTTTATCAAAGATCAAGTGACCATAAGTCTGTGGGTTAATTTCAGGGTCTTCAATCCTGTTCCATTGATCTGTTTGCCTGTTGTTATACCAATACCATGCAGTTTTTAACACAATTGCTCTGTAGTACTGCTTGAAGTCAGGGATATTGATTCCCCCAGAAGTCCTTTTATTGTTGAGAATAGTTTTAGCTATCCTGGGTTTTTTGTTGCTCCAGATGAATTTGAGAATTGCTCTTTCTAGATCTATGAAGAATTGAGTTGGGATTTTGATGGGGATTGCATTGAATCTGTATATTGCTTTTGGCAAGATGGCCATTTTTACTATATTGATCCTGCCAATCCAGGAGCAAGAAATATTTTTCCATCTTCTGAGGTCTTCTTCGATTTCTTTCTTCAAGGACTTGAAGTTCCTGTTGTACAGATCTTTCGCTTGTTTGGTTAGAGTTACGCCAAGATACTTTATGTTGTTTGTGGCTATTGTGAAGGGTGTTATTTCCCTAATTTCTTTCTCAGCCTGCTTGTCCTTTGAGTACAAGAAGGCCACTGACTTGCTTGAGTTAATTTTATAACCTGCCACTTTGCTGAAGTTGTTTATCAGCTGTAGAAGTTCTCTGGTGGAGTTTTTTGGGTCGCTTAGGTAAACTATCATATCGTCTGCAAATAATGATAGTTTCACTTCTTCCTTTCCAATTTGTATCCCTTTGACTTCCTTATGTTGTCTAATTGCTCTTGCTAGAACTTCAAGTACTATATTGAAAAGATATGGAGAGAGAGGGCAGCCTTGTCTAGTCCCTGATTTTAGTGGGAATGCTTCAAGTTTCTCTCCATTTATTTTGATGTTGGCTACTGGTTTGCTGTAGATTGCTTTTACTATGTTTAGGTATGGGCCTTGAATTCCTGCTCTTTCCAAGACTTTTAGCATGAAAGGATGCTGAATTTTGTCGAATGCTTTTTCAGCATCTAATGAGATGACCATGTGGTTTTTTTCTTTCAGTTTGTTTATGTAGTGGATTACATTGATGGATTTCCGTATATTGAACCATCCCTGCATCCCTGGGATGAAGCCTACTTGATCATGGTGGATGATCGTTTTGATGTGCTCTTGGATTCGGTTAGCAAGAATTTTATTTAGTATTTTTGCATCTATATTCATCAGAGAAATTGGCCTGAAGTTCTCTTTCTTTGTTGGATCTTTTTGTGGTTTAGGTATTAGCGTAATTGTGGCTTCGAAGAATGAGTTGGGCAGTGTCCCTTCTGTCTCTATTTTGTGGAATAGTTTGGAGAGTATTGGTGTTAAGTCTTCTTTGAAGGTCTGGTAGAATTCTGCACTAAAACCATCTGGTCCCGTACTTTTTTTGGTTGGGAGGCTTTCTATAACCCCTTCTATTTCTTTAGGGGTTATGGGACTATTTAGCTGGTCTACTTGATGCTGATTTAATTTTGGTATTTGATATCTGTCTAGGAAATTGTCCATTTCCTCCAGATTCTCCAGTTGTTTTGAGTATAGACCTTTGTAGTAGGATCTGATGATCTTTTGAATTTCCTCAGTTTCTGTTGTTATGTCTCCCTTTTCATTTCTAATTTTGTTAATTTGTATACTGTCTCTGTGTCCTTTGGTTAGTCTGGCTAAGGGTTTATCTATCTTGTTGATTTTCTCAAAGAACCAGCTCCTGGTCTTGTTGATTCTTTGTATGGTTCTCTTTGTTTCTATTTGATTGATTTCAGCCCTGAGTTTGATGATTTCTTGTCTTCTACTCCTCCTGGGTGAATTAACTTGTTTTTCTTCCAGAGCTTTAAGGTGTGCCATTAAGCTGCTAGTGTATGCTCTCTCCAGTTTCTTTTTGGATGCACTTAGAGCTATGAGTTTTCCTCTTAGCACTGCTTTCATTGTGTCCCATAGATTTGGGTAGGTTGTACCTTCATTTTCATTGAATTCTAAAAAGTCTTTGATTTCTTTTTTTATTTCTTCCTTGACCAAGGTGTCATTGAGTAGAGTATTGTTCAGTTTCCATGTGTATGTGGGCTTTCTGTTGTTTTTGTTGCTATTGAAGACCACTCTTACTCCATGGTGATCTGCTAAGAGGCATGGGATTAGCTCGATCTTCTTGTATTTGTTGACATCTGTCTTGTGACCGATTATATGGTCTATTTTGGAGAAGGTACCATGCGGTGCTGAGAAAAAGGTATATTCTTTAGCTTTAGGATGAAATGTTCTATATATATCTGTTAAATCCAATTGGTCCAGAGTTTCAATTAGTTTCACTGTGTCCCTGTTTAGTTTCTGCTTTCCTGATCGGTCCATTGAGGAGAGTGGGGTGTTGAAGTCACCCACAATTATTGTGTTAGGTGTAATGTGTGCTTTAAGCTTTAGTAAGGTTTCTTTTACGAAGGAGGGTGCCCTTGCATTTGGAGCATAGATGTTCAGTATTGAGAGCTCTTCCTGGTGGATTTTCCCTTTGGCCAGCAAGAAGTGACCTTCTGAGTCTCTTTGGATGATTTTAGGTTGAAAGTCAATTTTATCTGATATTAGAATGGCTACTCCAGCTTGTTTCCTGAGACCATTTGCTTGTAAAATTGTCCTCCAGCCTTTTACTCTAAGGTAGTGTTTGTCTTTAACACTGAGATGTGTTTCCTGTATGCAGCAAAATGTAGGGTCCTGTTTCCGTATCCAGTCTGTTAATCTATGTCTTTTTATTGGGGAATTGAGTCCATTGACGTTAAGAGATATTAAGGAATAGTAATTATTACCTCCAGACATTTTTGAAATTATATTTATTTATCTTATTTATTTTTTATATTCGAGAGGTTATCTTCTTTTGGGTTTGATGAGAGGAGGTTTCTATCTTGCTTCTTCCCGGGTGTAGTTTCCGTCCTTGTCTTGGTGTTTTCCCCCTATTATCCTTTGTAGGGCTGGATTTGTGGAGAGATATCTTGCAAATTTGGTTTTGTCATGGAATACCTTGATGTCTCCATCAATGGCAATTGAGAGTTTTGCTGGGTAAAGTAGTTTTGGCTGAAGTTTGTGTTCTCTTAGAGTTTGCATGATATCTGCCCAGGATCTTCTAGCTTTCATGGTCTCAGGTGAGAAGTCTGGTGTTATTCTGATAGGTTTTCCTTTATATGTTACTTGGCCTTTTTCTCTTGCTGCCTTTAGTATTCTTTCTTTGTTTATTACATTTGGAGTTTTGATTATTATGTGACGGGATGTATTTCTGTTCTGGTCCAGTCTGTTTGGGGTTCTATAGGCTTCTTGTATATTCATGGGCATCTCTCTCCTTAGGTTGGGGAAGTTTTCTTCCATAATTTTATAGAAGATATTAGCTGGCCCTTTAACTTGTAAATCTTCACTCTCGTCTATACCTATAATCCTTAGGTTTGGTCTTCTCATAGTGTCTTGGATTTCCTGGATGTTTTGGGTTACCACCTTTTTGCATTTAGTATTTTCTTTGACTGTTGAATCAATGGTTCCTATGGTATCTTCGGCTTCTGAGATTCTGTCTTCTATCTCTTGTATTCTATTGTTGATACTTGCGTCTATGGCCCCTGATTTCTTCCCCAGGTTTTCTATCTCCAATGTTGTCTCCCTCTGTGATTTCTTAGTTGTTTCTACTTCTGTTTTTAGTATCTGGATGGATGTGCTCAGATCTTTCGCTTGCTTGATTGTGTTTTCATGTATTTCTTTAATAGATTTTTGTGCTTCCTCTTTCATAGCTTCTACTTGTTGGCCCACGTTCTTCTGTAGTTCTTTAAGTGACTTTTGTCTTTCTTCCTTATTGTCTTCTTCTCTTTGATCCATCTTCTCCTGCATTTCTTGAAGTGATTTTTGTATTTGCCTCGTAAAGGCTTCTAACTTTTGATCCATTTTCTCCTCTATTTCTTCACGAGATTTTTCTATGTGTTCAGCTACCAGCATCCTGACCAGTGATTTTATATCCAAGTCTTGTTTTTCTGGTGTTTTAGGGTATCCAGGGATTCCTGTTGTTGGAGAACTGGGTTCAGATGCTGTCATGTTGCCTTGATTTTTGTTAGTAACGTTCCTTCGTTTTCCTTTTGCCATCTGGTTATTTCTGGTTTTAGTTGGCCTTGTTGTCAGTGGCTGGTGTTTGAATCTCCTGTGAGGCTGGGCTCACCTGTTGTTTCTCTATTGGTGAATATGTGTGACTGCTGCTTTAAGGGATCATAAGCTGGCTGCCACCCATGCGATTGTAGCCCCTGTTGGAGTCTGTCTACCTGGGCTTCTCCAGCTGTGTCCTGGTTGCAAGGAACTCCGAGAGCCTAGCAGATCCCCCGTGAGGGTAGCCCTGGAAGGGGTGTTTACCTGGGCCTTTCCAGCTGTGTCCTGGTTGCAATATGGAGGCCCGCCGCTACACCGCTGGTCTAGGGGCCGGCGAGCTGGTTGCAGAACGCAGCTTAGGTGCTCACCCGAGGGCGGGGATGTCCCACAGAGCCTGGGCCTTTCCAGCTGTGTCCTGGTTGTGATATGGAGGCCCGCCGCTACTCCGCTGGTCTAGGGGCCGGCGAGCTGGTTGCAGAAGCAGCCTTGGTGCTCACCAGAGGGCTCGGGGATGTCCCACAGAGCCTAGGCGGGACTCTGCCTGCTTGGCTCCGAGACCCTAGCAGATACCCCCGTGAGTGTAGCCCTGGAAGGGGTGTTTACCTGGGCCTTTCCAGCTGTGTCCTGGTTGCAATATGGAGGCCCGCCGCTACACCGCTGGTCTAGGGGCCGGCGAGCTGGTTGCAGAACGCAGCTTAGGTGCTCACCCGAGGGCGGGGATGTCCCACAGAGCCTGGGCCTTTCCAGCTGTGTCCTGGTTGCAATATGGAGGCCCGCCGCTACACCGCTGGTCCAGGGGCCGGCGAGCTGGTTGCAGAACGCAGCCTTGGTACTCACCAGAGGGCTCGGGGATGTCCCACAGAGCCTAGGCGGGACTCCGAGCCCTCATTTTCCTAAGGGAAAAATCCTGTAATGACTACATGCTTGATACTCCCAGCATTTGAGGAGTCAGGACCCACTCATTTCTTTGCTATATCACTATCTTCTTCTTGAAATTAGTTTTCCACAACTTATCTTCATTCCTAGGCTCACTGATTCACAATGGAAAGGTGCTAAACATTTAAGAACAATGGAATTGCTTTAAGTTACTTTCTATAAACATTCTTAATTTAGCTATAGTTTGGGAGACATTCTATTAGGCTAGGACCCTATTACATTTAATCACACAATCACACCTGTCCTTTAATGTGAGCTGGTGACAACGTTATACAATAAAGATATGCTGTTGGTATACATAGAAATATTACATGATTAATTTATGAAGTCTTTGTGCCATAGGGCATTTTACACATTCACATGTGTGCGCAATGCACACAAGTATGCATACATGCTGACGATATCAGATGTCAGTAGTTTATGGATGGTCTGCTAGGTTTCTTGTAAATCTCAAAGAACAGTTATTTTGGAGATCACAGGGATTCAGAGTCACCATGCCTACTATTGACTGTTCATAGGTTATGATCTTTGTGGGGGAACTGCATGGGGTGTTGTACAAGGCTTACCTTGACGTTACCCACAAATCACAATAGACTATTATTGGCACTGTTCTTACATTTGACAGGACTTAATGCTTATTATTTATCAAATTTCATATAGGAAAATAAATTCTGATCTGATATCCAGATTTTCACACCCAGAGGCCATTAAATATACTACTTCCCAGGGAAAAGACAAGAATTATTCATGCTTTGAAGGAAGGTCAGATGTGTAAAGTTCATGTAGGAGAGTTAATATTAAGTTTTCAGTAAACTGCTCATATTAGTTTATTTACCAATTCAACTATTACATGAATTAATATGCAGTTGTAAAATAACTACAATGAGTAAAAGGTGCATAGATTAGCGGTATTGGGATTTACAGTATACACTCACACGGAAATGCCCCAAATACCTTATATTTAAGTGTGCTGTTAAGGATGCTTAGTAATATTCCAGACAGGCATAAGTGAACATTCCAGTATGTTTTTATTTTCAATTTAATAACTCAGAAAATATTGGAGAAGTTGTGTCATTTGCAAAGGTACTTTCTTTCCAATTTCTTTTAGAGGAGAACTGCTTATATTTGTTGAATTTTTTTTTCTCAGCCAAGAAAACCTCTTTCATGGCTCTTGGGCAGTGAGGGCTTTGTTCCAAAGCAAGTGGATTGCAGATTTGGGCAGAAACAGATGTCTCAATTTAAATGTTAGCCATAGGTTGTGAGGGTTTTTTTTTTTTTTTATGATTTAATAAGTTGTAAACATATTGATTGGTGTTACTGTCCTATTATCCAAGAATATGTAATCAATGCTCATGTCCTTTAAATTTTTGATGATTAGGTTTTACTGTACTAATCAAAGAGCAGCCACTGCATGTTTTCTCCAGGGTGCATTTTAGCGGGTGTACGTCTGTATGCTGGGTGATGTCAGACCCCCAGAGCAGCTCAGCAGAGGTAGCCTTCGTGGCAAAAAAAAAAAAAAAAAAAAAAAAGAAAAAGAATTTATTTAATGACTGGAATATGATGATTAAGTAATGAGGCCCTCATTTGACATGTTTTCTTTCAAAAGTCTTTAGATTATCTTACAACAAATAAGGAATAGTGCTCTCATTTTATGAGAAGAGGTAAAGACCATGAGGGTCGCACCACTCTTGCACATTTGCTTTGAGAAGTTCATACGTGAGCACCGCTTCTGTACCATGCTTATGCTTCCCGCCTACCTCCAGGTCCTCCCATATCAGCTCCTACAGAATAAGTTCAGGAGCACTTTAAAAATATTATTTCTATATGTATATATACTTATACACATACATATACATACCCATGCTCATGTCCAGTTTTCTGAGTCTGTTTGGTCCAGTTAGCATTACTTACACATCCATGTGTCCAGGCTGACAATCTGGTACTGCAGAACCCATGCTGGAGCTCTATCCTATAGGAGGATGATTCTCTGCTCTCGGCAGTCATTGGTCACGTCTGCCAATTTAGGGGTGGGACCATAGGCAAATATTTGTTATGATTTGAAGACATGACAAAAGATGTTACTAAAAATTTACACACACACACACACACACACACACACACACACACACACTTGTTTCAGGGAAAATAAAAATCCTACTTTAGTAAAATGTTTGTTATTGTAGAATTTCCTGTTTCTTTTTAAAATAATTTTCTCCATGAAATAAAGGAATTTGATTTACACACAGTAGAGCATTCCTGTCAATTGAAAGCATAGAAATAGAATCCATTTAGTATGCTTAAGCATGTAAATATTATAAACAAAAATTGAATTAAGGCCGGGTGATGGTGGTACACGCCTGTAATCCCAGCACTTGGGAGGTAGAGGCAGGCAGATTTCTGAGTTCGAGGCCAGCATGGTCTACAGAGTGAGTTCCAGGACAGCCAGGGCTATACAGAGAAACCCTGTCTCGAAAAAACCAAAATTAAAAATAAAATTGAATTAAGTATAAAACTGGACAAAGGGGGTTTTCCATAGATAGAAAGACTTAGATTGAGTTTACATTTCTTCTTCTGGAATTCAAGATCCTGTGAAGTAGGGCCTTTTAAGTTGTGTCAGTTTGAAAGACTATATGGTGGGCTGAAGCAGATGGCATTTTATGGAATGTTACTGCTTTGGAATGGACTTACAGAATGATACATTCTGAGATTGAGTTAAACGAGTACACTAAAATTAGTGAAATACTGGAGGTTATATCACATCCACAGAAGGAGAGTTTGGTAGAATAGACCATTATGATAATTAAAAGCAATTCAATGGAGATAAAAGAAAGTGATAGGTATTGGCAATGATTTGCAATAAACCAGATGTTTTCCCTCTGACTAAAATTCATAGAATGCACACAAGCACACACATGTACAAAATGCTTATCATGTGTGTGCTGATCCTCTATTAGACATGGGATTTATGGAGCAACAGTAAAGACTTGTCCAAAATGGTTCTCTCTGCTAGCACCATCTCACATCTGCATTAGGGACGAGGGAAGGGAGTGCAGAAACTACATAAACAATTTCCATAGAGTACTGGCTGATTTTGTGTCAACTTGACACAAGCTGGAGTTATCACAGAGAAAGAAGCTTCGGTTGGGGAAGTGCCTTCATGAGATCCAGCTGTAAGGCATTTTCTCAATTAGTGATCAAGGGGGGAGGGCCCCTTGTGGGTGGTACCATCCCTGGGCTGGTAGTCTTGGGTTCTATAAGAGAGCAGGCTGAGCAAGCCAGGGGAAGCAAGCCAGTAAGTAACATCCCTCCATGGCCTCTACATCAGCTCCTGCTTCCTGACCTGCTTGAGTTCCTGTCCTGACTTCCTTTGGTGATGAACAGCAGTGTGAAAGTGTAAGCTGAATAAACCCTTTCCTCCCCAACTTGCTTCTTGGTCTTGATGTTTGTGCAGGAAGAGAAACCCTGACTAAGACAAATTGGTACCAGCAGAGTTGGGTATTCCTGTGACAACCTGACCGTGTTTTGGGGAGGACTGTGGAAAGTCTTTGGAACTTAAAACTACTCTTAATGAATCCCAATGTCACTCAAAATAACAGAAGTGAAGATCAATGTCTAAAGAGAATGGTCTTCTTTCATCATGCATGCCTTGTAAGGGATATTTAAGAGTTTGGGCCACCTGCTAAAAAATAATACTAAGCCTTTTAAGAGGATTTAAGAAGTAGAAAATGGTTCAGCATTTCATTGATACATGATATGGCTGCACTCTTGAAAAATGGCCAGTGTACCTATTAGATCCGAGCAGGACATGGTGTGGCTAAAGCAGCAGGCTGGTAAAGAAGCTCTGGAGAGCCAGAGTCAGATCCTACAGTGCAGAGAGGGATAATGCAAAGGTTACCAGCATAGTGTAAAAACTTGGTCTCCATAGAGAAGATGATAAATGAAAGTCATAATGGCTGCTGTCAAAGGTGCTCCTGGCTAATAGGGTTACAGGTACTGTCAGTTTCTGAGATGTTGCTCAGAATGTTAGCATTGAGGTCAGGTGGATATGCATTGAAGGACCAGCCGAGTGCTTAGTGCAAATTCAAGGATGCCATTCAAGACATGGGTATGGAGAACATTCTGTGCTCCAGCTGTAACCACGGTTCTCGGGAAGCAAAAACAGGAGGATTGTGAGTTTGAGGCCGGCCTATTCCACATACTGATATACATTCTGGAACTCTGCCATCACCATCAGCAGCAACAATAGCCAAAATAAACCCAAAAGGAAAGAAAAGAGCCACAAATGAGATCTAATGGATTTCAAGACAGAAAAGAAAATAAAGAAACACAGAAATGTAGAGAAAATCCATGCACAGTGGAGAACAAATAGGAGCTTACTTCCGGGGAAGGGGAATGCTGACTTCATAGGGCAGCATATAGAACTGTCTGGAAATGGCAATAGTTATCACCTTAACCTACACACACAGTGAATTTGTGTGGTTAAACGTCATAGGGAGTGAAGGAAGGAGAGAGCCCTTAGAGTGTAGATTAAATCACCAGTGTTGCAGCTCTGCTCCTCCTGCCTGTTTTCTGTTCCTGTAAGTGAAGGCCTTGATTCTGAGTTGAGGCTTTTAAACTTAATGTGCTCCTTGACCTCGTGTCTCATGTGAGAGCAGTCCTGAACTGAGGAAATAATGATGGTGTTCTGTTTAATATTAACTATTATTATGAATTATTGTAATTAATTTACTAAGTATAAATAGCACATTACTACCCTTTGTCCCTCCATGCCCATTATTTACCTGATGTGATCTATTTCCCCAGTCCATCACTGTGACAAAGAACATACTTTATTAGGATTACATCATATGATTACATCATAACACTCATCCTAGGATCTTTTCTAAGGCCCATCCTTGGCATTCCACGCCTTTTACTCGCCCAGATCCCTTGTTTACGTCTGCTTTTCCTTCTGCTGGTTTATATTGACTTGTTGGAATGTCAGACCTTGAAAACCATTGCCTCCTTCCTGATGCTCTTTCTCCTTCTTGTGTGGTTCCACACTTCAGTTAAAAATGTACCACTGGTATTTTGGCGGATGGAGTAATGGTCTACTCATGATCGGGAGATGGGAGGCCTGAATCAGCCATGCTGGAGATCCTAACACTTCTTCTAGTGTACTGGGCTGGATAAAAAGACACACATATTCCTTTGTAGATAAACACTCATGAACACACACCCCAGCGCGTCCTCTTTCCTTGTGGCATGGGACACCAGACCTGTTCCATTCTGGGATAGCAAAGACATTGAGGCCGTAAGAAAAAGCAGGTACTTTGGTGCCACTTAAAATATATGTCTTGGATTAAACATTATTTTGTGAAGCATTTATTCTAACTTGAGTGGGAGATTTGTTTGCAAAATTACTAGCTTATTTCTTACTCTGGAATGGGATAAAAAAGAATCATTTGAAAGCTACTACTGTTCTAGTGGAAAGGACTTGGCAGGTCAAGGGGAAAGGCAACTTCCACCTCTGCTACCTGGTTGTTTTCTCATTTTCTCAGTTCCTATTGGCCTTTAGTTCCTTGGGAAAACACAGTTTCTTGGATACACAACTTACCTGATAAATTATTTGTATTTTTATATGAAGTATTTATATATGGTGCAGGTATTAACAGCACCTATTTTCTCTAACTCTTTCGTTGTTTGTGGTTTTCTTACTTAAAAAAACATGAGGTGAAATTTGTTAACCACACATATCTTTAAGACGGACACATGGCGAAATTTGTGAATTATAAAATCTTTGTAAATAACACCCTTGGCCACACAGATAACATTCCCATCAACTCAGATAGTGCCTTCCCCTCCCCTTCCCATGACCCTCACGTAACAAGCACTGTTGTGACTTTTGCATTAATATACTGTCTAATCATCCCTCACTGTATCTCTAGTCGTCATCTGGGCTGTGGTGTCCCCCCCCCCCCCCCGCTGCTTAGTTCCTTTATGGCAGAATATCTGCTCCGTCTTACAAAGTGTCACAGTTTGTCTTCTCTTCTGAGTAGACATGTGGACGATTTTCTGTGGTGCATTATTATCTGAATAAATTGTTGCAAATGTTCATAATCCATTTTGCCCTGTCTGGTAGGACATCAGTGTAGCAATGTAGCTCCAGCTGTCCTGGAATACTCCAAGTATCCCCAAGATGGATGTTAAAGTTTGCTTCCTTGGCTTCTTAAGTAGAGAGCACAGTCTCGAGTCCTGGCTTAGGCAATGTTTCTTTGTGTGGAGCAGAGTTGGCAGTGACTGAAGCACCATTTTGTTTTACCTTATGTGAGATGCATGACCCATTCTCTGCAGTCCACCGGGCCGTGTCACATCTCTCCAGGAATGTGTTAACATTCACGCAGTGGCCATCCTTTCAGGCCATTGTTTGAAGTTCCCAGTCTGTTTAATAACAGAAATTCTGTTAATTTTAAGAGTTAAGACAATGTGGCTTCCATTCAGATTTCCTTGATCCATAACGATGGGGAACATCTTTTGTGTGCTTTTTGTTTTCATCAAAACAATTGTGTTGACATTTTAAATTGGACTGTTGCTCTTTTACTGTCATGGGGGGGCTATGTGTATGTTCTGTATTCATGTCTTTTATTAACCACAGGAATTGCAAATATCTCATCCCAGTGTACAACTCAAATTTTCATCTTAGGAATTGTCTTCTGACTGTCACAGACAAGGCTACTGTGAACATAGTGGAAGTGTTCCTGTGGCCTGGTGGCTTTTTATATGCACAAGAGTGGCATAGCTAGGTCTTCAGGTAGATCTCTGGAAGCCCTGAGGGCCAGCAGAGAGAATGGAAACAGGCAATCTCGGGAAGTAGGAGTTACGGAGATCCACTAGAATGTACCAGAGACCTGGGAGGTAAGAGACTCTCAGGACTCAAAGGGCGGGGCCTTAGAATAAGTGCTCTACAGTGGGGAGGGAGAACTTGTAGCGTCCACATCCAGTGGAGGGACAGGGTATCAAGCAGAGGGATGGGGCTGCTATCCCACAGCCAAAAGCTCTGACCCAGAATTGTCCCTGTCTAAACAAACTGCAGGGACAAAAATGGGGAAGCAACTGAGGGAAAGGAGGCCCAGTGACAGGCCCAAATTGGGATCCAGCTCAAGAGGAGGCTCCAAGACCTGATACTATTACTGATGCTATGGTGTGCTTACAGACAGGAGCCTAGCATGGCTGCCCTCTGAGAGACCCAACAAACAGCTGAAAGAGCCAGATGCAGATACTTACACACAGACAAGGGGCCAAAGCTGGGGACCCCTGTGGGAAAAGCTGGAAGAAGCTGAAGAGGAGGGCAACCCATAGGTAGACCAGCAGTCTCAACTAACCTGGACCCCCATGATCTCGCAGACACTGAGCCACCAACCAGGCAGCATACACCAGCTGATATGAGGTCCCTAACACATATACAGCGGAGGACTGCCTAGTCTGGCCTCAGTGAGGAAAGAAGCACCTAATCTTCAAGAGACTTGCAGCCTCAGGGGGTGGGGAAGTCTAGTGGGGTGGGGTGACATCCTCTTGGAGACTGGGGAGGGCAGACTGGGAGGGGATAATTAGTGAACTGTAAAAAATATAATTAATAATAATAATAATAATAATAATAATAATGTCTTTTGAAGGAAAGTTATTAATTTTACTTGTCAACTTTAACATTTTTTCCTTTAGACTGATGTGTCAGTCTTAGGACCCTTTTCCTTTTTCAACCTTTGCTTTTCTCAGGAAGTTGTCCTCATGTGTTCTGCAGCTTGTGTTTAGCTTTTAAGCATAGTTTTATATTACATACAGATCTACTGTCTCCTCTTGTAAGCCAGGGAGGGTAATGTTCTTTTGCTTAAAGTGAAAATAGCCAGAATTTTCAGTATAGTTTTCTGAAGGCTTTCTTTGATTAATGTTATTTTTAAAGTGTTCAAAGCAATGTGCACAGACCAAAAAAAAAAGGGGGGGGGTGTATTGCTAATCATTAAAATGGAAAAAAATAAGATTGTAATGTTTAATGATAGGTGGATAACCTTGTGTCATGGCCTATCTGTGTATCTATCTGCATCCCCTCAAAAGAGAGCTGGCAGTGCTAGTCACGTTGTGTTTAAATCCACATTCGACTGTGGGGTGCTTTCCTTTTCTTTCCAATTTTAGGACACAGTCACTGCAGGAGACATGAGTATATTCCACGTATCGTAACTGAAAACATGAGGAACCATCTTAGAGGTGTTGGTGTTTGATGCTTCTGATGAGTGCTTTATTATATCAGTGAAGAAGCAACATATTTATTGCTAGAAAGAAGTTTCCATTTTGAGAAAAAAAGAAAAACTAGCGTGATTGTCCTGAATGTAATGTGTGTTCTAGTGCCATGCGAGGGCAGGGAGCGGTAGAAACCCAGGTATTTCCAGTATAAGTGTGCACAAACATACTTTGTTATGAATTATATGGCTTTTCTAATTTTCCCAGGGAAAAAATGCTAGATAGAACAAAATCAGCCCTTACCAGTAGTAAAGTTCAGTGGCTTACACTTGTAAACTGTGACTGGAAGCCTACGCCTATGCTCAACACAACTGCCCATCTTTAACTCTGGATCTCATTGGCCTGTTGACGGACAAATGTCACCTGGAGTATGACATATATTTTCTGAGGTTGCTTAAGGGCATAACTGGTGACTTGGTGTTTAAAGCACACATCCCAAAGCACAGCCACTCAGTAAACACGTTCACCCTCATCACATCCACACTAAGAACCCAAAAGAGAGTGGACGGTGATCCAGACTGACAGAAACCATCAGTGCTGGCGTCTGACAAGATGATTCCCACATGAGTATGTTTCATCACAGGCGAGAAGGCTAGAGCCCGGAAAGAAAAATAAATATGCACACAGTTTTTTTTCACTTTCACAGTTTCAAGAACGCCATGCACCATGAACCATGAACCATAATTCTTTTGTAATAGATCTGATTAATATTATGTGAGATGGTTATTATTTGTTATATTTGCAAAAAAAAAATACCAATGAGAATTTGACTAAAGGGAAGTAGAGTGAATGTAAAAGCAATGGCCCTCTCTTAGGATGTAAGTTCAGTTTTCCTACAGGTAGACACTGAAATGGGAAGCTTCGCATGGTAACTTTTTATATTATCACTAACTCTCAAGAAGTGTTGTCAGTTTTTATATTCTCACTAATTCCCAATCTAAATAGGTAGATGCTTTTCTTTGTTTGCGAATAATTCTAATTATGTGTAAATTAAAATGGAATAATATTCTTTAATTATTTCTTTTTCAAAAGCCTTCCATTCTTAGGGATGGAAATATGAAGGATCTAGAATGTAGCTATTCTATTACCATCTTCCTACTTGCTGGCTTGTTGGGGTCAATATCAATTTCAGAATTTGTTCACTTTGGCACACAATTATTATAAGATATGCACTGTCTTAGAGCTTTCCCCAGAAGTAGCTCTTGAGGAAGTTTCCCTGAAACATGAATGATTTACTTATTATTGTTATTTCAATTAGTGACTAATATCTATTTGTACAAATTAATGGCTATCAGTTATATGCATACACCAATTAATGCATGTACATAACATTGTGTGCATGCCTTTTATGCTTATGGTATCCAGTCACCCACAGCCCTCTGTGGTCCTCTTCCCCCTCCCTTGGTTCACATATTCCTTTCCTTCAGATCCCCTCTTTGGTTCCTCTTCTGATTGGTGGTAATCATTTCTCTCTCCCCATATGTGAGAAAATACATTAGACACTCCTCTTTTGGGGCCTGGCTCATTTCAGTGGTGATTAGCTTGTATTTCCACCCATTTTTCTTCAGATAGCACAATTTCGTTCTTGGTGATAAATGAAAATTGTTCAGTACGTGTTCCGCCTTTTCTTTATCCACTCACCTGCTGGCAGCTGCAGAGAGTCATCTCGTGTCCTATATATTGAGATTATTTTGTTTTAATCAACATGGTCTTATTCATCTCTTTTAATGGTGACTTTATTTATTTTTGAGTATAAATGAAGCACCGACCTGTTTGGATGATGTGCTGATTCTTCTATAGACTTGTAAGAAGGCTTTATGTTTTCCTTACTGTATGTACTAGATAATAATGGACAAAGGTCCCTTTTCCTGAATGTCCTAACTCACATCTTTACTGTTGTTGGTAGTAGCCATTTTGCTTGTGGTGAGGTAGGATTCCAATGTGGTCTTAATTTCATTTCTGATAACTAAAGATGTTGAGCATTTTTCTCTATCTATTGCCAATAGCGAAGTGTTCAGAGCATTCCCTTATTTATTGATGGACTGTTTGCTCTTCTGCTGGTACTTTCTGAGGTACTGTAGTCTCATCATTAATCTTCTGCTAGAAGAGACAGTAAAGATTTTTCTCCCCTTCTACAGATGTTCTCTTTATTCTGTTGGGACAGACACATACACCCCATGCTTAAGATGGAAGGCTCTGAATTAAATCCATGCATTGGCAGGCATCTGGTCTCCAAAAAGGGTGCTAAGTATTTTGAAGTGTTCTCCGGAGGGGAGAAAGCCACAGTGAAAGGAAAGGTGGCCCCAAAGAGTTTGATTTCAAGCAAGGTATCACTATAGGAAACTGGTACTTCGTCATGCACAGAGATTTACCCTAAGAGGGTAAAATATACACAAACTGAGAGTTGAAGTATTTAGAGCAGTTTTCATTAATTTTGGATGGAAAGCTTCTTCTAGAGAGTGTGAATTTCCCAGCAGATCATATTTATCATTAAGAAAAAAAATATCTGGTCAGGCTGTGGTGGTGCATGCCTTTAGTCCTAGCACTTGGGAGGCAGAGACAGGTGGATGGATTTCTGAGTTGGAGGCCAGCCTTGTCTACAGAGTGAGTTCCAGGACAGCCAGGGCTACACAGAAAAATTATGTCTCGAAAAAAATCCACCCCCCAAAAAAAAGGAAAAGAAAAAAAAAAAAAAGAAAGAAAAGAAAAAACAAAAGAAAGAAAGAAAAAAGAAAAAAGAAAAAAATCTACTCTCTTAACCACCCCCAAAACATCCAGAAATAATACAAAAGCAAAACTAAGAACACCACCAACAAAAATACCTCAAACTGAGAAACACACACACACACACACACACACACACACACACATACTCTCTCTCTCTCTCTCTCTCTCTCTCTCTCTCTCTCTCTCTCTCACACACACACACACACACACACACACAAACACACACACACACACACACACACACACACACACACACACACAGCCTATCTCCAAAATGCAAAACAATAACAAGAAACAAACCATACTCCACTGGGCATGCACCTGCTGTAGTGGAAGGAGATCTTTAATCCTCTTTGCTTTACAGTACACAGTAAACACGGGAGATTGCTCAGAAGTGAATGAACCGAGTTCTTTATCTGTGCAGCCTCCCCTCCCCTAATGTATACAAGGGACCTGGGGTTGGAGTGTGCCTCCCATGCACCGTTTCTGGATGGACGAACCTCAGCGAGAAGCTGCTCTTGATTGAGTGGAGGTAAAACATTGGAGCTACCTGATAACAGCCTGCCATGTTACAAATCAGCCCTTGCAAGGTTACACCAGGCGCCTTTAGAAACCGCTAAATGAGTTACATCAAATGGTATGTTTGTATTCAGAGGGAAATAGCTGGGAGTTTGGGAGTGACAGTCTTTTCTGCGGGTTTCAAAGGCCCCATTGCCATGCTATGTCTCTTTCCCGGCTGCTGGGAGCTGGAAGCCTGCAGTGACTAGGCGAATAGGAAGTAAGGAAAGCATGTTTTGTGTGCGTGAAACAATGTTTATCATGTTCTTACTAAAATGGTTCCATGCTCTTGCATGGGTTAACTAACTCTAGTTGAAAATTTCACTCACTTTCATGTTGATTTCACTCAATTTCTTAATCTTAATGTCAGTCCTTCTCCAGTCCCATTGAGCCGCCTGTTAAACCAAGAACAGTCCATATGATTTAAGTAGCCGCTCTCAAACGTACACTCATCTACACCAATAGGAAGTATCTCAGACAGCTGCTATTCATTTCCATCAGTGTGGATGCAAACTGTTTCCAGTGCATAACTCAAGAGGAGATAGCTGAGCTTTGTCAAGTGGAAAGTGAGGGGCATTCTCTGTGTGGTCTGGATTATTCTTCCCTTCTATCATTTACTTTTATCTTTGAGCAACATCAAAACATCTCATTTTCTAAATAATATTTTAATATATATTTCTCCTCCCCCTCCTTTTCCTTCCCCTCTTCCCCCTCCTTTTCCTCCCCTTACTTCCCCTCCTCCATCTCCTCCTCCTCCTCCTGCTGCTGCTGCTTCCTGTTTGGATATAGGGCCTAACTATGTAGCTCTGGATGTCCTTCAAGTCTTTCGCTGTCTGCCACCAGTATTTTCAGAGGCTCCACTGTTTCTCTTGGCCAAGTCTTAAATGAAAAATTTAGCTTAGCAACTCTCCGAGAGTTTATGAATTTAATTTCATTCAAAATTATTTCACCATCTTCTGCATTCATTCCAAAATAAATGCACAGATCTTTAGATCTGATGACATGATCTACAAAGAGAGTACACACATGTGACCTTTGTCTTTCTGGGTTATGGTTCTCTTCACTCAATGGAGTGTTCCTAGCCTCAAATGTTTGCCTGTGAATTTCTTACATTTTAATGTTTTTTTTGCACCTGAATAACATTGCAGTGAATACTGGAACCACATTTTCATCCTCCATTGATGAGCTGATGGATGCAGAGTTCATGTCCTAGCATGTTGGGGTTGGTCTTGTGCATGTGCATTCAGATACTGAGTACAGTGTCCCCCAAAACAGGTTGTGGCTTGAACATGGACATCGCATTGGCCAGTGTGTTGACAAGAATGCTCCCCAATCATTTCTGTGTTGTTAATAAAAGACCAGAGCCTGTAGCAGGACAGGAGAGAGAGGAAGGTAGAACTGGAGTAGGGCTCTCAGATAGGGCCCAGGAGAAGGAGGAGGAGAGGAGAAGAGAAGAGAAGAGAAGAAGGAGGTCACCACTCTGTGGGATGGACCAAGAACAAATGGCCAAGAGAAGTTCACTGTGAGGACAGGCAACTATATCAGAAGCTGCCTGGAAAACACTAATTTGACAAGTAATGAGGCATTCATGTAAGTTTTAAGAACATGGAAGGATTAATATAGCTCGCAACCTGCCCAGATTAGGGTTGATAGCTTATTAATAAATTAAAGTTTTTCTGTGCGATTGTCTTGAAAGGAAAATGGGAAAAATTAGAGTAGAAACTCCAATAGACACTAAGAAATACAAGGGGTATAACAATCCCCCAAATAGTTATAGCAGTACTGGCTAATGTGAATGCAGCAGTTGATGAACGTATATCTCTTTAGTAGGAAACAGTCTCCCATTTGGTGTACATGCTGGAGTGGAGTAGCTGGGTCATACGGTAGATCTATTTCTAAGATTCTTCCCATTATTTCCACTGCACTGATTTATACTCTGACCAGTAGTGCATGAGAGTTGACTCATACAATACTTTTTAATTTTCATTTTCTCATGGGTAAGATGCCAGATTTTAAGGTATTTATTAGCCATTTGTATTTCTTCTGAGGATTCTGCTCAGTTCTATAGCCCACATTTTAATTGGGTTGTTTGTTGCTGTTTGATTTTTGAGATCCTTGTATTTTCCAGACATTAACCTCTCTCCTCTCCTCTCCTCTCCTCTCCTCTCCTCTCCTCTCCTCTCCTCTCCTCTCCTCTCCTCTCCTCTTCCCTCCCTGGACCTTTCCTACCTCCCCTCCCTTTCCCTCCCCTTCCTTCTACTGACCTAGTTCTCAGGCATTGCACCACTGAAATATAGTAGCTAAATTCAGATTCTCTGATACTGATCATCTGGACCTTTTGCATTTAATTTTATATTCATTTCAGAACATTGGAATTATTAATTTGTGGAGCCTTTGTTAGGAGTGGTACAAACAGAAAATCTACTCGTGGCTACACAGCTGTTAGGGTTAGGATACAGTTGTGCATTGGAAGACAGAACAGTGGCTAATGTCCTAATATTTTAGACTAAGTGATTTTAGAGAGGTATAGGAAAAAGTTAAGCTTAATGAACTGAATAATTAAGACAATAATGATGAAAGACCATGATTAGGAAGGGAATGCTGGTCAATTAGTGAAGACAGGATTAAGTGATAAGCCACTGTATATATCAGCATAGGAAAGCACATTGACTGATAGTTCTGTAAGAAAATTAATGTACACTTGTTAATCGGTCTATGAGATTTGTTGTACCCCCCAAAGACTTACAGGAGGAAGAGAGGGTGATGCCTCCTAAAAGAAAAATGACATATAACATCTGCTCTGGGCACCTCACAGGCCACCATATTGAATTTGGAAGTCAGTATGAGAACTAGTGAGCCGTCCTTATTTAAAAAGAAATTTTACCATGTGTCAGTGTACGGAATTAAAAAGTTATTGATCTATGTTTCTGAGTGTTAGGGATTTTGATGAAGGACACAGGGATATGTAGCAATATGTTAATATGTCAGGCTGCTAACAGTAGAACCGTTTTTTGTATGTCCTTGAAACACTGATAATTACTATTTTTATTATTTGCATTAAAATTTGAAATATACCAGAAGTTATAAGGTACTCAGTCAAATTCTTTTGGTTGATATTTACTAATTTATGCTAATTTGAGGTGGTCATAAAGTATGTGTTTATGTTTGTGTAAATCTCTTGGGCAGATTCCTACTTGTCATATCAAGCAAGATCTATTTTAAATGAGAGATGGTATCTTGTTGATAATTCTGATTATATATTGTGAACAGCCACTGACTGGAAGGCGTCTTCTGACAGTAAAAGCATTACTTGGGGCTTTGGTCTGGTAACAGCAGCAGCAGCAGCAACATCATCATCATCATCATCATCATCAACAACAACAACAACAACAACAATCACAATTACAATGTTGACTCTCACTTGTATAAGAGTCATTCTAGGCCTCTGAAATTTAGCATTTTCTGACTTGCACAAAATACAAGGAACTTACAGTCTTGAAGGAAGAAGTTATAAATATGGTTTTATGGATAAGAATATCAGATCATTGATTGAAGCTGTCTCAGCTCAGTGACTGATGCAGGTTTTTATAAATCACTGAATGCACAACTGTGAGATAACTTAGTAACTAATTCATTGTTCACAGAAATTTGATTTCATCAGAAAATTGTTTAATTTTTTATGTATTTGTAAGAGTGACTCATATTTTATTATATTTAAACTGTAGTTGAGAAAAATATGTCAGGAGCCATAATGGGACAAGTAGGTGATGATCCTGAAATGGCCTGGTTTGGATTATTATATAATCTGCAACAGGTGAGCCCTCATGAAGCAAGGCTGTGAGGGACTAATTTTAGGAAAGATTCCTGCTATTAATATGCTTTTCCTGTTGTTATTATTAAACATACATAATAATAAGTAATAGCACACCCCTTTGGAGCAGATCTCTGCAGATCCACAAAGATCCACAAAGATGTACTGTCTGGTAGTGATGCTGTGTAGGCAAATAGGTGACTTAAGTTTGTTTTTCCCCTGAGACAGCATTTCTCTTTGTAGCCCTGGCTGTGTTGGAACTCACTCTGTAGATGAGGCTGGCCTCGAACTCAGAACTCTGCCTGCCTCTGCCTCTCAAGTTCTGGGATTAAAGGCGTGCCCCACCACCGCCTGGCTCGTGACTTGAGTTTTAATGATGATCCTATTAGAATTCCTAAAATTATATATGTGATTACTAAACTCTTTTATAACAGGACTGCTATTAGGTCCTTTTCTGATAGTCAGAACCGCAATGAGAACTCTGCCAGTCTTCCAAGTGTCACAAGTTAATTTCTCTTAGATGGTAACCTGACTTTCTCCTACTCAGAGCACATTCCAAGAGACTGTAAAACAGTTAGCCAAAAGTCATAAAAAGGGAACTAGGATTTATTGCAGGTGCTAGGACAGAAGATAAAATATTGACTGGGTTTATCTATGTATATATCTCCTTCACTAATAGCTTAGTTATTGTTTTAAACTTTCAATGAGCCTGTAGAGATCAGACAGATGATAAATGTTTAGCTAGATAATTACTCCTAATGGATATGCATGTGAACATTCTCTGTTGTAAGCCTCTATTTCAATTTATGATTTGACTTTTTGTGTGAACTTGTGATGAACTTTGTAGCATGTGATCATGTGCTCTGAAAGATGTTTAAGGGCTGAGGACAAAGAGAAGACTTAGACCAGAGGAACTTAGGTGAGAGGAACAGAGGTGAGAGGAACTGAGCTGAGAGAGGAACTGAACTGAGAATCTTTTAGTCAGAAGAGGACAAGATTTGAAGGAGTGGAATAACTAGAAACTATAGGTAACATTAAAAAAAAAAACTAAGAGAGCAATTTGCAGAATGCTGAGAAAAGGGGAAGAGGAAAAAAGAAGAAGCTGCAGAGAGCCGAAGGAGCAGGCAGGCTTCTCCTCACCATGCGACAGAACAGGGCCCATGATAAGGAGAAGGCAGGTTTAGTCTTGTTAAAAGGAACAAAGCCTTTTTTCTTACAAACAGGATTCAACTCATTTTGCATTAAAAGGGCAGAAGCTTTTTCTTTCTCTATACAATACATATTGGAGTTCATTTTTCATCCAGAATGAATGAGTTCTTTCTACACCAGTGCCCTATCTGGGGATTTATCCTATAAACTGTCACCAAACTGGACACTATTATGGATGCCAAGTGCGTGCCTAAAGGAGCCTGTTACGGTTGCCTCCAGGGTGTCCTTCCAGATCCTTATAGATACAGAGGCAGATGCTAGCAACCAACCATTGGACTGAGCGTGGGGTCCCCAATGGAGGAGCTAGAGGGAGGACTGGAGCTGAAGAGGTTTGCAGCCCCATGGGAAGAACGATGATGTTGGCCATCCAGATATCCCAGGACTCCCAGGGACTAAGCCATAAACCAAGGGTTACACATGGGTCCAGCCAAAAGTGTGTCAGAGGAATGCCTTGTAGGGCATCAGTGGGAGGAGAGGTCCTTGGTTCTATGAAGGGTCAGTAGATGCCCCAGTGTGAGGAGATCAAGGGGGCATAGGTGGGAGTGGGTTAAGTGGAGAGGTATAGTTTTGGAAGGGGGGTGAGAATGGGTTGGGGGTTTTCTTGGGGGAGGAAACCAGGAAAGGGTATAACATTTGAAATGTAAATGAAGAATATATTTAAAAAAAGAATACTGCCTTTGATCACTTTCGACTGTGGGTACCCACTGTATACTTCATAGCCTAGAGATACAATGTGAAGTCTTGGGTGTTCCACAGAGGATGAGGATAGGCAAGTGTGTATGGTTGCCACTGGAAGACATGAGTGGGGTAAGAGCCTGAAGAAATGTATGCCCCAGTAAACTTCGTGCTGCTGTTTTGGATAATAAGGAATAATTAAAATAAAGATGTAAAATTATATTTACCTAATTCTACTCCGCTAAACAACATCAGCCTGCTCATTTGGGATCTTACCCAATTAAATCTATCACTACAAATTAACAAAAGCAAATACATTTGTTATTTAGCATTGGATTAGATATATTGCCAGTAGCTAGATTTCAAGAAAATTTTGGCCTTGCAGAAAGAAAATATAGTGGAAAAGAAGGCCAACCTAATTACATTATTGATGATTATTAACTTTTTCCTTATAAAATATATTTTGTACAGTTTTGGCTTTCTTTTTTTTGTGTGTGTATGTGTCACGCTCATTTTAATTAAATAGAACTGAAGAGTCTCAGAACTGTAAGATGAAGAAAACTCTTTCTGCAGTAACTTTACCTTAAACCTGTTAAACAGAGATTAAACAGTAAGATCGAAACTGTTTGCCTACAAGCAGTATAGCCTAGTGGTATGTAGTATAGCCTCATACTTGCCTAGTATACATGGGGACCTGAGTTATTAAAACAATTTGATTTTACAATAATATGTACCATAGATGGATTTGCATAGATGATATAGATATCTAGCTATATAAATATTTACATATAAGTATACACACATATATACACACAAACATATATATACACACATGCATTGATAGATATGGATACAGATATCTAGTTATACTAATATTTACATATAAACACTTATATATGTATACAGATAAATATGAATATATATGTTTACATGTAAGAATACATATATTTAGCCATAGATGGATATGGATAAATGCAGATATCTAGATAAGTAAATATTTACATATAAGCGCACATATATACACATTCTACAAAGGTCAGTCTCAAAAAAATTCAATGAGCATTTCAAGTTAAAATGAGCAGGCTAATGTCTCCTTTCCCCTTGAAATATCTACCTTCCCTTTGGGGCATGGGGTTCATAGCTGTATATTTAATTGCTTTTTCCTGGACAGGGGAACAGAAGCAGAGATCAAGGTGTAACCGGTAACTTCCTGGCAATAGTGTAAGAATTTTATTTTCTTTAAAAATGTGAGCGCTACTGACTTAGGGAGAATTGGGTGGTGGCTGTCACTGGTTTCCTTTAATGTAAACATACAGTTTAGCACAGGACTCCCTGGCCGCTAGAGTTTAGACAATAAGAGGAAGAATTACAAATGATGGGATGGCCATTCTGTCCTCTCATGGAGAAGCACTGTCTGATCGTAAAGACTCTGTAGACTGAAGTTAGAACTCACCCAGTGCTGTCTCACACATGTAACATCATTCACTTGTTTATGCCGCCAAGCCTTCTCATGAGAGAGGGTTCAGGCTAGAGTGGACACTTGAATCTTACTGGCAGCAAGGTCCAAAGTCCCCGGCGCGCACCACACACTACACATGACGGAGTCCAAAGTACGAGCCCCACCTGGAAAATTATACCTGCAAAGTACAAGACCGTGCTTGACTGTGCATGAGACCAAAGGCTTGCTCCTAGGCTAGACCGCACGTGGAGGTTTTAAGGGCTCGTTTTGATTAGAACTTCATGAATTTGTTAGGAAGAGCACGGTGAGTGTAAGACTGCCTTAGGGCGGCTTTCGTCTTTTCACATTCTAGGACTTAATATCACAAATTCATCACAGAGCACCAAGCTGCTTAAGTAATCAACTTATCAGAACAAGAGTCTGTCATTTTCAGTCGAGAGTCCTCTCAACAGCTAATTTTCATTTTAAACATTCCAGGCTTCTCCCGTGTTCCCTAATCATGTTCGCCAAAGAAAATGCAAAGGGGCCTCCGCCCTTTAGACATGCGCCCATCATGGCGGCGCAGAATGCAGTGGCCGATGAGGAGCTGTGAATGAAGTGATGGGACCGCAAAGCTTTAAGTTAGGATAGCAAATCCAAGAACGTGCCTAGACTGCAGAGTGAGTTCATGGCCAGACCAGACAACTTAGTGAGACCCTGTCCCCAACTTAAAGGTACACAGTGAGCTTGCGATAAGCCTTACCACAGCTTGGTGACAGTGTGCTTACCCAGGGGTGTGAGCCCTGAGCTCAGTCCCTAAGACTGAGAAAAGAAGCATTGTGAGACTCGATAACTATTTATAAGCAGTGAGTGTAGCCTTACTGAGATATGCCCATTAAAATATATTACTTGGGTTACACTTAAGGGCTAATTAAAATACCAGATTTATATATATACTATGATAATAAGGTAAACGTTGGGATATATGCTGTTATTTCTAAATTCTTTAATTATAATATTTTTATTATAATTTTGTTAGTATCTAAATTTTTAGCAATGATAATACGTTTCATTTAGAACTAGAAAAAATTATTATAGGAAAATTAAATTATTTCTATTATGCTTTTGTTCTACAGAAGGCACACTTTTTTTTTTTTTTTTTTTTTTTTTTTTTTTTTTTTTGGTTTTTCGAGACAGGCTTTCTCTGTGTAGCCCTGACTGTCCTGGAACTCACTGTAGAACAGGCTGGCCTCGAACTCAGAAATCTGCCTGCCTCTGCCTCCCAAGTGCTGGGATTAAAGGTGTGCGCCACCACCACCCGGCTGGCACACTTTTTTTTTAATTGGCTGTTCTCCTCCTCATCCTTCATCCATTTGAACACAGATTTATCTTGTCTCCTGTTTTGGGTCTTGGTAATTGATGCCTTGAAAAAGAATATCACCATATCATTTCACAGTTTTCTTTTCTGAATTAAGGCATCATGGCGGCTCACCGGAAGTCCCCCTTTAGGTCTCACTGGCACTTTTCAAAATGTTGTCACGTCTAAGAAGCCACAGTGTTGGGAACATGGCCAGAGTGGTAGTCACCTACCATGACATACCAGAGGGGAGGGGGGAGGTTGTTGGTTTCTTGCATCGCCGAATAGATCTTCCTTCTTCCTGCTCGCCGAATAGCTCTTCCTTCTTCCTGCTCGCCGAATAGCTCTTTGGTCTTCCTGCTCAGGCTAGTGATTCTAGGGAGCAGAGCAGAAGCCATCTCCCATACTTCAATAGAGACGACAGGTTCCAGCGGATACTTGTGTGGAACTCATAGCATTTGTAGTTGAAGCTTCTGAAGCTTTGTTACACAAAAGAAACCTTGTTGAGAAGAGAGCTGACTAAGAAAGATAAAACTCTTAGAGTAGCCGAGGAAAGGGGACCCCACAACTGAGGGTGCTGTCCAATTCCTAGGCACGCACAATCTAGATGCTCTCTGTGTAATCCTGGCTATCCTGGAACTCACTCTGTAAACCAGACTGGCCTCGAACTCAGAAATCCGCCTGCCTCTGCCTCCCAAGTGCTGGGATTACAGGCGTGTGCCACCACGCCCAGCTTAGATGCTCTCTTAATTACTGGGAGCTTTAAGCCCAGTTAGGGAAAGGGAATACCTGAAGGCTTTCTGGTACTACATTTAATATCTACAGTGACTATTCAACACATTTAAACCTTTAAAAATATGAGTCAGTGATAAAAGCCTGAAATATGTATGATGAGAGAATCACTTCACATTCTGCAAAGAATAGTCTGGGTTTTAGTTCAGATGTTTTCAAGTGTGATGGTTTAAATAAAGCTAAACAGATAACTGACAATATATGGAATGTTGGATTTCCATGTCACACCCACGTAGTAGTACTGATATCAAGAAATGGTCAGCCCCATAGCAAGTCATTTTGTCTCTAACTACACGGTTAGGAGAATGTACAGCGTCCTGGTTGAAACTGTGACTTACGATCTAGGCAGCCAGAATCCAAATCCAAGTACCCCAGATTACCTAGGCAAAAGCACTTATATCATCTGACACAGGTCAGTCTGTGCTTCAGTAACATGAGCATCAGATTTAACATCACATGAGTTAGTACTGAAGGTTGGTGCCTGGGTAGCAGGTGACATATGGGGGCACAAAGAGCAAGTGCTATGGTCTTTCTTTCTTATGTTATGGGGCATATATTGTTTTGTTCTTACAGATTAAGGATTCTGAGCACTGAAGGTCAAAGTTAACCTGCCACTTGGTTTATAAAGAAACAACAGGTGCTCTTCTCGTATTTTGGGATGGTTTTATTGTTGTTGTAGCGAGGGGCTGATAGTGTCCCTGGTCCATCAACACCGCTGCCCTTTTCTTAGTTCCTGAACACCGCAATTTAAGTTCTTCAGAAGTACATGCAAGACACTGAGTAAAATGGTGCCAGGTTTTCTGCGTCATCATCCTGGAGCCTGGTATCTGGACAGAGGTGGCCTATGTAGCTAAGTCTTAAAACTTAAAATCTGAGCGTGGCCCCCCTCTGTCATGAACTAGCAGAGCCTCCCACATGACAGCTATATCTAGCTCCCGTCAAAAAGCACTTGTGGGCATCCACAATAGTGTCTGGGTTTTGTAACTGTATATGGGATGGATCCCTAAGTGGGGCAGTCTCTGGATCATCTTTCCCTCAGACTCTGCTCCACACTCTGTGTTTGTGTGGGTATTTTGTTCCCCCTTCTAAGAAGGACCAGAGTATTCATACTTTGTTCTTCCTTCTTCTTGAGCTTCATTTGATATGTGAATTGTATCTTGGGTATTCAGAGCTTCTGGGCTAATATCCACTTATCTTTGAGTGTATACCATGTGTGTTTTTTTTGTGATTGGGTTACCTCACCCAGAATGATATTTTCTAGTTCAACCCATTTGCCTAAGAAATTTCATGAAGTCATTGTTTTTAATAGTTGATTAGTACTCCATTGTGTAAATATACAACATTTTCTGTATCCATGCCTCCGCTGAGGGACATCTGGGTTCTTTCCAGCTTCTGGCTATTATACATAGAACTGCTATGAACATAGTGGAGCATGTGTCATTACATGCCGGGGAATCCTCTTGTATATGCCCAGGTATAGGCAGGGTCCTCTGGTAGTATTATGCCCAAATTTCTGAGGAACCACCAAACTGATTTCCAGAGTGGTTGTATCAACTTGCAATCCCACCAGCAGTGGAGGAGAGTTCCACTTTCTCCACATCCTCTCCTGCTGTCTTCTGAGTTTTTGATCTTAGCCATTTGGATTGGTGTGAGGGTTATTTTGATTTGCATTTCCCTGATGACTTAGGATCTTGAACATTTCTTTAGGTGTTCCTCAGCCATTCAATATTCCTCAGTTGAAAATTTTTTGTTTAGTTCTGTACCCCATTTTAATAGGGTTATTTGGTTTTCTGAAGTCTAACTTAACTGAGTACAGGGTCCCCAATGTAGGAGCTAGAGAAAGGACCAAAGGAGCTGAAGGGGTTTACAGCACTATAGGAAGAACAACACCCAGTGCCCCCCAGAGCTCCCAGGGACAAAATAATCAACCAAAGAGTACACATTCAGTTACCCATGGCTCCAGATGCATAGGTAGCAGAGGATGGTCTTGTTGGACATCAAAGGGAGGAGAGGCCCTTGGTCCTGGGAAGGCTTAATGCAGCAGTGCAGGGGAATAACAGGGCAGGGAAGCAGGAGAGGGTTGATTGAGGGATGGAGAGGGGAGATGGGTTATGGGATTTTTAGGTGGGGGGAACTAAGAAAGGAGACAGTATTTGAAATGTAAATAAAGGATATATCTGAGAGAGAGAGAGAGAGAGAGAGAGAGAGAGAGAGAGAGAGAGAGAGAGAGAGAAGGAAAAAAGGATTAGTGGCATAAAATTTTATTATGAGTCCACAGGAAAATGACAGCTCTTTCTACTGTGTGTGTGTAAAGATGACGTATGAGAATGAATTCCACTGTTAAGAGGATTTCAAATTACAGTATGAGTTAGACTTTTGCTGTGCATGGGCTAGTTGTTATATTGATTCCTAGTGTTTCAATGGAATAGGTATCAATGCAATGGATAAGATGGAGCTTTCCAGGCTTTCGTGGCTAGTCAACTGCTCTTCATTTCTTCTATCCTGAAGTGCACTTTGAAAGATGATCCATTTTTAAGTGTGTGTGGTGATTTGAATGAGAATGGACTCCATATGTTCTTTGTTGGTGGAACTGTTTGGGAAGGATAAGGAGGTGTGGTCTTTTAGAGGCAGACTCTGAGGTTTCATAAGATTTACACTATTCTTGTGCTCCCTGCCCCTGCTTGTGGCTCATATGAGTTCGTATAAGCTGCTTTAGACATTTTATGCTTAATTCCCCTGCTTATTTTAGACCTCTGCTCTGTCATCATGGAATCTAGAGCCTCCAAAACTGAAATCCACAAACTAGCTCTTTCTTTTGAAAGTTACCTTGGTCATGATATCTTACCACATCAATAGAAAGAAATCTGATACAGAAGCGAAATCCTTAAATCCTCTTCTACTCCCAGATTACCAAGTTCTTGCCCTCTGCAATGATACGTTTTGCATAACTAGAGATTTTACTGTAGTTTGATTCTCATGATAATGTATTGTTGAACACCTTTTTTTTTTCAAAATTCATAGGACATAAATAGTTATCACTAAGTGTTAGTTTGGACATACGATGATATACAGGGTACCTTATTAATACTTGATGGACATTGTCAAGTTAATGAGCAATAACTGGGTGGTAGTGGCATCTCCTCTTATGAACTTCCTTAATTCATTCTTTCTAGCTGCCTACTGTTGGTGGAATGCAGTATAATATCTAGGTCATGGTTATAGTCATGGTCATGGCCAACTCTGCTTCCTATTGGCCCCCTTGTGTCCTTATGACCTGATTTTGTACTTAACCCACTGCTCATTCACTCCAGGTGTGCAGCTGACCTTTGACCCCCTTGTGGCCTTCTGACCTGATTTTGTACTTAATCCACTGCTCGTTCATTCCAGTTGGGCAGATGACCTTCCCTTTGCAGCCTCTCCTGCCTGTGCTACTTGTTTGCACTTCTGAGGAAGCATCACCCCAAATCTCTGTTTGACCAATGTCAGCTTGCCTGTATTACTTCAGCTAAGTCACCTTCTGTGAGAAACTTTATAGTAACCACACCTCTTTTGCTTCATCATTGCTTTTTTTCTTTATTGAAGATGTCACCAGCTTTGATGTGCTGACTTCCACAAAGACTTCCTCCCTTTGATCACCTTGCATGCTTTCTGGCAGCTCTTGTGTCCCTCTGCTTCCCTGTTCCTAGAAACGCCCTTGCCATGCATGAAGTATCAAGATTATTTGTTGAGTAAACAAATGGGTGGGTATATTTCAGAAAGGCTACAGAATACATCCATTAAGCTAAAGAGTGTCTTCCATGTCTTAGACAAGGACTCGGCAATACAGAAATGCAAACCTCTCAGCTTAAGTGGCAGACCAGTGAAACGCAGGAGCAGCTCTCAAATCCAAGCTTTTAGATGAGTTTTGACATGTCAGCTTTCAACATTTGCTTTCTTCTCCCAACCTTTGTACAAGGAGGAAAGGCCTGCTTTAGCTCCAACTGTTTTTTTCCTTCTCATGTGTCTCTGTCAGCAGTGATGTTCTAGGTCAGTTAGAAATTCTGCTGTGCTCTTCTACTGGGCTGCTAACAAATAGAAGGATTCCTGAAAAGAAACAACTCTGATGTCTGATCCCCAAGGCTGTGTGAGAGGTGGCAAAAAATTCCTCTAGTTATGCCAGAAATAGCCATGTTCTGTTATTTTAGCATGTTCTTGCTAATTGCATTAGGCTACAAATCAAACATTGTGTTCATTAAAAAATCACGTAGGGGTGTTGGAGAGATGACTCAGTTGCTACGAGCATTTACTGGCTCTTGCTGAGAATTCCTGAACTCGTTCCCAGCACCCATGTAAGTTCCTTTCACTGTTAGTGAAAGGGATCTGACACCCTCTTCTGGCTTGCATGGGAACTGCACTCATGTGCTCCAACCTACAGTCAGGAAAATAATATGGGTATAATTTTAAAATATGATTATTAGAGAAAGATTAAAGAAATATGGAAAAGGCATTTGGCAAGTATTTAGACTCCAGGAACCCTGAGTATCATTATAATAGTTATTATGAAGTACATTATTTATAAAGGCTATTTAAAAAGGCATATTTTAAATAAATATATACTGGGTTAATTTCTTTCCCTTTGAATTCTCCTTTATACTACTTCTGTATGACAGCTTTGTTCATATGTTTGCTGATTTTTAAAGGAAAGTATTCATGGACATTAAGCAGCTTTTAAGTAGTACATTTTTGCATATTTCCTTAAGAGGAAGGGTAATGAGTGGAGGGACATTAGACAGACCAGCAGACCAGTGACGGGGTGAAGGGAGGGTAAGCAGCGGGAGGGGGAGAAACATTTAAATTTTTCTCATGAAAGAAGGTATTTGAATTGTTTTAATTTTATAATCATTACGTAAATATTCGTAGAGGAGCATCTTATTAACCCAGTCTTTGCTGAAGTGCTGTTTCTCCCGGAGGATCTGATAGAGATTAAGGTTAATGCATATGACGATGTATAACTACATGAAAACTTACATGAAATCTGTACATGTATAATTAAGTATATATGGCAGGATATCTCCCCTGGTTTAAATATGGAGTCAGTGTTAACAGCACTCTTTGTAGGGAATACAGGTCTGGACATGGCAGCATGAAATTGAAATCTAATCTGTTGCTTCAAAAATCTCTGTGGGAGCCAGAGAGATGGCTGAGCGGTTAAGAGCACTGACTGCTCTTCCAGAGGTCCTGAGTTCAAATCCCAGCAACCACATGGGGGCTCACGACCATCTGTAATGGGATCTGATGCCCTCTTCTTTCCAATGCTGTTTTTTGCCATGTGGCTATACATGAGAATAGAGCAGTCATATACATAAATAAGTCTTGAAAATCCTCCTGGAATTTTGGACACATAAAAACAAACGTCAGTGTCAATCCGATTCTGCTTCCTCGGGGTGTGGTCGTTACGTGTGCTCTTGGAGAATGGATTGGGAGGAGGGCTGGAACAGAGGGAAGCGTAACTGTTGCTCACTCTTTCCGTACTGTGTGTTGTTCTGTTTGGTTTGCAGAGTTTTTTCCCTTTTATTAGCCGTGATCATATTTTATATACATTTTTATATTTTAAAACTGCAGTATCTACTTACTGTTCTGAATAGAGATCTGTAGTTCAAACTGTACTCAACAGAACAGGACTGGAGAGGAAACTGGAAAATTTTATGAAGGAATATTTGTTCAAATTGGGACTTCAAAAATGTAAGAATTATTTGATTAACCCTTTATTATTTTTTTTTACTCCCTTGCAAGCGTATGTATGAAGAGACATTTCAAGTCATTGGATCCATTGATATTTATGCTTGATCCTCAGTTTTCTTTAAGATGATTGACACATTATGATTTCCAGTCTAGTGTTTTCTCCCCACGTACTGCCATTCCGGTTCTGCTGAAAGCCAGAAATCTCTCTTCCCACCGAAGCATCTCCTTCTTCACTCTTTCCTTAATGCCTTTATCTTTAGATGAGCTCTATTTTGATTTGAAATCAGAGTGCATATTTGTTTCCTAAATTGGATTGTAGACTTATGTATCGGAACTTATCTAAAAACAGGCAGACTGACAGGGACTGTTTTGTTGGGTTTCTATGGCCCTTACCTCATTATGTTAAGTTCAGATCAGTCCTGGCTAGTTTTATACTCACGTTTGTATTATATGGCATTATTTATAGTATGAGGGACATTGTTACTTACATGATTAGACAGTGATTTATAATTGTAGTATTTCATTAACAACTGGTAATGTTGAGAAAATAGTTCATCATTTGAAGGGGAACCTTTGATTGACCCTAAAGTGTGTTTTGTATTCCTGTAGTTGAGTTTTTTTAAGATGATGTTGTTGTTCTTGCTAGCACATCACTGTCCGTAGAACTATCTCCATTTATCATCTGAAGTAACTCAGAAGTAATTTTTTCTCTAACTTAATTCCAGAACAGAGTACTACAGCTAAGCAGACGATCACTAAGAGGCAGCGTGCAGGTAAGCAGAACATCTCAACACCTAGGGCATTTACGAATGCTTACTTCCTGCTGTCTTACCCATGCGGAGAATGGTGTTGTTTTAGAAATCCACTGTAGACTCAGCCATTACTTACAGTGTCCTTACCCTGTTGGGTGTTCCTCTGAGCAGAAAGTCATCTTGTTCCACTGAGTTCTGCAACACCAAGTTTTGAAGTTGAGGGTAGATTATCATCGACAAAAAATGAAATTGGAAGAGATATTTTGCGGTGCAAATTTTAAGCACACAATTACACCTGATATTCTACAAATAAGTAAATTCACCTAATTAATTTAAATTATGTATGATTTTGTGTAACTTTCCTCCCTTTTTTTTCTGACTCACAAAATTAAAGAAAGCTAGCACAGACTAACAAGTATAATCTACGCTGAGCTCCTTAAATTTATTTTATGACAACTGACTATATAAAATAGAGTTTAATACTTCAACATAAGTTAAAAACCCCAGGACTATTATTTTATAAGTAATTTTTCTATCTAGACATCCTTTCGGCACTAAGCTTATGGTGATGTGTTTGAATCTTGTATTTCATCACAGTAGACGTAAGCAGTGAGGATGCTGGGTGTGATGGTCCTTGCCTCGGAGCATGCAGGTGGTCTGTAGCGCTTTGTAGGAAGGGGGACAGATCGATCCTGACACCATCTTGCTTCTCTCATCAGTCATGATTAGTCTCATGATAATAAAAAATAATAGTACAGTTTTGTACAGGTAATTTTAAAAATGGCTACACTTTTATTTTCTTATTTAAATCGTTTAAGTATGGGATCTCTCTCCTCTCTTCTCACCCCTTCTGTCTCCCCACTCTCTCTGTTCCTGCTTCCCTCCCTCCCTCTGTGTGAGTGTGTGTCATTGTGCGTAAGTCGGAGGACCACTTACAGAAGCCACTTTCCTGTAAGTTTCCACTTTTCTTCTTTACTTTCCGTGATTTATTTTATTTTATTCACACCACATCACAGTTACAGCACTGCCCCCCCCCCCATCCTCTAGCATAACTGTCTCCAGAGAGGCTTCCTCCAGCAGCAGATGGAAATAGATGCAGAGACAAATGTTCCGCTTTTCTCAACACACTTCTGTGTGAGTTGCAGGAAAGAAGTGAGATCACCACCCTTGTGTACACAGCTCCACTCAGTGAACCATCTTGCCAGGCCCTGTAGCGTTTTTTTTGTTTGTTTGTTTGTTTTGTTTTATTTTCCATAGTCACTGTAACTTCATGAAGTCCAAGGCACCCTTTGCTCTCATTACAGATAAAAGCTATGGAGCTTAGCATCAGAATCAAAGTAAGCAGAGGAAATACATGGAGCAGCACGACCCAGAACCCAAGGTTCCGAGACCGCTCTGTGCCATTGGCACTTTATACAAATATACTTTATATAATATACTTTATTATATAAAGTAATAAAGACACAGTTGCATGAAAGATACACAAATCTGAAGAATTTCCAGTCTCCTCCCACGTTAAAATATTCCCTTTTATTCTCTTCACAGCTACCCCAGAAGCATGCAGTGTTAGTATGCTGGGACTTGTGCTACAATATTAGTGAAATCAGCCCTCATCCTGTAGCCGAGTTTAGCCCAGGTCACTAGATTGAAATGTTCAGCAAACTGTGAGCCACCATACTGCTGGTGACCACAGAAATCCAGAGCAAAGACCAATGATACTTCTCTGAGTTTTACTATCAATGCTTTCCCTTTTTCTTCCTGAGCAAGAGTTTGCGCAGATGAGTTTGGGTATTGATCGAACTAACCTTCCTTAGGAGTAATGAATCATTGATAAAAAGTCTTGGGACTGCATTTTTTGACTTAGAACTCGATCTGCCGATTTCCCTGGTGAAATATAATGCATTTCTGTGTCAGAGGCTCTCTTCAGTGTTATCACTCCTGGGTCTTTGTTGCTAATTTTCAGCCCGTCTTACTAAAATGTAATACCTTATGATTGACCATGGTAGAGTATTTGCTTAAAATCAAAATAAGCCGGAGTGATTATGATCCAGTGATATTTTCATTTACCAAATAGGAAAACAGACATTACAAACAGCAGTCTCTGAGAGATGCGCTGATAGAGACACAGATATATTTCCCTGAAAGCTTCATTAAAGATACATGAGGGTTCATTTCTCTTTTCCTACTTTGTCAGCATGGAATGGCTCCGCGCCTTCCTTCTGAAAGCAGATTAAGTATCCCTCCCGTGCATGCTGCGCCCAAAAGTTTCTCTTACCTTTTATTTCGGGGAGCAGGATGCTTGAAGTTATATTCTAAAGATAGCGGAGAATAGGGTAGGATTTCAAACCATTCAGTTATTAAAGTTAGAAAACTACCCATGAGCAGTGAGCTGTTAGCAGGGCCTAGTGAGAGGGCAAAGCAGCTTCAAATACAAATATCGCGGAGCTGAGAAAATGCATTATCTAAGATATGGCAGTGTCTAAGTCTGGCTAGCATATGAGACTTGTGAGTTATACCCTAAATTCTAGTGCATGCCACGAGTCTCCTTACCCTGTATCTGCGCCTGTCCCTAGTTTTCTGCTCTTTACCCTTTCTGACCTTCTTTGTAGAAGTCAGCAACCCACACTTTAGTGTGTATCCCCACCCCATCCCCCAGTTTATGCAAGTTTTTTTTTTTTTTTGAGTCAAATAAAGATAATCTTAGCTTGTGGCATAGTTTTAATATATGTGACATATTGAAATATCAAATAGTTTCATTAAGGCTTAAAAAATCTCAAGAGCCTATGAATTGGGTATATTATATACATGTGCATATAAAGAATATATGAATGGCTGGTGGCCCGAGTCCCCAGAGGGATTGCAAGATGGTACAACCGCTCTGGAAATCAGTTTGGCGGTTCCTCAGAAAATTGGGCATGACACTTCCAGAGAACCCTGTCATACCACTCCTGGGCATATACCCAGAGGATTCCCCTCCATGCAATAAAGACACATGCTCCACAATATTCATAGCAGCCTTATTTATAATAGCCAGAAGTTGGAAGGAGCCCAGATGTCCCTCAAAGGAGGAATGGATACAGAAAATGTGGTATATCTACACAATGGAATATTACTCAGCAATTAAAAATAATGAATTCATGTAATTTGTAGGCAAATGGTTGGATCGGGGAAAACAACCTAAGCAAATTAACCCATTCACAAAAGAATACATGAATTACAATCACTGATAAGTGGATATTAAAGAGCCCAGAAGCTCTGAATACTCAAGGCACAATTAGCAAATCAAAAGATTCCCAAGAAGAAGGAAGGAGAGGACCCTGGTCCTGAAAAGCCTGGTTCCAGTTTTGCAGGAGAGTACCAGAACAGAGAAAGGGTTGGGGGGTGATTGGGGAATGGGCGGGGGGGGGAGGACTTATGGGACATATGGTGAGGGAGGAACTGGGAAATGGGAAAGCCTTTGGAATGTAAACAAAGAATATAGAAAAATTAAAAAAAGAATATATGGCTATCGTATGCCTAGGAAATTTCTTAAAGATGTAAGCATTGGCACATAACTTTTATTTATTATGGAAAACATAGATGGGATATCAGAAAGATCAGCATAAACGCTGTTCAGACTGATCTTTGCCAAAAGGTGTTTGTTATTGTTTTTGTTGTTGTTGTTGTTGTTACCATTATTATTATATTGCTTTTCCTTTTATTGAACATAGATTGTTTTCTCACTCAATACTTCCTGATGATAGCTTTCCTTCCCTCTGCCCCTCCCAGTACCTCTCTATCCCCTCTCCTCTGGACTCACTCTCTTTGTTTCTCATTAGAAAAGAACATGCTTCTGAGATTACAATAACCAAAAAGGATAAAATAGCATATCACAAGGTGAAGCAACGCCTCTTATATTGAAGTTGTCCTCAGCAATCCAACAGGAAGAAGAGTCCCAAGAGCAGGCACAACAGCCAGACACCCACTTTTTCTCACTCACGGGAGTCCCATTAAAATACCAATCTACCAGCACTTGGGAGGCAGAGGCAGGTGGATATCTGAGTTCCAGGCCAGCCTGGTCTACAGAGTGAGTTTTAGGACAGCCAGGACTACACAGAGAAACCCTGTCTCAAAAAACAAAAACAAAAACAAAAACAAATAAAATACCAATCTAGTGTGTGTGTGTGTGTGTGTGTGTGTGTGTGTGTGTGTTCAGAGATCCTGGTGCAGACCCGGTAGGTCGTGTGCTTGCGGCTTCAGTCTCCGTGAGTTCACGTGTACCTTGCTTTGTTGATTCAAAGGCCTTGTTCTCCTGGTGTCCTCTATCCCCTCTGTCTCCTACGATCTTTCCAGTGACTCTTCTGAGGGATTCCTTGAGCTCTGATGGGAGGGATTTGACAGAGACCTCAAATTGAGACTCTCTCTCTGCATAATTTCTGGCTGTGGGTTTCTGTATTTGTTCCCATCTGCTGAGGAGGATGCTTGAGTAAAACATTGACCTATGACTATAGCAGAATATCACTAGGACTCATTTCAGTCACACGTTTTCAGACCAGCTGTGTTAGATTTTACCAAAGATCTCAGGTCTATCTAGTGTCTGGTCCTTAGTTACTTAAGCAGGGTTGGGTGGGTCTCCTTCTCCTAGAGCAGGACTTAAATCTAATCAGATATTGTGTGCTTATTTCTACGGGCTCTGTCACATTACCCTCCCATATGTTGCAAGGCTAGCAGATTGTAAGCCAAAGGTTTTGTGACTGGGTTGATTGAGGTTTTTGTTCTAATGGGAGTTGAGTTTTGTTCAGGGTAATAAGCATGGATCTATTTCCTATCTTCTACATGAAGACATCCAGTTTGACTGGAACCATTTGTTGACAATGCTGTCTTTTCTTTTCATGTGTATTTTTGGCTTATTCATCAAAAATCAGGTGTTCATATGTGTGTGGATTTATATCTGGCTCTTCGATTTGATTTCATTGATTAATGAGGCTATTTTTAGGCCAATAGTGTTTTTTTTTCTTTCTAAAGCTTTGCAGAACAACTTAAAATTGGGGATGGTGGGAACTCCATCAGTTCCTTACTTTTCAACATTTTGCTTTAGCTACCCTGGGATTTTGTTTTTCTGTCCATCTTAAAACAGGCTTCTTTTATGTCCTAATCTTTTTTTTTTTTTTGATATTACATGCATGTTTAAAATGTATTGCATTCATACTCATGCCCAATTACCTTCTTCTATTCCTCCACTTTTACTAATTCCCTTTTAAGATAACTTGCCAAAGGGATGACATTTTTTATATGGAAAAATTGTTAGAAAACAATTAGGACATAAACATCTTAAAGGAGAGAAGGAAGAATTGCTTGTGAGGGTTAATACAAGGACGTCTGAATTGTATCTTTCTTCTTGTGTTTGGATACTTGGTGGTGTCCAAAGCCTTTCCAGCAGCATGGGAATACTGTATTTGTATGCAGTTTTCTATTACACAGGGATTTTGGGAATTAACATGCTATAATTCCCAGCTCCTTCTGAACAGAAGGTCACCCTCACATTCTTGATACAAGCAAAGGTGATGTGTTCTACAGTGCTGCCCCAGAGAACACAGTCATGTATTAGACAGTCTGGGTGTTTGTCTCGACAGTCGCCCATCCTTCCACTTAATATCGTGAACTGCTATTGAGCCAGTCCATGATTATTGAGATGGCCTTCTAGAGACTTGTTCTCGATGTTTGGATGTAGAGGGAATTATCAGTTCAGAGATCTGTGGTGAAGATTTATCCATATGTAATAATCACTAAAGCTATGTCGTGCTGTTTCCTCTCATCTACCTATACAGGTAAGGAGCTTCATAAGAATGCTAACTAAATTGAAAATCAATTTTTCTTGCTATCTAGTTTGAGCTTCATGAAGGTCTAGACTGCTTGTCTGTCCTGCCATTCATTTTCAGTATACTCTGTTAGTCTGTACTAGGCAATGCCCGTGTCCTTTTTTTCTCATAATAGTGACACATACCACTCTTTCTTCATGCCTATAAGCTCTTTCATTTGTTTGTTTGTTGTCTAAGTTAGAATAGGAACCATGAAGTGAGTTCACAGGCACACAGTCTCCCATAATCTCTTGAGTTGTGTTATTAATAATATAAAGTATTTTTTAGCAATATAAAGAACATTTAAAAAATAAACAGGACCCATTCAGTATTCAGTATTTTTTATAAACCTATGGTATATACAATAGGTACTTGCTTTTGGTGGGCAGAAGATTTTGGAAACAGCAAGTCATGGAGCGTTGAATTCTAATCCGAGCTGCATGGGCACCAGAGGCTGAAGGCCAGGTTGATCCCAGGGGTCCGAATGCCATCCTGTGCAGCAGGAACATTGCCTTTTTAAGAGTAAAACAATGCAGGACAAACATACTCCAGCAGGAGGAAGTGAAAAGCACTCAACATAAACAAAATAATTCCACGTTTAAGTTTAGACACTTCGCCTTGAATAACTCATCAGTATGCACAGCCGTCTTATGTATAAGTGTAGCGAGCAGGCAAGAGGAGAAGGCTGCTTCGCCTTGCTGTGGAGAAATGTGGCATAGCTCAGTAGTTGGAGTAGAACTCACGGAAATAACTGCAGTAATTATTGCATAATCATGACTCCATGAGGATGCATGGTTTCTCTGAAACTGACAGGCACTCCTGTGGCTCTTTCTATACCACGTCTGGCAGACAGGGATGCTGAGATTCTGCTCTGCCAGGGCCCATGCCTGGCGTTTGTGATGCCACGTCACACTCTCCTTCAGCCGTTGTGCACGTTTGGCAATGGTATCCTACTTAGCACGGAGAACGATGGTTTTACCTTAGAAAACCTGCTTTCCTGCTTACCCCTTATTACCTAGTACATGCTTGCATTCTGTCTCCTTAGAATGATGGCATATTCATTCCAAATAATGAGTATGCATCATTTCCCTCTGAAGACCCTGCTCCCACCATATTTCAAAGCAAATGAAGAGCATTAAAAATGTCCTCAATGTTGGGTGTCTCAGGAGTTCACACATCTACGAAACACTTACAAGCTTTCCTGGTAGTGTGACAACTTTCGTTTTATATTTTTCTCTTGTGCTTCTGAGTCCTGGTAGATTCACTGTATTGTAGGAGTATTTATAGTATAAAATTTGAAATTGATCCACAAAGTCATTTAAGTGTACCATGTTGGACTTGATCAAGGAGTTCTGTGTAAAATCATTGTTTCCTGCCATTTACAGTCCAGAGCTCTCCTTCCTAAAGTGAATTTAATGTGTATCGGTTGTTTTGCGGTTACACCTCACCCTGTGCCCAGACAGCTCCGAGGTTGATATATAGCTTCTATGTCACTTCTTTTTAATGTCAGACGCAGGCTAACCTGGTGCCAAGCTCACAGGAAGAGAATGGTTTCTGAATGGAATGACCTGAGTCCAGCCCACTTCTCTCTGATCTGTCATCTGAAAGTGTTGTGCTCATGGTGCCTGACAAGGTATATAAAAATAAAAAGCCATGTCCTGCAGGTGTAACATGAGACCGGCTTTGGATTGGATTTTAAATCCTGTCAGTTCCGTAAGGGCAGACATCTTCAGAGAAACAGGCAAAAAGCATTGGTTCTGAAAGAAATCACACTGCACAGTTCTCCACTTCTGAGGATGTGATTAATAAGAGATGCAAACTCGTTTCTTCATTGCTACTGGGGTTCACTCTGGTTTGCAGTAGGAGTTAGTTAACCCGTAGCAGAAGCTCTTTCTAACTCTTCTGATTACTGCATTATCAGAGGCTCGTCTCTTTTGCTTCACCGAGTGCCGTTCCACTCAAGTATTATTTCTCAACTTGAACTGTACCTCCCTGGGACCTCTATCTGTGTTTGGAGACTTTTGACTCTTGTTATAGGGGAAAAGCTACCGATGTCTAGGTAACAGCCATCTGACACGATGTCTTGAAATACAGAAAAAAACAGCGAGCAAAAACTCGGGCTGTCTGAGTTACATGTGGAGTTTGGTCTATGATAAAGCATCCTCCTCGGTTCATCTTTTGTGACAAATGTAAGACACCATGTTGTTAATAGAAGAAAATAGTATGTGTCATACAGGTATATGTTCTACATCAGCTCTGAGTTAAAGTGTTTATATTAAATGATTAAAACTTACCTACCTACCTTTCCAAATGATATCTTATCATTGTTTTCTTTATCCATGAGCACGTTTACACTTCAACACCTGTGTTTCTGTTAACCACTTGTACACAAGTTACAGACTATGGAATATTTCCCTCTTATCCTAATTGCTTAGCATTTCCTTGGGTTCAGTGAAGGCACCCTCTATGTATGCCACCGCTGTCATAATCATGAAGTATAAAATGCTAGCTTCTCAAGAGGACATGGCTGTCAGGCATAGTGACTCACAGAATGAAATTACCTGCACAAGATGCACAAATGATGAAGAAAACAGAACACAAGCATGAGCTGAGCAGGTATTCCCGGGGCCCCGTGCCTATCAGAGGTGCCCTGGACAGTTTATGGACGCTGATGGAGAGAAAATCACCTTCCCGTGCCATTTTTTATACATTAATATCATACAGGACTTGAATTCAGAGGACATGGGGTGGCCAATCTCAGAAGAGTTGAAAAGAAGTGGTGATGAATGTCTATGATCAATTTACATTGTATAAATATATTAAAAACTCAGAATTACATAAAATTTCACATAACACCTTTTGGTTGTCTTATCTCTGTTCCCTTCTGTTCTCTTAACTTCCTTATTTTCTTACTTTAACTTGAAAAACTTAAAACTATTGTATAGCACAAAACATTAATTCAGGGCATTTAATTAAGCTCAGGGTAAATATTTTATGAGAATTAATACATAGAGTTTGAAATTCTCTTTATGTAAAATTGAGAGACCACAAGTTCAGTATATTCCATTACTGCTTATACAAGGTTTGCACTTAATATCAAGTTGCAAAGTAAGTCTCCTGTTATAATTAAAAAAATCACCTTTGGGACTATGGCTGGGGAATGTGCTCATATACTTTGGGGCTATGGTTGGAGACTGACCTTATGTACTTTCAGGCTATGGCTGGAGATTGACCTTATATACTTTGGGGCTATAGCTGGAGAGTGGGCTACAGCTAGAGACTGACCTTATTTACTTTGAGGCTTTGGTTGGAGACTGACCTTATTTACTTTGGGGCTATGGTTGGAGACTGACCTTATATATTTTGGGGCTATGGCTGGAGACTGACCTTATATAATTTGAGGCTACAACTGGAGACTGATCTGATAGACTTTTGTCATTCCAAGAAGCTTTGACACAATAGCATCCATCCATTGATGAAAATTTCCAGAAAATGTCTTGCTTGAATGTCTGGAGATATTGCTTCCTTTTTCTCCCAAACTAATTTTAAGTCATTTTCATATTCTCAGATGTAGAGAAATGTGGGATATCAAGCATGCTATGTCTGTATCATCCTATAAAGAAGCAATAAAGGGAAACAGGCCTAAGGTATCAAAGCTTATCTGGAAAGTTTGCAAACCAAAACGACACTGATGTAAGGCACAGAAGTCGCTTGCAGTCGAAACAGAGCAGTCGCTGTGTATCTGCTTCCGAGGCTTCCAGGAATAATGCCCACACACCTAGTACATAAAGAACTGGATTTCTTTCAATAGCACTTAACAAACTAAGGTGCAGATTGATGTGTATCTGAGTACATGGGCACGGTGGTTATTTATCAGTCTGTAAGCACTGAGAGCAGTGCTTAAGAGAGTCTGATGCCTTCTGTGTTAGTGTGAGATGGAGCAATGAGGACTCTATCTTGGCCTCTCGGTGTGTTCCTTCTCATGGGAACAGCTCCTGCATTTTCTTGTTCCTCATTTATTGGTTTATTTATTGTACAATATTTATAATTCGAAGACCCAGCTATACCACTCCTGGGCATATACCTGGAAGATGCTCTGCATTACCAAAGAAAGCTGCTCCACTATGTTCATAGAAGCCTTATTTGTAGTAGACCAAAACTTGAAGCAACCCAGATGTCCCTCAACATAAGAATGGGTACAGAAAATGTGATTGATTTACACAATGGAATGCTATCTGGCTATTGAAAATGAGGAGATCATGAATTTGCAGGCAAATGGATGGAACTAGAAAACATAAACCTGAGTGTGTCAACAGAGACCCAAAAGGACATGCATAGTATGTACTCAATGATAAGGGGATATAGGCCTCAAAGTACAGGATACCCAGGACACAACCCACAGCCCTTAAGAAGTTTAAGAGGAAGGAAGGTCCAATCCCACTTGGGAGGGGCAACAAAATAATCATAGAAGGCAGAGGGTGGGAGGGAAGTGTATGGGGTGAGACAGGAGAGAAGCTCAGAGGGCCGGGAGAGTGAATGGAAATATGCAGTTACTCAGGGTTGGGGTGATCCTCTAGAAAGTCCCAGAGACCTGGGATGTGAGAGTCTTCCATAACTCAATGGAGGTGACCTTACCCAGGATACCCAACAGTGGGGAGATAGAACCTGAAGAGACCAACCACCTCTGGTAGACAGACAGGGATCCCCAGTGGAGGGATGGGAGCATCAACCATCTTCAAAATTTTTGACCTAGGACTTTTCCTGTCTAAAAGAAATATGGGGGAAATAAATGGAGCAGAGACTGAAGGAAAGGACCACCAGAGACTGGCTCATGTTGGGATCTATCCCATGGGTGGGCATCAAACCCAAACTATTACTGATGCTGTGTTGTGCTTGCAGACGGGAGACTAGCATGGCTGTCCTCTGAGAGGCTCAGCTGACTGAGACAGGTGCAGATGCTCATATCCCATCATTGGACTGAGGTTGGGGACCCCTGTGGAAGAGTTGGGGGAAGGGTTGAAGGGGCCGAAGGGGACGGCAACCCTAAAGGAAGAACAACAGTCTCAACTAACCCGGACCTCTGGGAGCTCCCAGGGACTAAGCTACCTCCCAAATAGCGGACACAGGCTGGCCTGAGGCCCCTGGCACATATGATGTCCTAGGGAAGGGGAATGTGGGGTAGTAGGAGGGAGAGCACCCTCTCATAGGTGAAGGGAAGGGGGTGTGGGGTGAAGAACTCTGGGAGAGTTGACCAAGAGGGGGAGAACATTTGGAATGTAAATAAATAAAATAATCAAGTAAAAGAAAACATTATTTTGTAATTGCCTTTCTTATTTTACTCTTAGAATATTATTACCCTATTATCACATCTCTTCCTTTTACACACTACTGAACAAATAAACTACTCCATCCTAACATCTGTTGACCTCTAAATCCAGTTGTTCATGTAGATAATAAGGCAGGACTTCAGTAATTTTAGACAGCTCTTTGACATTTTATTGGTATAAAATCATATACTGATAGAGGACCTTGGCATTGAACCTCCTAATCTTTAAATGAATGTGCGCCTGTAACATTATTTCACTGTAACCATCTCAGACTCTTGGTATTAAGAAATGTGAAATCAACAAAAGGATAACCCTCAGAGACTCCTCCTTTACAAAACACTTTAAAAGTGCACATGTCATCTTATGGCATCCCTTGCATGTAGAAAGCAGAACATTTAAATCAATGGCAGCCTGTTGAAAGAAAAAAATAATGAAAAAGACAGAAATTAAAATAGCCACGGTTTGGTAAGGAAGTATAAGATCCTGTAGAAGCCCTGGGCACAGCATTATTTCTGAGGTGGACTATGTGTCATAAGATAATGCATTCCCTCTCCATGGATTAATCATTTTGATGTATTATTTCACAAAACAACATTCCGAGTTAATGCTAAAACAACATTCTCAAAATTTCCAAATTATGGAGTTCAGTTCCAGCTGTGTATTCTCTCCTCCACATGCCAAGCTGTGGGCAGTGTTGTCTACAGGGCCATTGATGCTTTGTTTTAGGTGGCGGGGTGGGGGTGGGGGTGGGGGGCGTGGGGGGTGGGAGGGTGGGGTAGGGGGTGGGGGCATGGGGGGGTGGGGTGAAGTCTTTAAGTATTTTATATGTGTTAATGGTTTTCAATTTTATGTAAAATTATTTTAGATACTGTTATATGCACACAGTAGGGATAAAGAAAGAAACAGAAAACAAAAGGTCACGTAGGGCTAACATAGTGACTGATATTGTTTAAGTTTATATAAACGTCATCTTGTAACTCTAAGTATTTCTCCACACTGTTACCAGCATGTTGTGCCAATATCCTCCATCTCTTTTCTCTCCTGTCTTTATGTACCTCTCCCCCATTTTTTTTTTCTTTAAAAAAAATCCAACTGAGTACTCTTAGCTGCTGATATATTCTTTTTTGGAAAACACTCCACTGGAGCTGCCATGATTTCTCAGGGCTACACTGCGGTAGAAAATGGACTCTCCCTCCGGGAGCAGCAATTTTAAATAGGCTCAGAATGCATCTCCCTCCCTCCCTCCCTCCCTCCCTCCCTCCCTCCCTCCCTCCCTCCCTTCCTCCCTTCCTTCTTCCTCTCTCTCCTCTTCTTCCTCCTCCTTCTCTCCCTCCCCCTCCCTTCCCTTCCTACCCCTACCTTCCTTCTTCTTCCTCTCTCTCCTCCTCCTTCTTCTCTTTCTCCCTTTCTCCCTCCCCCTCCCTCCCCTCCCTTCTTTCTTATTCCTCTCTCTCCTCTTCCTCCTCCCCTCTCTCTTTCTCTCCCTCTCTTGCCCCCCTGGTGGCCACTAAAACTTCCCTTTAGTTTTTAGGGCAACTTTGGTCAGCCATCAGAGATGGTAATAGGTGGCCACTGTGTGGTGGGGGCAGAAGTCTTACATGGTGGTTCCTTTATCTCTTGAAATCACATTTCCCTGCTCAAATCAGGACATGAGATTCTCAGTGCCAAGGGAACGCTGGGCCTTGATGTCTGTCACTGATGCCTGCGTTCATCAAACTGGCTCCGAATATTCCACATGCAGACCCAGCTTATAAGGAGGCTATATTCTCACCAATGCTTTGTTCATGCCTGCACTTATAAAGTACTCAGCGACTACCAGATCCTTCCCTCTGTTCTCCTTGCATGTACATCTTTATAGCAAAAGGATGCAGCAATTAGCAGTAACATTAAACTTCACTCAGGGGGAGAGAGGCAGCCTGCCAGAGGTCTGCAGCAAAGCAGGATTCAGACACCTTCTTTGTGATTCTCTCTTCTGGGCTTCTCAGGGAAGCTGAGACAGGCTGTGGTGGTGAATGGGGGACAGAGCTGAGGGACAGATTCACTGTGACCTAGTTAAACTCTGTTGGTGGCCTCTAGTTCCCTCATGGCCTGCTTTAATTCTAGACTTCTAAATATGTCAGCTAGTAAGTTACCTGGCTGGAGTGTGTCTCAGTGTTTTTATTATTTTATTTTATTTTATTTTATTTTATTTTATTTTATTTTATTTTATTTTATTTTATTTTATTTTATTATTTTACTTTATTTTATTTTATTTTTAATTAGCACTTTAAAACAATCATGGGAGCTGAGCCTGTGGGGCTGGCCAGTCATCCCAGCATCTGAGTGGAGGCAGGGGAACCATACATTCAAGGCCTTCCTGAGCAGAGGACTAAGATCAAGAGCAGTCTGCTCACCATTGCTAGCCCTCCCCAACAAACAAAACACAGGCGGGCGGGCATGGAGCTCAGTGCCCACAGCAGGGGTGTTGCTTAGAGCCCAGATTCTCCTTCTGACACCACAAAACAGACAGACACAAAAGAAAGAAACTTGGTAATGTTTCCTTACAAAAAAAAATCCTTTACAAACCTTCCCTAGAAGACATATATCTGTTAATCAAGGTAAAGGTATCCATTTAAGTAATATATTATTCATTGTAATAACATTGGGTACGGTGATCTAAGAATGACTCTCTAGGCTCAAATATTTGAAGGTTTGCTTCCTGAGTGGTGGACTGTTTAATAACAAATCTAAGCGGGAGGAGGTGTGCTACTGGGAGTGGGGTTTAGGGTTTCAGAAGCACAGATTATGCCAAGTCTCTCTCTGCCTCCCACTTGTGAATCAGATAGATTTAAACTCTCAGCTACTTCTCCAGAGCCACGCCTGCCTGCCTGCTGCTGTGTTCCTCATTAGGATAGTGGTGGACCAATCAGCTGAGACATGAAGCATGCCTGCAATTAAATGATTCTTCTATAAACTCCCCTCTTCATGGTGTCTGTTCATAGCCGTAGCACAGTAACTAGCACGTTGGGTTTCAGGTATGTTCTTCTGATGTTTGTAATTTCAAAGTGTGTGTGTGTGTGTGTGTGTGTGTGTGTGTGTGTGCATACAGATGTGCCACATGCCTGTATCAGATATATATATATGTATACATACATATATATATATGATACATATGTATAAAAATATATATGTATATATTTAGTGGTATAGGATTAATACCATTTCTAGTTTTAAAATTGCTTTCCGCTGTGTGTAATTGGCAATTATGTGGTGTATTTTCAGCAACTGAGTGCTATAGTGAAGTTGTAGTGTGGACCCAAGAGAAATGTTAGACACAGATGCGAGCAAAACCATTATCCACATCTTCCAGGCCAACTTCCTCCCTTACAATGCTTTCGATGGGTTGATTTCCTCCATTATCCCTAGAGCTCTCTCCTAGAGAAGAGAGGCCTGACAAGGACAATGGCTATCAATAACTTTTATGAAGGTATATAACGCATGTATGTTATGATACTTAGGAAATTTTAACCACTTAGGTATATTATATTATTTATTATTTTTAAATGTATGATGTTTCAATCCTTTATACTTACCTTACTTTATATACTCGTGATTTGATAGTTTTAACTGGCTATGTAATTTTTTCTGTATTGCATAGGGTTGATTGAAGTAAGGAATATCAGCAGTCTCACAGAAAGCTTTGTGCACAGGACAGGGGGTTATGGGTACACATTAATCCAGGTGAATCAAATCACTCATGTAAACAGATTTGTGCATGCAAAGGCTGTGAGTATACAAACACAAGGACCCCGGAGGGCTGGGAACATGCTCTTTGACTATTCAACAGGAGAATTTTAAAAGTACCTTCATATTTACTACTACTATAGTAAGAAACTAGGTAGGTTGAGATCATTTTACTTATGAGATACATAAAACACATTTTCCCACATACTTAGGGTATATAGAATCCAATGTTTTGCTCTATTTTGTTTAATTTATGGTGGTAGTGAGTCTCTCTCTCTCTCTCTCTCTCTCTGTGTGTGTGTGTGTGTGTGTGTGTGTGTGTGTGTGTGTGTGCAGACATTCGTACAGGTTCAAATAGCACTGTTAACAACAGGCAAGCTATGGGAACAACATTATTTGATAAATAGATGAAAAAAATACGAGATATATACAGTTTAGTATTTAACTCTTAGCAAAATAAGATCCTACACTATTCCACACAGTGGAGGACATTTTAGAAATGAAACAAACTGGATGCAAAAGAAAAAATATTGTGACATCTCACAAGAGGAATATTTTATAATAAAAAAAGACAGCAATGTACACAGTGAATCCGACAGCAGACACTTTGTATTTGGAGAGGCAATGGCATTAACTGAAGTATCTTAAAATATGCAAATCAGCAAATACGTACACATCTGAATAGCTAACATACAGCATGAGCAGCGTAGGTAAGAGCACCTTTGTGCTGGGTGTTTGTTGGGTTTGTGGATTTTACAGGATTTCTTTGCAAAGGTAGGAGCAGTTTAGAAACTCAGCATGTTAATCTGTTTCCCTGCAGCTGCTGTTTTGAAATCTAAAGATGCGTGCTAACAGTTAAACCTCAACTACATAGCATTTATTCTTAGAAAGTAGCTGTGTGCATAGATCTGTCCTCAGAGGGCACTGCGCCTAACTAAATGAGAAGACCCAGGAGGATGAAGGCAAGATGGTCTAAGACTAATGGAGCACACCACACAAAGGAGAGTAGCAAAGTCTGCTTGAAGCCCTGTTTGTCTCTGCTTTGTGCATCTTTTGTTGCAAAGCCCTTGAATGGAAAGTCCAGGAGGGTTTCTTCTTTGGCTTTCAGGGCGGAGTGGGTGTCAGTCTTGGATTCCTTTGTTCCCATCCTTTCTAAGCTCAAGCTTACAGAGTCAGGGCTCTTGTTATAAACATGGAAGCCACACTGCCTGTGAACTTGGGCATAAAGTCCATAGTGAAATGATATAAGAGAGTGCATCATGGAAAAACAGAGCTTTTAAAATGAATAAATTCACTCTTTTTATGAATTTTTACATGCATGTATGTGACATTCCCATTTTAACAAGTTTTCACTCATAGAATCTTTAGCACTTTTCAATTGACTTTCCTATCACAGACATGATTTGGCTTTTTAGCTTATAGAATTTGATATGAAATACATTTTTCATAACTTTTTGTCAACTATTTTTAGTCATAACCCACTTTTATAACTTTATACATAAGTACATTGAATATATTTATATAATTCTCATGCCTTCTCCCCACACAACCCCTTCCCTGTTCTTGTTCCGCCATCACATGCCTCACAAATTCATGTCCTTTATTATTTATTTATTTATTTTTGAATTTTTTTGATAAGATATTTTCTTTATTTACATTTCAAATGTTATCCCTTTTTCTGGTTTCCCCTCCAAAAAACCCCTATCCTCTCCCCATCCTCTTGCTTCTATGAAGGTGCTCCCCAATTCATCTACCCACTTTCCCCTCCCCATCCTGGCATTCCCCTACACTGGGGCATCGAGCCTTCACAGGTCCAAGGGCCTCTCCTCCCATTGATGTCCGACCAGGCCATCCTCTGCTACATATGTGGCCCGAGCCATTGGCCCCTCCATGTGTACTCTTTGGCTGGTGCTTTAGTCCCTGGGAGCTCTAGAGGGTCTGGTTGGTTGATATTGTTATTCCTCTTATGGAGCTACAAACCCCTTCAGCTCCTTGGGTCCTTTCTCTAGCTCCTCCATTGGGGACCCTGTGCTCAGTCCAATGGCTGGCTGCAAGCATCTGTCTCTGTATTTGTCAGGCCATGGCAGAGCCTCTCAGGAGACAGCTATATCAGGCTTCTTCCTGTCAGCAAGCACCTGTTGGCATCTATAGTAGTGTCTGGGTTTGGTGACTGTATATGGGATGGATCCCCTGGTGAGGCAGTCTCTGGATGGCCTTTCCTTCAGTCTCTGCTCCACACTTTGTCTCAGTATTTCCTCCCATGGGTATTTTATTCCCCCTTCTAAGAAGGACCAAAGTATCCACACTTTGGTCTTCCTTCTTAAGCTGTGAATTATATCTTGGCTATTCCAAGCTTCTGGGCTAATATACACTTATCAATGAGTACATACCATGTGTGTTCTTTTGTGATTGGGTTACCTCACTTAGGATGATATTTTCTAATTCTATCTATTTACTTACAAATTTCATGAATTCATTGTTTTTAATAGCTGAGTAGTACTCCATTGTACAAATGTACCACATTTTCTGTACTTATTCTTCTGTTGAAGGACATCTGGGTTCTTTCCAGCTTCTGGCTATTATAACTAAGGCTGCTATGAACATAGTGGAGAATGTGTCCTCCTTACATGTTGGAATATATATATATATATATATATATATATATATATATATATATATCTTTTATTCCCTTTCCTTTAATGTTCCCTGAGAATTTGGTGTGGAGTTTATCATACAGTCTGATCTAGGGACATGTATCCAATGGTCATTTATTATCTGTTCTTTGACTAGTAGTGGATCTCTGTAGTAGCCAACCCTTGCAGCAAATATATTTCTCTTTGCTGACACATGAGAGGAACATTTAATTTAATTTGGTAAAATGGTAGCAAGCAGTTCTCCTCTAGTGTCCCTGGATGCTCTAACTCATGAGTTCTTGGCTAGGTTTGTAGCATCAGGCATGAGCTCCCTCCAAGCTGTTGCGTGAAGCTTTAATGCAGTCAGATGGCTGTTGATTAGCCTCAAGATGTTGGTGCTGATTTCACAATATTGGGCCTTTCTTTTGAGGTGCCTTGTAATTGTAGCTTGCTAGGCTCATTGTTAGGGAAGACTTGCTTACCTCCCTTCTAGTCATTCTTCACTGCATCGTCTGGCACTGTGGACAGAGCCTTCAGAGAGGATTCATGCAGGTCACCTCCAGCTTCATTTCCCCTTTCCTAGGACCAAAGTATGTAATGTTTTCAGTAACAATGTTTTACTCCTCAAGTTGTAGAGGCCAACAAACAGAAACAACAATAGCTTGTATTGCTCTGGAAATCTCTTAGACCCTGTTGATCAACAACTCAAAGGGAGACATCCATCATCTGGTCCTGGGCTTTCTATGAGATAGTTTATGGAACATGGGAGGGACATTATCACTGTATATGGACAAGCCTGATTAAACTAACTCTTTCTTTCTTTCTCTCTCTCTTTCTCTCTCTCTCTCTCTCTCTCTCTCTCTCTCTCTCTCTCTCTCCATATGTGTGTATCTGTGTGTGCATGCATAGCACGTGTTTTATATGTTATAAGAAATGTTTTAAGATAATACATCTCCCTATAGCTTTTATAAACACTCCTAGTGTTATTTCCTTTTCCTCCACACTCCCTCTGCATTGCCATACTTACCTACTCTTTAGTAAGGTTTTCTTATTCCTATTCCCCCATTTCTACTTCAAAGCACTTGTGTCCAACTATTACTCTCTATATTGCTTTTCCCCAATTCTTAATTGCTCTCTTGCCTGTTTTTCTGGTTTCCAAAGAAACTCCTATACAATCAGTCCTACTGATTCTGAGCTAGGAGCCACAGATCATAGGGAACGCATCATGTTCATCTTTCTGGATCTGGGTTACCTAAGTCAGTATCGTATTTTCCAGTTATATCCATGCATTTGCAAATTTCATTATTTCTAATTTACTTACAGCTAAATGAAATTTCATATGTATATGTGCCATGTTTTACTTTAAAATAGACTCAGTTAGATGAAATAGAGCAGTGCAGATTTACAGTTGGATACTTAAGTCTACAAAATTAAAGAATACAAGATTAAAGTCTACTAAAATCTATTGCTCCTTTCATGTGTTATCCTTGTGTATGTGTATGGGGGTTCTCATCATATATTAATGCAATTTCAATAGAAAACATTTCATTGGCTTACAGTGCAGTCATGCCCACATCTAGTCTACATCTTGGACTAGAGTCCATGATGGTTGAGCAAAGGGACAGCTCTGAGCTCATATTTTGTTCCACAACTCTGCGGCAGACAGAAAGAGAACACTGAGAAATCCACAAGCCTTTGGAAAACTCAAAGCCTATTGAGACACCTCCTTCAGCAAGGCCACTCCTCCAAATCCTTCCCAAAGGGTTCTCCCCACCAAGGTCAAGTACCCAAATTCATGAACCATTCTCATTCAGACCACCAAAGTGGTGCTTGTCAACATGCGCTTACACAGATGCATGAGCACAAGTACCATGTGAACAACTTGAGGTGAAAAGTCATTTTTGTTCCTAAGAATTAACCATGGACTTGCTTTACAAATTAAAGCAAGCTAACAGGTGGATAATCAAATTTCATTCTCTGTCACAAGGATTAAGGACAACATTCTTCCAGTTCTCTTCCTCATCTTTGTCCACACGTCCTCTCCATATGCATCTTCACTGACATACATGTATGGGACATGTGTGGACACAGAAGACATTTGAGACAGGAAGATAATCAAAGAAATAAATAAGTATAAACAGTGATTAATTGTGTGAGTGTTGTAAACACCTGCAAAAGCATTCCTCATTATACATTTTCATTGTTCTATTTGTATACTTATCAGGAATAAAACAGACAAATCTGTTTCCCAGTTTTACTGAAAGTTGTTAGCCATTTAAATCAACAAAATATGCCATAGTGTTTTGGGAGAAGTACGAGTCCACACAATATCAGTGTTTCAGATTTTTAAGCGCAAACGGTTTCTATTGATAAAAAAATCTGAGGATGCCATCCATTTACACTCAATACATGGCTCAATCAATATGTGTTTGTCTGAGGTTTGTTTTTATCAAGCACCTAGGAGAGAAACTATAGTCAGATAGTTGTTCTTTCTGAACAGTGCTAGGTATACATTCACACTCTTGCCTAAAGATGTGGGTTGAAAATTTTAACTTATGATGTACTTCATGGATTTTGCTAAAATCATATAATGAGCATCCTAAATTCTGGCATAATTGCATGAACTAAAATGTTGATTTTAATAAAGGTGACTTTCTGGATTGGTTTCTACCACATTTAGGCTGTACCATGTTAGAACAGTAGCTTAGACAGCAATAATCAATGATTATTTTTCATGTATAAACCACCGTGTTATTGGCCTGTAGGTATGCTAGGGTACGTCTCATAGTCCCTCTCAGTGAGTCTTTTTATACTAGATCACTCAGTCTGCCTACCTCAACTCAAGCTTCCATAGCTGGACTAAAAGTCATTCGACCATATCAATGACATTCCTTTTTCAAGTTCACGCTTCTTCCTGGTGTCTAAGATATTAGTTCATTACTCTGATCATTACCCCCAAGACCTACTATTACTTATTAATTAATTACCCATCACTTCCAAATCTCTTGCTATAGACCATCTTGTGTGTTTGCTATAAGTCTTAAACGTTTACTTTTATGTATTATTTCTCTAGCCTTTATTTAGGGTCCTCATCTGATCTTAAGATACAAATATTCCTGGACTAATTAGTTTTCCTTCTCCGAGTAAGTCAGCATCATAGCCCATTTAAAAATCACAGAGCTCAATCATTTCCCCTACTCCATCATAACTAGTATTACTTTTACATTTTCCATTCCAGCTAATATCACAATTAGGCCATAAATTAATAGTAGTACTATAATATAATATCACACACTTCTCTGCCATGCCCTTGCAGTGTATGTTTTATTTGGTATATAGGAGTAGAAACATATTGAGAAATAGAACTGATCATTGTGGTCCCTGTGCCGTTTATTTTCTGATATCTGAGCACCTCAGCACTTTTTTTGTAATGCACAGACTGCATCGCTCTCTTCCCTGCTCCCTGATAATGCATTTACATTCATCTGGATTTATAGGTGAAAGCAATTGTTTCACAGTTCAAGGGACATCCCTGTAGCTATTTGAACCAAATAAACCGAGGGGTATGGAAAGCAATAATCTCCATTCTTGCATCCTACGACATGACATTTTGGGTGCAATGCAAGTGATTAAATATAGATTCGGGTATTTTTGCTGTTTACCCTAAGAGCAGTGACCATTGTAAGTGGCTTGGATTAATTCTAGCACGATATCGTAGTTTGCTGACAAGTTATCTGGTCACATTCTTGTGGACAGTGACAGAAGATCTAGTTCTCAGAGCAGGAGCATTGGACAAAGTGTCTATATTTGTTGGTGCCTTTGCTTTCATTTCCCATAGGGTGATGGGAATGTGCCAGGTCTTGACAATAGAGGCAGTAGATTTCATCCCAGGCAGTGTACCAAGGGAGTGTGGGATCTTTTACCCTGGGCAATAAAATGGCTGGAATTTCCCCAAAAATATTTTTTACCTTTATTACTAAGTACATGTTCTTTAGGGGGAAATACCTTACTATTGTTGAGTTTAGGGCTGCAGAAAAATCTATGAGGAGCTGGTTGCGAGTAAGGCCATCAGTGCTGCACCCATAAGACCCAAAGGAAAGCGAGCGAGTCATGTTGCAGTCCATGCCTTGGAACATCTTCACAGTTTTAGTACCTACCCGTTTCTTCCTCACCTGTGTGAGGACGCTGGTTTTTCTTGGAAATGTGAGGCTACTGCACACAGTGATCAGTGGTCTACTGTAGTGCAGGATGAAATGAAAGAAGAGGACCTCATAGATCTGAGAGGGCCTGGGTGGACATGGGCAGAGCTAGAGCAGAGAGCAGGAGGGGTGGAGACGCTGTTAATACCATAGTCAGGCATACAGTTCTTAACAAATAGTAACAAGAGGGAGCAGCAGAGATGGACCGCAGTTAGAACTGACTGCATTTGGGAAGACCCAGGCGCTGCTCCTAGCGTCCTCACTGGGTGGTTCACAGGCATCTATCACTCTAGCTCCAAGTGGATGCCTTGGGTATACCTTCCATGGCCCCCTGCATTCTTCTTTATATATGCACACACATACTGACACACAAATATTTAACTAAAAATGATAAAAGTAACTACTGAAGAGAGTATCACATGAAATATTTGTTGTAAAGGAGGATATAAACAAATTAATGCCTTTTCATTGTAATTCTGCCATGGACATTTTGTTTTGGGTGATAGAGAAGCGTTTACAAATATATGTGATAGCAAAAGTGTAAAATCCACTGTAAATCCCAGTTTCAGAAACACCATTCTAAGTGCCTGCCTAATTTTGGCATTAATGCTTATTTTATTGACAATATTTTAATATAGTTTATCAAAATAATTATAAAAATTATATTGTATATTAATTTTAATAAAATAATTATATTAAATTAATAAAATATTCTAAAATAAAAATATATAACTATTTATAAATATAAAAAGGACTCACAGGAAACTAGAAAAATTGGCTGACATTTTAGATATATTAGTTACAACGCAATAGAGATGTGGATTGACATAGTTTTTATGTTTGAGTGTTAGCAGAAGGTGATGACTCAAAAGATAAAGTTTTCTTAGGGTGGTCAAAGAACACCACAGTTCTTAATTAGTTAATGGCAATATTCATATTCAACACACGTGATGGTAGAATTTGTTATTAGTAATGCATTATTTCCTTGTAAGATAAATTTTTATTTTATGGTATATAATTAAAACAACACAGATCACACTACTTCTAATTTCGCTATAAAAAAGGTTGATTTTTTTTCATGTTCTATAGGAAACTGCATCTTTTAAAGGGTAAATATTTATTGTATATGCACTTAAATAATGTTGTAATATTAACTCTAAGATCATTTAAATATGTTATTCTAATATATACATAAATATATTTCTGAAATTTTATATATCTGAAGATCTCTAAAGAATTATGTCTTACTTTAATGAAAATGCTTAAGTTCAAATTGTATAAAACTTGGAATGACTGAATGTTATTTATTTTTAATACAATGTTTTCACTACCTTAAAGCTCTTAACTGTTCTAGTATATTAATATTTGCAGGATAGAATATTTTATTCTTCTAATACATTTGTCCAAGCTAATGATAAGGGTGGCATTCAGAATCACTTATTTTATTTGAAGTATGTTTTTCCAATTTATAGCTTATGGGCAGTTGTCATTTGTAAACTAGTAGGTTTCCATGATATAATGCCTTAAACTACACAACACAATGTTGTTCTCAGCGTGTTTAAAAATTCACAGCCCTTTCTATTTTGAAACTTTCAGAGATCTCTCACATCTGCCACATATTAATTCTTCCTGTTCTATGCTTTTCTGAACTTTCTTCATCTGTTTGTACAAGCATTTAAATTCCTATCAGCTCCATGAGATCTGTGTTTATAAATTCATGGGCTTTGTCTTCTATACACAGTAGAGAGCTTTCATGTTTATTAGTCTGAAAGCATGCATGCCTCACGAAAGCACATTTTTAATGCTTGGTGTGATCAATATTTGAGTTGGCCTCATGTGCTATGAGAAGGGTAAACTCCCTTAGGACCCATATCCCTAGCACCTGTGCTCTCAGAGGAATCTTAAGGAGTGTTTTCAGTAAATGTTGGGTGATGTATTGCATCATACCAGTTACAAATCATGCTGATTAGATTTTAACCACAGGTTTTCCTCAGTAAACTACCGCTTGGCAGAAGCACTGTTTGGTCTGTGTTCTAAATCGAGTCTGCGGACTTTAGCTTGTTATCTTGGTATATAACATCATCATGGCTGCCTTAGGTTGCGATTGCATTTTCAGGACAGTGTGACACTATTTGATTTAGTTACACATCCTAAGGGACTTGAAAATTGCTATGTATGATCCACTTTTGGGAGGAAAGTTTCATTTCTTCTATATTTATTCTACAACTTTTCCATGAAAATCCCAAGCACAAATAGTGGCCTTGTAATTGCTTAACAATGTCTTTTCAGTGAAAAATTTTAATCATGTGATAAAGTGTAGAGAACAAAGTAGCCAGATTCCTGAAGGGGGCGACTCCTGAGCTCTTCTGGTAGTGAGATTTCCCCAGGATCTAGGTGGCCTTGTTGTCAGACGTCTTTAGGGTTCTATCGCTGTGAAGGAATACCATGACCTTCACAACTCTTATAAAGGAAAACATTTAACTGGGATTGGCTTAGAGTTCAGAGATGTAGTTTATTGTCATGACAGGAAGCCTGGCAGCACCCAGGCAGGCCTGGTACCGTTTGAGGAGCTGATCTACATCTTGATCTAAAGGCAGAAGGACCTGAACAGGCCTGAGCTGCTGAGACCTCAAAGCCCATCCTCTAGTGAAATAGCTCCTCCGGTATAGCCACACCTATTCCAAGAAGGCCACAGCTCCTCATATGGCCAATCCCTATTGACCAAGTATTCAGAGGAATCAGTGTGTGGAGTCCATTCCTATTCAAACTACCACATTTCACTCCTGGCTCCCAGAGGCTTGCAGCCATTGCATACAATTTCAAAAGTTTCCACAGTCTTTAACAGTCTCCAACTTGTTTAAAAGTCTAAAGTTCAAAGTCTCTTCTGAGACTCATATAATTTCTGAACTGTACTCCACTGTAAGATCAACATGAAAAAGCAGATCACATACTTCCAACAAATAATGGTACAGGATATTCATTAGCATTCCAAATAGGAGGGAAGGGAGCATACCGAGGACGTACTTTAGCAAAGCAAGACCAGAAACCAGCTGGGTTAATTCCCAACTCTGCATCTCCTTGTCTGATACCAAAGTACTCTTCTTCTTTTAATTTGGTTCATTGCAACACACTTTTTTTTCCTCCTGGGCTGGTTCCACTCCCCAATAGCTCCTCTTTTGAGGCAAGTATTCCATGCCTCTGACATCTCCAGTATTTTGGTGTCTCCAAGGCAATCCAGGCTTCACCTTCAGAGATTCATGCAATGGTCTCTCTATTCCTCCATGCAGGGATATCCCTGGCACATGCCTACCCTTAGCAGCTTTCCTTAGTCACAGAGAGAGATTCCATAATCCCTTTCTTCTATCCTCGACTCTAAAGCCAGAACCACGTGACTGCCGCTATAAATTCTACTGCTTGCTGGGGCTGGAACAAGGCCCCTCAGTCGAATACATCTTTATCAACTTCCTCTTTTCAGTCATTTCTTTCACTGCCCAAGCAAGCTTAGCTGTCTTCAAACTTGCTCTGTAAACCAGGTTGGCCTCCAGCTCAGATCTTCCTCCCTCTGCCTCTACCACTAGATTGCTGGGATAAAAGCCATGAACCACCACACCGGGCTCTTAGCTTTCAATCCATTTTCGCAAGTTGGAAGCCTCTCTGGGTAGGATCTTACACTGAGGCCACCATTTCCTTTATTCCATTTAGCAATAAGTTTTCCTTTAATCTGTTTATCTTCTTGCACAAAGGACTTAGTTCCATTCCACTTGCTGGTGCCCCTTCTTAAACTATATATCTTCCTTACAGAAATGCATAGGAGTGAACACTGATAGCCACACAACAGAGTCAAGGCTAGCTTGTTTTGAAATGTCTCCTGCTAAAGTTTTTATTCCATAATTCTTCAACGTAGCTTCCGGCAGATGTTTTTGGAAAGGGCAGTCAGCAAACAGCCACATTCTTCATCAAAATATCACAAGAATAATCTCTAGATTCTATATTAATATTCTTCTCCTCTGTAATCTATTAAGCCAGGCCCCATAGTTTAAAACACCCCCAGCACTTTGGTCTTCCCATTTAATGCATTCGAATACTTTTCTAATAAAAAAAATCCCAAAGTCGACATTCCACCAAAAAAAAAAAGCATGGTCAGTCTTATCACAATACTCCAGTCTATGGTACCAACTTAGGGCCTTAGGGTTTCTATTGCCTTTAAGAGACACCATGACCATGGCAACAGTTATAAAGGAAAACACTTAATTGGGATTGGCTTACAGTTTCAGAGATTTCGTTCATTATCATCATGGTGGGAAGCATGGCAGCACGCAGGCAAACATGGGACTGGAGAATGAGAATTCTACATCTTGATTCATTAGAAGGCAGCAGGAAGTGAACTGTTTTGAGCCTCTGAGACTCAAGACCCCCTTATGACATAGCTCCTATAACAAAGCCACACCTACTCCAATAAGAGCTTACCTCCTAATAGTGCCACGCCCTGTGGACCAAACCTTCAAACACACGAGTCTGTGGAGATCATTCCTATTCAACCACCACATTGTCTTTCGTAATATAAAATCTTATAGGGACTAAGTCGTGCCTTTGTACAACACTGCATCTCCCCATTCTGTAGAATATTCCAGTTATGTGAAACCCGCACGTTAAGGTCTTTGGGCTCCAGGATTATGGTCACATAGTGTCTGACAGCACATCTGAAAAAATTCCAAGGAAAGGTACTATTGAAGCTTGGCAGAGTGGACTGGGCATACACCTTCCAACAAAAGGGCCACATCAAGCCAATCTATTTCAAGGGATGACTCCGCAGGGGCATTGGTGGCATGGACTAAGTATTCATATGCTTGATGCCATGGCTTCCTAACATTTAAATGAGGTAAGCCTAGATCTCATTATTCTTTCTATTATATCATTCAGAGGAATTCTAGAAATCTAAGTCCCATCAGATTGCCACCTACTTGGAGGTATAGCAGAAGAGCCATGGGTAGGCATTTATTACAAAGCCTATTTGGTAAAATCAGTGTCTATGTTTAACTTGGGACTATCTCATAAAAGTGATGAACTTGGAGTTTATTGATGACACTTGCCTACCGAGAGTCAAGAAAAGACCAGATTTTAAAATCTGTAACAAACTTTTATTTACCCTATATCTTAGTATTTTTTTTAATTTTTATTTTCTATATTCTATGTTTACATTCCAAAGGCTTTCCCCTTTCCCAGTTCCCACCCACCATAGTTCCCATAGTTCCTCTCCCCCCCAACTATTCCCCAATCATTACCCCTCCCCCCTCGGTTTCTTTACTAAACTGGATGCAATCTTTACAGGCACAGGGTCCTCTCCTTTCTTCTTCTTGGGAATCATTTGACTTGCTATTTGTGTCTTGAGTATTTAGGGCTTCTGGGCTCATTAATATCCACTTATCAGTGATTGCATTTCATGTGCATTCTTTTGTGATTGGGTTAATTCACTCAGGATGATATTTTCCAGGTCTAATCATTTACCTACAAATTGCATGAATTCATTATTTTTAATTGCTGAGTAGTATTCCATTGTATAAATATACCACATTTTCTGTATCCATTCCTCCTCTGAGGGATATTTGGGCTCCTTCCAATTTCTGGCTATTATAAACAAGGCTGCTATAAACATAGTGGAGCATGTGTCCTTATTGCATGCAGGGGAATCCTCTGGGTATATGCCCAGGAGTGGTATGCCAGGGTCTTCTGGAAGTGACATGCCCAATTTTCTGAGGAACCGCCAAACTGATTTCCAGAGCGGTTTTACCATTTTGCAATCCCATCAACAGTGGAGGAGTGTTCCTCTTTCTCCACATCCTTGCCAGCACTTGTTGTCTCTTGAGTTTTTAATCTTAGCCATTCTGACTGGTGTGAGGTGGAATCTCAGGGTTGTTTTGATTTGCATTTCCCTGATGACTAATGATGTTGAACATCTTTTAAGTTGTTTCTCGGCCATCCGAATTTCTTCTGCTGAAAATTCTTTGTTTAGCTCTGTGCCCCATTTTTTGATAGGGTTATTTGTTTCTTTGCGGTCTAACTTCTTGAGTTCTTTGTATATATTGGATATTAGCCCTCTGTCTGATGTGGGGTTGGTGAAGATCTTTTCCCACTTTGTTGGTTGCCGTTTTGTCCTTCTGACAGTGTCCTTTGCTTTGCAGAAACTTTGTAATTTTATGAGGTCCCATTTGTCGATTCTTGATCTTAGAGCATAAGCTATTGGTGTTCTGTTCAGGAACTTTTCCCCTGTGCCCAAGTCCTCCAGGGTCTTCCCGAGTTTCTTTTCTAATAGTTTCAGTGTGTCTGGTTTTATGTGGAGGTCCTTGATCCACTTGGAGTTGATCTTAGTGCAAAGAGATAAGAGTGGGTCAATTTGCATTATTCCACCAGATGGTTGTGGCTCCTTTATCAAAGATCAAGTGACCATAAGTCTGTGGGTTAATTTCTGGGTCTTCAATCCTGTTCCATTGTTCTGCTTGCCTGTTGCTATACCAATACCATGCAGTTTTTAACACAATTGCTCTGTAGTACTGCTTGAGGTCAGGGATATTGATTCCCCCAGAAGTCCTTTTATTGTTGAGAATAGTTTTAGCTATCCTGGGTTTTTTGTTGCTCCAGATGAATGGAAGAAATAAGAAAAGAAATCAAAGACTTTTTAGAATTCAATGAAAATGAAGGTACAACCTACCCAAATCTATGGGACACAATGAAAGCAGTGCTAAGAGGAAAACTCATAGCTCTATGTGCATCCAAAAAGAAACTGGAGATAGCATACACTAGCAGCTTAATGGCACACCTTAAAGCCCTGGAAGAAAAACAAGTTAATTCACCCAGGAGGAGTAGAAGACAAGAAATCATCAAACTCAGGGCTGAAATCAATCAAATAGAAACAAAGAGAACCATACAAAGAATCAACAAGACCAGGAGCTGGTTCTTTGAGAAAATCAACAAGATAGATAAACCCTTAGCCTGACTAACCAAAGGTCACAGAGACAGTATTAACAAAATTAGAAATGAAAAGGGAGACATAACAACAGAAACTGAGGAAATTCAAAAGATCATCAGATCCTACTACAAAGGTCTATACTCAAAACAACTGGAGAATCTGGAGGAAATGGACAATTTCCTAGACAGATATCAAATACCAAAATTAAATCAGCATTAAGTAGATCAGCTAAATAGTCCCATAACCCCTAAAGAAATAGAAGGGGTTACAGAAAGCCTCCCAACCAAAAAAAGTACGGGACCAGATGGTTTTAGTGCAGAATTCTACCAGACCTTCAAAGAAGACTTAACACCAATACTTTTCAAACTATTCCACAAAATAGAGACAGAAGGGACACTGCCCAACTCATTCTTCAAAGCCACAATTATGCTAATACCTAAACCACAAAAAGATCCAAGAAAGAAAGAGAACTACAGGCCAATTTCTCTTATGAATATAGATGCAAAAATACTAAATAAAATTCTTGCTAACCGAATCCAAGAGCACATCAAAACGATCATCCACCATGATCAAGTAGGCTTCATCCCAGGGATGCAGGGATGGTTCAATATACGGAAATCCATCAATGTAATCCACTACATAAACAAACTGAAAGAAAAAAACCACATGGTCATCTCATTAGATGCTGAAAAAGCATTTGACAAAATTCAGCATCCTTTCATGCTAAAAGTCTTGGAAAGAGCAGGAATTCAAGGCCCATACCTAAACATAGTAAAAGCAATCTACAGCAAACCAGTAGCCAACATCAAAATAAATGGAGAGAAACTTGAAGCATTCCCACTAAAATCATGGACTAGACAAGGCTGCCCTCTCTCTCCATATCTTTTCAATATAGTACTTGAAGTTCTAGCAAGAGCAATTAGACAACATAAGGAAGTCAAAGGGATACAAATTGGAAAGGAAGAAGTGAAACTATCATTATTTGCAGACGATATGATAGTTTACCTAAGCGACCCAAAAAACTCCACCAGAGAACTTCTACAGCTGATAAACAACTTCAGCAAAGTGGCAGGTTATAAAATTAACTCACGCAAGTCAGTGGCCTTCTTGTACTCAAAGGACAAGCAGGCAGAGAAAGAAATTAGGGAAATAACACCCTTCACAATAGCCACAAACAACATAAAGTATCTTGGCGTATCTCTAATCAAACAAGCGAAAGATCTGTATGACAGGAACTTCAAGTCCTTGAAGAAAGAAATCGAAGAAGACCTCAGAAGATGGAAAAATATTTCTTGCTCCTGGATTGGCAGGATCAATATAGTAAAAATGGCCATCTTGCCAAAAGCAATATACAGATTCAATGCGATCCCCATCAAAATCCCAACTCAATTCTTCATAGATCTAGAAAGAGCAATTCTTAAATATCTTAGTGTCTTATACAAAGGAAACAATACCCCACTAAGCAGCTTCTTCAGGTTTTTTAAATTTACAGTTTAAAATATATTTTTGTTTTTTATCATTTTTATAAGTTTTAGTTAAAATGAATTATTATTACTTATTCCATTTTCTTCCTCTAGTCCCTCTCTCTCGTCTCTCCATATCCCCTTTCTCTCTATTGATAATTCATGGTCTCTTACTTTTATTAATATCACATCGTATAAATGCAACCTGCTACCTATAGTTAGTATTACTTGTGGATATATAATTTCCAGGCAAATCACTTGAGAGCAGGAGATTAAGGCTATTAGGACGTAATTTCTAAAGTGTAATTTCTATTGTGTAATCATATTCCTCTTTTCTTCATGGAGTCAGGTGAAGTTGATTTGAATTACCTCAGTCTAGCTTTATCCAAATCCTCGACCAACTTTCTGTTCATCACTGACATTTCCTGGTGATGGTGGAAATCTACTGAGCGGTCCTAGTTGGACTAGCCTCAGTGGATGTATTATTATACATGCCATTCATTTTGCATTCAATCACTGGAGATGTATGGAGTGCTCCATTCCCAAGGGCTTTTGATTCATTCTTAAGCTTAGAAAAGATTTGACAAGTGCTGTTACTATTTCCAGCATTGCTTTCCATTCTCTCAGAATAAAGAAAATATTAAGTTGTGTTTTATAACCAATATATTCTTTTTCTAAGGGAGATATTTTTCTTAATGACTATGAAAATTTTCAGTTGAGCATTATTTCCTGTTTAAATTTGTGTCATTACAAATTTAGTTGATTTAAAAGAAAAATATAATGTACTTTTCTGCTTCTAAAACTTTGTGAGGTAGCATAAGAAAGATTTATTATTGAGAGAATGCAAGAGTCCAACTGGGAATGGTTGCAGAAAGTACTGAAGACTCAACCCACAAATATTAGAACTGAAGAACAGATTCAGCACCGTCGTAGGATGTGCAGTCATACGCTGTTGGTTTCATCTCTTTGCATCAATAGCAGAGTATCTAAAAAGGAAATTTTGGAAATAAATTTGAAGCTGTATCAGATGTTGCTTTCCATCTTAGAGAAGACTGGAGAGTAACCCAGCCAGTCAGGAAGAAGAGAGGACCCAGGAAGCCTGTAAGCTGACAGCTATAGGACACAGTAGGAATGCCACACAGAAACTCTGCAAAACTGGAAGTGTAGCTTATATTTATAGCTTGATAAAGTACTGTTCAGATGGCAAGACTATGTACCCCATGAAATGCCTCCAGAAGTACTGTTTCATTTTACATGAATTGACGAATTAATGTGTACATTCACATGGAATCCAAGAGGCCTAAACTGTCTAAGCTGTTATGACAAAGATAAAAACACATGGACAACCCACTGTTCCTGACATCAAAACATATGCCAATGCTACAATGATCAAGGACAAGCGATGTTTACATTTCATGTCAATTGATTAAGAGTAAATTTTGTAATTTTTAGTTTTCAATCAATTAACATTTGAAACTATAATATAATTTATTATGATGATATAATTACATCATCTCCCTCTTCACTTTTCTACCTCCAGAATCATTCCATACAACACTATTAGCTCTTTTTCTAGTCCATGACTTCCTTTTTCATTAATTGCCATTGTATGTATATGTGCATATGTGTATACATATGTGTTCCTAAATACATAAATACAACTTATTTAGTCTTTATAATGTTACTTACATGCAGGGCTGACCTTTTGGATAACCAGTTGTTGTCCTCTTTCTAGAGGAAGACTATTTCTCCTGTTCCCAATATCCTTTAGTGTTCTGTAGTTCTTTGGGGAGAGTTTAGGCTTCTTAGATTTTCTCCTGACTGAGCCCTCCTGACTTTTATTCTTATAGATGTGCATTAACATTGTGCATGATGATTGGGTGACTTGTCTTCATGAGTGCTTACTTTGGCCTGAAGTTTAAATTGGGAGAACATGTCTGTGTTTTTAAAATTTCATCACTAATATTGAGAATTTTCATTACCTTTTTTTTTTTTTGATTATTCTTACATCAATACCTAGGTGGTGTTCCCGCTGTGCGGGAAGACAGCAGAACTCATTTCCAGGTGAAACGAGTGAGCTTTTGCAGAGCTCGTTCTGACCCAGCCACGCCTTTCCTCTCTCGTTTATGGAGCCCACCATTCTACTTTATACATTCCATGAGAATTACAATTTTATGTTCCTCACATGAACAAAGATTACGCAGTTAGTTATCTTCCTGTTTCTGGTCTAATTCGCTTACCATGACATCCAGTTCCATCTGTGGCATCCCAAATGACAAGATTTAAATTTTTTGATGGCTCAATAGCATGTCATTGAGTATACATACTGATTTCCTCTATTACTGCAAACCTATTTGTTTTATTCAGTTATTGTTGGTTTTGATACAGCGAGCACTGTAGGACAGAAGCCTCTTTCAGAGAATCATTTCACTTCCTCAGGGATTATTCTGTCATATAGTCCTGAGACTATAGCTTATTGAGGCACCTTCTCTCTCCTTACCATGGTAAATGATTTGAATTTCATTCTCACAAACTATGCAAGATTCTTTTTTTTATCTATATCCTTGGTGCCTTTCTAATATGGACAAATTTTATTACACAAACAAAGTAAGTGGTAATGAACATTTGGATATCCACAACCAAAAAAAAAAAAAAAAAAAAACAACTGAGTTTATTTCACATTTTCTTCACTTTTTGTATTGAGTGATATAAGGGAGAACTGTATGTTACAGCAGTCCACCATAGATGAACCAAAGACTGCTGTGTAAGAGCTGAAATTATATAAATATCTCAGGAAAACAGATGAGGAGTATCTTCCATGGCGTGACATAAAAGATACACACACACATACACACATATTCATGTATATGTAATATATACATATATTTAGTATATCTGCATGATATATATGAAAAATCAAAATTTCTATGCTGAAAATACTAAGGATATGAAAACAACTTTAATAATATGATATCTCTAAATTCTTCACACAGTACAGAATTAGTGTCAGATTCTAAAGAGTGACAGTAGTATTTAATACAGTTATTAGTCAACAATTGGCCTGAGCATGTTTTTTCCTGGTTATAAATATGCCAGGTGCCATTAATGGAGCATGATGAATATGAAGCAGATCTTATTCACTCATATTTCAATAAGAGTGATGACAAGGAGAAATTGTAAAAGTTGATTTGTTTCTGATGAGTTATGACATAGTTTGGAAAGTTCAGGGAAGTGTATTTTTAAACTCAAGGAATGTCTAATGTAATTAGGCTTCCGAACATCTTGAAGATAAATTAATACAAATTCATGCACATCTGGTTGTACCTTTCTGTAGACTTAAGTATAAATGGTGAATAAAAGTTATTTTATATAATTATCACAGTTAAGGCTCAGAAAAGTAGTGTTTTAATTTTATGCAAACCAAGAAAACCAGAGTGTCTGCCTGTCATTGGGATGATTTATTTTTATAACTACACTGCATTTAAAGATTTTTTTTGGCCAGACACTTTAGTTTCCAGAGAGCATGTATATTTTTCTGCCTGTGCTCATGGTTCACTTAGTGTATGTGCTCAGTGGGAGTGAGGAAACTGATTCAGCCTTTCTGTTTCAGGAGGCCATGAGCCAAAAGTCTCATTTGGCAAGAATAAGATAGGAATGGTTGACTGAACAGTGACAGAAAAATGTTAGATAGTTAACCATCAGTTAGTTAGATAGTGTCGAGTATGTTGTGCAGTACCCGTCACTGTGAGTACTTTATGTAGACAAAGTATAAACATAACAAACACCAATGTAAGTAAAAGAAAGGCATGGCTAATAATCATATGTCTGTATTAAAATCACTATGGTGATGAAGAAGAAAAGTCCCTTATGGGTCTTTAGGAACTAATGCCCGCAGTGGGAAGGCTGACAGAACAGGAGAGCCATTGGCAGGGCAAGGTGGGTTTGATCCCTGGAGACACTAGAACTCAAATCCATGCAAAGCGAGGTGCCCAAGCTGTGTGAGAACACATGTCAATACACATCTCTATTGTTTTTTCCAAATTAAAATGTGTAGCATGAAACACAGAAATTTGTGGCCAGTGTGTAACAATTAGAAGTGAGCAAAGCTTGTTCTCCATTTGGTGAAATACGAGTGTATTTCTGTGTATAAATTTACACTCCTATTCAAACTGTTTATAAATGTTTAAAGATGCATTTCACAAATCAAGAACATACCATACTCTTCTAACTATTATTGTGGCCTAATTTTTTTTAAATCTATTTCATTCTCTCCCATTTATATGTAAGCTAATTTACATATCATTAGCATATGCATAATGAGGTTAGTGTGATGAAAGGCACATTGGAGCATAGAGCATAGTATGTGTGTCCCCTCTATAACTTGCATCTGCATCAGTGTGTGCAGCCATACAGGCAGGACAGCTGTGGAGGCCAGAGGACAGCTTGCAGCAGTCAGTTTTCTGTTTTCACTGTTGAACTCAGGTTCCCTGGCGTCTGTGGCAAGAACGTTTATCAGCTTGACCATCTTCCTGGACCTTGTGTGGTTTTACATTATTTTCTCATTAGCATACAGTGTAATGGGCTTCATTAGGCCAACAGCATGCGTTTGTATCACGACACTCTGTTCTTATTTGCCCCACACTGCTTTGCTTCACCACCTTTTCTCCTCGCTCCCTGAGGCCCTTCCTCCCAAGAGTCCCCAACTCTGTCATCCCTCCACTCATTTGTAACAGCTCTTCTTTCTCTTCTAATCCTCCAAATAGTATTACCTGCTCAATTTGAAGAATTATTGCCAAGTTGTTCAACATTACTACTAACAAATATGACATTTTCATGGTTCCCATGAATGATCAATTTTATCTTACATTCACAACCAATGTTCTAAACTCTAAGTGCTTTGTGAACTAGATAGGTGTCCGATTGTCTGATGACCGTGAATCTGAATGAGCTATTATTGTGTAAGAGTATTTCTCTTAGCATTGTTCACATATACAACAACCACCTTAGGATTGAGAAAAAAAAATTTATTGGACATTTTATTTATTTACATTTCAAGTGTTATCTCCTTTCCTGATTTCCCTCCCAGAAATTCCCTATCCCATCCCCCCTCTTCCTGCCAACCTGCCCACCCACTCTCACCTCCCTGGACTCAAATTCCCCTACACTGGAGCATCTAGCCTTCACATGACCAAAGGCGTCTTCTACCATTGATGTCTGACAGGGCCATCCTCTGCTACTTATATGGCTGGAGCCATGGGTCCCTCCAAGTGTACTCCTTGGCTGATGGTTTAGACCCTGGGAGCTTGGGTTGGTTTACCAATCCTACATCTGATAGAGGGCTAATATCCAATATATATAAAGAAGTAAAGAAATGAGACTCCAGACAATCAAATAACTCTATTAAAATGGGGTACAGAGCTAAACAACGAATTCTCAACTGAGGAAACCTGGATGGTTGAGAAGCACCTAAAGAAAATTTCAATATCTTTAGTTATCAGGAAAATGCAAATCAAAACAACCCTGAAATTCTATCTTACACCAGTCAAAATGTCTAAGGTCAAAAACTCAGGGGACAGCAGATGCTGGAGAGGATGTAGAGAAAGAAGAACAATCCTCCATTGCTAGTGGGATTACAAGCTGATACAACCATTCTGGAAATCAGTCTGGCCATTCCTCTGAAAATTGGACATAATATTGCCTGAGGACCCAGCTATACTACTCCTGGGCATATATCCAAAAGATATTTTTAAATGTAACTATCCATTCCATTTTTCTGTGTTTGAAGCCGGTTTTAGGCCATACTTTTTCTTCAGCCTTTGTAGTGGGTTTTGGAGAGAGGCTATAAAGGACTGTAAAATGAAATATTTCTTGAGACATTTCAAAGTAGAAGGAGACAGGTATGAGATATTATAGAATGAGGTCTGTACGAATTTTGGCCAGAGGACACAAGATGATAACCCAAAGCTATTTTTGATAGCTTTACTTTCTCTAAAGCACAGGAAACCTGAGTTTAATATCCTTTCTTCAGATCAACTATCTAAGGAGGTGGAAAGTTTGGGGTTTTTTTAAATCAAATTTAATCCCACAAACCACAAGTAGAAACCAAACAAATTTTTTCAGTGTTAAGATTGTTGGAATAATATTTCTAATGCAAAGCAATACATCATTTTAAGGAATGAAAAGTAACATGGTATATTATGAATATGCCTTGCCCGTAAAGGGACGTGCAGAGGGTAGAGATTGGTTTTTTTTTTAATTTTTATTTTCTATATTCTATGTTTACATTCCAAAGGCTTTCCCCTTTCCCAGTTCTGCCCCCACCATACATCCCATAATTCCTCCCCCCTCCCCCCGACTATTCCCCAATCACTCCCCCTTCCCCCACGGTTTCTCTACAAAACTGGATCCAATTTTTTTAAATATCCTCTTCAACCGCTTCCCCAGATTATTTTTTAGATAGCATCTCTCAGTAAATAATTTTCTTTTATTAGTTAATTTTTTACACTCCATATTTCATTCACCCCTACACCCATCTAACCTCCGACTGTTCCACATCCCATACCACCTCCCCACCCCGTCTTCTCTCAGTAAATATTTAAGTCGCCATTTTGTCTAGTCTGGCAGGCTAGTGAGGCTTCTGATACCTCCCTGTTTTTCTCTCATTCCCCAGTGCTGGGCTTACAGTTACATGAAAACACACAGAGAATCAAACTCAGTCCCTCATGTTGGTTTATCTTGTATGTTTCCTTCCCAGCACTGTTTTCAACTTCATGAAAGGTAATGAATACATTCCTGGTACTATTTTCTGAGTTACCGACATCTATTTGAGAACGTCCTAGCCTAAGCTAATAACTGGAAGCGAGGTGGCTTTTTTCTCTCTAACATTTTCAGAGTTACAGGTTTTACAATGAGATCCTTCACCATTTTAATTTAACTTCTTCTTTATAGGCTTAAGATGGGGATCATTTTCACTCTCTTACATGTTTTATCCAGTCATCCTAGAACTACTGTTTAGAGAGACTGTTTTTGGAAGTATATTTTAGTAACCTTATTAAAAATGAAGGCTGTAACTGTATTCTCGTGGTTTTGTCCTTTTCTAATCTGCCTGCCTGTTTTTGTTTCTGTGTCACCTCATCCCCATGCCTCTAACATATGAGATCGGTTACCTCCAGCATTGTTCTATTTGCACAGTTTTGGGATGTCTGTGTTGAGCAAGTCTTCATCACTAGTCCAAGGACAATTAGCAGAGTCCTTCTCTCTTTCATAGTTTTCTCACAGTTTCTCATCACATTTTACTAAAACTTCTAGATTTAAATAATCACTATTTTGTTCTTAGATTATGAGCCTATCTTCAACATTTAGTTTCTAAGTGCCAGCATTTTTACTGTTTTCTTTTGTAGGTAATTAAAAAAGTACCCCTATATGAGGCATGTATGGTCATCGGAACATACATCCTTTGTTCAAATGGACCCAATATAAATTCTAAACTCAAATAGCAGAGATTTAGTTGTTTTAATTATGTACACAATATCAAAACACCATTCTATTGCTGAGTACATATTGGGGTGGAGCTGTCTCATGTATTTACATCCTACTGTTGACTCCAACAACAAAGAATACATACCATTGTCATGAAACATTATTTAATCATGTAAACTTTAACTACAAAGAAACCCATAGTTGAGTTCTAAAATGCACAACTAACAGATAAAAATCATTTAAAAAGAAATCAATATTGACATAAAATGAAAGCATCTGCCACACCCAGTTTCTATAATATGCTGCTTAACAACATTTAGAGAAAAGGAAATGAAATTTCAGAAGTTTTGTAACAGACTTTTAAGGGAAGACAATTAATCTGCATATGTAACATCAGATCCTAAACATTTTCTTATTAAAATATTAAAACTCAACTAAAGTTCCCACTGAAGCTTGGGAAAATCACTTTTAAAGAAGTGATACAGCTGTAGGTGAAATGAAGTAATAGGAAATCAGAAATGATCTTCCCTTTGGCATGCTTTCTCCTGTGGCTGGCTTCTAATGCCTTCCAGTTGCTAAGTGGGCGGAGACATGATGAGAAAAGGGTCCTTTGCGTTTTCATATCACACAGGTTCTGTAGTGTTAATGTTAAAATCTCTTGAATGAATATATTCACTAATAAATAAATTGAAAGAGAACAGAGAACGTATATCAAGATTTGAAATAATCACCTCTAATATGTTAAATAATATACGTCATGATGTACTGTTCAGATTTAAATTGATGCTATGTGGGAATCTGAAATGATTTGATTTTCTACACAATGCTTTCTAATCTGTGAGCCTTTGGAACTTTATGAATAACTGTGTTCTTTCAATGTTACAAACCACATGCCTTAATTGTGCAATAAAAGAAAGGATCATTTGAAGTTTTTTTTTTTTTTTTTCTGGTAACTCAAGCCTATGTCCTAAGCTCCCTGAGAGGCTGAGGCTAGACTGTCTCATATTTAGGGACACTGTGTAGTACAGAGTGAGTTCAGTTCACTGTGGGGATCTTAAGGATTATACTTGAAAGTAAAAATGCACAAAGGAAGGAGGACTGGAGATATTCCTTAGTGGTAGAGCAAGCATTTGCCTAGCATTGTGTATGAGGCCCTGAGATCTATCCATAGTACTATAACTAGCTAACTATTGAGCCAAAATTCAAATAATTATTTTAGGTGTTAAAGAACATGAAAACAAAAATAAAATAGGAAATGGGCTACATACAATTGAATCCTCTGGTTTTGAAATTAAGGCAAGGTTTGGTTCTACCATTTCATGGCACCACCCTTGACACGGAATTGTTGAACTATTGCTCACCCAGACATGTCAGGGAAGAAAGGATGACTGTGTGAACCTGTCAAGAAAGAAATGGCAAGCATTTCAAAGGGAAGCTATGGAAATGAACAGGAAGAACAGTGAGAATGGGATTTCATTTAGCTCTTCTTCGTGATAGGAACATTATTAGAATTATTCATAGACTGAACAAGTCATAAGTGTCTAAAAACGTCTAACTTCCAGTGGTGGGGAGGCAAAGAATGTCAGACAAATTCATTTTCTTTTTGTAACAAATCGACAAAGAAGTTATTCATGTAACAGAGTGAATGTCTGTGTATCTCATGTTACAGTTTCCTCCACAGAGTAAGAAGTAAAGTGCAGCGGGTGGGGAGTAGGTGCAAGTCCCAAGGGCAGTGAGCTGGTGTCCATTGTCACTACTGAGTCCATAAGCACAGCTTTGAGCTGTTCTTGCAGGTGTTCTGCTTGTGAAAGGATACAGGTAGGGGAAGATCTGAAGAGCATCTTGGGGTTTGTAAAGCAGTCAATTTAAAATGATCCCTTAACATATGGAGTATATTTGATACTGGATTAGGAGAGACTGAAAGCTGGTGTCAGGACACTAAGTAGTAACCGCTATGTATCTAACTGGACTGATATCATTCTGTGAAATCTTAAGCACAAACTCCATCTCTGGTGTGTGTTCTCATTTTTTTTTTTTGCCCATTTTGTAGCTTCATGATGTGTATTTTCTCTTCCCACACATATAATCGTGTATTTCCTGCTTGTTTTCCTCATTAGGATACGTATGCAAGGGAACCAGGTCCCTTTCTGTTTTTTTATTCTTTCTCTGATAGCCATAGTCGAGATCCACATTTTTAATGAAAATATTAAAAGTGAAAGAATGAATAAAAGGTGTAATTATATTTAGAACAGCCATGTCGGAACATTCTTAAAGGGCAAGATAACCATTTTTTCTCAACATTTACTAATCACAATCTTTATATTTTATATGATTCTTTTAACAAATTATTTATAATGATTCTTTTAACATTATTTATAACATAAAACACAATTTATTTTTGATATATTTTAGAAAACTGGATGATAACTACTAAATATGTCTTAGGAATATTTTTATATAAAGTAAAAACTATAAACATACAATATACTTGGCTTTAGCACTGTTTCCAGGAGAGCTGTTTATGTAGATGGTTTAAGTAGTCGCAAGATATATTCCTCTTCTGTTTTGTCAGAAGATACACACGGCAGCTAAGTGCATTGCTTCCTTCTTCCTGCTTCAGGATCTCTTCTTAGTTGCTGTTGGCAGAGGTGGCCTTGTGGTGGGATTCAGATAGCTGTCTGCATGGTGCAGCGTGCGCCTTTATCAGAAGTTCTCAAACTGTATTGCAATAGCACAGTCACCATATCAGGGCTGCTCATTTTTCACATCACTCATCTTGGTTTTGTGATTATTTCTGTTTTCCTTTCAGAAATTGAGAAATTTCAAGGTTCAGATGGGAAAAAGGAAGACGAAGAAAAGAAATATCTCGATGTCATCAGCAACAAAAACATAAAGCTCTCGGAAAGAGTATTGATTCCAGTGAAACAGTATCCAAAGGTACTGCATGCACGCGGCACGTGCTTGGCCCTCAGTGTGTTGGAAGGAAAACAATAGCAGTCTTGGTGCTTTCTTCATTGCCTCTTGGGAGTTAAACACAGAAGGCTTTGCTATCTAAATCTATGCAAATGCATAGCAATGATACAGGCAGAAGCACTGAAAGGACAGAGGAAGGCATTCTTTTCCAGTGAAATTTGTATTTCTAATGCATTTTTATTATGGATATGGAAAGCATATTACATGTTTTTGTCATTTAGGCACCATGACAGTGACTCACCAATTTTCCCAATTATTACACCATATTATTATGTTTTCTTTTGGGATTTACACACACACATGCACACACACATGCACGCACACACACACATGTACACACATACACACATATGTATTTTGTTTTAGGAGAGAACAGAAAGGGTAAAACATTAGCTAATCACTGGGCAATTGATATTATTTCAATTATTATTATCATCAAGAATACAGTATATTACTTGTTTAATGGTTACTGTTTTGTCTTCTACAGATAATTTAAAAAACTAATTATGGTATTGTTTCCAGTGTAATACATCTCTAACTACATTTGTCCCTACAAGTAATCGATTATAATATAATACAGGATTCATTGATGTGGTTTCATGGGCAATGTTAGTAAATTTCAGTGGATAAAAGGTGTTTCTACTCTTGCAAATAAATGAAAAATCTAAAAATAGATCAAATAAATTAAACTGATAATATACTTTATAATGAGTGAGTTGGAAGCAAGAACCATGTAATTATCTTAATAAATAAAGATTACAGAAATTGATGCTATAGTTTTACAATTGCCTCTTACTGTGATAAAATGAAATAAATACAATTGAGTCAAATGCTTGGTTTACTCTCATCTGAAATATTGGAAAAACTATTTTATCCACAAGCCTTAAAATTTAACTATCAGATGATATTCTTGATTTTGATTTTGATTTTATTTTATTAAATTGGGCCTAATCTGTTGTAACAGAGCATAGTCAGTAGGAATTTTTGTCATAAATATTATTTGAATTATGTGAATATTGATTTGGGTGATCTTATGAAAGTGTATGAAGGGGTGTGTTACATAGCAATTGATTATAGTGATATGGTTGACTTTTAGGAACGAATTAACCAATTATATTTTTAAGTAGAATGTTCTTTCTTTAATATAGAGGTAAATATGATATTGCTTGATGCTGTCTCTTAGTATGACACTTGTCAGTCTGGGTTTCTGAACATATGACAATGAAGTTCTTCTCTGTAGCCTCTGATCAAATCTTGTTGGCTACATGGAAGGCACTCAGAGACCTGAAGCCTTTTCAAGTATATGTAGTGTTAAATACTAAATGTTAAGAGTTCATGATTGATTCATAATGACAGCTTTTAAAACAGGAATATTCTATAGCATCAAACTTTTATGTGCTGTATAATTTCCTAATTATTTTGAAGATGTTCAAACCAAAAAACTTTGGAAATTCTTTTTTTTAGATGTTTTGGAATCAGAGTGCTTAAGTTAGGGCTAATGTTGGAATGTCACAGAATTTGTGACATTTATGCTACAGATCAGAAGGAATTTTGTGAAATTTTTTATAAAAGGGTCTTTGTTACTGATGAACACTTTTTGTTTCCATTTCCAAGCAGTTAAAATTTTATTTAGTTGATCATGCTTAAGTGTTTGTTGTACTTTTCATGTAAAATATGGATAGCTGATAGCTTTCAAATAGCTAATAGTAGTGTATAGAATAGTCTTTTGACAACTTATGCTTCAGAAAAATCTCCCATCTTCTTAATTGCTGAATAGCCTGCCAAACCTTTTAATATTTCAGTCAATGCCAATTCCATTTATTTTTCACACAAATGAGAACTCTAGAGCTCTTTATAGAAGGAAGAAATACTGTCAAAAATGTTACCTAACTAACCTTGGTGGTTTGAATATTCTTAGCTCAGGGAGTGAGTGGCACTATTAGGAGGTGTGGCCTTGTTAGAGGAAGTGTGTCAGTGTGGGTGTGAACTTTCTGACCCTCCTGTGTAGCTCTGTGGAAGCCAGTCTTCTCCAATTTGCCTTAGGTACAAGATGTAGAACTCTCAGCTCCTCCAGCTCCATGCCTACCTGGATGGTGCCATGCTTCCTGCCATGATGATTATTGACTGAACCTCAGAACCTGTAAGCCAGCCCCAAATTAAATGGTGTCCTTTGTAAGAGTTGCCTTGGTCGTGGTGTCTCTTCAGAGCAATGAAAACCCTACCTAAGGCAGAAGTTGGTACCAGGGACTGGGGTATTGCTGTGATAGGCCTGACCATGTTTTTGTTTGGAGGAATGCACATTTTGTGACTTTGGATTTTGAAAGCACTGAAATTCTTTAAGTGAGGCAGAATGGGCCATCCTGGTAGGAATATGGAAGATATTGGTGTTGAGGGTGATTTGAACTGTGGAGATCTGTCTCAAGAGGTTTCAGAGGAGACTGTTTTTGTGGTAATTTGGTGAAGAATGTGTCTGCTTTGTGCCCATATCTGAAGAGTCTGACAGGTTAAGCCTAAGGTGTAGAGAATCAGATTAGTTGCATTGACAAAAAAAAATTCTTAGAAAAGCTGAGTATATACTTTGTCCAACTTGCTCCTGTTAAGTGTTGTCCTTTATCAGAGTTGTCTTAGTCATGGTCTCTCTTCACAGACTCTAACCCTATCTTATTTTGTCACTTGTCAATGGTAACCTATTTGGTTTTTATAATATTACAATAAAATCATATTTCAAAAAAATACCTGTTTCATCATTTTCTCTTATCTTTTGAAAGGGCACCACACTTAGAAAGCATTGATTTTCTTGGCATATCTATTGGCACTCGTCATAGAAGTTCAGAAAATTTCCATTTTGATTATTGAACTTTAGCTGTCTGATGTATATTCATGAGCTTAGTTAGCACGGTGGGCTGTGATACCGATACCATGAAACGCTGAACAGTGACATGGATATAGAATTTAATCTTGTATATTAAAAACTGACTTACTGTTTGTGGATGTGCTTTCCAGGAAGACCTGCTCTATACAAGGCTGTCTGAGACTCTCTCACTTTGATGTCTGCTGTCTGTTTGCACCAGTAATTAGTGTGTTGATGACCCAGTCCTTTCAAACAAAGGGCAGTAAAGAAGTGTGGAAATTCTTGGGGGAAATGACCTTATCATGACTTTACTACATGACCTTTTCCACATAGATTTTGTTTCAATTAGTCTCCAACTTCAGGCTAATTTGCTGACTTAGTTGAATACTACAAGGAATTGAAAGAAGTGTAAGATCTTAAATTATAGAAACTATAAGAATGCTGTTGAAGAGTTTTAATAATGACTTATCTAGCTCTAGCCTTTTGGGTTTATTGATTTAATTTAGGAGAAAATAGGCTACAGTATCAAATAATTTTAACATACAGTTTTTAATATTTGAGTGACAAGATTAATAGCATTTTTGTTTTTGCTTTTTTCTTCATTCTCCACTAGAATGCATAACAGTGGCAGATGTGTATTTGGTTCACTGTAATATTTCTTATTGTTTTTATGTTTCCAATAACACTAGAGAAATTATTTCAAATATAAACAAGATTTCCTCTGTGGGATATTTGTGTGTGTGTGTGTGTGTGTGTGTGTGTGTGTGTGTGTGTTCATGTGTGTGGAGATTTAGTGAAAACCTAGGTGTTATTCTTTTGGAGCCATCTACTGTTTTAGTAATAGATAATTGTATATATCTCTTCCTGTGCAAGGAAAAAACCAAAAACTATTTCTTGGTAGTCAATCTTCATAAGAAATTCAATCTCTGTCATGGAAAAGATGCCCATTCTTAACATTAGCTTTTCCTCCCCAAATCCATCTGTGCTTTATTTCATAGTTCAGCACATATTTCTCAGTTTTAAAACATAAAATTCATATGCATGTTAGAGTTAGAATCATTTTCAGTCTGTCAAGCAAGCTATTATTGTAGCTCATGGATACTGTTGGAACAGGTATAAACTGCATCCCTGGTTTTCTTTTTTTATTAGTATGGAGAAAACATATATTTTTTTTAACAAATATTCTCATCAAGGTTTCCTTTTCATCCTCTCAAACTCTTCTAAGATCCTTCTCATTTCTCCACATACTCATCCCATTCTCCCTCCCTCTCTGTCTCTCTCTTGATAAGAAACAAATGAATTAAAAACATAATAAAAACCAAAAACTCTTCAGTAACACAAAACATACACACAAAACCTCATAAAAAACAGAATATCTCAAATCATAATATACAAGCAAAAGACCTGAGAGATAATGCCAAATATACAATATGAGAGAAATAAAAAAAAAAAAAGATCTACAACAATGCAAAACTTTTAGTTGGAGTATGCATCTCAATGAAGTGAATTTGTAATCTTGGAAGACTGAGACACTGCATTGTTTTTTGAAAGGCAACAAAAAATAATATCTGGATAGGACTTAAGAACCCAAATTACATACAAATGTCGAGAGCCATGCTTTGTATGTTATGTCATGTTAACATGCTCTGTCATGTTAATGTGAAAATGTCCAAGATTCTGGGGAATTTTGTGGAACATTAGAAGCTTAGGCATGGAGGCTTCCATTTTAATGTGATAATTGCTTGTTTCTTGTAGACCATTTTTCCACTTGACAATTCAGCCTCTCAGTGACTTTTAAACCCCTCTCTTGGCACATTCAGACTCCATTAAAATGTATTAGACCCTTTCTTTAACCTAATTTGTCCAAAAGAACACTTCCTATTTTTCAAATTATGTTGTTGCCATTGTGGAAGCACTTAGTATATTTGGTTTTTTTGAGACAGGGTTTCTCTGTGTAGCCCTGGCTGTCCTGGAACTCACTCTGTAGGCCAGGCTAGCCTTGAACTCAGAAATCCACCTGCCTCTGACTCCCAAGTGCTGGGATTAAATGTGTGCACCACCACCGCCCGGCTCCACTTAGTGTATTTCTATGTGGTACTGGCATCTGGAAATAACTGGAGAACTAGTAAGCTCTGCAGGGAGGACACTATAGAATTGATTCTTGATTAATTTTTTTCCATGAAATATAAAGCAAATTTGATAAGCTGTTTAATTTTCAGTTTAACTCATATCAGTCCGCCAGCCTGTCACCTTTGAATTTAAATATCAGCTGAATAAAAATAGATTGAATCAGCAACCTAGATTCAAATTTTATATGAGGATACACATTGTAAAATGCTTGACTGTTTCATTATCTTCTTGAATTGATCCTGTTTCCAAAAAAAAAAAAAAAATAGAGATGTTCAATGGTACAATATCTACTCCCTCTCATTTTTTAATGACCTTTTACTTACTGGTCTTTCTATGCCTTTCAATGCTGTTCCTTTTTTATTGTGCAGTTCTGATCATTCTTACCAACTTATATTGACAGTTATTTTTGGGGGATTTTTTCCCTCTTTTATTAAAAACAGATTCTTTTCTCACATAATATATCCAGATTCTGGTTCTCTGTGACCCTCTACTCCCTTCTGTTCCTCTTTTCCCCCCTCACATCTGCATCCACTCCCTTTCTGTCATTCAATAGAAAAGATCAGGCTTCTAGAGGATAAAAACAATAAGGTATAACAAAATAAAATATAGGATAAAACAAAACTCTCACATTGGTGTTGGACAAGACAATCAAATAGAAGAAAAAGAGACCAATAGGAGGGACGAGAATCAGAGATGCATTCATTCAGGAATCCCACATTCAGAAATCCCATAAGAACTCTAAACTGGGAACCATAATATATAATGCAGTAGATCTGGGACAGAACCATGTATGCTCTGTGCATGCTGCCTCGGTCTCTGTGGGTTCATATGAGAGTTTTGATCATGATGATTTAGTAGCCCTTGCTTCCTCAGTGTCCTCCATCCCTTTTGGATCTCGCATTCTTCCCGAGTCCTCTTTCGTGGTGTTCCCTGAGCCTTGAGGGTAGGCATCCCATTCAGGTCAGAATGTTCGAAGGTTTCTCTCTTTGGGTGTAAGGTTTGCATGGGTCGCTGTATTGGTTCCTGTTTGCTGCACGAGGAAGCTGCCCTGGTGTTGGCTGAATAAGGAACCTATATGTAAGTATTGCAGCATATCATTACGAATCATTCTATTGTTACTGCTTTTTGGAAAACAGTAGTATTTGGTTTCATCCTAAGTCTCTAGCTTTATAGTATCTGGTTCTTGGTCCTTCAAACAGTGTTAGGTACCATCTTGTGTAGTGACCCTTAAATCAAATAAGCTATTGAGTAGTTACTCCCATAAGCTTTTTGAATGAATGCTGTAACATCTTGCAGGCAAGACACCATCATAGATCAAAGGGTTTGTACCTGGCTTGGTGTTCTCTTGTGGCTTCTTTCTCCTGGTAGTTCATCAATTTGATCTTGTCACAGAGTTATCTAGGTATAGCAGGGAGTAGAGAGATGGTTGTCTCACTATACACTTTTGTCATTACCTCACAGACTAAACTGCTCCTAATCCTTTTGCTTTTCAATTGTTAGATGTCCACCCATCTAGGTCAGCAATCTTTTCTTCAAAAAGAATCCTGGGTCAGTGGGGTGTGTAGGTATATTGAGGAGTCTAAGGAAACTGTTGTGCCTTTGTGTATGTGTGTGTTTTTATGTGTGAAATGAAGGAAGGATGATATATCCTATTCAATAGAAAATATAGAAATCAGTAGAAAGTGTCCATGAAAATAACCTGGTGGCTGATCCTCTAACTAAAAAGTTTAACATAGCAGCCTTGAAGCTACTCCAGAACCAAAGCAAAGCATGAGCCAAAAACACAGTGTGTGAGTAATTAGAGGTACCATAAAAGAGCCTAAAACAAACACAACCTGGAACACTATGGCAGAAACTATTAACAACCTTTTGAAAATTATTAATAGGCATTCAAAGAAATATGTAAACAGAAGAAACAATCAACAGATACAAAGATAGGACTCTAGAAACTATGGAGTCTGAAGATCCAAGAAAAGTGAGATGAGTCAAAGAGATTTATAGTACAGCATTAGCAGGAAAATCACATTATAACCCCAAAGAAGAGGAGGGAACATAGAAGATACATGATGAGATAATAATGGGAGACTTCCAAAATCTGACAAGCAACACAAAATAAATATCCTAAAAAAATTAGAATCTTTGGGGAGATAAACTCACACACTTACAAACACATTATGATAAATTTTAACGAGACAGAGAGATTAATAATCAGCAGAAAAGGAAAAAGCAACTTGTCCCATGCAAGGATACCCAGTATGACTCACTGCAGACCTTTTGTCCAACACTGTAAACACTTGGATACTGTGGCTTTCTATCTTCAATGTCTTCAAGCAAAGCACAGCAAAGCAAACGAACAGAAACCAAATAAACCGTGCCAAATAAGCATGCTAAGGATGTTTATAGCAAGCAAATTTGTACTCAAAAATAGTGGGGAAATTAAGGCAGCACCTGATAAACAAACACAAAGGGAGATTATTACCACTAGATCTTTCCTCTAAGAATAGTTAAAACACCTTTCAGGTCAAACCAAGGGCTAGGAGACAATAAGCTTAAGATCCATGAAGAACTGAAGAGAACATTTTTATGTGGATGAGTTAATAACGGCAGGTCAAGACTTACTGTAAGAGTCATTATTCTATTTTCTACTTAATTTAATCCCCGATACTTGGGGGATGAGGGAGAGTGATTATTTAATGATTAAATTTTATCTATACAGGAGAACAGCATTGTAGGATGTAATCATTCACATACTAATACCATTATAGATGTATTTATTTCCACTGAATTATAGACATGAGTAAATTAAATTTTCATGAGCACCTTTGTAAATTTCAATGAGTTGAAGAAGCAGGACCAGCTGCTTCCTTTACCTTGTCCTCCACCATCAATTTCTCCCAAGTTTATAATGGTAATATATTCTTTACTGATCTTATTTCTATAGCAGCCTTTTCATACTCTTCTCAGCAGACACAGAAGCTCACCCCTTAAGAGACAGTTCAGATCATAACATACCTTTCAATAATTTCTCAGAGAATTAATTTAAAATCATGCAGACCTCTCTAACACTTCCCCATTTTGCTCTGAAAAAAAAAAAAAAGATGACTCCTCAGTTGAGACAGAAGCCTCTGTGGGACCCTGCTGTGGCACTCACAGTCACTGTAACCTTTCCCATCTTCCCTTTTCCCAGTGTGCCTCACCATTCAGCACATTCATACTTTCCTTATTTGCTGCTTGTAAGTCCCTGTCTTACATGGAGCAAGTCGGCATATTGTTGCACTCTATCTGTCTTTTATTTTGGTTATGTAGAAGCCTCTAAGCACAGAATATTTTTAGACTACACAGAAGTCAATCTGTTCAGGGATAAGCTTGCTCATGTAAACACAGGTTTTATAAAACTAGGCTAGAATACGCATCCCTGGGTCATCCTTCATCTGAAGAATTTCTCTAATCCTGCCACCATGGAGAAGTCACCACAGACACCTAAAAGGAGACACAAACTGCTAATGCCACTGTCACCTCCCCACTGCTGTTCTAATCATGCTTCAGAGTCTGCCTTTGAGAATAAAAATAATTCTAGTGGAAAATTTACTTGACTCTCATGCCTCTCTTATCAATTATGCTACCTAATCAAATTTCCTGCTTAAAATTAAGTTAAAAGGTTAACTCAGAAATCAGTTTCAACTTATCATTGAATATTGTATTCCGGTTTTATTACTTAATCACCCATTTTTACTAAGTACAGTATATTGAACATTATTTGACCTTTTACAGAAGAGCTTTCATAGCCTGTACCTCATTCTCCAGAGCATTAATTTCAATTAATTCATTCAGGAATTTGAGAGATATTTATTAGATCCTTATCAGATATTTGACATTCATCTCATAATTTTGAATGTGAAAAAGATGGATTTCTGGTGATTATTAAGCAGTCTTCCTCATATGTTCTATATTGTGATGGATACATAAAAATTGGGGACTGTGTTAATTCATATAAAAAATCTCAAACCAATTTTTAAACGAATTCTTAAAATGTAGAGCTAAGTTATGAAAAAAGAAATGAGAATATAAAATAAGGTCATTATTTGACAGAGTCAGACAGGAAAAGAAAAGGAGAAGAGGCTGGGGAGAGAGAGCAGAGGGTTGGCGGGACTGAGAGACTCAGAGACTGAGACTGAACGTTAATAGATAAATATTTGGCATGCAAGATAAAGAGAAACTGACGTAAGTTGTGATGTTGCAATCATTGTCATATCTTCTCGGGAGAAACATTTATTCCTACACTTGTCTTTATAACTTGGTCATTTTCCCTTTATTTATTTATTCAGTTTACTTTCTGTTCACAGCACCCCCTCTCCTCCCAGCCCCCACTCTCACATGCTCCTCCCCCCAGTCTCCTATCTGTGAGAAGCAGAAAGTCCCCCCTGCCTACCAACTCACTTTGGTACCTCAAGCCACAGAAGACTAGCCACCTCCTCTCTTATTGAGGCCAAACAAAGCAGCCCAGTTGGGGTAATAGGATCCACAGGCGGAGACAGATTTAGGGACAGCCCCTGTTCCAGCTGTTGGGGACTTACATGAAGACTGAGCTACACTTCTGTTATGTATGAGTAGGGGGCTTAGGTCCAGCCTTTGTAGGCTCTTTGGATGTTGGCTCTGTCTCTGAGAGCCCCTAAGGGTCCAGATTAGCTGATTCTGTTGGTCTTCCTGTAGAGTCCCTAACCCTTCCTGGAACCTCAATCCTTCTCTCAAAACTTCCTCAAGACTCTCTGAGCTCCATATAATGCTATGGTGTTTCTAGTGAAGTTTCTTTATATCTGGAAAAAAAATCAAGTCAAAATAGAGACAATAAAGGGAACTATGGAAGAAAAAATATGAGAGAAAAAGACTCAAACCATGACTTGTATACACGTATGCATGGGCCTATAAGATGCCCTATCATTAAAGTGGACCAACGATGGGTTTCATGGATAAAATTGTAAAACACTGCTCTTTAAATCTTTGCTCAGTTATGCCCAAGTAGAGATACTTACATACTGGAAGTTGGATACTCCACATAGAATATTGAAATTTACAGAAGTTGCTATAAACCATATTGCTTTATTTGTAAATTATTGACTGGTTGGTTGTATTTTGACCTATTGGTCCAATCAAGGACAAATTTTGTCTTTGATTAATATATTACTCACTTCTCACTCTTCTGTCTGACAACTGTCTTTGAGATGCTCTTGTACCTAATGCCTCAGTGGTTTCTTTTAATTAATAGTACCTTTTAAACAAGGGTGAAGTCTCTGCACTGTACAATCTTCTGAGTGTTTATTATAGGACTCCCAAATTACCTGACAAAGATCAAAGCTTTGTACAGTTTTTGTTATTGGGATATGAAAATAAAATTAGTGATTTTGGAGAGTGATTTTGGTGTAGATAGACAGACAGACAGAGAGATAAATGATAGGTTTTTATGACCTTTTCAATAGGAAGAGAAAGGAAAATAGAAATATAATATATGGATAATATAAGTGAAAAGGGAGAGAGGGGAAGAAAAGACAAGAGGAGCAAGAGAGAATAATGGGGATGAAATATGACAAATATCTATTTATGCTCAGTGCAGAACATAGCTCCCTACCTCCATATCCATATCCATGCACACAGAGGGTTCCCCATTGGAGGAAAAGAAAGGGAAAAGCTGAAGGTGACGGGGGCGGGGGGGGGATAGGATGAGGCAATTGATATTGACTATGTATGAGGATGTTATAAAAAAAAAAGAAATGATTGGTATGCTAAGTAAAATATCAATTACAAGTATAGAAGATGTGGAAATAGAACCGAGCCGAGTGTGTTGGAAGGAGGGCGAGTGTCAGGAAGAATGGGGGTGGGGGAGGAGATGTTACAGGGCACTGGGCTGATTCTGACCTATTTGTATGGTGTGCCTTTGTCAAGATGGAATGGTGAGACCAAATGCTTTACAGACTTATCCAACCATGTCATCAGTTGATGAAATACATTATGCAGTAAACATAAAAACGCATCGTTGGAAATGACTTGGGGCACATCCTACCAGTCCAGTGCTTTCACCTTTGTATCACAAGAGGCTTGAAGTGTTCAAACAGTTTGAACCCACACTCATTCTCCACCTGAACAATCAGGTGTAGTTAGTATTTCTAGGATCTGTTTATTTATTTATTTATTTCAAAGTATCTAGAATCACGTTTTCTGCACTTTGGAAGCTGAATGGGAAAGGCATTTGAATTAACATACAAAATTCTACAGCCAAATGTTTTCTAACTAGACAGAAAAAAAATGCCGTAATCCTCTGAAAGTTTGAAGAGAATTGTTTCCAGCATTGAGGATATAATACTCTAATGTTCAGGGAAATGGAAAAATTATAGAGACCTTTAATTTTACCCTATTTTCATCCTTTCTAATGACTTATTTGAACTTCTATATTTTTGTAAATAATGAGAGGCATATCTGAGAGTAACATTTACTGTGAATTCTTAAAGAATCAAGTGAAGAAAATCAATCTTGATTGTCCGAATAGTGTTAATGTATTAAAGAAAAATGGTAGGTTCTGTGTGGGCTAGAATCAAATAGCTCAAGCTTTTTCATGTGTGTCCTGCAGGGGTTACACAGAGCTAAAGTTCTTACCATCTTACAAAGGGAAAAGCATCACCTTATGTCCTTGGCCTGGGTTCCCCACACTGATCTATCTGATACCTGACAATGGCCATCTCATTTGCTGACATGATCTTTATGGTCAGGATTTGCTGATTAATTACTGATTAATATTTTCAGCCATTACTCCCTCACCTCCCTCGCCTCCACTTATGTGTAGCTTAACTTAGTTGACGTGTTCAACTTAATGTACTTACTGCTACTCAGATCCAACTGAGTACTTCTAGCACCACCTGCTCTCCTTACCCAGCTCTTCCTGCAGCTGCACCATCTACAAAGACTTCTCTGAAACCTTCACACTCAGCCTCTCTGTGACCGCTTAGGATCCTGTTTCTTAGCTTCACACCCTTTGTTGCCTCTTGGGAGATAAGTTCATGTGCCCAAAGATTTTTTTTTAAACCACAGTCAGTGAAAAAGTAAACCAATTCCATAGAACCTTTCTAGCCAAAAAAAAAAAAAAAACCTTCAGGGCATATCTATTTTGTGATTTCCAGTAGCCAAGTGGGGTAGTCACAGGCATCGGTGAGTGCTGCCTTTAAAATCACACCATGAAATTTTAGATAACCTCTGGAGCGATGGACTGGGAAAGAGTAGCAAAGTACATTTCTTGGATGGTATTCTTGATTCAACACAACGAGCATACTTTACACCATACACTTTTCAAAAGCAAGCGTGAGAGTCAGGACAGTAACTGCTCTTGGGCCCTTGCTCAGTTACAGGTAATATACCGAGGTTCCCAAAAGAAAGCACTGATAGCTTGATCATCCTCTTTATCTGGCTGGACAAAATTCAGCAAGCATAAAGATCAAGATTGGGGTTTAAATCACTTATTTTTCATAATTTTAAGAATTCATTACATGAATATAATGTCTAACCACACCCAAACCCCATTCCTTCCCCTGAAATTCACCACAATCCTTATTACAACCTTATTCTGAAAATATCATGTAGTTTGCTTTGTTCTTAACCCCCTGTGTCTACGTAATACCTTCCTGTTTGTGCTTGGGTGTAAGAATATGTACTAGACCTATTTTTCAGAGCCTACATTCTCTGAAAAAAAGCATCCTCTTCCTTAACCAGCAGTCAACAGTGGCCAATAGCTCCTCTACCAGGGGTTGGATCTCATGAGCCTGTACTGGGTCCCTTCCTAGGATATTTGGTCAGCTTGATTTTCCACATTGCTTGTGCCTGTGATCACAGGTGCTGTGAGTTGATGTGTGCCAGGCTTTGTCATGTTCACCAAATAATTGTTTCACTGCAAATGTTAACTACTTCGAGCTCCTGTAATGCTCCTGACCCCCTTTGCATGATGATCCCTGATACTTAGAGTGTGATATAAATGTGTCACTTAAAGATGACCATTCTACAGTTCCCTGTTCTCTGTAAACTTACTAGTTATAGGTCTGTATTAATCTCCATCTACCACAAAAAAAATTCTCAATTGAAAGATGAACTGATTAGTAGGTAGGAAGACAAGAACTGAGGAAGGAATTTAATAATGTCTCCATTTAGCAGAATAAAGAATATGATATTTTCTCCTAGAGTCTATGGCCTAGCTCCTAGCCAGTTACAGTGTTTGGCTTGGTTTTTGGTCCTAAGTAAGGATTCCATTATTTGGAGCAGGATTTAAAGTTAATATCATCCTAAGTGAAGTAACTCATTCACAAAAGAACACACATGGAATGCAGTCACTGATAAGTGGATATTAGTTCAGAAGTTCTGAATATTCAAGACACAACTCACATATCAAATCATTCCCAAGAAGAAGGAAGGAGAGGGTCCTGGTCCTGGAAAGGCTTGATGCAGCATTGTAGGAGAGTACAAGGACAGAGAAGTGGCAGGGGTTTGATTGGGGAACAGGCAAAGAGAAGAGGGCTTATGGGACTTATGGGGTGGGGGGAACCAGGAAAGGAAAATCATGTGGAATGTAAACAACGAATATAGAAAAGAAAGGAAAGAAAGAAATAAAGGAAAGAAAGAAAGAAAGAAAGAAAGAGAGAGAGAGAGAGAGAGAGAGAGAGAGAGAAAGAAAGAAAGAAAGAAAGAAAGAAAAATAAAGTTATTTAGGAAATGACTGGTCACCACTATAGCATTCGTGGTATTATACTAGTTTTTCTATGTTGCTGGGCCTGTTATTGTAGCTTGCAGGATTCACAGCTGGTAAGATTGTTGAAGATGTTGCTCCCCTGGAAGCATAGATGGAAACATCAGGAACTGTGAAAGAGAGCCATTAAGGACAAGGAGTCCAGATCTGTACCAAATTGATTTCCCCATGTTCTATTATTCAAGTCAGTGGTATTTTCAGCAATAGGGCCACTACATCAAATTCCAGAGGATAGCCAAGTAGAATGCCAATAGCCTGTATGTGTGGGGAGGGGCTATGTGCCTCCACTGAATGACAATTCAAAAAGAAGCAACCCATACTTAGCAGTGGGCTTTGCTGTAGATAACCTATTGGTATTTAGGAGGAAAATTGTCCATCCATTATAGGGTAATACGATTGTCTTAGGGTTTTACTGCTGTGAAGAGATACCATGACCAAGGCAACTCTTGTAAGGACAACATTTAGTTGGGCTGGTTTACAGGGCAGCATCTAGGCAGGCATGATCCAGGCAGAGCTGAGAATTCTACATCTTCATCTGAAGGCTGCTGTGGAAGATTGACTTCCAGGAAGGATGGGTGAGGGTCTTAAGCTCACACCCACAGTGACACACTTACTTCAACAAGGTCTCCTGATAGTGCCATTCCCTGGGCCAAGCATATACAAACCATCGCAACATTTAATCTCCCTTTAAGGTTGATGTACTGGTTATTTGTTTCTCTATGCCTTAAAAAATACAATACCATGCCGAAACCTGATATTTTCATGGGCATGCATTTATCAGAGTAATATGGAAAATAAAAGAACCATTTTCTATCTACAATGAATCATGTGTGAACTCCCAAGAATGCAGTTCTATTTTGTATTACTAACCAATTTTAGCTTATAATAAAAGTTCAGGAATTTCATTATTTGCTCAGGGTTAGAATTATACAAGAAAATCTGGATTTGGATTTTGACTCTACAGCATGTTCCATTTAAATGAAGCGGTTTATAGCAGGTTATTTCCCTGATGTTCAATTCATTCTTAGTTTATGGTAATGAGCTTAAGTTTGGAAGAGAAGGAAACTAATCCTTAAGATATGGCTTTAAATTGTGTATTTTAATATTCATCCTTTGAGCAAGCTATGGAATAATGTTCCACAGTCCAGGGTTTCCCCTCAAACCACGATTTGCATGCATAATCAGCAGGAAGCCTCACCTTCACCAAAGCCTTAATGCCACCAAGTTGGTCTGCCTTCACTCTGGTGTGCTCACAGAATCCAAATATATGCTGTTGGAGTACTAGTAACAGCCTAGAGATATTAATCTGTTTATTTCAGGTCTGAGTTATGTTCCCTGGGGATCCGTGTCATGCACACATTACAACTCAGTCATTCCTAAGTAGTCATAAGTTTGTGAGTGACAGCCACAGAGCGGCATGCACCAATCTATGCCAATCATCTCCCTAGGACAAGCGGGTGGTAAAGGCATAAGTGAACCGTTGAGAAGCATGTAGTCAGGCTAAGATTGGAATATGGATTTCTTACCATAATTGCTAGTAACATTCTAGAATCTTCAATGAAAATTCTACCTCTTCATTTTTTTTAAATAAAATTTCAGTATATATTATTTTCCAGAAAGTACTGTTATAAGTTTATACATTTATAATACATATGTTGACCACAGTCATCTGCATTATATTTACCTCCCCTCACCCTTTCCCTCTTGCCTGTAATCACCCCCTTGAACTTTTCTCACATATTTGGTTATCTTTGCTTTAAATTTCATATATGAAAGAAGGTATATTGCAGGTCAGTCTTATTTTGATAAATAATAAATAAAACATACAAACAAACAAATGGACAGACAGATAAGATGATATCTGCTTTCATTTACTTTTCACAAATGGCACAATATTGTTCTTTATGGTTGGGCAATATCCCATTATATGCATAAACCATATCTGCTCATCAGTGGATGCACACCAAGATTGAAACCACATTTATATTGACAAATATAAATAATACATCTGTAAACACAGACATTTGCTATCTCTACAGTAAGATGGCTTATTCTCCATCTGAGGTATACCTATGTCTTCTTTTTAATATTTTGTAGTACCCCAGTATTATTTCTGTAGTTCCTAGACTACTTTTTTCTTTCTACAATTAATCTTTAGGTTCATCTTCCCCATAGCTGAAATAGTATTTTTTATCACTTTTTTGATGATAACCATTTCAACTGGGTTGAGATGTAATCTCAGTTCAGTTTGGTTTACTTCTCCCTGACATTCAAGGATGTTGGGCATTTCTTAATTCAGGTTTTTTTCAGGGACCTTCACTGTCTTAGTTGCCTACAGTCCTGTAAGCAGTAAATTAACATTATAACACAAGCAGCATTAGGCTAATCGCACTTCATAAAGGTCATTCTCTGTCCTGAAAATACTATATAGTTGCCAAAACTGTAGTTCAGTGACATATACTCTCTACATTTTTTAATTGGATATATTCTACATTTACACTTCATTTCCCTTTTTCTGATTCCCTGCCCCCCAAAGGTCCCATATGCCCTTTTCCCTCCCCCTGTTCCCCCATCCACCCCTTCCTACTTCCCTGTTCTGGTATTCCCCTACACTGATGCTTTGAGCCTTTCCAGAGCCAGACTCCACTCCTTCCTTCTTGTTGGACATCATTTGGTATGTGGATTGTGTCTTTGGAGTCCCAAGAGTCTAGGCTAATATCCACTTTTCAGTGAGTGCATACCATGGGTATTCTTTTGAGACTGGGTTACCTCACTTAGTATGATGTTCTCCAGCTCCATCCATTTCTCTAAGAATTTCATAAATTCATTGTTTCTAATGGCTGAATAGTAATCTAGAATCTTCATTGAAAATTCTACCTCTTCATTTTTTTAAATAAAATTTCAGTATATATTATTTTCCAGACTGTTCTATTATAAGTTTATACATCTATAATACATATGTTGACCACAGTCATCTGCATTATATTTACCTCCCCTCACCCTTTCCCTCTTGCCTGTAATCACCCCCTTGAACTTTTCTCACATATTTGGTTATCTTTGCTTTAAATTTCATATATGTGTTTCCTGAGTTTTTAATCTTAGCCATTCTGACTGGTGTGAAGTGAAATCTCAGGGTTGTTTTGATTTGCATTTCTCTAATGACTAATGATGTTGAACATTTTTAAGGTGTTTCTCAAACATCCAAATTTCTTCAGGTGAAAAGTCTTTGTTTAGCTCTGTACCCCATTTTTTGATAGGGTTACTTGGTTTTCTGGGGTCTAACTTCTTGAGTTCTTTGTATACATTGGATATTAGCCCTGTGTCGGATGTAGGGTTTGTGAAGATCTTTTCCCAATTTGTTGTTTGCCGATTTGTCCTTTTGACAGTGTCTTTTGCCTTACAGAAACTTTGTAATTTTATGAGGTCCCATTTGTATATTCTTGATCTTAGAGCATAAGCTATTGGTGTTATGTTCAGGAACTTTCCCCCTGAGCCAATGTCCTCAAGGGTCTTCCCCAGTTTCTTTTCTATTAATTTTAGTGTGTCTAGTTTTATGTGGAGGTCCTTGATCCACTTGGAGTTGAGCTTAGTACAAAGAGATAAGAGTGGATCAATTCTCATTCTTCTGCATGTTGACCTCCAGTTCTGAAACAGGACCATACATTTTGCTGCATATAGGAAATGCAGCAAAATTTCAGGGTCAAACACAAACACTACCTTAAAGTAAAAGGTTGGAAGACAATTTTACAAGCAAATCGTCTCAGGAAGCGAGCTGGAATAGCCATTCTAATATCAGATAAAATCAACTTTCAACCTAAAGTCATCAAAAGAGACACAGAAGGTCACTTCTTGCTGATCAAAGGAAAAATCCACCAAGAAGTGCCCACAATTCTAAACATCTATGCTCCAAATGCAAGGGCACACTCATTTGTAAAAGAAGCTTTACTAAAACTCAAAACACACATTGCACCTAACACAATAATTGTGGGGGACCTCAACACTCCACTATCCTCAATGGACTGATCAGGAAAACAGAAACTAAACAGGGACGCAGGGAAACTCATTGAAACTTTGGACCAATTGAATTTAACAGATATATATAGAACATTTCATCCTAAAGCAAAAGACTATACCTTTTTCTTCATTTTTAGTTATTTGCCTTTCCTTGTCAAATACCTGGACAGTTCTGTTTACATGCCCATTAACAGGTCGGGCTAGTTTTACTAATAATGATTTCGAGGCTTCATATTCTCTATATTAATCATTTGGTTGGTGAATAGCTAATGAAATTTTACTTCATTGAGAAGGATGTCTTCAGTCTCTTCTTCCATTTACTGTACTGTAAGTTCTTTAGTATGATAAGTTGTCATTTATGAATTTTTGCTTTTATTTCCTGAATTTTAAACATCACCTTGGAAGATTTTACTCATGCAAATGTCAAATAGTTCTGCTATGTTTCTTTTATTATTTCAAAAGTTTCAGCTCTTGTAGTAAGACATAGAATTCATTTACAGGTGATTTTTATAAGTGTGAAAAATAAGAATTTGACTCCATTATTCTGCATGAGTATGTGCGGTCTTTACAGCCTAACTTTTTGAGGAGACCATTGTTTGACATGAGTTTTCAACATCGTTGTCTACATTCTTGTGGCTCTAGATGTTTGATATTATCCAGGTCTTTTACACTATATTTAATTGGTCTGCATGTCCATTTGTATGTAAAAGCAAGGGCATGATTATTATGGCTCTGTGGTATGTTTTAAATTTGGGATTGTGATGAATCCATTATTATTATTTTTACTTGAATTGTTTTATAGATTTTGGGTTTTTTTTTTTTACTTTCATATGAGCTATAGGATTTGGTTTCTTAATTTGATAAAGAATCATAATGATAGTTATTTGGTTAAATGTATACGTTACCTTCTGCACATATTGGCGTTAATATTAATTCTCAGGGAAGGGTAGATGGCTCAGATGGCTCACAGACTGCTCTTCCAACCATGTTGGGGCTTATAACCATCCATAATAGGATCTGACGTATGAACTATTTTCTTCTTTAGTTGTTGTTCTATACATATATGTATATCTGTATACATATATATTCCTAAATACACATACAGAACCTGCTCAGTCTGTATTATGTTACATGTATATATGTTCTCAAGGGTGATCATTTGGTAATAGATAAGCAATTATTGTGTTCTTCATTGGGGAAACTATTATTCCTGCTCTCAGCTTTCTTTGTGTCTCTGTGTAGGGTTGAAGTTTGTTAGTTTTTCACTGTCTGCCTTAAAACACAAGCATCTACTAGACAATGCCTACACCTAAGGCTCACGGGAAGGAAATATCATAGAACCATAGGGTCTGGAAGTTTACAGTAACACTGTTTGTCCATTCGATGTCAGTAGTTCTACTCATAAAGTAATGAACAAGGACAAAAACAATCAACATGCTATAGTAAAAGTTTTATAAATTCAGTTATAAAAAAAGAGAAAGTAGGATATTCAAGGCAATGGCCTGCTTACTCTTTTGAAGTAAATCAAAGATAATTAAGAAAATAGTGCCTGTCCTAAAGCTGAGGAGGAAGGCAAGGAGGACCTCAATTAACCTGGACCCCTGCGATCTCTCAGACACTGGACCATCAACCAGGCAGCATACACCAACTGATATGAGGCCCCACAACACATACAGGGCAGAGAACTGCTGGGTCTGTGTTCAGTCAGAGAAGATGCACCTAACCCTCAAGAGAGTGAAGGCCCCCAGGAGTGTAGAAGTCTGGTTGGGTGGTAATGGAGTTGGGGACATCCTGGTGGAGATGGGGGTGGGGAGGAGTTATGGGACGTGGAATAGTCATAGGGTGGACCTGGAGAAGAATAAATATAAAATCTGGAGTGTAAAAAATAAATAGATAGATAGATAGATAGATAGATAGATAGATAGACAAATAGATAAAGATACCCAAGTATGTTTGCTTTAGTGCATTTAAACGTTAACATTTAGATATTTTCATTGTGTTCTATCATTGTGCTAATTGCTTCACTTGCATTGATTAAATCCCATATATATCCATGTGATTATCATTATTAATTCTACTTAATGGCAATCCTAAAGTATAAGGGTGGCATATATTTTTCAGGTTCCTAGCTATCAAGATACCGTCATAGGTGCTAAATCTGGCAGTTTGAGAGGCAACTTTCATTGGCCGATCTATAAATATACTGTTGTATATAGTTTATCACTTTCAAGAACATCCTACTCATATGGTTGATCTTTTTTACATAAAACCACAACTTAAGATATTGCCTTTTTACTCTTGTGCTACTTGAAGTATTTTTTTTCAAGATTTCTTTTTTATTTATATGAATATACTGAAACTGTCTTCAGACACACCAGAAGAGGGCATCAGATCCCATTACAGATGGCTGTGAGCCACTATGTTGTTGCTGGGAACTGAACTCAGGACCTTTGGAAGAGCAGTCAATCCTCTTATCCACTGAGCCATCTCTCCAGTCCCTACATAAAGTATTTAGTTAGTATTTATTTGAACTCTACACTGTTGTTAGTCATGTACTAGGATACTTTTCAATTGTGGTGCATTGATTGAACTTACATGTATATGTGCTTTTTTTTTTTTTTAATGTTGGTGTTGACAAGGACTTTAACTCAAGGTCCAACAATCAGAACCTTGCTTCCTCTTCCTTCCACATCTGTTTGGTTAATCTGTAACTGTTAAATTATATTGTCTTTCATATGCTATACAGTCCTGGAGAATTGCATTTCAATTTTCTACAACTTTAGGCATGTTTACTTAAATTCCTGCTCTCTTCCTGTGTGCTGCTCTCTTAGACATGAATCGTATGCAGCTTATTAAACTGGCTAGGGGAACTGAAATGCTGTCTAGGGCTGGGTTGCAGGAACAGTGCATGCAGGTGTATGTGCATTTATGGATGATACTAGTTGCTCTATTATCAGAAACATCAAAGGACCACTTGAGAGGGTGATGTGCTTGCCCGATTATAGTTAAAATAGAGTCTCCAAGGTTGTGTTGACCTTGTTGCTGCATCCTGGATATCCACTACTTAGGTCATGGGATGATCTGCAAACTGTTAAATTAAGCATCTGTATTATTTAGAAAAGAGAGAAAGAAAAAAGGAAGGAAGGAAAGTTGGAAGAAAGGGAAGATAGATGGAAGAATGGAAAAAAGAAAGTAAGTCCTATTCATCAGTGAAGAACAAAATCTTATATATAATATGGACTCCATTGTTTAGTGTAGTATTAAGGGAACATTTCAAGAGTGGAAAAATTTCCATCAATGATTGCAAAGCACGACAAAGGATAGTTTGTCAGTCCAGATTTTGTTTTATGCTAGCTAAAGATTAGAGGAGTGACTTACTAGGCTCTGTCTAAAGTAGAACTTGAAGATTGGAGGCCAAAGTCCTTAAATATTTCTGTGTTCCTTCTTGCTGCTATAACACTGAAATCTTAAGGAGACAGATGCAACGTGCTGTCCTCCCACTGGCAAGATATAAAATAAAGGAGAACTAGCACCAGCAGAAAAGCATTTTGTTTTTGTTTTGAATACCTTACTAAATTTATTTAGAGTTCTCAAGACACTCATGTAAAAGAAGACATGAGGTTGGGAGGAAGGGCAAATTGAGGAAATACAGAGTGATTTGGAGAAGGAAAACAGAGTAGATATTATAAACCATTATATAGTTGTATAAAATTCCTAAGGGGAAAAAAGAACATTTTTAAAATTAAAATGTCCTTCATTTCATTTTAAAAATGAACTAAATATATCAAATATCTTCTATTCAAGAATGAGCAAATGTTCAATGTATAGTATTTACTTTTTTTCTGGTTTGGTGCCAGTTATTTCCTAAGAATCATTCCATTAAACACCAGCACACAGATGGTGGCAACAAACATACTTTCTGGGTTCTTACTAAAAGGAAACATTTGTTTTCCATAATAGAACTGCTCTGCACTAATGAATGAATCCAAACCAAGCAGATGGGCAGAAGTTAATATTTGCTTTGGTTTGGTGACTCTCTAAGACTGATTTAATGCTGATCTATTCTTACTGTGAGTTAAAATAAAGGTAGAAGACTAGCTTGCAAATTGCATAGGAAATATTAGAATTCATCTGCCATACATTATTGGTTTGCTACCAACTGCCAATACTTTGAGATGTAAGAAGACAAAACCCAGCTTAGTCACCTTAGGTCTGTGCTGAAGGTGTTACTTTCTCTTTAACTGCACTGTTGATAAACATAAAAGGTTTTTTTTTAATTCTATCATCATTTCTCTTTGGTTTGCGACATCATCAGTAAGTTCCTATGCACTGTATCTTCTTGTACTTACCCTTGAACAGAATGTTGCTTACCGTTCTTAAAATGTACTTTACTTGTATTACGTCAGCTAATTGGATTTATTCTCCATAAGCTCAAGTGTGTAATGAATGAGTGTTGAGAAAACTACTTCGGATCCGTAGTGGCCTAGATTGTGGGAGTCCAGACTCCCATAGGAACACATGCTCCTTCTGCTCACTATCTTCTACTGTGGAGCTTGGTATAGGGCCAGATGAGCAGATCAGGAGAGAACTGTGGGAGAACACCAAGGCATTCTGCGTGGGGAGTTATGCAACATGGAATGTCATCTGTGCCCTAGCTTAGGATAAGGAAGGACTCCTCAGAGGACCTGAAGAACATTTGGGAATTCCTAGGTAGAAGAAAAAGTATAGGAAGAGAACAGAGCTGCAAGATGAACATGCTGTAGGGAGATGCAGGTATATACTAAGAGGTTTTTGCATTACCACTCTAACTCTAATGCCTACCATAGAAATTGGTGTTGTTTCTATTTTTCCTTTTCTTCTCTCTCTCATCTCAGTCTTATTTCTGTGATTATATGTCACAGGATTTTCCCTTTCCAATTTTATTAGTGCAGAGGAGGCCTGTGATTGGATAGGGAAAATAGAGTTGGAGCTAGGAGTTGAACAGACAGAGTATCTCAGGGGAGAGGAGGAAGCGAAGATGGAGGCAGATGTAAACCAGTGTGGCTTTAACCACCCACGGGTAGTTATGATTTCATAAAGTTAGAATAATTGGGATAAACCTTTTATCATTATCAATTGGTTCTGAAATTGTTGTATTGTCATCTTGTAAATTGTGATTTTAGTGATACAGAAATCTGATAGGTTAACCATAAGCTTCAAGAGTTTTGCTTTACTTGGTTGATGGGTAGTATGGCCTCTGATTGTGGGCAGATATTCATTGCAGGAAGCTTGCCTATCTGGTGCTGCTGCTGAGGAGTTGGTGGACTGAGAGAAGCTGGCAGCAGAGAGAGGGACTGGCCACAGTGATCCGCATAGGGACTTCGGAGCTCTGACCCAGAGAGATGGCCGAGTTGAGATCACCTGGTTGGAGTCATGTGGTCCCCGGTTGCCTGATGGGAAGCCAGACATTACTTTTTTTTTTTTTTTTTTTTGCTATCTTGATCAAATTTGGCTAAATTGATTATTTTTAACAACTTTACTATTTTTTATTAGATAATTTTTTATTTACATTTCAAATGATTTCTCCTTTCCTGGTCCCCCCCCCCCAAGTCCATAAGCCATATCCCCTCCCCCTGTTCCCCAATCAACCCCTTCCTCCTTCCCTGGTATTACCCTATACTGCTGCATTTAGCCTTTCCAGGACCAAGGGCCTCTCCTCCCTTTGATGGCCAACAAGGCCATTCTCTGCTGCCTATGTGTCTGAAGCCATGGGTAACCCCATGTGTACTCTCTGGTTGATGTTTTGTCCCTGGGAGCTCTGGGAGTACGGGTGGCTCATATCTTTCTTCTTCTTATGACACTGTAAACCCCTTCAGCTCCTGGGATCCTTTCTCTAGATATCCCATTGGGGACCCCATGCTCAGTTCAATGGCTGGCTGAGAGTGTTCCACTCTGTATTTGTCATGCACTGGCAGACCCTCTCAGGTGACAGCTATATCCAACTCCAGTCAGCAAGTACTTGAGGTCAATGATAATAGTGTCTGGGTTATGTAACTGTATATGGGATGGATCACTAGGTAGGGTAGAGAGCTAAACAAAGAATTTTCACCTGAGGAATATCAAATGGCTGAGAAGCACCTAAAGAAATGTTCAACATCCTTAGGGAAATCAGGGAAATGCAAATTAAAACAACTCTGAGATTTCACCTCACACCAGTTAGAATGGCTAATATGACACAGGAGACAGCAGGTGCTGGTGAGGATGTAGAGTAAAAGGAACACTCCTCCACTGCTGGCAGGATTGCAAGTTGGTACAACCACTTCTGGAAATCAGTCTGGCAGTTCCTCAGAAAACTGGCCATGATACTACCAGAGAACCCTGTTATATCACTCCTTGGCATATACCCAGAGGATTCCTCATTATATATTAAGGATACATGTTCCACTATCTTCATAGAAGCCCTATTTATAATAGCCAGAACCTAGAAAGAACCCAGATGTCCCTCAATGGAGGAATGAATGCAGAAAATGTGATATATTTACACAATGGAATACTACTCAGCTATTAAAAACAATGAATTCATGATATTCTTAGGCAAATGGGTAGAACTGGAAAATATCATCCTATGTGATCACAATTACAAAAGAACACGCATGGTCTGCACTCACTGATAAGTGGATATTAGCTCAGAAGCTCTGAATACCCCAGACACAATTCACATATCAAATGATGCCCAAGAAGGAAGAACAAAGTATGGATATTCTGGTCCTAATTAGAAGGGGGAACAAAATTCCCACAGAAGGATATACAAAGTGTGGAACAGATAAAGAGGGAAAGACTATCCATTGACTACCTCACCTAGTTTTCCATCCCATATACAGTTACAAATCCATTTTTCAAAATATTTCCAGCAACGTTTATGATGGAACCTGTGTATGTTACCATGATGCTGTCACATAATACCTACTGTTTTAAGTCATTGTGTTTGTCTCCAAGACTCATAGACTTCTTGACCTTAGAATGAATTCTTCATACCATACTCTTAGCATGGAGCATAGTTCCACACAAAGAAAGGTAAGTGAACAAGTAGGTAATCAGTCATTAGTGCCTATATAATAAACCTTGTTCCCTTTATTGATAAATACTCAAAATTAGAGTATGCCTTATGACCAGAAAAAGTCAGCATTAGAAATAATAAAAATGTGTTTTACTTTTTCTATTGGACGCAATCAATTAAAACAGGACCAAAGATAATCCAGTTTTCACAACTAATTATTAATTTCCAGTCAATTCTGGAAGTGCATCTATTCTTTAAACATTACCAGAATATTGTCCCAACTGATTTTTCATAATTAAAATGTCTCAGCCTGCTTTGTGCACTGTAATGACTTGCTATTCTGCGACCTGTGGGCAATAGCTGTCCATGTGTGCTTGCTCCTAGTGGATGATGCAGGACTTTTTGTATTTATCATCCCTGCCTATGCAGATTGCGTAGGGCTTAAGTAAATGACTCTGTCAATGTTTCCTGCCCTCCTCTGAAATAGATGCCAGGGAAGAAGAGGAAATCTTTGGTGGAAAGAGAAGATAATGCTACCAGCATCTGAATACTTACAGTCTTTCTTTATAGTGAACTGCAAGTGGCCTAATGGTGGCTTTCATCACCCTCTGCAGACACTGTACCTCCACATTATTCTTGGGCACATTGAAATGCTTGAGATCCCTGACTTCTTTAGAATTATCTTGAACCCTTCATGATACCCCACCCTTCTTGTGACATGTTGTCACTAATGAGACATTCTTGGTGGCTTCTCATCTGTGAAGCATCCATAAAGGGTCACAGCAGTAACCTCTTGTGAGAATAAAATATCTTGAAGATTAGAAGAAGAGAATACTAAGCAAGGCCAATACCATGACCAGGGACTTATGAATCAACCCCTCTCACTTTGCAAGACACCATAATGCCATTTATAAAACAACACAAGCTCGGGCACTGCGGACAGCTGGAAGCTCTAGCCAGGTGCGTGGACAGACTCTTAACCTAACATCCACTACCCCATCAGGCCCCTGCGGGCACCAGGAACCAGAACAGCTCGGCGGCATGGAAGGTCTGTGCACCAACAGCTCTCGGCTCTGCCGACCACTGGGATCCAGCCCAATCGGCCTGCAGAGGAGGGCACCATCTTTCCTTGGGGCACTGCAGGCGGCTGGCAGCTCAATCCAGACTCGTGGACAGACTTTTTCTACATCGACTACCCCATCAGACACTTTCCGGCACCCAGAGCTAGAGCAGCTCGGTAGTAGCAGGAGGTCTGTGCACAGACACTTTGTGGGTGCACCCAGAGTCAGATCAGCTAGGTGGGCGGTCTCTGTGCCAACTTGGGTGGGCACCAACTGGCTTGGGTATCTGTGCCTGGAGTACAGCTGGAGACCGATATCTTGCCTCAGGGCACCATAGACAGCTAAACAGACAGAGCCCTGTGGACTGGGAGCATCACCATCTAGGCCCATCCAGAGCTGAGAAGGTTATTACAGAGCCCAGTAGCAGAAACCTTCGTCTCTACCTCAGGAGCACAGAAGCCCTCTAAGACAGAAGCACTAAACCCCAGGCTCACAGAAGCTTCAAACACCAACCAGTAACAAGACCAACTAACTCCAGAGATAAACAGATGGCAAAAGGCAAACATAGGAACAGTACTAACAGAAATCAGAGCAATATGGCAGCATCTGAACCCAATTCTCCAACCACAGAAAGTCCTGGATACCCCAACACACCAAAAAAACAAGAGCTAGATTTAAAATCACTGGTCCTGATGCTCCTAGAGGAACACAAAAAAGACATAAACAAATCTCTTAAAGAAATGCAGGGGAACATGAATAGGTTAGAAGCCCTTACAATGGAAACACAAAAATCACTTAAAGAATTCCAGGAGAATATGAGTTACCAGACAGAAGCCAATAAAGAGGAAATGAAAAAAATCACTTAAAGAAATGCAGGAGAAATTGAGTCAACAGGCAGCAGTCATGAAAGAGGAAACACAAAAATCTCTTAAAGAATTGCAAGAAAACACAAACAAGTGAAGGGACTGAGAAAAACCATCCAGGATTTAAACAGAGAGGTAGAAACAACTAAGAAATCAAAAAGGGAGACAACTTTGGAGATAGAAAACCTTGAGAAGAAATCAGGGGTCGGAGATGCAAATATCAACAACAGAATACAAGAAATCGAAGTAAGAATCTCAGATGCTGAAGATACCATAGGAAACATTGACTCCATAGTCAAAGAAAATGCAAAATGCAAAAGGCTTGTAACCCAAAACATCCAGGAAATCCAGGACACAATGAGAATACCAAACCTAAGGATTATAGGAATAGAGTGAAGATCTACAATTTAAATGGCCAGCAAATATCTCCAACAAAATTATGGAAGAAAACTTCCCTAACCTAAAGAGAGAGATGCCCATAAATATACAAAAAGCTTACAGAACTCCAAACAGACTGGACCAGAATAGAAATATCTCCCATCACATAATAATCAAAACCCCAAGCGTACTAAGCAAAGAAAGAATATTAAAGGCAGTAAGAGAAAAAGGCCAAGTAACATACAAAGGAAGACCTATCAGAATCACACCAGCCTTCTCACCAGAGACCATGAAAGCTAGAAGATCCTGGGTGGATCTCATGCAGACCCTAAGATAACACAAATGTTAGCAAAGACTACTATACCCAGCAACTCTCAATCAACATAGATGGAGAAATCAAAATATTCCACGACAAGACCAAATTTACACAATATCTTTCCACTAACCCAGCCCTACAAAGGATAATAGAAGGAAAACTTCAATACAAGGAGGGAAACTACACCCTGGAAAAAGCAAAATAGTAACCTTTTTCCATCAAACACAAAAGAAGATAACCACTCAAAAACAAAAATAACATTAAAAATGACAGGAAGAAATAATCACTACTCCTTAATATCTCTTAACATCAATGGACTCAATTCCCCAATAAAAAGACATAGAATAACAGACTGGATATGGAAGCAGGACCCTACATTTTGCTGCAGGAAACACACCTCAGGGTCAAAGACAAACACTACCTTAGAGTAAAAGGCTGGAAGACAATTATACAAGCAAATGTTCTCAGAAAGCGAGCCGGAATAGCTATTCTAATATCAGATAAAATTGACTTTCAACCTAAAGTCATCAAAAAGATACAGAAGGTCACCTCTTGCTGGTCAAAGGAAAAATCCACTAAGAAGAACTCACAATTCTAAACATCTATGCTCCAAATGCAAGGACACCCTCATTCATAAAAGAGACTTTACTAAAGCTCAAAGCACACATTACACCTAACACAATAATTGTGGGGGACCTCAACACTCCACTATACTCAGTGGACCGATCCGGAAAACAGAAACTAAACATGGGCACAGGGAAACTCATTGAAACTTTGGACCAATTGGATTTAACAGATATATAGAGAACATTTCATCCTAAAGCAAAAGACTATACCTTTTTCTCAGCACCTCATGGTACCTTCTCCAAAATCGACCATGAAATAGGTCACAAATCAGACCTCAACAAATATAAGATCGAACTAATCCCATGCCTCCTATCTGATCACCATGAGTGGTCTTCAATAACAACAAAAACAACATAAAATCCTCATACACATGGAGGCTGAACAATATTCTACTAAATGATACGTTAGTAAAGGAAGAAATAAAGAAAGAAATCAAAGACTTCTTAGAATGTAATGAAAATGAAGTCACAACATACCCAAATCTGTGGGACACAATGAAAGCAGTGCTAAGAGGAAAACTCATAGCCCTGAGTGCCTCCAAAAAGAAACTGGAGAAAGCATATACTAGCAACTTAACAGCACACCTGAAAGCTCTGGAACAAAAAGAAGCTATTTCACCCAGGAGGAGTAGAAGACAGGAAATCCTCAAACTCAGGGCTGAAATCAATCAAGTTGAAACAAAAAGAAACATACAAAGAATCAATAAAACCAGGAGCTGGTTCTTTGAGAAAATCAACAAGATAGATAAATCCCTAGCCAGACTTACCAAAGGGCACAGAGACAGTATTCAAATTAACAAAATTAGAAATGAAAAGGAGATATAACAACAGAAACTGGGGAAATTCAAAAAATCATCAGATCCTACTACAAAAGCCTATACTCAACACAACTGGAGAATCTGGAGGAAATGGACAATTTCCTAGACAGATACCAAATACCAAAATTAAATCAGGATCAAATAGATCATCTAAACAGTCCCATAACCCCCAAAGAAATAGAAGGGTTCATAGAAAGTATTCCGACCAAGAAAAGCACAGGACCAGATGGTTTTAGTGCAGAATTCTATCAGACCTTCAAAGAAGACCTAATACCAATACTCTTCAAATTATTCCACAAAACAGAAACAGAAGGAACACTACCCAACTCATTCTACAAAGCCACAATTACCCTGATACAAAAAAAAAACCACACACACAAAGATCCAACTAAGAAAGAGAACTTCAGACCAATCTCCCTTATGAACATCGACCCAAAAATACTCAATAAAAGTCTTGCTAACCGAATCCAAGATCACATCAAAACGATCATTCACCATTATCAAGTTAGCTTCATCTGAGGGATGCAGGGATGGTTCAATATAAGGAAATCCATCAATGTAATCCACTACATAAACAAACTCAAAGAAAAAAGTCATCTCATTGTATGCTGAAAGAGCATTTGTCAAAATTCAGCATCCTTTCATGCTAAAAGTATTGGAAAGAACAGGAATTTAAGGCCCATACCTAAACATAATAAAAGCAATTTACATCATACCAGTAGCCAACATCAAAGTAAATGGAGAGAAACTTGAAGCAATCCCACTAAAATCAGGGACTAGACAAGGCTGCCCCCGCTCTCCATATTTTCAATATAGTACTTGAAGTACTAGCTAGAGCTATTCGACAACATAAGGAAGTCAAAGGGATACAAATTGGAAAGCAAGATGTCAAACTATCACTATTTGCAGATGATATGATAGTATACTTAAGTGATCCAAAAATCTCCACCAGAGAATTCCTGCAACTGATAAACAACTTCAGCAATGTGGCTGGTTTTAAAATCAACTCACGCAAATCAGCAGCCTTCCTATACTCAAAGGATAAGCAGGCTGAAAAAGAAATTAGGGAAATGACACCCTTTACAATAGCCACAAACAATATAAAGTATCTTGGTGTGACTCTAACCAAACAAGTGAAAGATTTATGTGACAAAAACTTCAGGTCTCTGAAGAAGGAAATGGAAGAAGACCTCAGAAAATGGAAAAATCTTCCATGCCCGTGGGTTGGCAGGATTAATTTAGTTAAAATGGCAATCTTTCCAAAAGCAATATACAGATTCAACGCAATCCCCATCAAAATCCCAACTCAGTTCTTCATAGAGTTAGAAAGAGCAATTCTCAAATTCATCTGGAATAACAAAAAACCCAGGATAGCTAAAACTACCATCAACAGTAAAAGATCTTCTGGGGGAATCAATATCCCGGACCTCAAACAATACTACAGAGCAGTAGTGTTAAAAACTGCATGGTATTGGTACAGTGACAGAGAGGTGGATCAGTGGAATAGGATTGAAGACCCAGAATTGAACCCACACATCTATGGCCAATTAAAGGAGCTGAAAACATTCAGTGGAAAAAAGATAGCCTTTTCAACAAATGGTGCTGGCTCAACTGGAGGTCACCATGCAGAAGAATGTGAATCGACCCACTCTTATCTCCTTGAACTAAGCTCAACTCCAAGTGGATCAAGGACTTCCACATTAAATCAGACACACTAAAATTAATAGAAAAGAAACTGGGGAAGACCCTTGAGGACATTGGCTCAGGGGGAAAATTCCTGAACAGAACACCAATAGCTTATGCTCTAAGATCAAGAATAGACAAATGGGACCTTATAAAATTACAAAGTTTCTGCAAGGCAAAAGACACTGTCAAAAGGACAAATTGGCAACCAACAAATTGGGAAAAGATCTTCATCAACCCTACATCTGACAGAGGGCTAATAGCCAATGTATACAAAGAAGTCAAGAAGTTAGACCCCTGGAAAACCAAATAACCCTATCAAAAATATGGGGTACACAGCTAATCAAGGACTTTTCACCTGAAGAAATCCTGTGATGGCTGTAAAACCCCTTAAAAAATGTTCAATATCATTAGTAATTATAGAAATGCAAATCAAATCAAACCTGAGATTTCACCTCACACCAGTTAGAATGGCTAAGATTAAAAACTCAGGAAAGATCAGGTGTTGGCGAGGTTGTGGAGAAAAAGGAACACTGCTCCACTGCTGGTGGAACTGCAAGCTGGTACAACCACTCTGGAAATCAGTCTGGCGGTTCCTCAGAAAACTGGACACAGTACTTCCAGAGGACCCGGCCATACCATTTCTGGACATATACCCAGAAAATTCCTCAGCATGCAATAAGGATACATGCTCTACTATGTTCATAGCAGCTCTATTTATAATAGCCAGAAGCTGGAAAGAACCCAGATGTCCCTCAATGGAAGAATGGATACAAAAAAATGTGGTATATATACACACTGGAGTACTACTCAGCCATTAGAAACAATGAATTCATGAAATTCTTAGACAAATGGATGGAGCTGGAGAACAACATACTAAGTGAGGTGACCCAGGCACAAAAGAACACCCATGGTATGCACTCACTGATAAGTGGATATTAGCCTAGAATCCTGGGACACCAAAGATACAATCCACATACCAAATGATGTCCAACAAGAAGGAAGGAGTGGACCCTGGTTCTGGAAAGGCTCAAAGCATCAGTGTAAGGCAATAACAGAACAGGGAAGTGGGAAAGGGTGAATGGGGGAACACGGGGAGTGAAAAGGGCATGTGCAACCTTTTGGGGGCAGGGAACCAGAAAAAGGAAAATGAAATGCAAATAGAGAATTTATCCAATTAAAAAAAAGATTATAGAATGAATAAAAAGAAACAACAGAAGCTTACAAAACACTTTTACTAGTATTTGGCAGATTTGAATAAAATCTTCTGCTTAGTAAGACATTTGTGAGAAGAGGTAGCAGTGAAACTTTTGCATGCTTCAGTTTGGATGGTCTCCAGTCTTTATATCATTAAGAGTGATCATCCTCAGAGATTTATGTTAAGTCTAGCAAACTACCAAACCCCTTGCTTTGTTTACATCAAGTACAAATTAACTAGTAGATACTTAAATAGAGTTTATGAATGGTATACCCTTAGAGAGCTTGAATAAAAGTATATATGGGCATGTAAATACCATCTTGTTTGTCTTGAACCGTAAGCAGTATGAAAGGTAATAGATCTTAACTAAACACAAACACACCTCATAAAAAGCAACCTCCTACTCTGGGAATCTATCTTGCCTCACTCACTGAGTGCTACTCAGGACTCTTATGACAAAGTACATAAGCTAATAGGGTAGCATTTATTTTTCAGATATATTTTGTTTTCCATCTGCATGTGATTGTGCCTGTTGGTATTTTAGTGCTATTTTGTGTGGATTAGTACATGGTTCAGTTTGCATAACCACAAACCTGAATACTCACACTTTGGTCACTCATACCTTTGTAAAAGGGCAGGTCCCATGTCACATATCTATAACCTTAGAGCCAGAAGTGGGAGGAGAGATGGATGGACCTTTAGGGATCATAAATTAGCCTGCCTAGTCCACCAGTGAGCTCTAGGGTGAAAAAATGACCCTCAGTTGTGGAATAAGATTACTGTCCCCCAGTTCAACCAGTTCCTTTCCCCCATCAGTACATTCTGCTTCATGGAATCATCATGGGAAGAAGAAAATTCAAATTCAGTGGTTTGAAAGAGTTACTGAACTACACAAAAGTTTTAAATTTAATTTCTGTTCATACTTTATCTTTTTACTACTGTTAATTTTTTACCTGCATGTTGTTTTAGGATTCACTCTTAAAAGTACTACATAGTGATTTAATGAGTTTTCTATGTATTTCTCCACCTATTCCATTGTGTATTTAACTGTCTCCCTGCACAACTCAAGTACCTTGTCTCTCCTTCCTCATTTTCCATTTCCTTATTCCCCAACTTTTCTCTATTTACTTGTTAACCATAACCTTCTGTAGCTTTACTGATCTTTATCCTGATAATCCAGCTTCCCCTTTCTAGCTACTTTGGGATATAGCTTTTTCCTCATCAGTTAACCTAATCCTAACTTTATACAGACTACTTTCATTTCATAGTATCCTAGAATACACTGTAGTATCCTTATTCACAACCCAAGTAGTAATTGAAGTTAGAGGTGTCCTTGTTTTTAATTGATGTTGACATGCAGCATAACATTTGTCAACCTGCCCACCAACCACTGTGTGTGCTTCTACAGTTACCACCATGTGTCTGATACACTTCAGGTGTATCACTTGGAGTGACAGAGGAATAGCATGCAGTGCCTTAAGCAACGGCTCAAGGATTTATCTACTGAACTGTGAACCTCATCACTGCCACAACCAAACTTTGCTTTAACGTAGTAAATACCTCAACAGTAAGAATATTGTTGATTAAAAAAATCTGTTTACTTTTAGAGTAGAATAGAATTTGTCCTGAAATTCTAGCTTCAGGACCTACTGGAAACTCTATTTTTTTGGATAAAGTACCTCTTCTGTGCTCATTGTTATATTGCCCAATAAATGATTAAGTCTGTCTTGATGGAGCAATTGGCCTTGAAATAAGTCATATTCTTTCTTTCTTTCTTTCTTTCTTTCTTTCTTTCTTTCTTTCTTTCTTTCTTTCTTTCTTTCTTGTTGAGACAGGGTTTCTATGTGTAGCCCTGGCTGTCTTGGAACTCACTCTGTAGACCAGGCTGGCCTCGAACTCAGAAATCCGCCTGCTTCTGCCTCCCAAGTGCTGGGATTAAAGGCATGTGCCATCACCGTCTGGCTACAGGTCATATTCTAATTAGAAGAATGAGAAGTTGAATGGTCAGATAAAGAGAATGCGAGACCCCAGATGGAGTGATGTATACTAATAGTCCCACCTTGATGGGAGGCAGAGGCAGGAAGGCGTAACACTAGCCTAGAACAGATTGACAGACCAGTTTGAATAACACACCGAGACTCTGATATATTCAACAATTCATTGGATTGTACATATAATAAACAGCAAATATAATGATATATAAGTATACTTCTATAGCCTGATTTGGTAAGCTGTGAACATAATAATTAATAAAAATTTTGAATTTATAATTCACAAAATTGCATAAAAGAATGTTCATCAGTTTTTTATTGAATAGATAAAAATTTGGAGAGGGTCCTGCTGTCACAGACAGGTAATTGCCAGTGCTCTGGGAATTACCACCATTCTGGGCTATAGGGTGATTTCAATTTATATATTATATTAAAATTCAAAGAAATGTAAAAACAAGGCTAAGACAGGATGAGAGGGAGAATGCTTGTCTGGCAAGCTTGACAATGTTCTCTGAGCACTGTTCCCAGCAACAACTACAGAAAAAGAGCTGGCCCAGTTGTTGCTACAGCTAATTCCAACTATCCCTGATGTGGGTGGTATTAGGAAGTATGGTTCTGGTTCCAGCTCTCATCTTGATTTGTCTGGACAGCCATCTGGACACCACCTTGGAGAGGACTTGGTGAAGTCTATAACAGGTGGGGCCCACAATCTGTTTCTCCCTCCCCCCAGAGAGTTAGATGCCACTGCACACAAGTTTGGGAGGGGTGAAGCAGAGTCTAGGACTATTAGAGTCTAGAGAACTCCTGTCTGGCCAGGAATGCCCAAATAGTGTTAAAGTTCTTAGCAAAGGAGTAAAGAGGTTCACCCCAGTAGAGGCACTGGTCAGGTGATGATGTTGGTGGGTGAGAAGAGGTACTGCACTCTGATGCAGGCATCTGTGAGCGCCTGCAGCATGGCCAGGCATGCTGGTCCAGATGTCTAAGGATAAATGCTTCCAGGGATAGAGTCTCCCTCAAGTGTTACAACTCATTAAAATCAGTCAGATCAGAAGATCCTTGCTGAAAGAACCTGTGTTATTATTCCATATGGACAGGGACTATATGAACCTTGATAAATTGGGAGGAATTTGGGGGGGACGGTAATTGCTTTCTATTGGCTGAGGATAAGATCCTGTTGATGTTCTATTTGCATGGGAAAGAACATCAGGTGCTGGACTACATAACTGACTACCTGTGACCTCCTAGTTGGGGTCACCAGGCAGGTACAGAAACAGAGAGGGAGTTAGTCCTGCTCCTGCCAGTCTCAAGATGTGATTTCAAATATCAGATTTTGAGATTTCCAGGGTTATGACCATGCTTCACCTCACCAGTTCTGTGCCAGTTCCTTAGGTGGTGCTGTCCATGAGTCACACCAGGAGGGGAGAAGTGTGTTTACAATAATTCCAGACCCTTAGTACATAGCAGTTGCATAGAGCAACATTAAAGGACATGGTGGACAATACTACCAAGCTACTGTGTATGTTTAATAATTAAAAGTACCATGGATATTTAGAGCTTTGCAGGGATGTAAAATGGTAACTGACTGCTCTGGGTGAGTTGAGTTACAAACTATTGATTAGATATCAGTTCTAAAGTGAATCATCATAGAAAAATTATTAAAATACAACTTTTGTTCTAAGTTTAAAATAAAAAAATTGAAGTACACACACACACACACACACACATACACATATATACAGGTACAAAGTAACTATGAGAATAGTAACGGAAAGGTCATACCTGGAAATCTGGAAAAGTCAATTTCAGACACTATCTATTGCTAGTGTACAGAACTGTAAGCACTCTTCAGTCCTGATCTGTCTGAGTCACTGTAGGCTGATTTTCCCATCATGCTTTGCTGTTTGCTAAGCTGCAAAGGATAGGTATTTTGCTGTATTAGCTATATTTTGTACATTTCAAAGAAATAAATGTAAGATGGTATCACTTGTTCCCAACACTGAAGTCTGAGACACTGTCACATAAATCCATGAGACAAGGCTGCTTTAGGACAGCTATACATTCTTCACATAAGTGAATTCCTATTCCCCTGTCTATGCCTCAGACTCTTAAACACTATCTTCTTTCAAGTCTGGTACTCTCAAATAGGGGAAAATAGTACTCTGAAACGACCCAGGCAAGGATGACCATATAGACTATGATTAGAGAGTTGTTCAGAATAATCTCCTGGGAAGAATACAAGCAACTGGAATTTGCCTTCGAAAGAGATTTCCTGCTGAATAAAAATGTATCAATTCTGATCCACACTTTGGGCATGTATCTGTAATTCTCTCAGGAGACCAAACAAGAAGGTTTGAGTTCAAGGACAGGTTGGATGACATATTTTTAAATTATATTAAATTCATAATTATTGTCATAATTATTGTGTTGTCTACTGTGTGCATGTGTGTGCATGTATACATGCATGTGTGTGTGTGTGTGTGTGTGTGTGTGTGTGTAAGCATCAGTATAGGGGAATACCAGACCAGAACAGGGAAGTGGGAAGGGGTGGATGAGGGAGCAGGGGAAGGGAAAAGGGCATGTGGAACCTTAGGGGGGGGTGGGGAAACAAAAAAAGGGAAATGAAATGTAAATATAGAATATATACAATAAAAAATTAAAAAATAAAAAAATGTGTATTTGTTAATACAGCTGGGCAAATGCCTTGTCGTACACATAGAAAATCCTTGGTGATTGATTTTCTGCTTCTGTCATTGTTTCTAGAGATTCAGCTTGGGTCTTCAGACTTGTCCAGGAAGTGCGTTTTGCCCAGGGGTGCTTACCCTGACTTAAGTGATGAGATTTAATGGGAATAGGAGGTAGTAGGAGGAGGAAGGAAAATGCAAAGGGAAATGGGAAGTGAGGGGATGAGGTGAGAGTGGACAAGAGGAATCTTCGGACATGGCAAGGGAACACATGAACTTTTCAAGCTCCATGGAATGTACCTATTTCATTTTTTATTGGATATTGTATTTATTTACATGGACCATATCAATTTCTAAGAGTCAGGAATTACACAAAAGCCATTCCACTTGATTCAATCTCACTGGATGGGTGACAACCTTGTGTGTGCTTGCCATTGAACCCAAGACCTTGTAAATGCTAGGCAAATTTTCGTCAGATGAAACACCCATATAATCCTTGGATATTGAATAATATATACATTAAAATTAATCTACATCTATGTAAAAACAGCCAGCTACCATAATGTAAAAACAAATTATTATTTATTAGTTCAGTGTAGTTGAAAAAATGGGTGCAGAAGAGGGAATCTTTTGTGTGAAGAACATGAATTGGAATTGATAATTGTTAGTTTACTTATAATAAATCTGTATCATAGTAGTGATATATAGATATATTGTTAAAATGCTCCAACATCAAATGTGTGTAGTAACATTAAAAATCTTTTGTTTGTTTCATTAAGAAAATGTATGTGTATTCATATATGTGATAATATATTGTATAGATTCACAGTTTTCCTGATAGTAATAAAACAGAATCAATATATTATATACTAATAATAGAAGCAAGGGACTAATCACCTCAATTATTTACAATGCAATTACATAAAATATTTGAAGTCTTATGTAAGATATATAATCTGTTTCTCTACGTTGGCTCTGTCCTTAATCTATATAATATATAATGCTTGTCTACATATATCTCATTGGACTTACTCTTGATTTACATATGCTAATTAACTATATTAAGTACATATTTTTTCAGAAGTATTAGCATATGACTGACAGCTTCAGGACTCATGTAGTTCTGCAGAGTACAAAGACACAATGTGTCTCCATTTGAAGTAGTCCTATTTCCTCATTATCCAAAATGTTCACCCATTCATGTTGATTACTCCATTGTGTCTGGAAATGGTGCTACTGATGTTTACCTAAGGATAATTATATTAATTACAGTTTTATGTGGAAAATAAACATATTTACATGTAAAACACTATTTTTGTGTTAGCAATAACTAATCATGTTTATGGGCATTGAAAGTATCTCAGTGAAATCCTTGTAAGAGTTTCTTTGGAGTTGGAAGGCCATACAGTTGTATCTTCAGGGCATATGAATGAATAGCTTTTCAGATTAAAAATACATTATAATGGGTGTAAAATAACAAGTTATTAAGAATGCAGAATTATTTCATATTATTTAATGTTCTTTCCTTCTTGTCTAGACTTGTTTATTCATTAATTTTTACAATGACAAAGGGAACTTAAGAAAGACATGGCTTATTTTCATACCCATGCCCCATCTTTTTAGTGATGGCCTGGAAGCACAAGGATTTGAGACTGTCTATGTATAGTTGGATGCAGAGTCAGGAATGAGTACTAATGGTACCCTCATTGCTCCATTTCATCTTTCTGATCAGTCCATATTACAGCTGATTGGATAATGGTACCCACATGTAGGGTTTGTCAGTTATGACTGTAAATATTCTCAGATACAGCCAGAGGTCTGCCTCTAGGTGACTCCCAATCCTGTCAAGCTGAAAATGGACATTAGTTGATGCTTCTTGTGACCTTGATAAGCTAACATCCTGCTCCATGTGCTCATTGTTGTTTTACAAACTCCCAGCAGGTTATCAGCGTGTTTGCATCAATTCTCTTCATTCCATAATCCCTGAAATTTCCAGGGAGATGAGAGAAAACAGAGGCATGACTGCAGAGGGCAATGGTTAGTTGTTGAGACCCCCAAAACTAGTGATGGTCAGAACTTTTTCTCCTTTTGAAGAGGTACATTTCAAGAATCATCTTAAATTATTTGGAATCTGTCCCCTGTGTTTAAACATAGGATTAAACCATTAGAGATACTAAATTTTAGGTGTAGGAAATGACACCCTAGAAAATAATGTCTTAGAAGCAATATGTTTGATTGATAAGTGAACTCATTTACTTTTATTTTCATTTAATACCTGAATACAGTCACATCAGCCTGCATTAACAGGATTGGCACCAGAACAAATACACAGATTTACAATAACTGTTTGTCCAGCATGTCTTGAGAGAGAACACATACTAAAAAAGAGGATAAAATATTTAGGTGAATTTCCCACTTATAGAAAATTACTATAAATGCTATTCATGTTGGAGATAGAGAGTTGTTTCAGTGTATAAGAGCATGTATATGTGTATATATCCATATGTGTATATGGTGTGTGTTTATGTGTGTGTGATGAAGCTTTTAATTCTTCAATGATGGCATTGATGGTTTTATATTTTTCAGTCATAGTGTAAGAATGTTAAGAATGTTAAGACAGTTTATTGTACAAAATAGAAGAAAATAAGGAATTGCATGTATTGTTGGCTGTCACCTACTTTATTGTTAAAATTGCAATTATAAGCTGGATCTTTTATCATCAGCCAGTTCCAAATCTACAAACATCAGCCTTGATTATATAGATAATAAAGGTTAAAGGATAAAGGTAAAAATCTTTTTTTGCTACTATTATTTGTCAATATCATCTTGTCTACATGTATTTTTCATATAGTCAAAATACATTTTAAACTTTACCTGTTGTACAGTGAAAATACACATCTATTGTATTTACCTCTCTATTCTCACTCTCTCATTTTACCTTTAAATGTACATTCTACGGTCACATGTTCAAGTCCCTATGCTGTGCCTTCATTTTGGCTTTTGTACATATAATACATATAAAATTTATAATATTTATAAATGATATATATTTATAATATATTTGTACATATATATGTATATAGATATATGCAGACACATACTATACATACATATACATGTAAATATAAATGTACATATATGTGTGTATAGATATAGATATAAATATAAATATAGATATAAATATAGATATATCTGAAGAATGGTCTCATAGCAGTCAAGGCTATCTTAGAAGTGATTTGCTGTAGCACAGGCTGGCCTCAATGGCAGTCTCTAGTCCTTAAACTCTCAAGTACTTTGAATTACAGATGTTAGCCCATGCACCTGAATAATGATATTTCTTTTAATAACCCCTGATAATTTACCCTGACTTCAGTTAACTTTGATAACCCAATTTTTTCAATTCATTGCATGCCTACCATTATAGTTTCCCAACTGTTCAAACATCTAGAATTACTCCACAAGAATATTGCCAATGGTATTGCTAGAACTGTCATCTAATCTATGTAATCTTCTAATCTAAAACATGAGGTTTGCAGTCATATGTGAGCTGATTCTCATGATTTATCTTCCACCTGTGTGTTCTGTCACATGCATGTCAGCTACTGCACATAAATGCTTTCTGTAGACTTTTTCTACGAGTCAAGATCTCGAATTTTTATTTCATCATTCTTGTCTCAAAAGGTCACATGTAGGAGGTTGATTAAAGCTAGAAAAGTTTCTTAACAGAAAGTACAAAACTGCCCAGCTTTTGAGAAATGTAATAAGAAAGTCATATTAAAGGGGATGTTTTTCAAATTTTACATTATATACTTCATGAGTTAAGCTGAATTGGCTGTGGAGTTTGTTTGTTTTTCTATTTATTTACATCCAGATATTTATCATACTCTATGGGCATATTTGAGTAGTGAAGTGGACTCAAGCTTGACCGTGGTTACAAGGTGGAATCTCACTCACCAAGTCAAGAGGAGGAACTGGCACTGGGGGAGCAGCAGCACACACTCGTTCCTCAGATGGATGAATAGCCCACTGCTAAGCAATGTTATGCTTGATTGCTACCTCATGAATGGTTTGATTTACCTCACGTTACTATAATGACTTAATAGTCAATGACCTTGTCATGTTCTGACCAGCCAGTGTGGCTGAGCTTTGATGAAGTGTGTGTTGTATTGAGTAGAGTCCTGCATGACAACACTATGGGCTCAGTCTATATTTAGAAAGTGGGGCAGGAAACAGTAGTCTTTGGAATATCTATATTCTCCCCAGATGTGTCAGGTTATATAAATGATGGACATAATAAGTCAACATCATAAAGCCATTTTTATAAAATCAAATTATACACACACACACACACACACACACACACACACATATCTGCACTGTCCTTTTCATGGGTATACAGGGAAAACTATTTTTTTTGAAAATTTCCATCAGGTTGTTTATGAAAAGTATTAGAATCTGAAACTAAATATTTAAAAGTACAATGTTCTCAAATTCTTTTCCATGTAAAATATCAAGCAATTTGTTTCCAGTATTACTTATTTCCAGATAAAAAGAATAACATTGTATTTGCAAATCTAGAGTGCATTACCTACAGCCACTCAGGACTTGTCGTTTCATACACCACACTGCAATCATTTGAAATAACCAATTTTACACTCTTCCTGGAAGAGATCATGGGCAGTTTGATAAGACCGAACACTAAAGATTCACACTGACACTTGTTTTTCTTAAACCTTTATTATAAGAGCAACGCAGACTTGTTCCAGGGGCTTGGCTCCTAGTCTCACGTTTTTCATGAGGGAGTAATCTATAAAGGTTGTATCTGCAGAACATAATGGGTTCATAAATTCTAGTTCACAGTCAATTTCACACAGAACCATTTCTGGGTTTAATCAACCTCCTAGATGCACTTGACAAGCTTCAGTTATTCTGTTATTTCTATTGTTTGGCAACAGACTGCTATTTCGGGATTAAGTGAAAATTCAATATAAGCGCTCATTGTAGAATCGCGTATTCATCTGCCTCTGAGCTTGTCACAGTACTAAAAGCATTTTCAAACAAGAATTATAAGCATAAATTTATTCTTTTATTTATTTTACAATTAACAAGAACTTTATCATCAATAACATTTGGTTGTATGACTTTCCCCCTGATACACGAATCCTTTGAAATGCACCAAATGACTCTTATTGATGCTGTTTTCATTGCAGAGTAACACTGACTCCTTAAACTATCTGATCGGTGGAAAGAGCAAATGCATTCTAAGGACTCAAGTGTTGAAAATTGGTGTCAACTATAGGGTAATTGAATCCTGTCCAGATAACCTGCATAGCTGAAAAATATTGGGTGATGGTGTTTATCCATGCAGGCTTTGTATGCAAGAATACAGGTCCCTGAGTGCTATAGCTTAGTCTGTAAATGTCATTCAAAACATAAGACTCAGTCACGGCCTCTGCACCATGCCCAGCATACCAGTCCGACATGGACCAAGTGAATACTGCAGCAGTTTGGTCATACACAACAGCACAGCCTCCGTGGTCATACTAAGATGGCAGGCAAACCTTGGTAGATAATTAAGCCACTGAATGGAAAAGAATGTTCATTTAATTTGAGCAACAGCAAGCTATATTTTATATTCTAAAAAGAATTTTATACCTTAAATGTAAATTTATAAACTGGCAGTTCCTGGGGGGTATATGTTTAACAATTACCACAGTTCTTAAAAATAAAGAAAAATGGAAAAATAGGTTTTAGAAAATCAGGAAAGAATGTAATATTATGCATAGATAGAAAGAGGGTATTAATCCCTTGGCTGCAATTAGGCCCTCTACATTGGATACACCCACTCTCATTTTCAAAGAACATTGTGCTTTTATTTTATATTGGTTTCTATAGCTATAATTGTTATCCTACATGGCTTCTAAAGCCCATGAGCCAACACTGATGTATGCCCTGAAATTTTGATGCCGAAACAACTTCATCTCTAAGTAGCTAATTTAAATGCCAGACATCTAACAGGCCAAAAGAAAATTTTAGTTCAAAATGCTGAAAATTCCATTGCTTTAAGAAATATCAAAAACTTCCAAGGTCAATCAAACTTTGGATACCAGGAAGCTCACATTACTGTGACTGCTCTGGTAGGAACATTACTGAAATCCTATTGTATTTGCACTATTAATATTATTCTACTTTTAAGCTTCAAAGCCGTAACACTCTAAAGCCCAATTAAAAACAAACAAACAAACAAACAAACAAACAAACTATGGTATAAGAATTAGGAACCACACTTCTTTATACCACAGTTATGTAATATCAATATTGCCTTGACTAAGTTATTATGAATGGAATTATATGGTAACGTAATAATAGAGAAACTTTAGGTAGAGGTAGTTGCTTATATTCACAGCAGCACTTCACACAATAGGTAGTCATAAAATGAAACTGCATTTTTATTGAAGAGCTTTCTTCTTCCCTCATGTGCTGCACTTTCTGTCACATACAAAGCATATGATGTGATATTTTTATTTATAGTCCACAATAGACATGAGGTCTCTGACTTATGCCTGAGGTAATTACATCTCTGTCCCTATACTGTGTGACGTCCTGACTCACTTTTGCTAATTCCTGTTCTTATACAGTTCATCTCTTCCCCTTTTGTTTTATGTATGAGATTATATATCATTTCTCTCTATGCTTGTATTATTTCATTAATCATGCTGTTTTCTAAGATCATCTGCACTACTAAACTTCAGGACCAATTTTTATTTTGTGTGTGCCTAAGGCACAACGCTGGTTTATATCCCAGTGAGACTCAATTGAAGAAAGCTAATTTTTATTTTGTTAGCAGTTATCCGTTGGGACTATCTTCTGAAATAGGGATCAGAGATTATGTCTGCTTAACTTCTCAACTGGGACCTCATCTGGTTTCAACCCATGCAGGTTCTATGAAAGCTGCCACAGTCTCTGTGAGTTTGTGTGTACATAGGTCCTAATGTGCTAGAAGACCTTGTTTCCTTGGCGTCCCCAAACCCCCTGGATCTTATAATCTTTCCATCTCCTCTTTCACATGGTTTCTGAGACCTTAGGGAAGTACTTTAATGGAGATATCTCATTTTGAACTCACTGTTTCCAAGTCGTTCCATCTCTGCACACTCACCAGATGCAGGTCCTTTTATGTGATCCCACCTCCTACGGGAGGAAGCTTCTCTGATGATGGCCGAGCAAGGCACTGGTCTATAAGTATAGCAGATGTCATTAGGAGTTAATTTATTGCTACATTCCTTTTGTAGAACAGTAGTAGGTGGTTTTCCTCTTGATGCATGCCTGGCTGGCCATTCTATTTTTAAGTTCTTCAGGAATGGGTTCTGTCTTAAGGATTGAGCTCTCAATCTCATCAGATAGTGCTTGGTTAGGCCCACAAGCTTTGTACCATTATGACATTGTAGCATCTTTGAGGTAGATCATCATTGTGGATCAATGGGTTTCTTGCTGGGTTGCTGTTTGCCTTTCTATTTGGGCATTGTGCCATGGACCTTACAGCACTATGGACAGTCATCAGCACAGGTAAATGCTGCAGATGGATACCAGGTCTGCCTCTCTCCGTCCAGTGACTTGTGTAGGTGTTGCCTTCACTCATAAGGACTTGTGCTCATTTTGTGGAGAGCAAACAATAGCATTGGTAACAGCCAGGCATGCTTGCGGGTTTCCATGAAGCCCTTTTGACCCACAACTCAATACAATATGATCTACTCCAAGAACTCAATGTTTTGCTGATATTGACGTGTACAGTTGGGGCTTCACCTCTCCCACTATTTGCTGATTTCATTTATATTGCTTTCATTTGTGTACATACTTTAGGGAACTTCTACTCTATTAGGTTGCCACTCTACCCCACCCCCACACAATGGCCACTTGTTTTTTAGCTGTCACTGCTTGTATTCCCTCCCCTCCCCCCACTCTGTCTCATTTATCCTTCTGTTCCAGTTCCCTTTCTCATGCATCTATCAGTATCTATTCTATTTCCCCTCTTTATCATGTGTCAAGAGTAAGGATTACTGGGACAAGTGACAGTTCCATCATCTATTTCTTTGGAAATATCAGTAGAGTTTTCCTGAGCATGGCGACCCTAACTTACATATCGACTTTAACTGTACTTGCATCCTTCTTTTATCATGCATCATTTTTATCTCTATTTTTCCCACAGTGATTATCTTTATGGTACTATAACTGACCTTGTCAGCCATGTACTGTCATGATGTCTATGTGGTGACACAGTTGAATAATTAAGTAGAACAGATAATCCAAAAATTTATAATATGAATCATTTGGCCTTTCATAGAAAATCTTTGTAGATTTATGGGATTTCATTCCTCATCTAACATCTACAAGCATATTACATCAGACTAATCCATGGTAACCTGCCTCAGAACTATTTGGATATTTATCATGATACATTATGTCTAGTCTCAATACTGAATTTTCCATCACCATCAGAGAGGAGGAGGATAAGGACATCTTAACTCTTTTAAAATATTATGACCAGTGTTGTAGTAAGGTTATATGTTTAGAGTAAGCATGGTTGCAGTAATAGCAAGAGTTGACCATGGTGTACCATTGAATTAAATTTATGATTTGGTGAGGCTACAACATTGGAATATGCTCATCTACAGAATAGTTCCTTCTAAATACTCCAGTTTAGCTGTGGTAGCTGACCGCAGACGTTGGCAGGTTTTCCAATAAACAAGTCCCACTCAAGCTCAAACTCATTAGAATCTTACTGATCTTGGAAAGATAGCCTTAGGTCTCCAACTCAGAAAGTCTCGTCTGTTAGGGTCAGTGGAGAGGCCAAGCCATTTTAGGTTCTTTTTTAGAATTGCAATCCTAAGTATTTACTTAGTCATGTAAGGGCAAAGGACTGCTTCACCAGGCCACTGACACTGGACCTTCAATGAACCACTTGACTTTGTAATTACACTTCTGATGGGATGGATTATACTGTAAGTATCCCAAGGACTGTTAAATTCACACTATTTCCCGATTTCTGTCTCTATGCATTAATTCTAATAAAGTCACATATCTTCTGAATATTTTGAAATTTAAGCATAATAACCTCGTGTTGGAATATGTATTTAGCCTGAAAATCCACATGCTATTTATGTTCATTTTTTTCTCAGTTTTAGAAGACATTAGGGGTCTAGACAATTTCTTCAGGTTATTAGGTGTCTGGACTTTTTCTTCAGGTTATAGTCACGATTTCATTTTCTGATCTTGATTCCTCAGGGATACTGCTGTCCACCAGCACTTTCTGAATGGAAAGAAATGTTCTCATAGCATTCACACGACTGTCACTAGTCACATGAATGCTGAACACCTGAAAAGAGCTAGTGCAGCTTCACAGTTGAGCTCTTAGACATTACTAATTTTCATATGACTTAAATGCAGGTAATGTGATGTGACCGGTGGCCATATCATTATCAGCATTATCTAGAAAGCACGCTGCGTGATATTATCTTGTCATTAATTCTGTTGGAGAAACATGAATAGTATTTTAAATCTGTTCTTTTTATTTTAAACTTGAAAGTAGATAGTAGATTTAAGAGATGTAACTTTTTAGCCTCATTAATTCATCCTTTCGTATGGCCCTTTTAATCTGCAACCAGTGTATCAAAAATACAGTTACACTTTTGTATTCTGGGCATATTGGCATACTCATTTTGCTCCTCTGTTATATTTATTTTTGTGGCTGTAGTTTTACTCTACCTAGAGCTTACCCTTCTCTACATGATGGATGTTGTCAGAAAATTTCTAACGTGTGAGCAGTCTCCCATGAAATCATGACATTTACCTAGAATATAGTCCAATGTATCTTCCATAAATCTTTAATCAAGTACATAGCTTGGTGTGTGGTTTTTAATAAACTAGTAAGCATAGAAAATTTAAAGTCATTATTTCCTGCTGTTTTAATCCATAAAATATAGAGAAGTGGTTGTTATTTTATTCCTCTCTAGTAAATGTGGTAGTTTTAACAAGGCTTGGAATAAATACATTGAATATGATACCCATTTTTCAGCTGGGCCTGGCATCCAGCTTCATGAATAAAAAAGATGTCATTTATCATGTGGTAATAGTCATACACATCATATTTATCATGTCTGTAAAGGAGTAAGTTATTGGCTGAAACTCTGTTACTTTACTTGTGGAAATAATAGAGGATGAATCAATTATAATCATGCATATACAAAGAATATACTTATTTTAAGATATTAATTTTTTAGAAACATGGATGGTATATGGCTTTAAGATATTGAAATGTTGGTGTGTCAAAACATTTTCTGGAAGAAGTTATTGCTGTCCTATTGTTACATATATGAATTATAGATATATTTAAAACCTATATAACTTAAATTTATCAAGTTGAAGGAAACGCTTAATTAATCCCATAATGGTTTACTTGGTTGTTGTGCTAGACTTCAATGAGACTATGTTATTTGTACAGTTTTCCATTAAATGTAATAAGTCTAGCTTAGGTGTTCATGCACCCAGGCTCACATTCAGGAGCTAGAGCCAGAGGACCTTGACATTGAGGATAGCTTGATGACTACCAAGCTAGAACCTGTCTTTTTAAAGAAAAGGAATAAAAGACAAAGAAAGACAGAAAAAGGAAGTGTATGTGTTTGTATGTGTGTGTGTGCATGTTTTATGTGGAGTGTGTGTGTGTGTGTGTGTGTGTGTGTGTAAGAGAGAGAGAGAGAGAGAGAGAGAGAGAGAGTTTGTGTTATACATACATGTGTGGAAGAGACGAGAATGGCAAAAATCATGTTTTGAGTTTTTAGGTTAAATGGGATCTAGTTCCTAAACATCTCTTTTTAATATGCATGCAATGCCTTTAACACATAGCTTCAATAGAAAGACTATGCAGTGGATTTCAGGACATGTCCTTATGCCAAAATGGAAATACGCTGAAGAATGCAGTCATAACAATGCCCCCAGTAACACACACTTCATCCAACTGTAGTTTTCCCATAGCATAGCTGAAGACATGAACAAAGAAATACATAGTCACCCTATGGGTGACACTAGCCAACACTTCTAGCAATGGGGGATATGGACTCTGACAAAGCCCTCTGCTATAACCAGTCAAGACTGGGGAATGGAGGGATGCAAACATTTAACCCACAATTTGTCTCGACTACAAAATGTGCAGGGTTAGGAACTGAGGATCACTGTCATCTGAAGAGACTTCACCCAGAAGCTGATGGAAACTGATGCAGAGAATCACACTCAAACATTAGGCAGAGCTCAGGGAATCCCGTGGAAGAGGGGAAGGAAGAATCGAAGGATCCAGAGATGTCAAGGATACCACAAGAACCTAAGGAATCCGCTAACCTGGGCCCAAAGGGGCTCACAGAGACTGAACCACCTACCAGAGAGTATGCATCCGATGGACCTAAGCCTGCTGCACATATGTAATAATTGCACAGATGGTCTTCATGTGGGATCCCTAACAGCAGGAGGAGGGGCTGTCTCTGACTCTGTTCCCTACATTTGGATCCCTTCCCTATAACTGGGCTGCCTTGTCTATCTTCAGTAGGTGAAGATGTGCCTAGTCTTACTGTAACTTGATATGCCAAGGCATGTTGATATTGATGGGAGGCCTCCCCTTCTCTGTAGAGGGGAGGAGGTAGCTGAGAGGGAGGGACTGGGAGAAGAGGAAGGAAGGAAAGAAAAAAAGAAATACAGAGAGTAAGGAGCTGAAGAAGGACTCATATAAACCCCTGATTGTCTCTGCCCTAGGAAAGGAGACCATTACTAATGGTTAGCGGTGAACCAATTAAATGCAGAAAACTTACTGGTTGGGTATTATATTCACAGAGTCATTCATAAATGAATCAAAGTTTTGAATCCTACAGAAGTTGGTTCATAAGACACTCTTACTTTAGTGTTAGCAATTTGCTTGTGTCAATCAAGAGCCCTCCCGCCCCCCAGCCCCCAGCATGGACCTTGGCTTCTGGCAGACAGCAAGTGTGGAGTGTCTGCATGACTGAATAAATGAATTAATCAACGAATGTTCTCATAGATGAGTGCATGATGGACTCCACAGAAACCAAACTCAAAATGCTACTGAATCTTGAAATATACGGAAACTAAAACTGTGACTCCTGTCAGACAAAGACAGTTTTAATTGTACCAGAAATCCTTTAGTAAGAAGAAGATGTTTCCCTTTTTGCAAGTACTTTTTCCTAAAATTGTTCCAGCCCCTAAACTAATACAGTATTTTCCACCATGGTTTATTTGTGCCAGGTAAATAGATATAACACTTTCAAATTTATTTGCCTCTATTTAAAAAAAAATACCTCCAGGATATATATGGTTATTACTCAAATGCATATGTTGGGCTGGGTTCTTCCTCCCAACTCCATGCTCTCAGAAATAAGACTCAGAATCAAAATATATTTACAGATACCTTGGTCATATAGCTGGGCTCTTCCCTGACTAGATCATAACTTAAAATATTCCATTTATTTTAATCTGCATTCTGCCACGTGGATGGTTACTTGTTTTCAGTTACCACATGTCTGTCTTGTTACATCTTATCAGGGAAGTCTCCCACCTGACTCTATTTCAGAATTCTTTCTCCTCCTGGATGTCCCAACTCTCATTTCCTACCTGAGACATAAGCCAAAAGCTTTTAAATCAACCTGCAATGCATCCATACAATACTCAAGATATTCTCTCTACACTCAAATTAGGCATGAATCCCTTAGCTCTGGAATCTGAAATTGTTTCATAGAAAGGAGACTCTTGAATAGTAGGCCCCTAATCTAAACTGCATCAAGTAAAATGTAGAAGTTGAAATAAGTATTTTCTAAAAATCCACTGTTTGCCTCACCTTATTTTGAATGAGATCATAATTTCCTCTCATTCTCCATTCATGCAGCTGTTCAAAAAGCCCTGTTCTTTGGCTGAGTACTCAAAGAATATGGATTGGCAATTAAAGACACTCTAATGAATGCAGTGAATATGTTCACAGAGAAACACCCTGGAACACCTCATTGGTTTAAAACATGGAGAAAATGGACTCTGAGGAACTGCATCCTCCCAAGGAATCTCATGATGAAAAGGGTCATGGTGCCAAGGAGAGCAGCAATTTGTCTGCCAAGAAGATATTTCAGGCAATTGTGACTTAACAGACCACAATGAATGGCGGTCTAGAGCAAACACAGTTGTGGACTAGAGCCCATCCTGACCCAGACTGCTTTGCTATGTGTACCTCTTGCCTGTAATAAAACCCAAGCCTTTATGCCAACACCCTAAATCTAGACTTGACTTTAGAGACAGATTTGTGTGTCACTGGAGGTCATTATTTTCTCCTCTTCTCTATGCAGCCATGTTGAGTAAATCTTTGCTTCTCGCTGTTCCTTCTCTCATTAATTGGCCTTTCAAAGATGGATGGCGGAACCTTGCTTGCTGTTGATACCAGGTTTTACATCCCTGGTTAACAAAGCCATGGTTCTAAAGGCAAAATTAGAAAGTTTTCTTCTCGAAAACTTTCCATTAACACTTTACTTCCATAAACCCCATGTAAAAAGAAAGAAAAAAGTAGGAGGTGAGAGAATTTTCTGTGACCTTGTAAGGAATAAAAAGCTTCAACATGTGTAGAAGATGAATGCTTCCCAGGAACCAGTTAAAATTTGCAGGCGATCTGTAAAGAGATGCAAACTCGTTAAATGGCTGCTATTAATGGGATGGCAATCCTGAACACTTTTCCACTATAAAAGTCGAATTTATACAGCAAAGAGAAGTGCAATTGTAAAGAAAACAATAAAAGAAAGTCTGTTCATAATAGACTAGTCTACATATTATGCTTTTGTAATTAAACCAGATACTTTACAATTTACATGATTGATGTGTATATATAATTATGGGTCTAGTGTCAGTGCTAATTTTAAGCATAGTAAAGACTTTTAAATTAGTAAATATCTCTATATAATATTAAGCTATATAGTGAAAGTAACCAAGAAAATCCGCCCAACCTCTGCCTTTGTCTGCATGCTTGGTGGGTTTAGAAGGAGGCAAGCTGAGTGGCACTGTGTATTTCAGTCTGTGGCTGGTCCCTGTCCCCAGGAGCATGTGATGAGGGGTATTTAGAACAGTTTGCAAATTGAGGTCAATTTGTAAATAGAACAAGTTTCCTTTAAAGAACGGAGAATTTCAAGGGGAGGGTATGTTCATGTGGATATAGCATAGGCTTGGATCACAGACTAAGAGATTTGTGAGCAAGTACCTCCTCATTGATAGCAGATACTGGTTGAAAGCATCACTGGGTTGGATGAAGGATGAGAATCTTATCACTAAGAACTATGTTTCTGTAGAAACTTTGGGCTTCTACAGTGTCTTGCAGGAAGTTATACATTGCTTGTGCTCACCGCTCAGGATCAAGGTTCCAACTGACATTTATTATGTGGTGCTCGGGCTCGAAGCCAATGGAATAAACAAGGTCACTTACAGAAGTTAAGAAGGTCACACTCAGGCCCGTGAGGATACTGGTATTTAGAGATCAAGTCTTTACGGAGCAGTCAAGTAAGATGAGAGCCGAAAAATGTCCATCAATTTTAGCAGTTTTGAAGTCATTCTTAACCTTTGCCAGAGCGCTCTAAATGCATACAGTGAAAAGGGCAGACACAAAGGAGAGACAATCAATGAGTGGAGGTGATGTTGTTTGGTGAGTCCTGCATGCTCTCAGGGCTCAAAGGGCACTTGATCTGCAAGGAACATATGTCATTTGTTTATAGTCTCATTGACAAATGCAAATCTCTCAGCATTACAGAGCACACACAGAGAGAATAATGTTTGCAAGGATTCTGAGGCCACCATGGCTGAGCATGAAGACCCAGTGTTTCTCACAGAAGTCTATCGGTCACTTTATTTATGGCTAGTGTAACAATATAAAATGCAGTATAAAAATATTCTATCTATATGCCTGTGCCATATTGAAAACTGTAGTTTGGTTTTAAAAAATGTATTTGCAGTTTACCGCAGTTATTTTGACTATAATGAAGCCAGTCTTAATTCACAGGTAGATCTTCCCATTGGCTGGACATAAAAGAAGGCATTAGCATCAAGTAATGACAGAAGCTTCCATTATCCTGGTGTATATGTAGGCTCACAAATTGATATTTTACCTAATTACAAATAAATAATGTTCTTTTTCTGAAATTTTAGAATTGTATTTTATCAGTCACTCAAAACAAAAACACACATGTCCTATGCCATATTGGCCTCCTTCTCCTTTAGTGAAAGAACCACTCTACAGTTCAGAAAATAAAGTTGTCAGGTTCTTCTTTAGAGCTTGGGGCTTCTGTTTTATCCCACTTCTGCTGTTTGGCTTTGTAGCCTCTCTAAGCTTCAATGTAACTATGTCTGTAAAATAACAGTACTGCTGCCATAAATAGCAAGCAGTATATACCAATGCTGACTTCAAGAGTGGCCAGGCTAGGGTCAGCTGGGGCATTAGTAGTAGAATGTCTTGAATGAAATAAAGTCATGCTAACCATGGCCTCGTGTTGGGAAGCCCTTGTTACAAAAATAATGATATCTTAGTTTACAAACTCATTTTTTTATTTAATTAGATATTTTCTCTATTTAAATTTCAAATGGTATACCCTTTCCTGGTGTTTCCTCTAAAAACCCCCTATCCTATCCTTTCTCAATCTGATCACCAACCCACCCACTCCTGCTTCCCTGTCCTGGCATTCTCCTACACTGGGGCATCAAGTCTTCTCAGGACCAAGGGACTCACCTCCCATTGATGTCCAACAAAGCCATCCTCTGCTACATGTGCAGATGGAGCCATGATAGCCAGAAACTGGAAAAAACCCAGATGTCCCTCAACAGAGGAATGGATACAGATAATGTGGTAAATTTATACAATGGAGTACTACAGAGCTATTAAAGACAATGAATTCAGGGAATTCTTAGGCAAATGGATGGGACTAGAAAATATTATCCTGAGTGAGGTAACCCAATCACGAAAGAACACACATGGTAAGCACTCACTGATAAGTGGATATTAGCCCAGAAGTCCAAAATACCCAAGACACAAATCAGACCACATGAAGCTCAAGAAGAAGGAAGACCAAAGGTGTGGATACTTTGGTCCTTCTTAAAAGGGAGAACAAAATACCCATGGGAGAAGATACAGATACAAAATGTAGAACAGAGGCTGAAGGAAAGGCCATCCAGAGACTGCCCCACCTGGGGATCCATTTCATATATGGTCATCAAACCCAGACATTATTGTGCATTCCAACAATTGCTAGCTGACAGGAACCTGATATAGCTGTCTCCTGAGGAGACTCTGTGAGTGCCTGACAAATACAGAGGTAGATGCTTGCAGTCAATCATTGGACTGAGCACAGGGTCCCCAATGGATGAGCTAGATAAAGGACGGAAGGAGCTGAAGGGGCTTGCAACCCCATAGGAGGCACAACAGTATTAACCAACCAGTACTCCCGAGCTCCCAGGGCCTAAACCGCCAACCAAAGAGTACACATGGAGGGACCTAAACTCATTCTTTTTACAGGCAAAACTAATGTCTGAGTGTAATCAGACAACAGACAACATAAATGTATCATGGAGAGTTTCCAGTATTTTTCTTCATCTTTTGTAAAATTGTGACTGGGAGGTAGGAAGACGGCTCAGTGGTTGGAAGCACTGGCTGCCTTTCAGCATACCTCAAGTTCCGTTCAAAGGACCCACGAGGTGGCTGAAAATTATCTGCAGATGCAGGCACAAGAGTTCTAATGCCATCTTCTCTCACCCGTGAGCACCTGCGTACACATAATGCACAGAAATAGCCTGAGGTGTGTACATGTATTCATAAAATAAGTAAAACGTTTTACATATCCAGGATAAGGTTAATTTTAATATAGGTGAAGGACTTCCATGACACATGAGTGCAAAAACATGGCAGCTGCCATCTAGTTTATTTCCACTATAAAATATTATGTCCTTGAAAAGACCAATCACTTGAGATTTACTTAATCAATATTCAAAACTGTATATTCTCATTCATGAAAATATGTTTTTCTCATGATTTTGATGTCAGTTTTATAAAGCTAATATTATTGAATACTTCAGATGATTAATTTTAGTGTTTCTGTCTCTCCTCTTTAAAATGATTGAAGTGACTGAGAATTTAGGGCATAGCCTACATGTATGAGCTTAATGTACATGATTACTTGTTTGTAAATTTCTACCATAGAGTCATTAATATATTTAAAGAGCTGTCCTTAGAAGGCTCTTGGAACAAAAGTTAGGGTGTGGTTAAGCTAACTAAATGTCAGGAGCCATTTGCACTATTGATATCCTGTCTTTCATAACTGAGGATTTCTGTAATTAGGTTAGTAATAATATTTGCTTATTGAAGACTTTTCATTCTAATCCTATGCCTTACAGTATTTCATATTCTTTAGGAGTAATATTGTTCTCATCACACCTCACAGAAAAGGAAAAATGAAGTGTGGAGTTGGTTTAGTGATGAGCTTATTTATGTAGAAAATTCTCATATTTGTAAGCATTTTGTGTTATAACCTGGTATTGTCTCTTCTCAGTCTCTTCATGTAGTATATGTGCAGTTAAATAGAAAGCCCCAAAACAGTAACTCACTCCTTTCCTTTTTATTTGTAGGGAGTTTTGCCACTTTCTTAGTTCCTGGCTGTCAGTATTAGCTGTGTGAACTGAGATATCATTAATGTTTAGGATTTGTAATGTCCTGTTAGTAAATGCATTTGTCAGATCTCTCCCACTAGTTTGTCAGTTAGCTCTCCGTAACTGATAAATCATACACGTATACAGCACTTGAAACATTTAAAAAGACTCTAGCAAACTTAATGCCTGACCTACCAAAGTATTGTCAGACAGAGTGGGTATCTGCTTCTAAAAGCATTTTAGTGACAGCTTCCTTTTGTTATATGCATACAAAGATCATTTGGCATGATTCTTTGTGTATAGAAAAAGAAAGAAGGAAAGAAAGAAAGAAAGAAAGAAAGAAAGAAAGAAAGAAAGAAAAAGGGAGGGAGGGAGGGAGGAAGGAAGGAAGGAAGGAAGGAAGGAAGGAAGGAAGGAAGAAAAATGAGGAAAGAAAGAAGGCAGGCAAGCAACACTTAATTGTCCCTGTGTTAGAAAATACAGGTCTAAATATAGAAGTCAAAATCAGGATTTTTTTTCAAAGAAATTTTGCAAATTAAATTTTGTACTCCCCTCAAGATATATGTATGCATATGCTTATGTGTATCATATGTGTGTATATGTATTTCAAGTCTCACTACACCTATTTCCAGTCTTGTCTCACTTTCAGGTCTTGCCTAACTGCGTTTGTGTCACGTTTAGATAGTCTGTGAAGGATGTGTTCTGTCAGTTCTTAGGTGGTGAGGCCTTATTGTACACCACCATCAGCCTGACACTCAGGCCACACTGCACACCCCAGATCAGCCTTATTCTCAGGATTTTGCTGCTTTTGCCTCCTAAGTTCGTGGACTGCAGGAATACATTTCACTCCAAGATAATTTTCATTTTTTCTTCTTTGTTCATTATTATTAATTTACTTTTATTGAAAAAAGTTCACAGCATATACTTTGATCATGTTTCCTCTCTCCCAGCTGCTCCTAGATGCCTCCTTCGCCCCTAACCACCCAACTTTGTTTACCCCCCCACTCTCTGTCTTTTTTTAATAAAATAAACAAATCAAAACTAAGAGGGGAGAATTCTTCAGGCTCCCATACTTAGATTCCAAACCACTGAGCTATCATAACTTTGGCTGGTATTTTAGTTTTTCCTCGAAGTCTTTTTATTTTATATAACAGTTCCTGGAAAGATTTCTAATTGACTGCAGTTCTGATGTTTAAGCCTCCCCATTGTTCTGATAATAGTTGCATTTTACTATGCTTTTAAAGCATAGAGATCATTAAACTCTTCAATAGGCATAGTTCCCACTTACCTAACCTATTTCAGTGAGATTAAAATGTTGTGCAATTGTCATACAAAAACATATTAATCAAAAAATTGTACCAGGTGTTCTGGGAGTGTGCTCAGTAGGCAAAATTACTAGCTGTGCAATCCTTACATCAGGGGTGTGATTCCCAAAACTCATATCGTGCAGGTGCAGAAGCATGTATGTATTTCCCAGCATTCCTTTGGTAAGAATGGGAGGTGAGACAAAAGGGTCACCCAGAAACTAATGGGCCAGATAGCCTGGAATATACATCAGGACAGTAGAAATATTGAGAAATTGCTTCAAGAGAAGGTGACAAGGTAGAGCAGTCTCTAAAAGGGTTTTCTCTGATCTAAACATGTGCTATGACACACCTACACACACACACACACACACACACACACACACACTTGCACAGAACACACACATTCATGCACGCATGCACACATATACACACAGGTTAAGAAAAAATTTTAAATGTATTACAACTGGCTCTTTGTTAAATTTCCATCCCTTGCAATTATATAACTGTTCTCATTTATAGAACGGATCATCGTAGGAGATGTGAAGCTGGTTTTATCACTTTTCACTGAGTTCCAGCCTTCTCTTGTATGTTTCTCATGGGAGATCAGGGAATAGATTTGCCAGCATATAAATCCCCATGGAGATGCCCTATTTATTCAGAGTTCCCTGCATCATCGGTGCCCAAAGGTTTTCTTCTGATGCTCTTCTTCCTTGTGATATTTTTAATGTTCACGGCAGAGATACAGATGACTCAAGCCACAGAATTGCTTAATGCAATCATTTGTTCCATTATAGCAGTATTTACATGGCTCTCCCTTAACTGAGGAGATAACTCAGGTTTTAGGATTATGTAAATGCCCTTTCCATCCCGTGAAAGAAGCCTTGCAGGTGCGAAAGCCAACTGGAGGAGCTGTGGCTTAGCTATAGACTTTCACATTTCTCAACAAGATTTCTGAGTTGAGATTCCAAATTCATAGTTCTTCCTGGACACTATTTATTTTCCTTCCCTCTTTATCGATGGATGCACTCTGACCTTAATATTTGGTAGGTGTAAGTAGGCTCCACTACAACGTGAAATAAATCTGTCTGTGTGTGTATGAGCATGTGTGCTCATACAGATGGGCACATTCTGTTACGTGAATGTAGGTATCAGAGGACACTTTGATGCTTGCTACTCACCTGCCACCCTGCTTGAGACATGGTCTCCTGTTATTCACGACTTTCTTAGCCAGGCTACCTGGACTTTCAGCTTCCGGTGATTCCCCCTTTCCTACCCTCCCTCTCACTTTAGGAACACTGGGATAACAGATAGTTTCCGATCCTCACTCTTTTTTAAAAAAAATCATTTTATTCGTTTACACTTCAAAAGACATTCCCCTTCCTGGTCACCCCTCCAAAATCTCCCCATCTCATTCCCCTTTACCCCTTCTCCTTTACCTCTGTGAGGATGCCCCTCCACCCACCCACCCCCTACCCACCCTCACCTATCTAGCATCCCCCTGTGCTGGGGCATCAAGCCTTCCTCCCCTCCCATTGAAGTCAGATAAGGGCACCCTCTGGAGTGTATCTGGAGCCAGGATCACTCCATCTGTACTCTTTGGTTGGGGCTTTGGTTTCTGAGACCTCTGGGTGGTCCAGTTAGTTGATATTGTTGTAATCCCTTTCAGTTCCTTCAGTCCTTCCCCTAGCTCTTCCAATGGAGTCCCTGGGCTCAGTCCTAAGGTTGGCCGGGAGTGTCTGCTTCTGCATTGGTCAGCTGCTGGAAGAACCTCTCAGGAGACAGATATTTCAGCTCCCAACCTCACTCTTATAGCACATAAGTGTATCCACTGAGCAGTCCCTTAGTGTAACTGAGCTCTGTTCTTAGTAAAGAAGCAAGTTTATCTAATGCACCAACACTATAAGAAAAATCCAAATATAAAGAGCAAGCTTTCCAAAGGAATACACTGCTGACATCTAAGACCCAGTCTACACATCCTGAACCAGAAATCTACAGTGCTTGCCTTCTTCACCTTCCCTTTCTTCTATCTAAAATAATTTTCCCTTTATACCAATATACCTGAAGTTTCAGGCCATCGAATAATTGAAACTTACCAAAGAAAGGTGTTAGGCCTGAAGTGACTAACGTTTGAAATTGTAACACATATGTATTATCTTGGTTGGTTGTTAATACCTTCTTAATTTCAACAGCTTTGTCAAAGTAAAATTGCACTGGTCTATTGTTGTAATTTGATGTTTTTACAGGACACTCCTTTCTAACAATCAGTATTAACATGATAATGAACACAATTCTCTACCTTCACCTTTTTCTTCTCAGAAGATTGTTTTTTAATCTTTAACTCCTATGCCAGTTTGGGAAATTATCATCCTGATTTTGTAATAACGTATGATTTTGCATAGCATCAAATTTTGAATAAACAAAATTCTGTGGTTTGCACTGTGTTTGGAAAGCAGCCTTTCAAATCAGTGCGTGTAATTATTTGGAGATGCCTCCGGCCACTAGCCCATTAACAAGAGGCTCCTTCTACTGTGAGTGGCATTCTGTAGGGAACCTGTAGAACTGAGAACTTACCATTGATTGAATGGTGAAATGTTTGTTTTGTTTTTTTTTCTAGATATTGTTAATTGACATAAAAATTCTGTAACCATCAGAGTGAAAATGTTTGTTACAGCAAAGAAACTCTGTTATACAAAATGATGAACTCTAATTTGAATGGGTGAACCATTCAAAATGATTGCTGCACTAATATTTTAGCGTGGCATTTAGTATTTACATAAGTAAGTGAGACAGAATTTTCCCCGTCCAATCACACTAAAATAATAGTGCAGCAGGAGGCCTGTGATTGGACAGGGAAAAAAGAGGCGGAGCTAAAAGTTGCAGAGGCAGAGAGCATCTCAGGAGAGAGGAAGCCAAGATACAAATGGTGGAACAGGAAGAACCTGAACCAGTTTTAAATAGCCACAGGTAGTTATGACATCATAAAGGTTAGAATAATTGGGATTTTTTTGTTTCATTTAGGAGGGCAGCTTTTATCATTATCAGTTGGTTCTGAAATTATTGTGTTGGCATTTTGTGAATTGAGAATTTATTGATACAGAAATCTGACTTGTTAATTATAAGGTTCTAGCCGGGCGGTGGTGGCCCACGCCTTTAATCCCAGCACTTGGGAGGCAGAGGCAGGCTGATTTCTGAGTTCAAGGTCAGCCTGGTCTACAAAGTTCGGAAAGGCCCGAACTACACAGAGAAACCCTGTCTCGAAAAAAAAGAAAAAAGAAAAAGAAAAAAAAAAAAAGGTTCTAGAGTTCTGTTTCTACTGTGTAAACGGGTGTTGTGAAGGCTGACCATGGGAAGGACAGTCATTGCTTGGGGCTAGCTTGGCAGTGAAGGGCACTTGGGAGCTCTGGCCCCCTGGAGAGCAGGCAGGTAGAGAGTAGCCAGGCAGGACTTCAGTGGGGCAGGGAGTTGCTGTCTAGCACAGGAAGCTTGCTGGTTGTTTTTAATATTTCTCGCAACATGTAAATGTCTCTTTTTCATCGCTGATACTTGGGATAGCCCTTATTTTTTTTTAACTTAAGCCTTTCCAAGAGCTAAGTTTCAACATCTTGCTCTTTGATTAGTACTGGAAAATTACTGACAGAGCAGAGCGCATTGCCATATGCTTCCAGACTGCAGATCTTTATGATGAGCATCTGGGGTGTATCCTCTTTTACCACTATGTCCTGAACTTTCTCCGTGTTTCTCGATACAACTCCATAGCTAGACACATGCTCTGAAAGTTTATCCCAGCATGTAGCATTTTTTTTTCTTTCAAAGAATAGACATTTTATTTTAGTTTAGTTTTTCGAGATAGGGCTTCTCTGTGTAGCCCTGGCTGTCCTGGAACTCACTCCATAGACCAGTCTGGCCTCGAACTCAAAAATCCGCCTGCCTCTGCCTCCCAAGTGCTGGGATTAAAGGCATGTGCCATCACTGCCCGGGCATTTTAATTCTGATAAGATTCATTTTATGAATGTATCAGTGTTTCCTGTTATGGGTTGTGCTTATGGTCCTATACAGAAGACGTATTATCATCAAAGTAAAATAAGGATCTTTTGTATTGTTTGAGTTCATGGCTTAGGCTTTACATGAGCTATATGATCCACATTAATTTTGATATATGAAGTGAGCATTAGAATGAGATTTCCTTTCCTTCATTCCTTCTCTTTTCTGTCATATACATATGTAGATAAGATATTTATGAATCATTTTGAAAAAAAAACAAACAAACCCTAAATCCTGTTCTTTCTCTTATTAAACAGACTGAACTTATTTTCAAAAGTAGTTGTAAGCATGTGTGGATGACTTCCACTCTGCTTTCTTTTTTTCACTGTATGATTTTGGCTTCTTTGTCAAAGATCAAGTGTCTGTAGGTGTGTGGGTTTTTATATAGGTCTTTGATTCTATCCTAATGATTATTCTGTCTGTTAAACAAATCAGAAGGTGCAAAAGCCAGTGTTTACAAAACACTGAGTCACGTGATGCTTAACAATCCCAAAGTTCAGCCTGTAATCAGTTCTTTGCCAGTTCAAAAACCAACATTTGTAAACCACAGCGACAATTTTTACAAAGTGCACAAAATCATCTCTCCAACAGTGGCCTGTTAGAATGGTGGGGCCTGTTAGTACTTCTTCATTGGGTCTGTGTAGAAACTAATCTTAATCAAATGAAGTTTATCTTTTCTGTGTAAAAAAAATTTCAAAATATAAGATTTGCTTCAATTCTGAGGAGCTATAGGAATAATCTGTCCCTGATGGGGGTTAGAAATTTTGATTTTCAAATATTTTATTTCTTCCATATTGCTTGGATACTTATTGATTCATTCTCTCTCTCTCTCTCTCTCTCTCTCTCTCTCTCTCTCTCTCTCTTTCTCTCTCTCTCTCTCTCTCTCTCTCTTTCTCTCTCTCTCTCCCTCTCTCTCTTAACTAATGTAACTCTATGCAGTGATAAAAGAAATTCATTTGGATTATTTGACTTTTGTACTCTGCTTTTTCCCTGACCAATCTGGATGAAAGTTTGTTAATTTTTTGGAAAGGCCTTTATTTCCATGACTCTTTTATAGCGTTGCTTTGTTGGCCGTGTTACTTGTTTGCATTCTGACATTTCTTCTACATTTAGTTAAGATTTTATGTGCTTTCTCTTTTCTAGTTTGTGGAGTGGGAACCTGGTATCACTAACTAAGGCTTTACTGTAAAAATACACAACTGTTACTCACATTGCATTTTTTTTTGTTTTCTGTGGTTTTCTTGCATGTTTCCTTCACCTTAGCGTACATTTTTATTTACTTCTTACTTATGTGTTGACCTTTATGTTATTTAAATACATAGTGTTCTCATTCCAAATATTTGGCAATAATCAAGATGTTTTTGAATTACTAATATGCAAGTTATTTCAATTTTGATTATAAAATGCATACTTAATGAGTTGTATAATTTTACACTGATGAGACCTACTTCCATCAAATGTAGTTTTGTACATGTGTTAGATATATACGTTAGAACTGCATTTACACTATTGCTGGAAATTATTGAAAAATTGTTGATATTCTCAACATATGATAGCTAATTTTGTTCATCTTCAAATAATTGGATAGGTCCAAAAGCAGTATTTTAAAGTAATTATTATATTTTAAACTGATTTATATGATGAAAATCTAAAACATATTCCCAAGTTGTTATCATATCTAGTGCTCTTTGAAACTTTGTGAAAAACTTCATTTTCTTCTAGTATCATTTTTCATTATATGATTGTTATTCTTTTACATTTCTTGCCATACATTCTGATAAATATGTTCAGCTTTTCATATGTGAAAGAACTCTACATTTTTTTTTTACATTTTACGATATTTTTCATTTTGCTATGCAAAGTATTCTTGGTTGACAGTTTTACTTTAATTGATGTTTTAAGTTTGGCTTTATCATTGCACTTGCCTTGTTTCTGATGGAAAATATGAAGTTCATACTTTCATTCAAGGTGCATCTGTTCTCTAGAAGCATAGACACTTTTATCTTTGTTGCCCACACAAATGACTGGAGTATGTTGCACTGTATACATTTCACTGGGTTTCTTCTTGTTGATGGTGCTTGCTGAGTGCTTTGAGATGCATCTTTGTATATGTGGTTTTCAAGAATTTAAAATATTTACAAGTTTCAAGAATTTAAAGTATTTACAAATTTCAAGAATTTAAATATTTATATTTAAAATTTTAAGATATTTAAAATGTCTTATTTTTGAAGAATTCTAGCTATTTTCTATAGAAATTATTTAGGTTTTGAAAAATGCTTTTAATAGAAGGAATGTTTTTAATTTTGAAGTTTATCAATTCTATCACCTAGAAACATTTCAGGACAGATTTATATGATTAAAATGTATGTGATAATCAATATTGACTCTCTGATTGTCTTTCACTTCCTTTTATATGCAGTGTTTTACTCTTCAGTGTGCTGATATATATTTGACTTTATTTACTCTCCCTGGACTCTACCTTTGACCCTCACAATCAGGGAGACATTCCTTTCTGTCTGGAAACAGTTATATAACTGTGCAGAAACCCCACATCAAGCAGGAAACATAAGATACTTCAAGTTCTCTTCACATGTTTCCTCTCTTTCAGGGAAGTGTTTGTCATCATCGCAGAAATATTAATTTGGATTGTTGATTTTCCTTCATATATTTTTAACTTTTTTCTCAATTCACAGTATATTTTTATCTTGTCTGTTAGTCAATGATCCATCTATCTTCATATGAATTTTCACTATTCTCTTTTACTTTTAGCATTTTTTGGTTCAAGCATATTTAATCTATCAGAAATGTATATCTACTCATGGTTTTATTATACTTTATGATATTATTCAATGATGCACTTTTCTAAATCCTAACTTTATAGATATTTGAGCATTAGTGAACTGTCCTATATAGTTATCTTTAAGGAGTATTGGAACAGACTTTGAAATCTAATTGATGATTCTACTTTAGAGTTACATACTTAAGAGCCTTGGGGATGAAAGCAGATGATAAACATTGGTAGGTGGAAATTTATGTATAGTCTACAGGGTAGATAGGTGATAACTAAGTATTGGGTTGCCAACATATTTTCACTCGTACAAATTATTGACATATATGTACTGAGATAATGATTAAAGATAGATGCTCTCCAGTTTTCTTTCAAGAGTTTATACATCTTGCCATTCATGTTAATACCTGTATAAGAAACTAAGGCTTCCAAATATATAGATAATAGAACATGATTTCTGTGATCATTGACTTACAATACTGAATGAACTACCCACATAAAATTCTGAAAATCTTGCTGTGATCAGCTTAGAGTTTGGTCTCTCTGACAATGCCTCCTGGGAGTTTCATCTAAACACTGGAGGTTAGCTAGAAGAGGAACTACAGTTGTTCCTTAATTCATCCTGATCCACTAGGCTACTAAATTATATAACAAGTTTCTTTTCTTCAGTGGAAATAAAGAGGCTATATTGTCTACTCACCACCTAATGGTGCCTTATACACATGGCCTATCAAGTCATTGGCAACCCATTTGCAGTCATGGGTTGTGTCATATGAGCCTTTAAATATTTGTACATTTCTCCTTTATGGAAAAAAGAAAAGAATACATAATCAAATCTATGTGAAGCAAACCCTTGAATATGATTAGTGAATTATGAATATAATCAAATTTTTACTATCTTAAGATTCTCTATCAGTAGCACTGGGATAATAAACATGGATATGCTATAATGTGTTATTAGAACATTATAGCCTGTACTGTGTTACACAAACTAGCAAAATGCACTGCTCTGTGATCAGTTATGTGTTGAAACCCTGCTCTTTATTTTATGTCTACAATTCTATGACAATGCTGTTTCTCTCCAAACAGGATTCTCTGTAAATAGGGTCCTCTGTGGTCAGGGGTGTACCAGTCCTATGTCCTCCAGTCCCCTGCAGGGTGCCTTAACACCTCTGCCCTTGTGGTAGATCAGCAGCTTTTACCAGGAGTGCTAAGGCTCCATCTCCTAGTTTTATATCCCCTCAGGTTATGGAGACTATACCCTACCTGTGGTAAACTGAGTTTTTCTTGCCATCTTATCTTTGACAAATGGGATTTAAAAATGCTTGCTGGTTCAAATTTCTTTATATAGCTACAAAGCACATGCTCTTAAATATATCTCAACAATGTAAGAGAGTTTCACTTAAAGTTTGCAACATAGAATGATGAATCCTTTGAAGGAGTTCATTTAACTGTAGGAAATGTTGGGAGTGTGCATGTTATTTTTGAAAATTCTCTTTCTTTTATAATGAGACTTTTGGATGATGAAATACCTCCATTTTCTCTGGCACATGACCATGTTCACTTTTCTTTGGAGCATCATGCATGGTTGGTGCTCAATAAGTACTGAACAGACATTTTTCTATAGCTGCTGGAGTTTCTGGCAGATACAGCCTTGATCCATTATTCCACTTATGCACTAGAAGGGAATTAGCTTTGCCAGTAAATTATGTGCCAATGTACGCTCTTACACTGCCAAGCACACAGCTGTTGATTAATACATATTGGCTGATAATGGATGTAAATTTCTATTTCCTTTTTGAAGTACATAAACAATGGCTATTTTTAGAGCTAACTATGCTTGAGGCAGTTAAGACTCACAACAGTGAGTAGAAATGTATTACTCTAATGAACATTCTTAACCCTCTCACAGTTGTCTCTTGAAAATATAAGCAGTTATCTTCTTAAGTAGCCCTTGCAATCCCACACCAATTCCCAGATTATTTAAAAGATGAAACTTTATTCTTGTTTTCTTATTGCAGATTCATTACTCCCATTCTTCACGTCTTCACTATTATCCTGATTTCCAAATTGGTCTTTTTTTATTTGAAAACCATTGATCTCCCATTGCCTGGGGATTTTTTTATCCACATATATTTCCGAACAAGTTGCAGACTTCGTTTTCTCAACCATTTTGATTAACTTGACCTTAGAATCCCTATGTATGTATCCCAGAACAGCTTTTCTTAAATCTAGAATGCTCCATGAATTGTTTAACCTCTGTAAATCCACTATAGAACCAGAGTGTTGGGACAACATAATTGCCCAAATATTAAAATAAAACAGACAAGCATATTTCTAGAATGTCTCTATATGTAAAATTCAATGAAAATGGTCGATCCAACTACTTATTCTAAATTTTTTATATTTTAATTAATTTTGATTATTTCTGATATTCCTTGTAATCGTTCGAATGTTCTTTCTTAAAACAATTATTTTCCTTAGTATATTTATATCATTATATTGACCTACTCTTTGGCCAGTCAAATTGTTCAGGTCCTGTGAACCTTGTTTTGTTGGCTCTAAACTTTTCTTTCATCTTGCATGTGTGCTCTGATCCCTCATTTTTCTCTTTGTTTTCTTTCGTTCGTTCTTTTTTCTTTATTCTTTCTTTCTTTCTTTCTTTCTTTCTTTCTTTCTTTTTTTGGATTTTTGGGTTTTTTTTGAGACAGGGTTTCTCTGTATAGCTCTGGCTGTCCTAGAACTCAATCTGTTAGAGCAAGCTGGCCTCGAACTCAGAAATCTGCCTGCCTCTGCCTCCCAGAGTGCTGGGATTACAGGCGTGCGCCACCACCGCCCGGCTTCTTTGTTTGTTTTTAAGAGTGTGCATCAATCCCTTGTCTCCCTGTTTCTGTGAATTCTGAAGTAACCCATATCCAGTGCTTAGGGCTCCTAAGTCATTGTGACAATGGAATTTATTGATTCATCAAATATTTTATTAATATTTTTAATTTAGTAGTAGAATGTATAAAGAAATGCTTCCATCCACCTGCTCCTTGACTTCAAAAATGATTGTTTTGTTTTATTTATACAATAGCTTCGAAGATAGTGAACTTAATGACTAAATAGGAAATTTTAATTTTAATTTAATTTTTGAAATTATAATTACATTTTCCCTCCCATTTCCTCCCTCAAAACACTCCCATGCTCTCCTTAAAAATCACAGCCTCAGTGTGTGGTGTGTGTGTGTGTGTGTGTGTGTGTGTGTGTGATTGTGTATGCACATGCATGTTTGCATGTGCATGTGCACATGCATGCATACATATATATTATTTAACATAACCTACTCACGCTGCATAGTGTTACTCATACATAGTTTTCACGCCAGACTCTTTGGCACTAGAAAACCCCTAGGTGTGTTCTGCCCTCTAGCAGACCATTCACTCTCCCGGGTTTACTCAGTTGACTGTCGTCCTGTGTTTTGGATTGAGGCCTTATGGGCATCCCCTCATCAATTTTGGCAAGTCTGTCAGGGTCATCCTTGTTCAGCTCATGTTTGGGCAGTGAAGTAAGTAAGACATGATGGCTTATAGCTTCTGACATTGCTAGGAGTCACAATCATCACACAGAGAACTTCCTAATCTTCTGGCAATTGTATATCAAATTTCAGAGGACAACAGTGTGTAAGACACTGTTGATCCTAGAGGTAACCATACCTACTGTGCCTGAACCTTAAAAGAACGGAACGTTGAGATACAACATTCAAGTATTTATATCTCTGTTACACATTCTATGTTTTGATTATAGACTTAAGTTTATTTTTAAATACTCAAAGGTGATAGACTTCATTTCTAGAACAGAGTCACATATTATTTTATTTCCTCAGCAGATCAACACTACAGAAACTTTTCATGGCTTTATCCAATGGTTGTTAGAGATGCCACAAGGAAAGAATTCTGGGTGGTTTCTAGTAATTACAGGCAACTTCTAGGATGCTGACTGACCTCTTGCCAATAGCTCTTAGAAGCAGGAATGGCTTTTAGTATCATGGCAAGGAGACTAGTTCTGAAAGCTGCTTTGGAATGGACAATGCCAATGTCCTTGCTAGTAAAAGAGACAACGTTCCTAGGCCATTCTCTTCAGTAAATCAGTCTTGAACTTCTTAAAATTTGTGGTGTGAATGAAATTTACACTGATTCACGTCTGAATTTCTGGCACATAGAAAATGCAAATGCACATTTTATACAATCCATCCATGGAAATTTCTTATGCAGCAATACAAAATAGAGATAACCCCATAGAGATTTACTTTCTTTAAAACAAATGGCATAAGTAAGATCCATTCCCCATCTATTTGTCAAGTTTTTTTTCCAGTTGCTAACCCAAGAAGATGCCATTGATTTTGAATTAGGTGTAAAACTTCTGGACTTTATGATGTTTTCCATATTCTTTTAGTCATGTTACTCTTTTAACACCAACCTTCCTTTTCAGTCTCCTCTAAGGAGGATCTTTTGCTAGTGCCTTACCCATCATCTTTACCTTTTCATGTTGATGTTTGACTTTCTTCCCTGTAATTTCAGAGCCTCATTCTGCACATTCTGTCAGTTTATCCCTTGAATTCCATGGTTTGCTTTGTTTCCTTCCTTACTTTATTTATTTAGTTATTCTTCTATGCACATTCTCAGTTCCCTCCATACATTTCTTCATTTTATCTGGCTAACATAGTTTACCTAGCATGCCTCAACATCTTTCTGGGACTGTCAAACAACTAATATGTGATGTCATATGTGCTTTTATTGGTATCTAAAATATAGCTTATGCTAATTTTGCTATCGTTTTTTAATTACTTTATTTTTTTTATGTGCATTGGTATTTACCTGCATGCCTGTATGATATATGATGTCTGTATCCAAGTGTCAGATGCTATGGAAGTATAATTACAGACAGTTTTGAGCTACCATGTGGGTGCTGGAAATTGAACCAAGGTCCTCTGGAAGAACAGTATTCTTAACCTCTAAGCAATCTCTCCAGACAGCATACCCTAAGTTTTAAGCTAGGAGGTACTGAAGACTTCTCCTTTATGATCTCAGAAAAAAAATAAGTACTATTTACACTTTAGTTTCTAAGAGCTTCAGTGTTATATATAGCATGTTTGAGTGCCAACTACAAATACTTAACTTTTTTGTTATAGTGGTTTTATAGTCACGTGCTATGAATTGTATATGCTACGACATTTATTCTTGAAGGAAAAAAAATATTTGCAATTGAGTTTGTCAGGGAATTTATGTTTCAGTAGTGAGTGAAATGTAATCTGTCTGCCGAAAGGAGTTGTTTCTCAGAGTAAATTTGGAAAAAGATGAGAAATTATGATGATACAATGCTTTATCAAAACTGTTTACTGAACATGTGTATTTTATATAATAAAACAACATGAGTAATTCATGTGGGTTTTTATGTTTGTTATAAACTCAGAATTATTATGTCTATTCCAGAGAAATTTTTACCCAATTTAATCCATACTAATATATTTTTTTGCCACATGAACCTCTTTCATGTTTCAAGAGATTCCAACACAGGGCACCTTTGCAGATTTCACTTGCTATCTATTGCTCCTTTGAGGAAATGCTGGTCTCCCTGGGGTTTGCCTCTGTCCAGCACCCTCAGAGCCATGTTGTGATGTTTTCTCTGTACTGATTCCTTCCTTTTTATGTCACTTAGGAACAGGGGACCTTTTGTTCCTATATTTGATGGAGCTCTGTAGCCCAAACCCTCAATATCACTGAATCATCTTAAAAATATCTTTGGTTTTTATATGCACCACCCTGTTGCGAAACAAAGGAAGAACAATGAAGTGAGTAGAGGTAGTCAGTAAATCCTCATTTTTCTATGTATTCCCCACCACTCATCCCATCAGCAAAGCAGTATGCTAATATATACCAAGCTAGGAAAGTAAGCATTCACAGTCTTAGTTATCCAGTGACACCTAAGATCCCACTGATTGGAATAACATAACCACACAGAAATCAGGATACAGTTGGCTTATGTTTCCTCCACATGTAAGAATGAGAAATTAATACTATTTTCCATGGCATTTATTCCATGGTTCCTTTGATTGTTGAGCATTTCTCTTCATTGTATCTATTACTACTTCCCCAATATAACAAAGAAATTGATGGTAGTAAGCTGTCAAAATCTTGAAAATGCATGGGTCTGAATTGGTGCTGTTAAATATTTATTGTTCCACATATTGTTGATTGCAAATAATATCAATTCAGCTTACATTAGAATTAATAGGTGGAATCTCAGGTACATCACATATTTCAAGAAAGTTTTTATTAATATTAAGAAGGAACAGAGGATACATTAAGGCCACAAGAAAGTTGGTGAAGGCAACTTAAATATCAAGGCGCTCTTCATCTCTAGTATCCACTAACCTCTAATCACTTCCATTTTCTCCCACCGTAAATTAATTTCCCGTGGCAAAAATATGCTATTCTTAGTTGTGAATTTCCTGTTAAGACACCAATCAGAGCATAGGTTTGGGGGTTTTATTGCTTAATTTTACATTTAACCCATTCAAAAGTGGGCTGGAGACACAGCAGATAAAGAGTTTGCTATGTGAGCAAGAGAAGCAAAACTCAGATCCCTTGAACTCAGGCAGTTGCTGAGTGTGTGTGGAAGCCGAACTCAGGCAGTTGCTGAGTGTGTGTGGAAACTTGTCTATAATTTCACCTCCAAAGGGCATCAGCTGCCTGAGGAGTGGCTGAATAGATGAATTCTGGGATTGATCGAGACACCCTTCTTTAAAGTGAACAAAAGCATTGTAGAGGGGAAAGAGTATATAAATGGTTTGCCATTCACATGCAGGGACCTGAATTCAGATTCTCAGATCCAATGCAAAGAAAAGATGTGGGGATCTGGGGGCCAGGCTATTATTCCTGGACTTAGACGGCAGAGGCAAAGGATCTCTTGGTCAAGCTGGCTAAGTAGACCAACCTGAACTGGAAAGCTCTGAGGTAAGCAAGAGATCTTGGCCTCAGTAAACTAGAGAGCAACTAGGAAAGATACCAGATATTATTTTCTGGCCTAAATACTTGTGTATTTGTACCATTTGAAAACATACATGTAATAATGCATACAAAACACCGTACATATATGTGAAAGATTAAACAGGAATGAACGTGGAGAGTGATCAACGTGGATTCCCCAAATCAACATCAGACCTCTAAATATAAACATGTAAACATACGCACAAACATGCACAGACACATAACCCATACATATGAAAGCAAATATGTCACAAATGAGACTCTTGAATGACATGAATTGGATCATATGTTCCCACTACACAATTCTCCATGGGATAGAAGGTGTTCCCTTAGATGTATATATCTATTAACAAAAAGAATCCTTATCTCTTTCTCAGATTTCAAGAAAGCACAAAGAAGTCTGTGCTTTCCTTGAATATATGAGGTAATGTTGTGGGGTGTATATTTGCCACAATTCTCTAGAGAAATGGAACTTATAGAATGAATCTATTATTTTCATTATTTTCTTTCCTACTTTCTTTCTCCATATGTGTGTGTATTTATGTCTGTATGTATATACGTATGTATGTATGTATATATGTATGTATACATATAATTTTGATAACCTTATTACTATCATATGTGTGTATGTGTGAAAGTGTGTATGTGTGCGTGCATGTATGCGTGTGTGTGTGTGTGTGTGTGTGTGTGTGTGTGTGTGTGTAGTTGTAGCTATTGCTTATTCTGTAGAGAAGGTTGGCCTTGAACTCAGAGAGTCACAGCTTTGCCTCTCATCACTGGGATTTAAAGCATGTGCCACTACCTCACAGCTCAAAATTCTCTTTTGTAACGCTGTATATTCCCATGTTTCAATGTAGGCCAGGAGAAACAAGATTTTATACTGGTAAATTTAGAAAATATTCTGTGGCATGAAATAAGGTTGAGTTTTTAATATATGATGTCTTTATTTTTGAATAAAATAACTTTTTGGCTTTGTCTTGTCTGACCATGGATATTAAAACTTTTAAGTAATCTTTTTCTTATTCTGGGAATCAGTTTGGGTGGAATGTAATCCTGGCTCTGCTTTGTCTGACCCTTGCCTCTCTTTTAAGAGATAAATCCAATCTTGGCTCAGACTCCCTATAAAGTAGATTTTTAAGTGATAAATTACCAATTATTATTGGTCAAACAATTGTTTACTTTATTCTAAATTCTCAATTGAATACTGGGGTGTTTCCGATTTATTATAAAGTTGTAGTTAATTTTTTGAATTATTTTCAAACAATTAATAGGAATATCTGATTATCTTGAAAATAAGCTTTTATTAGTCATTATAAATTTTATCTCTCAGATAATCACATGTACATATACATACACACACACACACAGAAACATTCTCAAAACTGTATGATGACACAAGAACCTCTAAATATTAGCAGTAAAAATTTAATGGCAGATGCAAGAAAGGCAAGAATAATGCAAAACTCAGATTAAAGTTAATTGTGTAATTTCATACTATTAATAGTTTTATTGGTTACTTTCCCTCTTGATCCGATTACTTAAATAGAAGATTTTCAATAAACACAACATAATGATGGAAGGGTTTTTGTACATGCTGCCTGTCAGGGTAAGTGAATCGTGGTGGCAGCTGGTCAGTATTTTGATTGCTGCATGTCAATAACGAATTAGTATGTTCTTTGTGGTTTAGGCATATGACCTAAGGAGGGTAATGCATATGAAATTTTCATGAGGTTCTTGGCACATTATATACTGTTAATAAGTATCAGGTATATCAGCATACATTGAGGAATGCTACTTTATAAATCATGGCTTCCAACATTTTACTACATACAGTAGAGAATGTATTTCAAAGTTCTGCCATTAAAAATGTATTTCAAGGAGATAAGAGTGGATCAATTCTCATTCTTCTGCATGTTGACTTCCAGTTGAGCCAGCACCATTTGTTGAAAAGGCTATCTTTTTTCCACTGGATGTTTTCAGCTCCTTTGTCAAAGATCAATTGACCATAGACGTGTGGGTTCAATTCTGGGTCTTCAATCCTATTCCATTGATCTGCCTCCCTGTCACTGTACCAATACCATGCACATGCAGTTTTTAACACTACTGCTCTATAGTATTGCTTGAGGTCGGGGATACGGATTTCCCCAGAAGTTCTTTTACTATTGATGATAGTTTTAACTATCCTGGGTTTTTGTTATTCCAAATGGAATTGCTCTTTCTAACTCTATGAAGAACTGAGTTGGGATTTTGATGGGGATTGCATTGAATCTGTATATTGCTTTTGGCAAGATGGCCATTTTAACTATATTAAACCTGCCAACCCACGAGCATGGAAGATTTTTCCATTTTCTGAGGTCTTCTTCCATTTCCTTCTTCAGAGACCTGAAGTGTTTGTCATACAAATCTTTCACTTGTTTGGTTAGAGTCACACCAAGATACTTTATATTGTTTGTGGCTATTGTGAAGGGTGTCATTTCCTTAATTTCTTTCTCAGCCTGCTTATCCTTTGAGTATAAGAAGGCTACTGATTTGCTTGAGTTGATTTTATAACCAGCCACTTTTCTGAAGTTGTTTATCAGCTGTAGGAGTTCTCTGGTGGAGTTTTTTTGGATCACTTAAGTATACTATCATATCATCTGCAAATAGTGATAGTTTGACATCTTCCTTTCCAATTTGTATCCCGCTGACTTCCTTATGTTATTGAATTGCTCTAGCTAGTACCTCAAGTACTATATTGAAAAGATATGGTGAGAGGGGGCAGCCTTGTCTAGTCCCTGATTTTAGTGGGATTGCTTCAAGTTTTCTCCGTTTACTTTGATGTTGGCTACCGGTCTGCTGTAAATTGCTTTTACTATGGTTAGATAAAACCAGACACACTAAAACGAATAGAAAAGAAACTGGGGAAGAGCCTTGAGGACATTGGCTCAGGGGGAAAGTTCCTGAACAGAAGACCAATAGCTTATGATCTAAGATCAAGAATAGACAAATGGGACCTCATAAAATTACGAAGTTTCTGTAAGGCAAAAGACACTATCAAAAGGACAAATCTGCAACCAACAAATTGGGAAAAGATCTTCACCAATCCTACATCTGACAGAGGGCTAATATCCAATGTATACAAAGAACTCAAGAAGTTAGACCCGAGAAAAACCAAATAACCATATCAAAAATGGGGTACAGAGCTAAACAAAGACTTTTCACCTGAAGAAATTCAGATGACTGAGAAATACCTTAAAAAATGTTCAACATCATTAGTCATTAGGGAAATGCAAATCAAAACAACCCTGAGATTTCACCTAAAACCAGTCAGAATGGCTAAGATTAAAAACTCAGGAAACAGCATGTAGTGGCGAGGATATGGAAAAAGAGGACTCCTCCACTGCTGGTGGGACTGCAAACTGGTACAACCACTCTGGAAATCAGTCTGACGGTTCCTCAGAAAACTGGACATGATACTTCCAGAGGACCCAGCCATACCACTCCTGGGCATATACCCAGAAGAATCCCCAGAATGCAATAAGTATACATGGTCCACTATGTTCATAGCAGCTTTATTTATAATAGCCAGAAGCTGGAAAGAACCCAGATGTCCCTCAATGGAGGAATGGATACAAAAAATGTGGTATATATACACAATGGAGTACTATTCAGCCATTAGAAACAATGAATTCATGAAATTCTTAGACAAATGGATGGAGCTGGAGAACATCATACTAAGTGAGGTAACCCATTCTCAAAAGAATACCCATGGTATGCACTTACTGATAAGTGGATATCAGCCTAGAATCTTGGGACACCAAAGACACAATCCACATACCAAATGATGTCCAACAAGGAAGAAGGAGTGGACCCTCGTGCTGGAAAGGCTCAAATCATCAGTGTAGGGGAATACCAGAACAGGGAAGTGGGAAGAGGTGGATGGGGGAACAGGTGTAGAGAAAAGGGCATGTGGGACCCTTGGGGGACAGAGAAACTGGAAAAGGAAAATCAAATGTAAATATAGAATATATCCAATAAAAAATATAAAAATTAAAAAAATCTAATTTGCAATTTTATAAAAAGTATTTCAAGTCCTTTCCTATTACTTTTCAACATGCACTTTGCTTAAAAGTACAATTTCCACTCCTAATCTTGTATACTTTATAACACCTTATCTCTCATTTGGATTTTCCCACAAGAAAGATCACATTTCAGAAACCCTGCCAGTACCACCACATTCAGGTTCCATAGACAATAATTTTAATCTATACTGTAGAGTTACTTTCTTAGCAATTTCCTTTCAAAGATTGACATTATAAGCATTTAGTTATGAATGTCTTCCTTATATATGAGTTATACACACACACACACACACACACACACACACAAATTTGACACAATTCTTTGTCCTACCTCATCTTGCATAGACATTATGGGTAATAATAGATTTACTATAATTCCTTGTCTGATGGTAATTCTGCTTTATCTAAGTTCTTTGGGATGTTTTCAATGAGATGTAGTTCATTATCACAGATATTGGAACACTTTTTCTTCTTTTGTTGATGCTATTTTGAGGCTTAGAGGTGTGGCCTTCCTAGAAGAAATACATGATTAGTGGATGTTGAGGTGTCAAATCTGACTACATTCCCAGTTGACTTTCTAGGCTTCCTAGTTTAGATTCAGCTTTCAGCTTGCTAATTCAGTTGCTATGTCTGGTACCTCGACTCTGACATCATGACCTCTAACTCTCTGGAACTGTACGCCTGGATAACCTATTCTGTAAGTTGTGTTGACCATGGCCTTTTATCACAATAACAGAAAATAAACTTACATGGATGTACACAGAGTAAAATAAATAGTAAAATATATTTGAAATAAGTAATATTATACTTTTATATTTGGTTAGCAAAATTACCTTTTTCTCTAGTTTGCTATTCACTAGTTAAATACAAAATCATTAAGACTCTTATATGTGTTATACTCTCTTTTTAAAAATTTTCTAAGAAACTTGTGTATAGAACTCAATGGTCTTAGAAGTTTGTCTAGCAGAAAATTTCTTAAGTTTCACAGATGCTGATGCATGACTCCAGGCTAATCAACAAGCCTTGATTTATGAGGATTGTTCCACAGAATTTGTGACTCATGTTCCGCGATACAAATTTAAATAAAGCCAACCATTTTTAGTAGTTGTACTGTAAAATAATGGTAAATGTGTTAATCTGCAAATAATAGTGTGTCCAATTGGGCAAAATGTATATTTCTTAAAAGAAGTATTCTCAACATGTTAACTAAAACATGATAACATTTATAAACTGAGAAACTCAAGACCTACACGGTGGACAGACAATAAAGGACCATGGGAAACTAATGTTTGTTCTCAACTTGAAGGAATCATTCAGAGACTGGATGCTATTCTAAAAGGCTTTGTTCTATTATTATTCTTCCTCAGCAATTTAGGATGCTATTTGCCTATGGTAAAGTATGCTTATGATTCAAACTTTGAAGAAATTGTTTAAAAATATACTTGGCTTCCTCTGTAACAGCAGTTCTCCCAACAATGACACATAAAAGTGTTCCCTTTTAGTACCAAATGCAAAAAAAATATTGATTTTTTTCTCTAAAACATGTCATTTGCCATTTTGCATTAAAGCATTTTAAAACCTTTTAACAACAAGGAAGTTGAGACTAAAGTACTTTAAATGTACTCTTTGTGGTATAATTTCTTAAGAATATTTGATCTTAGGTATAGAATAATGACTGCATTATTCACATTTTCATGAATTAAGTTTTTCCTTCAATGCCTGTCATGGCTTCTATAGCATAATTACAAAGTAGTCTTTTTCTTCACTCTTCAAATATAGTGTAAGATAAATTAAAATATTTTCTTTTAGAAGTCAAACATTTAGCAATTTCATATGCATTTTGGAGGAAATTACTGAGTATTCTTTATCCACCTAGAAGGAAAAAATGTACTATTCATATAAATTATAAATGTGATAATTAAAACAACACTGCTTTGCATATTTAATAGTAAAATAATTCTCTAATAAAGGTATATACTTCTGACAAATTTTTAAAGATAATTGATAAAACAAAATAAATAAAACACAGTTTCCTTTCATAATGCTATTGTTATTCACATGTGATAATAATCATAATGTTCTAATGTACAAATTATAAATTTTTTCCATCATGTAAAATCCATGCTTTATCCATTTGTACTCATTATTAGTTAACATAGTCATAGTTACCTCAAAACTGACTTTATAAATAGGGTGTCATGTAAATGTTTTTAATGAGTCACATTTATTGAGTCATTGCTGAACATAAAAATTCCATACAGAAATGTTGCATGTGCTTGCACAAAAGCAGGTGCTTGGGTGACTTTTGTCTCCTGGACCTTTTGGGGGCAGGGAACCAGAAAAAGGGAAATGAAATGTAAATATAGAATATAACCATTAAAAAAAGATTGATAGAACTCTCAGCTTCTCTTCTTTCTTTCTTTTAATTAATCATTTTACTTGTTTATATTTCAAATAATGCCCCCCTCCTGGTTACCCCTCTGCAAACCTCCATCCTATGCTCCCTCTTCCCCCCACCCTTTGCTTCTATGAGGTGCTCCTCTGTCCACTCACCCACACCTGCCTCACTGCTCTAGCATCCCCCTATACTGTGGCATCTAGCCTCCACAGGGCCAAGTGTCTCCCCTCCTTGATTTCATATAAGGCCATGCTCTGCTACATATGTATCTATAATTATGGATTCCTCCATGTATACTCTTTCATTGGTAGTTTAGTCCCGGGGAGCTCTGGGTGGTCCGGTTAGTTGAATCCCCTTCAGCTCCTTCAGTCCTTCCTCTGACTCTTCCTTCCACTGGGGTTTCCTGACTCAGTGTGATGGATGGATGGCTGTGAGAATCTGCATCTGTATTTGTCAGGAACAGTCATACCAAGCTCCTGTCAGCAAGCAATTCTTGGGGTCTTCAATAGTACCATGATTTGGTGTCTGCAGATGGAATGGATCCCTACGTGGGGTGGTCTTTCTTATTTCTTAGCCTTCTATTCAGAGGTGACAGTATGCCTTCTGTCACCTCATAGCTCTGATCTATTCTGTTTATCCCACTCTCATATCACCAGATAACATGACACTTCTCTTACTGCATTCATTAGTTCAACTCCTTGTTTCCTTTTGCTTATAGATCGCTTCCAGTTCATAGACAACCTGTTTATATGTATGAGCATTATTTATTAGGGCAGAATGAGACTCAAGTGAACAAATTAAGCTGTTGTTCGTGTTCACTATCAGTGTGATTAAGCGATACAAGGTGCTCTGAATATTGTTCTCCCAGGACCATCAGCATGCAAATTCATGCTGGACTCAGCCCAGATAGAAAGAATGCCCAGCTACTGGGAAGATGCTGTGTCTGGAAGTTAACTTTTGAGGCTGAGGGATGGTGTAGTTCTATAATAAAGTTGCACAAGATGAAGAGCAGAAAGGTAGTGATTCAAAGCCTGGGTGTTTGCCTCATTTAAACAAAACAAAACAAAACAAAACAAAACAAAACAAAACAAAACAAAACAAAACAGGAGTTGTGTGCATTGCTGCCCTAGACAGGAATGCAGATGTGCAGGAATGCAGATGTGCATAATAGCTTAGGTAGCCAGGAGCTCCATCCTGACTGAATGCACTATCTTCCTGAAAACTGTGCCAAGCCTGGTGAGGGAACAGTAGTTTTCCCTTGTAGTTCCTGGCAGAGAAATTGCCATGATCTCCTATCATTAGACTTCGGGGGTCATTGACAGGATTTTGACCTCAGCGCCCCTGCTCTTTAGACTATTGCTTTGCTTCACATAAGCTTCTTAGAACCCCAAAATGGCTATTATTGTGATGACTTGTATAACTAATTCTGAATTGTACCTTCTACCTAATTGGACCTTTTGTTTGCTAAAGCTTTATTGTTTATTTGTACATTTGAAATTGTGGGGTCTCTAACTCGCTTCTGATCATCTTGGTGTCTACATGAAGCCTGATAAATGCAGTTTTGAATGAAAATAAATCTATGTCCTTGATATATATTTTTAATGTACCTGATATTTTCTCAGTGATGTCAAATGCCTCCATTATATGACCTAAAACTGACCTTTGACCTTCTAGTCAAAATGGTTTCTCAGCAAACACCTACATATGCAACACAGGACTATTCTGCAAATCTCAGAACAATATCACTGACTGATGTATCAAAGTCTAGATTATTCTCTCAGGCTTCTTCAGGCATGCACGTGCTATATCCTCACCATTCTGTACATTGACTAAAAACTTTAAGAAAACAAATGAAGTATTCTCTTGTTGATGTGGGTTTACTACCTCAGACCTCAGATACTAGTTCCCATTCCCATGTAAAATTAACATTTAATAATCACTATCTCTTCTAACTATTAACATGTGATCAGGGCTATTGCTATCCAAGTATCTCATATTTTGCTCAGGCTTCTCTAAAACAAAAAAAGTCACTTGTAAACCATAATGAATTTATTTTTTCACAGGTCTAGCATGGTGGGAATCAAAAATTGATAGGTCAGCATCTTGATGTCTAGATTAATGAGGCCTTGTTGTTTACTTGATAGATGATGCTGTCTCTGATGAGTGTGTCTCGTAGGTCTCATTATTAAGCTATTTTATCTCATTCAGAAACCTCATGTCCTAACCACCTCATAGAAAACCTTCATAGCACTCATACATATGTAGATGTTATTGGGCTAGATAAGCCCATGACTAATAGTGCTTAAAAATAATGGAGATATTGTTAGGGAACAGCCAAGAAAACCTGATAGGTACATGCTTGCAGTAAAATTGCTATAAAACAAGATAGCATCTAGAATGTAAATAGGTAGACAGGAAAAGTCAAGATCTGTCCTTCTGGGATGGCAATCTACGCCTAGATTAGAATAGAGAAATGTTTCAGATTACTAATATGTGACCTTGGAGAGCAAACTAAAAGCAACCAAAAGGATATTCTGTTATTTTTTTAAATAAAATAGAAAATGAAATAATAAATTATTAGAAAAAAATCAAAGTCAAAGCCAGTTCTTTGCAAAGTTGATCAAGACCAACAGATACTTAGACTATGAGAAGGAGGAGATGGGATTCCTGTACTTAGTAATAGACATCTAGGCAGCACTTCCAACATTGTCCTTAAAGTATACACAGTAATACACAGTATTATATGCATCAGTATGCTCACAAATTAGATATCTTAGATGCAAGGGGAAGATTGTGGAAAAGGCATAGTTTCCTAAAACCAATTCAAAAAGAAGTAAAATATCTGAAGTTATGTATGACAAGCAGAGAGCTAAGTGTTAACTATGAAGACTGTAACTACAATGAAAAATTCTCAGGTGTGGCTCTTTTGTCTGTTGACCTTTACTGGGTGTTAGAAAGTAACTTCAGGGAAGTGGGAAGGGGAGGATGAGGGAGCAGGGGGAGGGAAAAGGGCATGTGGGACCTTTGGGGGTGGGGAACCTGAAAAGGGGAAATGAACTGTAAATATAGAATATATCCAATAAATAAAAAAAGAAAGTAACTTCAGTATATTGTTTGCTATGCAAGCATGAGAATCTGAGTCTATCGCCAGCACACTGTCAATAGCAGGTGTGTGTTTATATAATCACAGTACATGGAGGAAGACAGGAAGATACAAGGAGCTGGCTGGATAGCTAACTTAACCAGTTAGCTCCAGACAAGAGACCTTGTCTCAAACTGACAGTCAAGGATAGCTGAAGAAGATACCAAATACCTACCCATACCTCCACATCCATGCGTATAAACCTGTACATGTTCCTGCCTACATACATCTTATCTGATCTTGTGTATGTCTTTATGTTTGTGTTATGCAATTTAAGTCATCCCCCTACCTAAGAACTGGGCACAGAATGCTAAACATGTATTATTATTACCTTCCATCTCTCAATGTGCAGAGCTGCTAGGATTCCTAGATTTCTCTGTTTGCAGTGCCACCAACTTCGCAAATATTTCAAAATGTGCTCGACTGCTTGCTACTCTATCCAATTATTCTGCCAGTAGTAAATTCTTTTCATGTCTGCTGTGAATATATTTTGTTATGTTTTATATTGTTGAATGAGGACATATAATTTATTACAGCCTAGAATTACCAGATCATTTCAAGCTTGTAACCGTCCATACCTTATGGCCAAGGCCTTCATATCTCCTTTGTTTTGTTTTTTGGCAACTCTTCTTGTGATTTCTTTCCTACACTGGCCCCTCTTCAGATCAGAAATGTCTTACTGCTCATTAACTTACAATAAAGAATTTCCATTGAGCTCTAACAATTCTAGAACATAGCATCCAAAGTTATCCCACTTAGAATTTACTTATGTTGTTCCACTTTTCAATGCCTAGTAAGAAAATGAAAGGGGGTAAGGAAGAACCGATCTCATAATTTCCCCCTAGTCAAAGCAATTCTTTCTGGGATCTCCCTGGCCTCCATCTTTACTTTGTTTCATAGCATTTACCACATTTTGTGTAATTATGCATGAGACCCATTTTCTCTCAGTGATGTGGCAAGTTCATAGACAGTTTTTAATGCAAGGTCCATTTTTATTCTACATTTCCAAAATTGAAGATGATAAATAATTGTATCATGTTCCACCTTTGAAATTATAGAAATATATTTACTGAGTAAAACGTAATTTATGGCAGTGTAGTGCTATGGCATCCCCCATATCTATGCTGTCAGTCAGCAAGATGGAAATAAACATTGCTATTTTCTCTTCATGAGCACATGCACATTAAAAAGTGAGCCAGTATTCCATCAGGGACCCTTTGGTATCTAGAAGTGTACAGTTTAACTCCTAAACGTTTTAACTGCCCTGTCAGCTCCAAGGCACAAGATGGTGCTTGATGCCATTTTATTCCCCTCAAGCATGGCATGTTATGAGCTCTCCAGGTTGGCCTAAGATCTTTAGGAAACAGCTTGTTAAACTAGTTCATCCCAATTGAAAACCATAGTTTCTGTATGTGGTACTTGTACCCAGTTAGAAGAACAGATTCTGTAAGACATCATCTAAGGCAGTCAGACTTAACCATACCAAGAGACTCCTTTAGTTATTTCTCCCAGACCTGGTCCAAGGCTTTCCAGGTTTTCTAAGGGAACTGCATGGAGAGGCAAAGAAGAAAGAATCCCATGCCCAGAAAGGGAATAGGGTATTAACCTTAAATTTGAGCCCCGATGGTGAAATAGATGAATCTGTGCAGTAAGAATGGCTGTGTGCTAACTATTTTGCTTCTAGGGTTTGTCTGGAATAAACTTTCACTTTTTCAAAGAAATGTTAGACCTAGTTTATAAAGTAACCTAAAGCCTTGTTGTAATTATAATTTCATTATACCTACAGTTGGATTAATTTAGGACTAGATATGTATATATGTATATATTTCCATATCCATTAATTTGATTAACTTCAATTATCTTTCAATTAATCTAATGCTATCTACTAAGTAGAAAATCAATTATGTAGTTAAGTCTAATATTATATTTTATCTCATATCCAATAGCTTTGAATTTATATAGCTATATTTATTTCTAAAATATTTTTAGCCAGGCGGTGGTGGTGCATGCCTTTAATCCTAGCACTTGGGAGGCAGAGGCAGGTGGATTTCTGAGTTTGAAGCCAGCCTGATCTACAGAGTGAGTTCCAGGACATCCAGGGTTACCAGAGAAACCCTGTCTCAAAACAAACAAACGAACAAAAAACCAAAAAATATTTTTAGTCCATTATAAATATTATCTCCCTCAAAAGATGTATTTTCAAATTATGTATTAGCAATATACAAAAAGAGATTGATTTTATATTACTGTAGGAAAACTGTGCTGATTTATTACTGATACCATTGACTGTCTATGTATATAAAGTACATAAAACCTTTGTCTTTTTAATGTTTCTAACTTTATATTATTCTGCAACCTGTATGGTTGACATGAAATAAAATATAAAACATATATTTCATGGATGAGGAAATATCTCAGTGTTACTTTGCTTTGTTTTTCCAGAGGAGTCATGTTTGGTTCTCAGCACCCACTTCAGGGGGGCTCCTGAGCACCTGTAACTCCTGATCCGCCTGATTTGGTGCCCTTTTATGGCTTCTATGTGTGCCCGAGCACATGGGAGACACACACATAGAAAAAAGAGAGAGAGAGAGAGAGAGAGAGAGAGAGAGAGAGACAGAGACAGAGACAGAGACAGAGACAGAGACAAAGACAGAGACAGACAGACAGGGACAGAGACAGAATGGATTTCAGAAGAATCCACATACTGAACTGCTTATAATGTTGTTTTAACATTACAGCTAGCATCTGGTACATTCATTACTTTGAAGAACCTTTTGTATTACTCAAGGAACCTTATTTTTGCCAGATGATATGTGTTTTATTTGATTATTGAGTAAATAATATTTTCAATGTACTATTGATTTTGGCTTGCTTTTAGGAAGTAGTATTCGCTTAAGAGCTTTGTGGATTGGAAGTCTAAAGTAATTCCCAGTGTTGTTGTGTGCACATGTGCAAATGTGTACATAATGTGGTGGTATACTTTGTAACTTCTTTTCAATGATAAAGTTTAAAAGCTTGTAATCATTTGTTAAACTTGGTACAAGATATACTTTACTCTTTCTTAATTCGGGCATGCTGTTGATTTTTTTCAGTTCAATTTTGTGGGGAAATTGCTTGGACCAAGAGGAAACTCCTTGAAGAGGCTACAAGAAGAAACGGGTGCTAAAATGTCTATCCTGGGCAAAGGATCGATGCGTGATAAGGCAAAGGTACTGAGCTTTGAAGTTGTGCCTTCTTATATTGGACAGACTCCAGCTATGCTGGGAGCCCTGTTTACAACACGCAGGGGTGGCTTTTCCGGTTTCCTATGAGGCTTGCTTTTTGGAACCACAAAGTGCCCAGTCTGATGTCACTCTCTTCTTCTATCATCCTCCTCAGGACACACTTCCTGTGTTGCCTCTTGTAGTTCTCTTTTAGTTTGCTGTTATATTGCTACATTTTTTAAATCCTTGGTGGGATGGTTCTCCATTTTAGTGCTTGGGTTTTTTGTTTTGTTTGTTTGTTTGTTTTGATTTGATTTTTGTTTTTAATATTTCTTTTTTAATTGGTTATTTTCTTTATTTATATTTCAAATGTTATCCCCTTTCCCTGTTTCCCTCCAAGAAACCCCATATCCCATCCCCCTTCTTCCTTTGATGAGGGTGTTCCCCCACCAATACACCCACCCACTCAAACACTCACTCCTGCTTCCCCTCTCTGGTATTTCCCTACACGGGGACAGGGGGCATTAAGCCTTCACAGGACAAAGGGCTTTACCTCCCATTGATGCCTGATAAGGCCATCCTCTGCTACCTATGCAACTGGAGCCATGGGTTACTCCATGTGTACTCTGGCTGGTGGTTTAGTCCCTGGAAGCTCTGGGGGTCTAGTTGGTTGATACTGTTCTTTCTGTGGGGTTGCAAACCCCTTCACGTCCTTCAGTCCTTTCTCTAACTCCTCCATTGGGGACCCTGTGCTTAGTCCAATGGTTGGTTGTGAGCGTCTAATTCTGAATTTTTCAGGCTCTTGCAGAAAGCCTCTCAGGAAACAGCTATATCAGGCACCTGTGAGCAAGTACTTCTTGGCATCCTCAATGGTCTCTGGGTTTGGTGACTGCATATGGGATGGATCCCCAGGTGAAACAATGCTTGGGGTTTTAAATTCCCTAGTTGGACACGTTTCTTTCTTCTACCATAACACATAATGCTATCCATTCGCTCACTGGGTCCTGTTTGCTGAGGTTATGCCGTAAAACTGGAAAATCCTGGTCATGCCTTGAATTATTACATGTGTCATCTGACCCGAAGGCAGCAACACACTAAGGAACATCAAGTTTAATGTTTATAAAAATTTATTTCACATCTGAGTCACTTAGCTACCCATTTTCGAAAATGGTAGCAATTTGTCAGTTAGAACTCAGGGTTTGTGTAGGTGTAGTCATGAGGAAGCATGAAAAATAATTTGGTAAGCAGTGGAATGTCTGCAGTTGCACCCTTTGTCCAAACTTTATTTTTATCTTTTCATATATTACACTATTCTGGGAAAGGGAAAGCTCAGTTGTCAAACTCTGACTATGAGAGTGCTTAGAAAATCATGGATAGCTTTTAGCTTTAAATGATTAAGGAGAGATCTTAAATGAATGAATGAATTTAAAATGAAAAATGTCACTAATCTGGTCAATAATTTCATAATTTTTGTCATATTAGTTTCAGAAATGAATAAATTGTGGCCAGGCACCTCCATTCTTGTTACTCTGGTCCCATTTAGGAAAAACAATGTAAACATTTAAGAGCTTGTTGTTAAGGTAATTCATTGCCAGCTGTCACATGCAATGCAATTTATATTTTCTTCCTAAACAAGATGAAATTTATACATTCAATTATATTTTCAAATATTCTTTAATATTGAATATTTAATTATTTAATATAAAACCTTATATCTGAAATTGTTATTTTCTCCACCTATGTCAAGTTCTTATAAACAGTGTGCTTTTCCCAGGATCAAGGATTAGATTAAGCATTATATCTCTTGTAAGTTTTAGTGAACTCTGCAGTATCATAACATCTTTGTTATACTTAAGACATAGCTGACTGATTTTTCTGCATATCTTATTGAAGTCTTCACTCTCCCAGGATGGAAATTGCCTGATTAGCATTGTGCATTAGGGTCCTCTATGCCATCCCTTCCTGACTTTTAAAATGGATAAGTGTGAGTTTTTCATCTCTGTTCAATGTATTAAATATCAAATTGGCTGTCCTTCCCTATAAACATGTTAGGTACCAGCAAAATTCTGTGAAAGTCCAATAGGAAATATATTTGATTCCAATAAGTTTCTATTGAGTTTAATTTACCGAAGTTCCTTATTACTTAAAATTCTGTTTCTAATTAATTTTTTGTGACCATCCCAGCAGAGTTGGTTCTGCTTGGAATGTTTTCAGTTTGCACTACAAAATTAAATATAAAAATGCAATAAAACAAAATGCAGTGATTTTTAATAATGTTGCATCATACTACACAAAAGATTTTTCTCACATTAGGCCATGACATTTAAGTCAAACTATTGAAACACAATCGCACACATAAAATTAAAGGCTCTTTTTTAGTACACATTTGACTAAAATAAGTTGTCAATAAGTTACTGTGTTGCTACTTTGCCTCTTAGTAACATGACTTGATTTCATCTGGTTGGATATTTTAAAATATTTAAGTAAATCTTATCTAACTTTTCAATGACTATTATAGATGTGTGTATATAGTCAGTTATTTAATAGCCTTGAATACATGTAGTAATTTCAATAGTATTCATTAAACATACTATGACTAGTTCATAAATAATGGTTTTTCTCTTAGAATTTATATTCTGATCAAGAAGTAGACAATGTTTAAGTGGATGCATTTTGAACTGTGATTCTTTGTTAGTTATTAGAATTTAAAAAAACAAAAACAAAAACGGGAGAAGAGAAGAAATTAGTAGTAGCGGAAGTAATCATTTGACCCAGGGATCAAGATAATTGCCAGGTATCAGAGAGCCAACCATGAAACACACAGAATTGATAGAAAAGATGCAGAGCATAATGGTTCTAGGAAGTACATGTACCTTTACCTTTATTCTTCTAATAACCATAGCAACAAACATCAGCGTTTGGTGAATTTGTTATGCTAGAGATATTCAGATTGTTAACCCATAACTGTGGCAAAGCTTACTGTAAATGGCTTTGCACTTGTATTCCTTTTGGTTCCACTTCCCAGTCTCTGCAGATATGTTCTGTTCCTCCTTAGGTGACTTCCACAGCCTTTATTTTGTTTCTCTGTCTTTTTTTTTTTTTTTTTTTTTTTTTTTTGGTTTTCGAGACAGGGTTTCCCTGTATAGTTCCGGCTGTCCTGGAACTCACTCTGTAGACCAGGCTGGCCTCGAACTCAGAAATCTGCCTGCCTCTGCTTCCCAAGTGCTGGGATTAAAGGCGTGTGCCACCACCACCCAACTTTATTTTGTTTTTATGTTCATCATATACGCTGTGATCTACATGCTTCCAAACCGAAGCTTTATTGTTGACTGTTGGCCATCTAGCCTGCTTTGTCATGGAGTTTAGAGATTTGTTATTCACCAGTCTGAAATGCTGGTTTACTGAGATTATTTGTGTTAATTGGAGTGATGTTAGCCTATATACCTCTAGATGAGAAAAGCCTTGCTTTATTACTGAACTATCTACATGATTTCCCAAGTACCTGGCAAAGAATTCTGCAACTTTCTTCAGTGCCAGTGACTATGAAGTGCCTCCTCCCAAGTACCACTGGAAGGCTGTGTGAGGGCTGTGCTCTCTCTCACTCATGCTTGGATCTCTATAAAGAGTTTTGGTTCTTGGTCCTTATCTTGTACAAATGATGTACTTTGAAGACTGTTAGTGTATAACAGAGTTGATGCTTGTTTTCTGTTTGATTTTAAATGAGAAAATAAAAGGAGTAATTGCTCAAAAAAAAAAAGAAGTCTAATAGGAACGAATGTGTGTGTGTGTGTGTGTGTGTGTGTGTGTGTGTGTGTATGTATGTATGTATGTATTGAGTTGAGGGGGGACATTTGTACATGCATATGAATGTATAAACTATGATTAACCTAACCATGGTCAACTTCCTTTTGAGTCTTTGCTCAGTTTGTCTTCTTTATGTATGTATCAAAATCAGTGCTAGTTTGATGCAGTGGTCATTAAGGAGAACAACATTTTCCCTATTGTTTTAGATGTTTTTTTCTGAATGGGATAGCATGTCACATAAATACCATAAACACCATAAACACCATAAACACCATAACCAAAAGCAGCTTGGGCAAATAAATGGTTTAGTTTGTCTACACTTCAAAGTCATTTTCATCAGTAAAGGAAATCAGAACAGGGACTCCAATTGGGCAAAAATCTGGAGGCAGGAACTGGTGCAGAGTCTGCAGAAGAGTGCTGCTTACCAACTGGTTCCCTCCAGCTTGCTCAGCCTGCTTTGTCATCGAACTCAGCACAGGAACCTGGAGGTAGGAACTGAAGCAGAAGGAAGGAAAAAATGCAGTTTATTCATTTCTTCCTTATTGTTTTCTCAGCCTGCTTTGATCCCCCACTCCTGCCCAGGATTAGTAGCACCATGCAGAGTGAGCTGGACCCTCCCACCACACATCAATCACTAATCAAGAAAATGCTTTCCAGAGCAGTCCGAGGAAGTTCCCTCTGCTCCCATGATATTACCTTGTATTAAGTTGACAAAAAACTAACCAATTCACATTTTTTTAAATTAAGTAAAACTGAAGGATAATGGGGTATCCCTTCTGTACTCACAGGTAGAGCTATTTGTTCTGCTCAGTATCACTCCCATGATTGCCCCATATAATGATTCCATATTATATTATTCAAGTAAGCCACCTACTTGACTTCTGTTCAGAAATTATCATACAGACTGCATTTCTGCATTTGATATGCTACTGATAGAATGCATAATGTATGTCTTAAACTTGAATGTCATGATAAAATGAGATATTTGATTAATTATCTAATTCAAGGAAGAAGTGAATCAGTCACAAATATTTATTCTATTCTAAATATGTTCTCAAAGGTAAGCTCAATATTGTGTTTTATAAAATAGTAAGCACCTTTCCTGTTTTTATAAAACCTGTAATTGAATTATACTGCCTAGCCCATTTAATATTGTCCTTAAAAATCAATTAAGACAAGGTTGATCATTTGCATAGAAAAACATATTAACTTGGATTTGTCTGCAGGGACTATGCAGGACATTTTTTTTTTCAGAAAAAGGAGATTTATTCATTGTGGCCACATTGGGAAGAGGAAAAAAAATTCAGTGACTCCCCAAGTTATTCTGAGGTCCTAAAATAGACGAGCTCCCTTACTTGGTTATCCAATATGAATATTGAGTCCTGAAATCATAACACATTAGCAATGGATGGACTCAGCAGGTTGTTTGTATGTATGTATGTATGTATGTATGTATGTTTGTATGTATGTATGGATGGATAGTTTTTTTAATTTTTTTATTGGATATATTCTATATTTACAATTCATTTCCCTTTTTCTGGTTCCCTATCCCCCAAAGGTCCCACATGCCCTTTTCCCTCCCCCTGCTCCCTCATCCACCCCTTCCCACTTCCCTGTTCTGGTATTACCCTACACTGATGCTTTGATCCTTTCCAGCACCAGTGTCCACTCCTTTCTTCTTGTCAGACATCATTTGGTATGTGAATTGTGTCTTTGGTATCTGAAGATTCTAGGCTAATATCCACTTATCAGTGACTGCATACCATTGGTATTCTTTTGAGAATGGGTTACCTCACTTAGTATGATATTTTCCAGCTCCATCCATTTGTCTAAGAATTTCATGAATTCATTGCTTCTAATGGCTGAATAGTATTCCATTGTGTATATATACAACATTTTTTTTATCCATTCCTCCATTGAGGGACATCTGGGTTCTTTCCAGCTTCTGGCTATTATATATAAGGCTGCTATGAACATAGTGGAGCATGTATCCTTATTGCATGCTGGGGAATCTTCTGGGTATATTCCCAGGAGTGGTATGGCTGGGTCCTCCGGAACTATCATGTCCAGTTTTCTGAGGAACCGCCAGACTGATTTCCAGAGTGGTTGTACCAGCTTGCAATCCCACCAGCACTGGAGGAGTGTTCCTCTCTCTCCACATCCTCGCCAACACCTGATGTCTTCTGAGTTTTTAATCTTAGCCATTCTGACTGGTATGAGATGAAATCTCAGGGTTGTTTTGATTTGCATTTCTCTAATGACTAATGATGTTGAACATTTTTAAGGTGTTTCTCAGTCATCTGAATTTCTTCAGGTGAAAAGTCTTTGTTTAGCTCTGTACCCCATTTTTGGATAGGGTTATTTGGTTTTCTGGGGTCTAACTTCTTGAGTTCTTTGTATACATTGCATATTAGTCCTCTGTCAGATGTGGGTTTGGTGAAGATCTTTTCCCAATTTGTTGGTTGCCAATTTGTCCTTTTGACAGTGTCTTTTGCCTTACAGAAACTTTGTAATTTTATGAGGTCCCATTTGTCTATTCTTAATCTTAGAGCATAAGCAATTGGTGTTCTGTTCAGGAATATTCCCCCTGAGCCAATGTCCTCAAGGGTCTTCCCCAGTTTCTTTTCTATTAGTTTTAGTGTGTCTGGTTTTATGTGGAGGTCCTTGATCCACTTGGAGTTGAGCTTAGTGCAAGGAGATAAGAGTGTATCAATTCTCATTCTTCTGCATCTTGACCTCCAGTTGAGCCAGCACCATTTGTTGAAAAGGCTATCTTTTTTCTACTGGATGTTTTCAGCTCCTTTGTCGAAGATCAATTGGCCATAGATATGTGGGTTCAATTCTGGGTCTTCGATCCTATTCCATTGATCTGCCTCCCTGTCACTGTACCAATACCATGCAGTTTTTAACACTGCTACTCTGTAGTATTGCTTGAGGTCCGGGATATTGATTCCCCCAGAAGTTCTTTTACTGTTGATGATAGTTTTAGCTATCTTGGGTTTTTTGTTATTCCAGATGAATTTGAGCTGCCTTTTATATTTTGCATTTTCTTTAACTGTGGAGTCAATGGTTACTATGGTATCTTCAGCATCTGAGACTTTACCTCTACCTCTTGTATTCTGTTGTTGATATTTGCATCTACGACCCCTGATTTCTTCCCAAGGTTTTCTATCTCCAAAGTTGCCTCCTTTTGTGATTTCTTAGTTGTGTCTACCTCTGTGTTCAGATCTTGGATGGTTTTGCTCAGTTCCTTCATTTGTTTGTTTGTGTTTTCTTGCAATTCTTTAAAAGATTTTTGTGTTTCCTCTTTCATCACTTCTGCCTGTTGTTTCAAGTTCTCCTGCATTTCGTTAAGTGATTTTCTCATTTCCTCTTTATTGGTTTCTGTCTGTTGGTCCATATTCTCCTGGAGTTCTTTAAGGGATTTTTGTGTTTGCATTGTAAGAGCTTCTACCCTATTGATGTTCCCCTGCATTTCTTTAAGAGATTTGTTTATGTCTTTTTTTGTGTTCCTCTAGCAGCATCATGACCAGTGCTTTCATATCCAACTCTTGTTTTTCTGGTGTGTTGGGGTATCCAGGACTTGCTGTGGTTGGCGATTTGGGTTCAGATGGTGCCATATTGTCTTGATTTCTGTTAGTAACGTTCCTAAGTTTGCCTTTTGTCATCTGTTTATCTCTGAAGTTAGTTGGTCTTATTGTTACTGGTTGGAGTTTGAAGCTCCTGCGAGCCTTGCCTTTGGTGCTGCTGTAGTAGAAGGCGTCCTTACTCCTGACCCCAGCTGCCAGTAGTCCACAGTGACCTGAGGCAAGATGATGGCCTCACTGCAAGCCCAGAGAGCCAGACCCCAGTGTTCAGCCACAGCCACGGAGCTGTAGGTGCACAGACCTCCCGCCGAGCTCCTCTGGCTTAGTGCGCAGGCAAGAGCCTGATGGGGTAGTCTATGCTAAGCTAGGTCTCTGTCCATGCACCTGACCCCAGCTGCCAGAAGACCATGGTGTCCCAAGGCAAGATGGTGGCCTTGTTGCAAGCCCGGCAAGCCAGTCCCCAGTGATCAGCAACAGCCGCCAAGCTGTAGGTGCACAGACCTCCTCCTGGCGACCTGCTCTGGCTCTGGGCTCAGGCAAGAGCCTGACAGGGTAGTGGATTCTTGGCTAGGTCTCAGTCCACACACCTGACCCCATCCGCCAGCAGTCTGTGGTGTCCCAAAGCAAGATGGCGGCCTTGCTGCAAGCCCGGCAAGCCGGTCTGCAACAGCAGCTGAGCTGTGGGTGCACAGATCTCCTGCCAAGCTCCTCTGGCTTTGTGTGCAGGCAAGAGCCTGATGGGGTAGTCTATTCTAGGCTAGGTCTCTGTCCATGCACCTGACCCCAGCCGCCAGCAGTCCATGGTGTCCTGAGGCAAGATGGTGGCCTCGCTGCAAGCCTGGTGAGCTGGTCCTCCTATGCAGGACTTTTAATCATTTTGTTTAAAACATTAAGTTTTAAGGTTTATTCTAGAATCACTAGAAAGTTAATTGTGCAAAATAATAAAGAGTTTTAGAACTATGTCAGAAGGCTTAACAAATTGAATATTTTCTTTTTATATTGGATATTTTATTTATTTATATTTCAAATGTTATCCCCTTTCCTGATTTCCCCTCTGAAAATACCCTATTCCTTTCCTCCCTCCCTTTGCTCACCAACCCACCCATTCCCTCTTCCATGTCCTGGTATTCCCCTATACTGAACATCGAGCCTTCTCAGGACCAAAGGCCTCTCCTCCCTAACAAGGCCATTCTCTGCTACATATGCAGCTGGAGCCATGGGTCCCTCCATGTGTACTCTTTGGTTGGTAGTTTAGACCCTAGGAGCTCTTAGGGGTACTGGTTGGTACATATTTGTGTTCCTCCTGTGAGGCTGCAAGCTCCTTCAGCTCCTTGGGTCCTTTCTCTACCTTGTGCTCAGTCCAACGGTTGGCTGAGAGCACCCACCTCTGTATTTGTCAGGTACTGGCAGAGCAGCTATATCAGGCTCCTGTTAGCAGATGCTTGTTGGCATCCACAATAGTGTCTGGGTTTGGTGACTGTATATGGGATGCAATCCCAGGTGGGACAGTCTCTGGATGGCCTTTCCTTCATTGTCTGCTCCACACTTTGTCTCTGTATTTCCTCCCATGGGTATTTTGTTCCACCCTGTAAGAAGGACCAAAGTATCCATACTTTGGTCTTTCTTTTTCTTGTGCTTCTTTTAGTCTGTGAATTGTATCTTGGGTATTCCAAGCTTCTGGGCTAATATCCACTTATTAGTGATTGCATACTGTGTGTTTTCTTTTGTGATTGGGTTACTTTACTCAGGATATTTTCTCGTTCCATCCATTTGCCTAAGAATTTCATGAATTCATTGTTTTTAATTGCTGAGTAGTACTCCAGTGTGTAAATGTACCTCATTTTCTGTATCCATTCCTCTGCTGAGGGACATCTGGGTTCTTTCCAGCTTCTTACTATTATCTCTGAAATATAGTATGTGTTACATAATCCAGGAGGCATGCTAGAACAATCATTGACTTTCACCAGTTGTTGTACTTGGGATCTGGGGACCTGAAAAATTGATGCAGACTACAGCCTAATGCTATTGACTATCTGATTTCCATTTTAGTGTACTTTTTTACAGTAATATAACACAGCAAGCAGTGATGAAAGCAAGGCTGTTTGAGTTCAGGAAAACATGTAAATAAATGTCTGGAGGCACATACAAAGAATTTCCTGGGAAGTCCTTTCCTAAGAACTTTCTCAGGATAGACCAATTTAAACACAACTGCCTTGCATGGATTATATCTAGGAAAACACACAAGTAAGGCATAAGGTCATATCCAAATTCAGGCTATCCTGACCAGAAGGAGTTCTATAGCTATGTTCTGACATTCAACAGAAAATTACATCTCTTATAACTTGAATGTAAATATTTGTAGGAGGCATGAAAATAGGTCCAAGAACAATCCAGAGAACAAAATGCCCCTGACATTAAAACCACTCTGTTTTTCTTCCTGGAGCCTCTCTCCCTGTTCTCGAAGACCTTGTTAACCATGGGACATTCCTTTAACTCTGGTCCAACAAATAATACTTTATAAACTGCTGGGATACTGTATTTTGAGAGAAATTTTAAAAACAAACAAGTAAGCAAACAAAAATAAACACAGTATGTTAACTTTGTTTAAAAAACACCTCAAGAAAAGTAGCTGACAGTTTAGAAATTTCTTGAAAGTCAAATTCCTTCATTAAACCATATGGCTGGGCAGTCTTGAGCAGCCACAGAGCTGCAGGCTTGACAGGCAGTTGCTTGCACACCGTCTTTGGGGTAACTTGCTGCAGCTCCATATGGAAAAGCTATTTTTAGTGGAGCAGATATTGAAGTTAGTGAGGGGGAACTGAGGGCAGTGATTTTACAAGCTCATCTTCAGACAGTATGAGTAACAAGTATATTATTCCCATGAAACCTCATGAGAGCGGATAGAGAAAACCATGGTAGCTAAACATAACAAAAGAAGACTGCAGAATCAGGAGCACATTAAAGTGTTGTCCATAAATGGAATTTACAAATGGCCATTGCAAACAAATGGCATTGTAATGAAAGCCATTTTGCCCTATGGTAGAAATTTTGAAATATATTCTTGTAGCTTGCTAGGGTATATGTTGAAAGGAAAAGGATTTGGGATGAGTATTATGTGAAAATATAATAATTCTTGAGGCAAACTTTAATTCTTTGATGTGCTAATAACATGAGAATTTTCTGTTCCATAATAGATCTGTGTCCAGAAATGCCTGCTTTAGTAAATCCTTTCTGATTTCATGGCAAAATTGATTTTCATCAATAATAAAATCAACTAAAATCCTTCAAAGAGAAATTGTTGCCTGGTGGGCATTGCTGGTGTAAACCTCAGCATCCTGGGCTCTACTTGACATCAAAGGGGCTCATGGTTTCTCAGATCCTGAAGGGGCAAAGCCATCCATACTCATTGATTGTCAGTCGTGTAGTTGGCTACATAGACATGTGTTTGAGTCCTTTAATATAACTAACAAAACGTAACCCTACAGGCTCCAGAACTCAGACACAGCAGTTTCCACCTTTGCTGTGGCCAGATACAGTGGGCAGCATCTCAACAGAATTTCCTTTGTAACTTTCCTTCTATAGAAAAGCTTTCTTTGTTCATCACCACTTCCAGCAGAGATGTAGAATATTCATCTTTATTGGATTACATATCACTGGGTTTTGTGAAAGGCAATGAATAATATAAATTACAGATGTTTTATTCTTTTTCTTTACTGCATTCTTCTGTCTTGCTTATCTCAACTCTAAAGGGTTAAAATGACAGTTTGTCAGGTCTCATCTGAGCAGTAGAACATAATAAATAGTTCAGAGTACTGAATTATGAACACATATTTTATGAGGACAAAATGAAATATGTCCTTCAATGTTGAACCAATATATTATTTCAAACCATGATATATTTAGACTCTAGTGATCAAGTAATTACAGGGATTACATTTTAGTTGAAGCTAAAATATATCATCATATTTGAGAAATGTGATTTTTATATTAGTGTCTTTTCATTTTATGTACGAGCAATTTGTCATTTGCTGTAGTGTACCATGACCTTAAAATGAAAAAGGAAAAATACATAAATCTATCCAGGTTTAGTTTTTCTTTATAATCTTCTGACAGGATATAATGTAGCACTTCTGCGAGTCAAACACATTTTACCTTAAATTAGTAAATTTCTCGGACTTTATCAACAGCTGGAACAATTCAGTTTAATTATTATAAACATGACTGTGTTGCCTAATTTTTCTGGGGAAGTATAAGCAAATATTTACTCACTTCAGACATGGTACCCGGGACAAATTCAAGAAGGATTCCATGCAAGCCTCAGTATTGAACCAGGAAGGATTTGGGAGCCATGAACAAGACCATAGCCGACTCAAGGCACAGATACCTTGAGAAGCTCACCCTGGCATGGGAGGGAGGTGACTCTTAACAGCATCCTTGGAACTGCCTGCCTGACCCCCCAGGTGACCTTGGCCAGTCCAAGTCTGCTTTTCCCAACATTGTTTACTGCACACATAGCCCCAGGGAAGACCCTTGGGAGACTTGTAAGTTTCAGTTTTCTGAGACTTAGAAATTTTATCTCATGAGTCTTAATGTCTTTCCTCCTCATCCAAAGAGTAACATTTTCTGTTTGGAGAACGTCACTATAGAACAAAGAGCCTTTAAAACATTTCAGGGATTTATTATCTGTCAGTAAACCACTTGCCACTCATTGTTTCGTCTTCACTGTTATATCCCAGTAAGAGAGAAATAAGAGAATTCCACGATCAAAAGTCTCTTTCACTGTGCTTTTATTTAGGAAAATCTCTGGAAATATAGCCATGAAAAGAGAAATCCAGCAGTTCATAAGCAGAACAAAAATAGCATGGTTCTTCCCCACTGAGGGAAGCTTTTTGTCTGTTAATCATGTGCTTTGTTTTAATAAAAAGGAAAGAAAAATTTAAAAAAAGGCAGATTAACCTACAATAGGACCAAATGTACCTTGGAACATCGTGAAAATCACTGTTAAACCTGAAACTCTCGAAAGACCAATGCACATTATTTGAGCCAATTTGAAGCAAGATTTAATTAAATATTGGTCCAGATAATGGATTCTGGCCAGAATTCTTCTGGGGTTCCAAGAAAATGTCAATAAGTCACACTTTGCAGGCACAAAGGCAAACCCATAAGGTCACCATATTTGTTACTCAATAAGTCCAATGGATGGCAAGTGTATATCTCAAGGTATTTTTCAACCATACTTCCTACATACATCTAATCCTGGGCAAGTTTACATGCTGTGTTATTTCCTGCCAATGGACATGTCACCTACATGTGATCTGGTGCAAATGAGTCAAACAAATTTGTTTTGGAGAGCAAAAATAAGTGTTTTGTAATTTCCCACAAACTGTATCCTCCAGCACTGTAAAAAATTATCTGTCCTCAGGCAAGTGGGACTTACAGGTTAACTTTGGCCCTCACAAAACATTATGGGCACTTTTGGAATAGGTTGAACTTCTTTGCTATTTCTTTTGGAGAAAACACATACACATCTAAAAGTCAATTAATGTTAATGTATGTTTAAGTTGATTTTTAAATTAATTGCTCTTTTAATTACATGATTCTGTAATGTAATGTGTGATAATTCAATATCTATGTGTAACCAGCAGTTACAGAACTGAGATAGTTAATTAGGATGTGTCAAGTTGATATTTTAATTATTTAAATACATATATCTTTACTGCTCTCTCTTTTAGTACGTGACGTATGATACAGTACATTTAATGACAACTCTTATTTTTAGCAAAAGTACCCCCAGTAGCATGATTATCAAACCTAGAACAGATGTAGCTTCTCGAGTTCTATGTTACATACTTTTACCAAGCTGCATGAATTTCTTGATTGTGATGTGTGCAGCTGTCTTCTTGCTTGAACCCAAATATGATAAAGCAGTATACACAAATGAAGACATCATTCCTTGGGGATTGTGTATCAAAAGAAAAATTTCTCATAGCCACAATGATTTTAGTTACATAGAATATCTTTTTTTAATCCCATACATGATTTTAATAGTGAACCAAATAGGGAGAATTATGTACAAATTTCAATAATGGGGCTGGGGAGATAAGTCAGTCAGTAAGTTGCTTACAACAAAAGCATGAGGGGTCCTGGTTTGATTCTCTGAGCCCATGACAACAAACAGCAGCACTTGTAACACCCACCCCTTACCCTCAAGCTTGGAAGACATAGATCCTGGGGCTCACTGGCCTGCTAGCATACACTACTGGGAAAGTCGCAGGCCACTGAGAAATGTTAACCCAAAGACCAAGGTAAAGATTCTTAACAACACTGATTGAGTTTGTCCTCTGGAACCCACATATAGGCATATACAGACAAAAAGACATATATACACATTACTTAATATTAGTGTATATTTAAAGTGTTTTCAAATTAATCCCTATTGTAATTTATGTTTCTGTAGTGTAATACTTGATAGCTCAATATCTTTGTGCAATCATCAGTTATAAAACCGAGGTAATTAATTGTTCTGTCTTCTTAATTAAACTTTTTTATATCTGGAATATTTATACATATTGATGTGGCAGGCACAGGGTGATATTTTAAGCATGTATGTGCATTTTCACTGATGCTGCCCTCTCTGTGTTGCATTCATAAGCATACTGCAAGCTCTTCTCTTCCAGGTCATTCTAAAACCTCCTGTGGGCTGCAGTCCCCACACTGTGCTGCCGAACACGAGCGCCAGCCTTATTTGGATAAGTGCTATTCTCCCTACTTTCCTACCCTTCCTGACCACCCCCCTTTTTCAAGTCTCTAGTAATCAATCTTTTAGCATATTTTGGGATTGAAAGTTCATTGCTATTTGTAGACTTTCAGGAAGATGCCATCAAATGCTTTTCTTTTACAGAGGAGAAACTTGACCCTAACATAAATCAAGTTCTTTGAAGAGAGACTTGGAAAACTGGTCTGAGACAACGTGAGACGTGCAAAGGTTCAACTAAGAGGATAATAAGTTTAGTGTAGAAAAACCCAAGAGCAAAGTCCCGTGCTCAGCATAAGAGTTTATCTGCCAGGATTCATCCTCCGTGCTTCCTTAGTTGTGGTGATGTGTATTTGTCTCCCTATTCTGATGCCATCTTATTATTTTTACTCATCACAAGTCGCTCACTGGTTGAATAGTGCTAATTCTATCAGTCATAAATATTTGAAAATTAGACTCCTTAGCTGAGTATAGATATCATGAAGAAATGGACAGTATCTGGGCACTTGGTCACCTTGGCTAAAAAAAGTATAGAACTCCATCCATTTACTTGTTCTACTTAAGGGTGCCACACGGAGGTCAGGCAACAGCACCGCAATAACCGGGTTCTCATTTGAATGAATGAGCAACGTCATTAAGCTCTCATATAATAATCTTCTCTGGGTCTAGGTTCAAAGGATGGAAGTCAAAAAGGCCAAAGAAAGTGAAGTAGAGGGCACATGTGGATATTTACGTATTTTTCTGCAAACACTGTGGATTTGCACTTGCCTTTTACAGCCTGCCTGTGTTTTTTGCACTGGCAGGGCTTCTGTTCACAAGTTCACAGAAACCATCAATGACACTGTCCAATGTAGCCTTTCCACTAGTTGCAAGGATAAGCACCCCAAGTGCCAATAGAAGATACATACTTGACTTTTTGGTTGCCATTAGGATTCCTTATGACCTCATGTACTATGAAAACATCACTCACTTTTTGTGCCCTGCCTTGTACAAACATTATAAAACCTATAATGAGGGTTCATTTCTATGCATCAACATTGATTTCCCTAGGGTTTAATATTAGATCCCTTATCTGGGTGAAGTAACAGGCAGAGTAGTGCAAAGTCCAAATTTGTTGTATAAAATGTTTAACCAAAATAAAATATAATAATATATAGGCTGTCACTAAATTTAACCTCAGAACATAAAGAAATTTAAAAGCATTGTTTTTAAATTTGAAAGAAAATGCTAAGCTTTCAAGAAAAGCATACTTAGTAATGTTCTCTGTGGAAGCAATACAAAACAAGGAACTTGAAAAAGGAACATTAACTCTTCTATACTATAAATACATGTACCTCACAGATACATATAAAACATAAAGGTTGTGATTCCCATACTATCAACACATGGATTTGTATTTTCAAATAAAATATAAAGGTTATATGTTTTATATTATAAACACATGTACTTCACATATCCACACAAGACACAAAGGTTACCTTCTGTATACTATAAAAGCATGTACCTCACACACACATAAAACATAAAGGTTACATTTCCTATAGTATAAAAGCCTGTTCCTCACATATACACAGAAACCATGACGGTTGTGTTTCTTATACTATATAAACACGTACCTCACAGATATACAGGAAACATAAAGGTGCTTTTCAGTTTTTAAAACTGATAAAAAAAGAAATAATAATAATAATAATAATAATAATAATAATAATAATAATAAAAGCTGATACTGAAAATCCTTATTTCCCAAATGACTGAGAGATGCTCCAGCCTCTGGTGACATTGCCCACATGATTACCTCAGTCAGGTTCAACCAAGTCTGTAGTCACTCCAGCCAGTGAGAGAGAATAAACAGAGCCCAACCATGTGACTGGCTATACAGTAAGCAGGTATATTCTCTCTGAGACCAGGTAATAGTTCCATGATTTTATCCATTTTTGTGATGATTATATGTAATAATAATCTAAAATAAAATTCAGGGAAACTTTTTCTTGCAACTGCTATTACTTACGTTAAGGAAGATTTCCTAATGTGATGAAGACACATGCGCCTCTCAGTAGTACCTGCTTCTACTTTAAACATATCCTGGGTCATGGAAATTAAAATTGGTCAACCAGTTCTTGCTTCACAACACTAGTGCTGGTAGTTAGTTTGCAAATGACTACTGTGTCAGTGCACTATCATACATACAGTTCATTCTACTTTCAATCTTAAATTTAGAAAGCATGGTGATAGAATTCAATCCTTATGTGTGGGTGTTTTATATGATTGCTTTCCACCATATATTTTGAGACAGGATCTCTCTCTAGCTGAACCTAGATCTTGTTATTTTGGCTAGACCAAGTAGCTCTGGGGATCCACCCATCTGCTCACTCAGTGCTGGGAAATTAGATGTGTGCTATGAAGGTCAGTTCTAGAACCTGGGGATCTAAACTCAGGTCCTCACATTTTTGCTGTAAGCATTTTACCTCTGAGCCATAATGCAAGCCTCAAATGTTTACTTTCCCTGGTTTACTTTACTTTGTCACCAGATGGTTCTGTTCATTCCCTCACACGGGGCAATTTATCTTTGAGGCATTAAGATTGACTGTCTGAAGAATTCTAATGCCTACAATGTTATAAGTCTTTTGTTTAATCTCAAATACTTGCTGTTTCCCACTACTGAAAGCCCCCAGTAAGGACTTGTTTTCTATTACTTTTCTCGGTGTTTCTTTTAGAATCTCCTAATTTAATTTCAGTGGAGCACTCAATAGACTTATTTCTGTGTTTCTCCATTGGGTTTCCTGTGATCTCCTGAACATCAAGAGTTCTTGTGGATCAAGGGGCAAACTCCAATGTGTAGTTGCATCACTACTTTCTAACGTATTCTTCTTTAGATAGCTATTTACTTTCTACATTGGGCTACCATAAATAAAGATGGCTGTCCAGATTTATGCAATTCTAGTGTGAGAATTTAAGAATTTCTCATCCAAAGTTAGGACATAAGGACATGCATCTCATGTTCATATTATTTTGGGGGGAGAATAATTTCTGATAATATAGAAAGCTCTCTTGTGTATTGGTTATATATTTGAAATCTGATTAGAACATAATTTACTAACATGTATTGTTTCCATAAAAATCACTAGTTCAAATTTTATCTGTGAGTAATCATGTTTAAACAAAGGTTTGAGAGAATATGTTCTCAGCAATTCCCTGAGTAAGAAGCCCCACAGCCTTGGATACAATCATAGTTGTGATTCATTCCCTTGTCAGAAAGACTAGATTTGTTAGATAAATGAAGCCATCTTCATTAATTAATTGATTCCTGGAGTACCTGATATGTTCCTGTAATTAGAGGTAGCATTTTTAAATTTTTTAACTAAGAACAAAATATAAATCCTTTTCTAAAGAATCACACTGTAGAGTTGATAGTATGGGAAATTACATTGTTCTAGGGATTGTTTACCGAAGAATGCTGTCAGACTGTACAGATGCATCAAGGCCTCTTCCTAGGGCGGTGGAGAGAGGCTAGTGGAAATCTTCACATCATCTCTTGCGTCCTACGCTGAATTAGGCTTCCTATGTCTCAGCTCTGAGAGCTGAGTGATAGGATGATCGCGTGTGGCTCTTACAACAATATTTTTTTCTCTTCTGTTTTACTTGGAAATCGAGCTGTTTTCTTCCAATCTGCTGTGCAACCTTTGTTGGCTTTCCCATTTTAGTTTTTGTTACTAGGGGAAGTTATAGGACTTGCTTCAGATGAGAATATCCTTTCCCTCTCACTCAGAATCATTTCTTCATAAGAATTTATGAAGATTTACTATATTTGCACATGTATATTCACTTAAATACAGAAAATAAAAACGCATCCATATAATATTAATAAAAATTTATCCATGTTGATATAATCCATAAGATATATATTTCATGTGGAAATATTGTAGAAAGGCTTAAAATGAAATCCCACAAGTCTGTTAATATGCTAAATTCACTTTTGCTTTACCTTGGCAGCTTAGAATTCTGATCTTCCACTTTGTGCTGAGTCCCGGGACCAAATACTACTGATCCTCTTGGTTATTCATGGATGCTGAGATAACTAATATAAAGAGACATTGGTCTCTATGATTTTTTGGATGGGAATTAAAAGTAAACTTCTAAACCTGCCCATGATTTCTTTCAATACCATTGACACGAAAGTATTTTGGACTTTTATAACTCACAATAGGTTTAATTTATACATCAAGAAAATATTTGAAACAGTTACATCAAAGAATGCCAGATTAGTAGAGAGTGTCTTAAAATTATTCAGAAAATTACTGAAAAGCAGGAACTGCCCCTGGTTAGTGCTATTCACAAATCATTTTCTGGGCATAGCCATAGTATTTTATTGGAGCTACTACTTAAATTTTAGTTAGAATCTTTTGCCAATTTAATGTTACAAAGCATGGTATCAGAATTATGGTTGCATATTTACTATGTAAAAGCTATAAATCATAACTATTTCTATACACAAGAAGATTATAAAATAATTTGTGATCAGTTAATTCTTGAAGGCCTATGTAAGTCAGTGGGGTACGAATGCAATTTTTCAGATTCAATTTCCTAAATAATCAAACAACTGTGTATTGATTTCTTTTCTTAAGAAATCAGTTTTCTTAAGATGTGTTTCTTAAACACTAAGAATAATATCTTATTAATTACCTAAGATCTTAACAAATTTCCACACTCTTAATAAGTAGGTTAGTTGAGCGTTGAGCATTAATTTATTAAGCAGGTTATTTGTATAATTTCCTAGTATTTGTAAAATTCCCTAATATTTATAGTATGACATATGCATCTACACAATCAGACATACTCCTACACAGTATAACAGATTAATATAAATTAATTAATTAAAACAAAACTTAATAAGTGGATATAAAATATAAGAAGTCATCACTCACTACATTAGAATTATAAGGAGCATAGACACAAAATAAGGAAAAACAATGGACTTTCTAATGGAAAAAATTATCCTGGAACAAAAACCAAGCTTCAACACTCTGCATGAATAACACATCTTATACCTAGAAAAATACAACAAAGCTTTAGACACATCCTCATATTCCACAAAAAAAAAGATTTCAGAATATCATTAGTGCATATAAGTAAGGAATCCAAGCTACTTGTAAAGAGGTGCATGTTCTTAGACCATACTCTCTCATCAGTGACCTTGACAGAAACAAGGATGGAAGACGGGCAAGTTGCCATGAGCCAGGAACATTTTATTTATATTACCTAACCAATGTATATGAAAGCCTTTATACAGTTGGTAACACTGTAGGAAAAATTGCTCTCTTGAATCTTTTGTAAGTAATTTACCACAAAGGCAAAATGTCATGGTGTGATTGAGTCATCCCCGTGATATGTTAGTTAAGTGAGAAAAGTGTCAGTTGTTAAAGAAAAGGTGCTAGAATGGACCAAAACATCATTGTGGGAGAGTACAAGAACAGTAAAGTGGGAGGGGGTGGATGCGGGAGCAGGGGGAGGGAAAAGGACATGTGGGACCTTTGGGGGTGGGGAACCAGAAAAAGGGAAATGAATTGTAAATATAGAATATATACAATAAAAAAAAAAAAAGAAAAAAGAACCAAATGGCCCTTTGAGCTTGAAACATTTCATAATAGAAGTCAAGAAATACTTGTTTCAGGGTGATGGCCCTACATACCAGGATCCGACTTGAGATAATTCCTTCCATGGAGTTTGATCGTCAATAAGGGCAATAGCTGAAGGTCAAATATTTTAAACTCCAAAATAGAGGCATGAAATATAGCCAGTGAACATACCTGAAAATTTTAAATCTTACTTCTGTTAAGATTTTAGATACTAAATTTTTCTAGGGGAACAGGGGACGGAAGAGCAAGATGCTCAGTGCAGCAGTGATCAGTAAGTAAAAATGGATTACCACTGCACAACAGGCCAAGCACATAGGTATAAAGTAAAAAACAAGATGGGATAGTAATAGCCTGAGAGCCCCACAAATTCAATAAAAGACACTCAGATGTGTCAAGATAGCTCAGCAGGTAAACACGCTAACTTAACTGCCAAGCCTGACCATCCTGAGTTCACTCCTTCGGATGTCCTTGGTAAAAGGAGAGAACCAACTTCCACCAATTTTTCCCTGACTTTCACATGTATGCTGTGGCACACATGGAGCCAACCCCTCCAAAATCTTAAATAATGTATCTTAAAAAGGGGGAGAAAGATAGTGAGGAAATGTGAACTGATGGTTAACCCTGAAGCTACTACCCTTGATCTTGTTTCTAAGAATCAGTGTGAACGAGTAACTAGAGAATCTGATATTAGTAATGTCTGTTGACATTTACATACTCCTGATTCATTTTGTAAAGTCATTGAGAAGGCCTGGCCGGGAACATGCTTTGCCACCAGGGCTGACAAATCTGTTTGTTACCTGGAACCTACGTGGTGGAAAGGAAGACGTGCCTCTTACAAATTGTCCTCTGACTCCTATGTATGGACCTCGGCCTATGAAACACTAACTTGTGCCAACCCCAGCACAAATAAATGAATAAACGAATAAATAAATAAATAAATAAATAAATAAAGCAATAAAGCAATAAAACAATAAAACAATTAAAGTGATTTCTGCATACATAGAAAGATATCAATATCCTTAAAGTTTTTCTTCATGGAGTCATATAACCTAAGAATATGGATTTCGGAGTCAAATCAAAATATTGCTTGAGAAAATAATGATTGGGAGTGACATAGAAATTTGAACGTTGGTTTGATAAGGCAAAACATTGTAGATCATCAATAGCCAGACTTTTTCTAAAGAGCTGTTGTCATTGCTGAATGTCTAGCTGGAGGGAAACTGGGATAAATATCTATCAAAATTAAATTTGTTTTATTAGATATTTACTATTAACAATATAAAATTTTGAAAAAAATTCCATTAAACTTAATTACTACCACTTTTTTGATATAGACATAAGTGACTAATTTGAGGACTTTACTTTTAGAAAAAAAAGTTTTCATTTTAATGGCTGTTCTGGTTGTTTTACATAGACAAATGGTGAGACATTTTTCTGAATTATTTCTTCCAATTATGTATCCCCCATTTCCATTTTCTGTGTTACTGGTACTCATGAGGCTCATGATAAATACTTTTAATATGCTTTAATGGGCTTACTGTTTCAGGAAACTTTGTGCTGCCACAACACAGGGAGTATTTACATTACATTAAATTAAGTTACGGGATTACAATTAAATAGAATGAAGAAATAATAAAGGCTCAAAGCACCAATTCTTTGGAGCCCAGAGAAATTAGATTCTTTGATTAACAGCTCAGGAAGATGATAAACAAAAATTGAGATCACTAAACAAAGTAATTTTCTTTATAATATCACCATCCAAGATTAATGTTCTCTCATTTGGAAAGAGTGATGAATGCGCAAATTATTTTATCTTGATAAATAGATGTTATAATGCATGTCATCATTGCTTTTCAGTGGCAAGTGATTTTAATTTTAAAGTTATGATATTGCATAGGTTCAGATAGGGGAGGTTTTGGTGATTTATGCTTTTCTAAAATATTTGTAATGGCTGAGAATCATGGCACAAGGGCAATCAGGAGTCCAAGCATATCTTCCTCTATGAGCTCTTTATAACATGTAGTCTATTTGAGGTATTTCACTTGACAATGGAAATAGAATTAGAAGTAATCAGAAGTAATCTTTTTGCCCGAGTCCTGAAATACATACTTCCCCAGTAAGGATTGTTAGGGTTGGTGAAAAAAAATCCTTACATAATATTCATTTCTCATTTAATCTCTTCTCTACATTATGGTATTGTATGTTACTGCCACAGGTCATTAACTCAGTTATTCTAGTAATGTTCAGTTACCTGTACAGACTGTAAGAGTCACGGGTGATGATTAATTGGTAGAAGGGAAAGAAAATATTAAAAATTCTGTTAATTATTTTTAATTTCCCTTGTGTTTGAGGTAATAGCATAATGATATCACTTTTCCTCCCAGTCCTTCCTTCAACACCCCCACATACCTCCACCCCATATACCTCTACTATGTATACCCCCACCCTACATACCTCTACTATGCATATCTCCACCACACATACCGCTCTTTGCTCTCTTTCAAGTACATGACCTCTACTTTTCATTCATTTTCATATATATACATGTATGCATGTGTGTATGTATGTGTGCATGTGTATGTGTGCATAAACACATAATATAGTCTGCTCTTTGTATTATGCCAGTTGTGTTTATGTTTCCTGCACTGACATTTGGATATTAGATAAGCAATCAGTGTGCTTATCCCCTGTAAGACTATTTTCCCCTCCTCACTACAAAACTCAATCCAGCACCTAAGAGTCAGGGAACCTTGTGGAAGAAGAGGGCTGAAGACTGTAAGAACCCCAGGATGCTGGAGTTTACACTGATATACTGTCTCTTAATAATGTCAGATGCTACATCTATAAGTCTCACCAGCATGGCCACCTTAACATGAACCAAACAAGGACCACACCAATAGACATGCTCGTGTGGGTGGAAGAAAGTCCATTGTTAATAGATTTGCCAAAGTAATATATTAATTGGCATTATGAACATAAATGATACATTGCTATATTTACGTTGTAAAAGAATTCAGAGTATTATTTTGGTTTGTATAGTGGTCAAATCCCCAATCATCTACAGCATTTGAAACGCTAACGACCACAAACTGGAATTTTACATTTGTAATAATTTTTAAAATGAGAATTGTATTATGTCTTCTTAAATCATTCTTAAATTCAGTAACTTGCATTGGGAATGAAGATTTTATATCATAGATATAAACAAGTAGAAGTATTATAACAGCTATGGCCTTCCTCTGTATAATATCACAGTTGAAATGAGGCGTTTGTTCTGAACATGCCCACACTTGGAAAGTGCAGTCATTTCAACTTGCCGTTTAGAAGCAAAGATATTACAGTGTAAATTGTTATCTAAATTTAGTATTTTAAATTAGCTTTATATAGTTGAGCTCAAATTTATCAACACTGCAGCACGTGAGGCAAACCCCACAGTCAACTTTGTTATCTTCCCTTTTCCCTTTAAAACCAAGTTTGAAAGTATCAACTCATTTTATTTTAGAAAGTGACTCCCTCAGTTATGAGACAGAGACACCTCTTGATCAGAATGCTGTATGTTCTGACATTCATCTTCAGAGGTGTTGAAGAGACAAGACAATTATTGGGTAGTATGATTTTCTCATCTGACAGTCCAATTAATTTAAAATTTCATGGTTACTTTAAAGTTTTTGTTTTCAGTTCACATTTGAATGATGAACTTGTTTCTCTTTCCCAGGCTGTATTAATGTTCCCTTTGGAGCATCTTGTCTTTGATTTGGTGGAAATCCCAATTAGTCCACGTTAGAACGCCATCCTGGCCTGCCCACGGCGGTTTTGAGTGACCCGCCATGAGTCCAGAGGACTGGTGGGCATCGACACACCAGGGTCTGCTCAGCAGAGCCTCGGGGCAAAAGGCAGATGGAGAAGAGTGACTCGCGTTCACTCTTGCTTTGGTTGTTATGTTTCCAATGATGAGAAAGTAAAATAGAAACAAAAAAAAAAAAAAGGAATTTACTTCATATAAAAATGAAAGGCAGATACATTTGTTTCAATTGTTTGCTCTGTTGTGCTTTGTTGAATAGTTATTAAAACTTAATCCTTCAAAGATCAAACTTGATCAAGCGAAACGCACGCTTTCTGTCCTTGTCACGGTTTGGAATTGCAGAGGCCACCCTAGACATGGTGACCTCCTCCCATGGCTGACATTTACTTAGGAATAGCCCAATGGCTGCTGCTTGGGGTCGGCATCGCTTTGGTTTGCCCAGTGGGCATTTGGATCCTTTCACCAGAGAGCATATTGATTCACTGTTAATGATTCTTGAATACTTTAAATGTCATTATCTTCCTGCCATTCCCTATTACATATGTCATAGATAAGTACCAATAAGTTCTATATATGTAGAATGATATTTTATATATATATATATATATATATATATGTGTGTGTGTGTGTGTGTGTGTTTATAGGTAAATAAATATAAATACATATTTAAATATTAGTTATATAGGTATATAAATGTTATATAGTATAAATCTATTTGTAGTATATCAGCATATATTTACATAAATATACATAAATATACACATATCTACAGTATATGTGCGATATACATATATACACACATATATTCCTTTTCTATGTCTTTCTGAAAGCAATATGTACTCAGAGGTTTTCTGAATACTTAACAGGTAACCAACTGTTTAAAATCTCATAATATTTTTTATTTAAAATTTTATTTTATTTTTACGTGTGTGATTGCATTGCATCTATTTGCACCACACACGCATGTGTATGCAGAGTTCAGCAGAGGGCATGGGGTCCCGTGGAACTTAAATTAGTACCGTGTTGGTACTGTACCATCTCTTCAGCTCCTTGACATTTCTCCTGATATCTTCAAGAATTGCTATCTTCAGTGTCTCAAATGTTTTATCCTACAAGTCGTTCACCTGTTTGGGTAGAGTTACCCCCAAGATATTTTATTTTTTTGAGGCTATCGTGACAGGGGAAGTTTTCTTAATTTCTTTCTCAGCCTGTCATTTGTATAGAGAAAGGCTCCCCATTTTTTGCGAGTTAATTTCGTACTCAGTTAATAGCTGAAAGTGTTTGTCAGTTGTAGTAATTTCCTGATGTCTTTAGATTCATTTTGTAAATCCCATCAGATCATTTCAAATAAAGATACTTTGGCTTCCTTTTTTCCAGTTCTTAGCCTCTTAATGCCCTTCAGTTTTCTTCTTTAGCTAAGACTTTAAGTACGATATTAAACAGGTTATGGAGAGAGTGGACACTTTGGCTTGTGCCTGATTGTAGTGGAATTGTTTTTCTTTTTGTTCATTTAAGGTGATGCTGGCTAGAGACATGCTGTAAACTGCCTTCACTGCAGTGAGGTTTGCCCCTTTCTCTCTCATCTCTCCAAGGCTTTTATCATGAAGGGCTGTTAGATTTTGTCAAAGGCTTTTCTGCAACTTTTGAGATGATCATGTGGTTTTCATTTTTCAGTGTGTTTATACGGTTGATTACATTTATTAATTTACGGATGTTTAATTATCCCTGCTTTTCTGAAATGAAGCCCATTTCATCATGGCGAATGATCCTTTTCATGTGTTCTTGGATTTGTTTTGCAAGTATTTTACTGAGAATTTCTTTATCTGTGTTATCTAAGGGTAAATAGTAATTCATTTAGAATATATACCTTATTTTCTTTCCATCCCACAACTGATGGGCACTTAAGATTTTACCTTTTTCTTAGTTATTGTGAGGAACTCTGCATTGAACACGTTTTTATGTATCTCCAACATGCTGCTTCCATACCCTCTGCATGTGTAATCAGTAGAGAAATTTCTGGGCTGCATTATAATTGTATAAGATGTATTCTATACTATTTTCCGTAATGGCTGTGTTAATTTAACTTTCTACTGACATCGTTGGTTCCTCTTTCTTCACAATCTCCCTTGCAGTTGTGTAACTTGTGCCTTGTTGATACTTATTTTCCACACTGGTATGAAGCGACACCCCATGGCTTTCAATTTCATTTCCCCAATTATTAGGAAAGTTGAAAAACTATCTATTCATACACTTGCTGGTCAGTTGTATTTTTTTTTTTTTTTTGGAGAATACTCGGTAAATCTGTTGTATGTTTTTAATCAGATATCTATTTTTCTTTGCTATTGAGTGTTCAAATGTGTCTTCTGTATCTTAATTCCTTAAGAGAAGTACCACTTGAAATGATTTGCTTCCATTTTGTGGACTGCCTCTTCTCTCTGTTGCTTGTACTCTCTGCTGGGCAGAGACCTTTTCCATTTGCTTTAGTAATAGAAATAGCTATTCATATTTATGTATTTATTGCTAATAACAAAGAAATGGTTGTTATTCTTTGTTTATTTTCCCTATGTTTTTGAGGTCATTTCCAATGGATGATTGCCTATTCCAATATCTGGAAGCATTTTTCACAGCTGTATGGATCAGATTTCCCCTGTAAGTGTTAAATCCACTTTGAGCTGATGTTTGTAGCAGGTGAGAGAGTTCACACTCCAGCCCCCCCTTCATGAGTGATTATGTAATTTCCCACAGGCCATTTACTGAATAGAGGGTCCTTTCTCCTAACCATAGTTTAGCCTGTTTGCTGAAAGTCTGAAAGTCTGTTGGCTTCATATGAGTATCAGCTTCTCCATCTCCATTTTCCATCAGCTTGTTTTTATATAGTAATTATTTTTGTAATGTACAGTTTTGCCATATTATTTGATGTCAGATAATGATAATCTCAGCTTACTACTTAGAGTAGGGAAGCACATTGTTCTCTCTCTCTCTTTCTGTGTGTGTGTTCACATGCATATGTTGTTTTATTATGCGCATACATGTGGAGAACAGAACACCTTCTTCAGAGGTTGAGTGAGTGGCATTCCTCCAGGGTCTCTGCTTCCATGTCTGCCTCCAGATTCCTACTTTAGTTCTGGCTTCCTTGATGGTGGACAAACATCCTGAAAGATGTTATTAATCCATCGATCCCCAAGTTAATATTGGTCAATGTTTTATGATGGCCACAGAAAACAAACTAGGACAGTGGACACGCTCATGTTTTCATCCACGTGTAGGGGAGCTGTACTGAGCCATCCTTAAATCCCTGAAATAAATGCCACTGAGACATGGTTAATATTTCAGTGTGTTATTGGATTCAGTTTTCTATTATTTGGTCAAAAGATTTTGCACCTGTGCTAAAGTATATGATGTATGGCTTTCTTTCTTAGTGTGTCCTAATGTGCCTTTCTAAGCACATCGTGCTGACCTTGGGAATGTATGTTTAGATTTTTTTTTCTCCTAGCGAATTCTTTGAAATAGCTTAAGAATTCCTATTATTACTGAAGTTGTTTACAAGCACTCAGCTGTGGTGAATTCTGTCCATCAGTTTTCTTTTGATGGTTACTGCTTCAGATTCACTTATTATTATCTTTCCTCCCCAGCTTGCTTTTTTGGTCATGCTGTCTCATTGCAGCAATAGAAGCCCTAACTAAGACAAGTAAATACCCCACCTAAGAATTAGATAGTTGAGGTGTTTGGGGTTGACATGTACACCCGACGTGTCATCCCATCTTTAAAATCTCTTTCCGTAGGAGTGGTACCCACCAGTGCAGTTCATGTTACAGACACACTTAACAACCTTGTAACCCAGGAAGTGAACAGCTACAGAGCTGGAGAGTAGGGAAGGCTTGTCCTTCATGAATACCCATCACACCTTCACCTATTGGCGAAACCATTCTCTGACACTAAGTGGCCTTTGGAGAAGTATTTATATATTTTTCTTCATAGATATTTAGGTATTAACAATTTGTCATGCAGCGTGGATCATGCATAGTGTTACACAGTGTGCTCCCAGCAAATAGCACCAAGACCTTGAAGTACTAACACCTTGCTGAAATTAAGTTGACATGAGTTTATAGAAGAGTGTGTGGCCAGGGTTCAAACCATACCAAATGTGTGTTGCTGCTCTTGGTGTACTTAAAATCCTGAAAAGCTTCAGCACTAGAAGTCAGGAGAAAGGTTCTTGGCAAGAAAGATTAATCAGCAGAAGGAATAGTTAAGAAACGGGGCACACCTGAACGTCTTAAGTTTGATTTGTTTCACTTTGTTTTTGATGAAGAAGGGGAAGAATGCTTTAACTGGAAGAATTGTAGGTAGTGTGACGATAGAAGTACAGACAGTGGGAGTTTAGCTTTTTGGGTAGAGGGAAGATTGCTTTAAATAGACTGAGCACTACAGAAGATGCATCATCAGAGTCTACGCCCACTGCAGAGCCTTTCAGTTGCTGTAGCTGATAAACTATACTGCCCATTGCCATCCACTGTGCAGTTCAAGTTTCCTCTGGACACAGCACAGTGCCCTGAGTATAGAAGGCGCTGTGTGTGACAGATGCATGTTCAAGACAGTTGGGTGATGGTGGGATTTAGATCACAGGCTGTGGAAGATCATCCAGCAAAACTCTATGAGATGGATCCAAGTCTAATTGGCAACATCCCCAAAATATCCTTGCCCAAAGACCTCCTTATTTACCTGAGAACTCACATGAATCTCTCAGTCAGTAAGCTGGTGGGACTCTGATAAGGACATAGTGACATGTGCCATCTATTTATCTGTCTGTTCTATTTGGTTCAGATGAGGCAGTTTTGAGTAAAAATATACAGAATAGAGATAGAGATAATGTTCAATGAACATTCATGTTAATTCCATTACAAATCAAGTAGTCAATTAGGTGAATATATTAACAATATTTGTGGTCTGGTGAGATGGCTCAGTGGTTACGATCACTGACTGGTCTTCCTAAGGTCATGAGTTCAAATTCTACAACCACATGGTGGCTCACAACCATCCATAATGAGAAACAAATAAAAAAAAAAAAAACCTATGGGCCAGAGCAGGCGGGAGAAAGGAAGGGAAAAAAGAAACAATATTTGTGGTTCACTTATGTATGTTTTCTTAAGATATAGGCATGATGTGTTCCCTGCCAGTCAGGCAACTCTGTGTATAACCCATATTGACTAAAGACTTGGTATCTTCTTGTTGCAGTGAATTAGTTAAACTTCTTTGGCTCCCAACAGGTTGAACAAATGCGGCACCCACAGGAAACGCTCTCTGGATTTGTGAATGGAAGCTAATTTGATATGCCTTGACTAGCTCAATGGCTGGGCATTTCTAATCTTCCCTGAAACTAGCATACATTTACATTTTGTATTCCCGGCTTAACACCTTCTAAGTCTACATTTTATCTTTGCTGCCCTGTTACCTGTTGGGAAGCTCCCCTCCCACCACAGAGCCACTTCCTTCTCTACCTACATTGCTCAATGCTTTCTCTATTGCACCTCTTAAAACTGATACCTCTCCCTCTGAGTCATGGTGATTCTCCCCCTCCTTTCCTCTCTTCGGGTCCCTTGCCCTCACAATCTAAAAAGTCCCTCCCCATCTCCTTGCCCAGTCATTGGCAATTTTTTATTATCACTTGAAGGCAGCTGGGAGCAGAAGCTCTCAGGTCTAGAAGTGTGGCTTTTGGTAGGAGAAATAAGACAAAGCGTTAGAACCAAGTCCCAGCATCTTCCCACCAAAATTATACCAAAAGTTCAGGCATTAGAATTATGTGTCACCATGTCTTGGTGTTTTGATATTGCTGTTGTGGTAATTAAACTGAAGACTAATATTCTCTCAAAACAAACACTGAATTGTGTGTGTGTGTGTGTGTGTGTGTGTGTGTGTGTGAGTATGTGAGTTTAAGGTCATTCCTTAGCTTGGTATGTTTGCTCAGACTTCTCACTCCAACATTCAAGAGACAGTAGCAAACAGAGACCAAGGTCAAGACCAGCTACACTGAGATCTTTTCTCACAAGCCAAGGACTAGAAATCTAACTTTAGTAGTGTAGTGTGTTTACTGCCTTAGTTGCATTCCTCAGAAACAGAGAAACACACTCTCTATCTCTCTCTGTTTCTCTCTGTGTCTCTCTATCTCTGTTTCTCTCTCTCTCTCTCTCTCTCTCTCTCTCTCTCTCTCTCTCACACACACACACACACACACACACACACACACACATGGGGTGGAGGCATGAATACATACATGCATGTATGCACATAAAGTTCTTTCAACTGCTGAATGCTTGGGTCATGTGTTCAAGATAAAAGCTCAGAGATGAAGGATTTGTAATAAGAATAAAAACACATTATATTAACTGAGGATTGCTCAGGATTTTGGGAGATTCAGATGAAGAATGGCTCCAAAGAATAGCAAATGATTACCAGGTTGTTAGACAACATCCACTCCAGCCTTCTGGGAGAACAGGTATCCTTTCCTTCCTTTGAAGAATAAAACCCGGGTGTTTAACAGTCCTGGTTTCTAGTACTTTCTGTAAGCTCTGCACTCTACAGACAACAGTGCATTCCCTCTAACTGACGGGAGACCACTGCTTGCTACCTCACTTTGCATGCTGGGAGATACTTGAGTTTGTTGTATGTAATTCAGAACAGATGGCAGAATTCTTTAACAATTTCTCCTAATAATTTCATCCACAGCAGCCTGATTGTACTGTTTCAGAGGCATGTGTAAGCTATCAAAATATTATTGTCATTTTTTGCCTGCTCATTATTTAATAATGAGCTCTTGGTTTGAAATCACAAAGAGACGTATGTGAAGAATTTAAAGTGCACACCACATCATAGCATGCGGAAAAGGAAACACAGCTGTGTTCACAATTGGAGTCTGAAGTAGATTTCTGTCTCATTTTTTTCCTTTTCTTTCTCTTTTGTGTTTTTCCTTTCTAAAAGATGAATTTCCAAAGTGCCACTATTTTAGAAATGTGCTATATAGTAGCAGTTAAGTAAATACCTAGATGTTAATACACAGAAAACTATTGAAATTATTAGTTTCTCTATAAATCACACAAACAAATCTGGAACATACATTTTTCCATTTTATAGAACATTGATAATTTTGTCATAATGCTTCAAATCACCTGTATTGGAAATACTGCTTCAATTCAAGAAAGGCTCATATTGCTTTGTATATGAGGTTTAGAGAGTGATGGATTTCATTTACATTTAATTATACAAAAATTGAACTTGTCTGTAGATTCTTATTCTATGAATCTATACTTTGTGTGACTACACTCACTGATAGAGTATTAGGCTTTACGACTGATGCTCCTCTTCCACTCCACTTATTGCCTGTATTTTCCTAGAGTACTGCAGTTCTCAATGTCACACAAACTTTGACCAAAATTCTATCTACTGTAAACATCATAACCCATTTTTGCTGATAGGCACTGACACTCAGGAGTTTCCATGTTAACCCACTTACCTTGGTGCTCAATGCTTTGTATGATTTATAAAAGTATAGCTAGGAGCATGTAGGAGACAAAGTTGATCCCTTAAGCTCTGTTGTGGAGAAATGAGCCTGAGACAGCACCATATTTAATGTCACGGAGCCAGTATCCATTAGCCCATGATGCTGTTACCTTTCATTTTCCAGGTTTCCAGTGTCAATGATAATATAGATCTCTCCCCTTTTAAAGACTCAGACCATCACCATTACCATGGCTACATGAGAGTAGTTTCTGGAACACAGTAAAAATCTCCTGCCATTTTCAATGCTTACTGTGTACTCATTGGTGGTGGTTGGTGTCCTTACTAGGGAAGCAGGTGTGTATTTTAAAAACATTGAAGATTGAAGATCATGTCCAATGAAACTCTGTGCCTCTTCAGCGATCTGGAGTTTCTGTGTTCAGATGTGTGTGATCCACAGCCTTTATGCTATTACTCACTATACTGAGGTCCAAGGAGTCCTCACTCCTGGTCCAAATAGCCAAAGCTATTGCTAGTAGCTTCCCTACCTATTTTTACTTTAAATTGGTCAATTTAAATACTCAACTTCTCTTTGATAAAGTGGTCATTTGGGGACCTTGTGCTGTGTTCGGGATCACTTGGTTTTCAGCTGTTGATTTTAAAGCTGGTGCTTTAACCTGTGACCTTGCACTTGTTGGGTAAAGACTGCCAGAACAATATATTCCGTAATACTTTTCCCCCCATGATATAGCCTGCTTGGATGTCCTTGAATTTACTGTGTTTCTCAGGAAGGTCATGAAGTTTCATTGAGTCCCATACTTGGCATGGGGCTGGGATCACAGGCCTGTGTGTGTTTTATTGCATTGATTAGGGATAAAAATTGATAGTCATAATAAAGCTAATTATAACTTAGTTATAACATAATTAATAACTTAATTATAACATAGTTAATTATTAGCAGTGATCTAAATGTTATCCATGTGCCCTGTTCTTTACAAAATTGTAAAGGTGCTGTTATTATCAACTCTCACTATCAATGAGGAAATCAGTGTAAGAAATCTAAGAGACCCTTCAAAATGTCATTCTGTGAGTTGTAATGTGGGTATTTCGAGCTTTTTTCTTCATATGCACTTATCAGTAAGTATGTACCATGTATGTTCTTTTGTGACTGGGTTACCTCACTCAGGATGATATTTTCTAATTCCATCCATTTGCTTGCAAATTTCATGAAGTCATTGTTTTTAATAGCTGGGTAGTATTTCTTTATGTAAATATACCACATTTTCTGGAGTTAGGGGAAGGACAGAAGGAGCTGAAGGGGTTTGCAACCCCATAGGAAGAACAGCAATATTAACCAACCAGACTTCCCAGAGCTCCCAAGGACTAAACTATCAACCAAAGATTATTCATATACAGATCCACGGCTCCAGCCACATATGTAGCATCAGGTGTCAATGGGAGGGGGCCCTTGCTCCTATGAAAGCTTGATGTCACAGTATAAGGAAATGCTGGGCCGGTGAGGCAGGAATGGATGAGTGGGTGGGGGAACACCCTCATAGAAGCAGGGGTGATTTGCAGAGGGGAAACCGGAAAGGGATACAACATTTGAAATGTAAATAAATAAATTAACCAATAAAAATAAAAAAATTAAAAAGGTCATTCTGAGCAACACAACATTTTATGTTATTTTGTATTAGAAAACATAAAATTGCATAGAGATGGAAATACCTTAGGTCATGGCTACACATCTCATTGGGGTTTTATGTGCCTTAAGTGATTGTGAATAAGTTGTCATTTAGAACATTCATGATGAAAGAGGCATTAAATCTATGTGAAATTTCAACTAAAGTGTGCTGATTTTTTGTGGTGTTACAGGTAAGGAGTCCCATGTCTGACTCTTGGCCCATATATGTGTGTGTATATATATATATATATATATATATATATATATATATATATGTGTGTGTGTGTGTGTGTGTGTGTGTGTGTGTGTGTGTGTGAATTCATTGTGCCTCTTATGTTTCTTACTCTTTCATGAATCCTTAGTATTGGATTATGTCATCGGATAGTGGAGACTTCCCATATTTATGCTAATTTTATTGTCCTCCTAGTATCCTGTGTGCCTTTCAGCATATGATGTAGTTATGTAGATAATGCAGCAGACTAATTAATTACCAGTTTAAACTAGGGAAGGTTTGAGTTAACCATTTTCCACTCAATTGACTGGCAGTCAATAGTTGGCATTCCCTAGGGAGTGGAGGAGTGGCATCCCCTTGATTCCTGTTTATAAAGCCAGGTTTTAATGGTTTTATTAAAAATGTTAATTATACCGTAAGTTTCACATTTTATTTTCAAGAGTCAATAGTTATTCAGTAAATCGAAGTTTTTCTGGGAAGCAGTCATAAAAAATTATGGCATCAATTTGATATGTCAGTGGATTAAGGTGAGAATTCAATTCACACATAGTTAAAAAATATATATATAGTCCCTCACTGGAGAAGATAGTAAAGTAAACATCCTGATGGAGGAAAAGTGCCCCCTCCACCTCCGACTTACATGAGGACCCTGAGTTCTAGTTAATACTGTGTGTCCTTCATGTCTTTGGACATCCAATTTTAATCAATTTTGACCGTCAATATTAATGTTTTGATAGTTCATGAAATAACAGAGATTAAAAGAATAAATTCAACACATATTTGCATTTAGACTCTCTCTCTCTCTCTCTCTCTCTCTCTCTCTCTCTCTGTGTGTGTGTGTGTGTGTATGTGTGTGTGTGTGTGTGTGTGTGTGTGTGTGTGTGTAAAATCGTGCAGGTTTGGGGGCAGGCAGCAGTGTGCTTCAGGCTTCTTTGTCAGGTGCTCTCTGCAGTTTCAGAGGTAGGATTTTTTTCACTGGACCTGACACTCGCTGGTGCAACTTGTGTGGACAGTGAACACCAGGGATCTTACAGCACCCAGGTTCAGAGAGTACAGATATTTTTATACTGCACCAGCTTTTGTGGATTGGTTTTAGGTCATCAAGTTGCACATGCTGCAAGAAGAGTGAAGCTCATCTGATGAGGGTCGACAGATGCTCTGATTTATGGGCATAAATAATAATAATAATAATAATAATAATAATAATAATAATACACTGAGAATCTTTATAGTTTTTTGTCCATTAATTAGAACAATAATGGTAGGTTCTCCACTTGGTCCTCTTAGCTCTTTAGGCACAGTTTTGTAACTGGTTCGGTCATCACTGGTCAGCTACATGCCTGAGAGTTTCATGATTTGTATGTTATTTATTTTTATTCTGAATTATATAGTAGAGAGTCTCGTTCTCTCGAATGTTTTCCCTTCTTCATTCTATTGTCTGTTTGGAGGCTCCAGGGTGCTAGAGTATCTACTTGGCACTCCATCTCTCTTAATTCTGATTTTAAAAATTTCATGATCTTTGATATGGCAATGAACTTTGGATAATTTTCTTTCTGTATATGTGTCTCTTGGAGTGTTTAATATATATAGATTGATCCATCATCAAATACAAACTTTCTTTCACCAGCTTTAGGTTTTTTTTTTCTTTCTAAAAATCCTAACCCCAGCTTTGTTCTTGTTAACATTCCTTGCTGTATGTCATATCTTCAGCCTTCTTTTTTCTTTTCTTTATCTTGATCTATATCTCTTCATTTTATGTGCATTTTATGTGCATTATGATAAAACATGCAGATAACATGTAGATAATGCCCTATATGAGGGCATCAAGATCCTCTGGGACTGGAGTTCTAGACAGTTGTAAATTATTATGTGTTATGGGAATTGGACCCAGATCCCTGGAAGAGCAGCCTGTGCTCTTAGCCTCTGACCCTTCCCTACAGACCCTTCACCTAAAGTTTCACTTAGAACTTTATAGGACACATTTATTACATATTTTTACTGATAATTTCAAGACCTAAATACTGGTATGCATATGTCATTTTTTTAAAACACATATGCTGCAGCTTATTTAAAAATGTTAATAGTTAATTTTATTTGATCTTTCTGTGCCCAGATATATTATTTTACTTGTTATGTTCCTGTAAATTTATTAAAAATTATATATGCAATTTTTCTATGCTTTAGGTGATAAAATTTCTAATCATTCATAACTGATGATGCACATTTGGATAATTTATTTTAATTTTTGTATTTCAAAAGACAATATTTGCTTCTTACTAATTAAGCAGATTATAGAGAATTTATATAATAATGCTACTACTAGTGATTATTATCAAAATAGCTTAAGAATAATCATCACATGATAATTATGTTTGCATGCATAACTGATTCTCTTCTTTGATGTATCCTTTTTACTAATACTCCTTTATAGATTAGGAAGAAGAACACAAAAATCCACTTGCTGAATAATGATTGTTGACGTCAGATTTCATATGCCAAGAACATGAGGGATTATAATAAAATCTGCAAATTCATTAACTTGACATTAAAATGACTGGGTTTGCCCTTTTTTCAAGTTACAGAAAATGCTACAATTATCAATAATGAAAGAAAAGCACTTTCCACTCCCAGGTCATTTTTTTTCTAACATAAATTGAATTTTAATGAATAAATCATTTTTTCTCTTGTATTTCATAGTATCCATCTACATGGTATGAATTTCATTGGGTTGTCAATAGCTCTACTTTGGATCTCTTTCTATCTTCATTATCATTTACTATTATTATTATTATTATTATTATTATTATTATTATTTTCTCATAAAATACAGCCTTCTCCATTCCCTCCTCACAGTCTCCCTTTATGTCCCTTCTCCTCCAGATCTTCTGCTCCTCCATTTCCCTTCAGAAAAGATCAGGGACTTATTTTTAAATTTTATTTCATTAAAAGAGATTTAATAATTTAAAAAATTTTAAGAATTCCATACAATGTATTTTAGCAAACATTCATCACTTGGTAACTCATCCTGGATTCAACCCACCTCCCGACCCATCTATGTAGTAATTCTCAGTTCTCTTCCTCTCCCATCTTCTCTCATTCATCTAGTTAAGTTGTTTTAGCTAGCTCTTCTCTGGTTTGGGGCTTGGCCGAAGTGTAGTCGAGGGTCCAGTGATCACAGCATCCACAATAACTGGCTTTCTCTCTCACAGCATTTATCAGATGCTCCTTAAGGAAAGGAGGGATAAAATGCTTACCATACCCCTTGCTGAAATTCTGTTTGTCTTGAGTTCATTCATATGTGCACCTATCTGTTCTGTTGTGTCCAAAAAATAGTTTCTTTAAAGTTACTCCCACCTCTGGCTCTTGAAATAATTCTCCCCCAAAAAGATCTCTGAGAGCTTGGGGCAGCAAGGTGAGACTTAGGTGCCCCACTTCTGTCTGAGCAGTCTCTAGACTTTTCTTGACTAGTTGGGGGATCTCTGTGTCACTTGCCATCTTCTGCTAGGAGAAAACTGCCTAATGAGAAATGAGAGACGCTTAGCTTTGTGAGTGTCTTAGTTAATTGTCTATGGTTGTGAAGAGACCCTGTGGCCAAGGTAACTTACAAAAGAAAGTACTTCATTGGGGACTCTGGTAAGTCTCAGAGGCTAAGTCCATACCAACCATGCAGCCCGCAAGGCAGCAGGCATAGCATAGCAGGCATGGTGCTGACACAATATTGGAGAACTTACATATTTAAGTTGAGAGAGAGAGAGAGAGAGAGAGAGAGAGAGAGAGAGAGAGAGAGAGAGAGAGAGAGAATACTAACTGAGAATGAGAATGGTGTGGGCTTTTAACACCCAATCAATTGATATACCTCCTCCAACAAGACCATGATTCCCTAACTTTTAAATAGTTGTACCAAATGGGGACCGAGCATTCCCATTTGTTGAGGCATTAAGCCTCAATAGGACCAAGGACCTCCCATTGATGCCAGATATGGCCATCCTCTGCTACATATGTAGTTGGAGACATGGATCACTCTATGTATATACTCTTTGGGAGGTGGTTTAGTCCTTGGGAGCTCTGTGTGGTCTGGTTCGTTGATATCATTTTTCCCCTTCAGCTCCTTCAGTCCTTCCTTTAACTCTTCTATTGGGATTCCCAGGCTCAGTCCAATGTTTGGCTGTATCTACATCTGTATTAGTCAGATGCGAGAAGAATTTCTCAGGGGACTAAGAGGCAGTGGACTATAAGAAGAAGCCTGGTAAGGTCGATCTAAAGGCTTACAAGCCTCGGAGACCCTGAAGGGATGGTCGGAGCTTTGCCTGCTCCCAACCCAGCCACAGCCCCTGCAGAAAGATTTGTGTTCATCAGTCACTTAAGGGCATTGCCCCAAGCCCTTCCACACGTAGATGAGGCAGCTAACATCTCAGACCAAGACAACAGGAAAGAGACATAGCCACAATCAAGTAGGCTCAAAACAGAGTTCTCTGTGCTAATGAGGTACCTAGAGGTCCAGAATATGTAGCCAAAAAGCTTTTCCAGACATTCCTCCCAGCAAAAGGTATTTAACCTCAGGCCCACTCTGAGAAGAGGGAGTATGGTTTTAAGCATCCATTTTCCTCCATGACAATAATAAACTGTTTGGAACCATAGACTGCATCTTTTCTTGGAGTTCTACTGTGGGAAGTTATTGAGAAGGCGTTTGCCTACAGAACTGCAGTCTTGTCTCCCATAGAAGGCCTCTCCACACTCCCAGACACAACCACCACCAAGCCTGCCACCATCAAGCCAAGGACTATCACCTCTGGTACTAGCCAGAGCTCCTCTTTCTCACCAGCTCTGGTCTGGATGCTGCCCCCAACCCTCTGGCCTCTACTCCGTTCTCTGCTCTTCTGCAAATTCCAGCAGCACCTGGATGTCCAAGAGCCTGAGAATCCAGTGGCCCCAAGTGTCTGGATGGTCTTCCCTTCAGTGGCTGCTCCATTTTTCATTCCTGCCTTTCCTTTAAACAGGAACAATTATGGGTTTAAAATCTTGAGATGGGTGGGTGGCCCCATTCCTCAACTGGGGGCTGTGCCTATCTACTGGAGGTGGTCTTCAGGTTCTCTCTCTCTCATTTTTGGGTATTTTGGCTAATGTTATCCCTGTTGGGTCCTCGGAGACTCTTGCTTCCCTGGTGTCTGGGACTTTCTTGTCACGACCCTAGTTCCACATCCCTCAGTGCTATAAATTTTTATTCAATTTCCTGCTCCTCTGTACTTCTCTCCTGTCCCTTCTTAACATCACAAAGAGTAAAGCAATAACTCATTAATGAGTTCTTGAATTCTATGTACATTAAACAGGATAATGAGAGGTTCTTGCCCATGGCTTTTTGCCTATTTATTACCCACAGGTTCTTGGCCTTTTTAACAATGTCAGGTTTGAGGTTCCTCTTTTTGAATGAGCCTTAGCATCTGCTCAGAGGGTGGTTAGCTGTTGCTTTGTTAGCTTATTGTCGAGGGTGAGAAGTAGGGTAGAGAACAATACCAAGAACAAGTTCTCTCCTTCCTCTGTGCAGATCCCAGGGCTCAAACCTGGGTCTTCAGGCCTGTCAACAAGGTCCTATACTTGCCAAGGTATTCCCCAAACCTAATTATGTTTTTGCCTCGATAATGATTCTGCATTCATAATTTTGTTGAAGACTTAGACATAATCCCAAAGATTATTTCAAGACAGAATGCAAACAACTGGAAGGACCTAGGTAAAATCGTCTTCTGTATCTGGCATACTCATTTGCTTATAAACATAAAATATATGGCCACCTGTACAAGACCAGTATAAGACTACCTTACTGTACCCTCTGTCTGCTGGGTTTGCAAGCATGTCAGCGGGAAGAGGGGATGGAGGGAGAAGGCCTTCCTTGGGAGTCTTAGGCAAGGCTCTTTTGTGAAAGTCCTTCCTGGCAGTGATCCTTAATGAGGTAGCTCTCTGAGACAATCCTTGCTTATTCATATTGCTTTATTTAGTTGTTGATGTAAAAAATGTATATTTGGGGGAGGAGAGGACCAGGAATAACATATCTTTTGGGAGAAGAAATGCCCGGGAAGGTAACCTCATTTTCTGACTGGTCAAGGCTCCCTAGATACCTCATGAGCATGGGGAAGAACTCTGGGTGTTATGCTGTGTTATTGAGTGCCCGTGGCCCTCAGTGGGGTGTGATGGTTATCTGTCCCAGAGCAGGTAGAGACAGGTGGGAACAGATCCACTCCTGCCATTCTCAGATCTCCAAGATTCCCCGGGTTTGAGCGCATTCAGCCTCACCAGTTATTATGCCTGCTGGTAGTGTGGACCCACGTGCTGTTCAAAGATCAACCCAGGAGGTACATCTGGGAGCAGTTAAGATATGGCATGGTGGAATATCTTCAAAATGAAATGGATCCGATCTTATTTTGAGAACAGCATATGAGCTACTAAAAGTTGTCATTAAGCATATATTTGGTAGTAAATAATGCAGAATTGATTGATTGTTCAATATGAAAGAGATCCATCAAGGATAATTAAATGAAGATTAACTGCATATTCAATAATGATTTTTTCATTAGATTATTTTAAAGGAATGCTCTGAGATACCTTTGTTGCTATAGTTATTCAACAATTGAGCATAGTTTGTTATGGATGGATAGGGAGATAAAACAACAAGAGATACTATGACTTCTTTGTTACATATAGTCTATATCAATGAATGTAATATTAGCTTAGGAGTTTTCCCAAAGTAACTAATTACTTTCAATCACAATGGCTTTAAGGCTCAGTGCAGCAGTGTAGGGGAATACCAGGATAGGTAAAAGGGGAAGGGGGTGATTGGGGAACAGGTGGAGGGAAGAGAGCTTATGGACTTTTGGGAAGGGGCGGATCCAGGAAAGAGGATATCATTTGAAATGTAAATAAATAATATAGCGAATAGAAAAAGTATGTGAAACTCAATGTTAAATTAATGTCATCTTTCATATCATCAAACAAAATTAAGATCTGAAGTTAAGTTTCCCTTGTAAAAATAGTATTTCTTTCTGAGATCCCATACATATATTTAATGCTGTTTGACCAAATTCACACACACACACACACACACACACACACACACACCCTAACAGCTATCTGGTACCTGGTACCACACAATTGATTGTATTTTATGCCCTTTCTTTGAGACCCTTTGATCAGTGTTTCCAGAGATAACTTCTAATATATATATGTATATATATATATACATATATATACATATATGTGTGTGTGTGTGTGTGTGTGTGTGTGTGTGTGTGTGTGTGTAGTCAACTTAATAGCTTGATCTCATTAAGATTATGCTCCCTCACTGAAATTTGTGTTGCTTCAGACCTGATTTTAGGGTTTTATGTTTTTTCCTCCTGAACAATTTCTAGTAGACACTTCAGAGGATTGATCTCATATAGCCAAATTTTAAATTTTAAAATACTTTTTCTGAGATATTAACCATTTATAACATAATGTCACTGTAAGAGGCCTTGCTGTAAACACATACACAATTATAAGACCTTCAGTTTTATAACATCCAATTACAGATTTCGGTTCACAGAGAATATTGCCACAAATTATGGGTTTATTAGTGACCTTTAAACTGTAACCAGATTACTGACCCATTAACTCACTAATTGTGGTGAAACTTAATTTACATGTTATTTAAGGACTTTGTCTGAAGCATCGTACTGGTTCTTGTATTTCACTCATCATTTAATTTGTTTCCCCAAAGTAAGGTGGCAAAAGCACTGTAGGCTGTTGAGGGATAGACAAAACCAACCAGCCAAGTGAAGAGAAACAAAGTCCCATCAGGGATAGAGTGGCAGCTGGTATTGCAGACAACAAGGGTTCCTTTCTGTTTTAGTTTATATATTAATTATATATTGATTACCATAATCCTGTTAAATTTTAGGCTATTTTAACAGCACCCATTTTTCCTGGTATGCTCTATGGCATCCTTCAGAGAAGAAAGGGGCACTGTGTTTCTTCCCGTTTTAATGCTCAGCCCTATCAGTGGTGGTATTGACTATGGAATCAGTAGAACCAAGATGTCTGTCTGAATCAGGGTCTGCTATGGCAGACTTTGTAAGCGGAGAGAGGAGCCATACACAGGAAGTACGTGTAGGAAGTAGGAGGGAGAAAGCTGGCACCATTGCTGAGACCAGAGGGAATACAACCCTGCTCAATGGTATACACCTGGGGAAGTTTCCCTTTTTCTTTTATGACGTTTCTATTTTTTGTTTAATTGTTTCTGTGGGTGTGCAAATATGACTACATATGAGACACAGACCTTACAGCAGGAAGGAGTTACTTTGCTCTTTGCTTTTTTCCCCCACCTAATTATTTAATTTACTTTTCTGGATTTTTAAGCACATTTAATTAAAATAAAATTACACCATCTCTCCTTTCCCTTTCCTGTATTCAGCTCTCCCTAGGGACCTTGTGTTTCTTTCTGTTTGTCACCGCCAAATTTTTTCCCATGACCCTGTGTGTGAGTCTGTGTGGAGGCTGTGAGAGGCCATTGGATGAAGCTGTGAAAGTCAACCTTAAGTTGCATTGGAGCCCTTTTCAACGGCCCTCATCCCAGGGTCCCCTATACCAGGCTAGGGTGGTCTGTGACAGCTCCTGGTTTTGTTTTTTGTTGTCGTTGTTGTTGTTGTTGATTTGTTGTTGTTGTTGTTGTTGTTTTTGAAACCTCAAAGCTTTCCCCCAGGGATATACCTCCTCTAAAAAAGGCCACACCTCCTAATCTTTATCAAACAGTTCTACTAACTGGGGACCAAGCATTCAAACATATGAGCCTATAAGGCCCATCTCATTCAGATCACCAAATTCCATTCCCAGACACCCATAGGCTCATGGTGATACCTTGATGAAAAATGCATTTAACCCAACTTCAAAGGTCTACATAGTCCTTCACAGTCTCATTAAACTTTGAAAAGCCCTAAGTCTCTTCAGATACTCAAGAAAAGTCATAATTGTACCCTTCCATAAACTCAAAAACAAAAAACACTTGACTCCAATATACAATGGTACAATATCATTACAAAAGTGAGAAATGGAGACATGGAAAACACTGTACTGAAGAAAAGGCCAAAATCCAGCAGGGCAGCCTCCAAATTCCGAACAAGTATGCCTGGTTTCAGAGGGCATAGATGACTCTCTGCTCCAGGCCTTGTTGCTTTCAACTCACTTCTCTCTCATGGTCTTGTTCCATTCCCTATGTAGATTGAGCTGTCCTTGGTAGATATTCCATGGCTCTGTTTCCTCTAACAACTTGTCTCCAATGAATCTTAGGGTTCGCTTTCACAGCTTCATCCAATGGCCTCTCAGAGCCTCCATACAGAGACTGCATCTCACACACACGCGCACACACACACCACACACCTGCTCATACTTGATATTCATGCACACACACATAAACACACACACACACAGCCTTTCCTTGGTGCCTCTTAGGAACAGAGAGGGAAGATTGGCCCCTTTACTTACACATATGCTATAATTCTAAAGCCAGAACCACACAACTGTGCATCATGTTTAAACACAGCCCAACCCTCATGTATTGCATTTGCAAATGTTTTTTCTTTGCAATTTCTTTTCAGTAGCATAAAATTCTCTTTCCTCTTAGTAGACCTGTTTAGCTGGATGGAGTTTTGCCCTGACGGTACACCTCCCTCTGTTCCATTGGATAGAGTGCTCTACAGCATACTATTCAGCTATAAAGGAAACAGAAATCATGGAATTTGTGGGAAAACTAATGGAACTAGGAAAGATCTCATTGGGTGAGGTGAACTCGACCCAGAAAGACAAATGTATGTTTTGTATGTATGAGCCTTGGAGGTTTCTCACTTTAGACCATCAGAAGTTATTCATGTCCTAGTGTAACAGCCGGAACCCAGGAAGTAAAAGAGGGACAATTCATAATAGGGTGTGGGGGCAATAGGGAAAAAGTAGCGAGCATGTGATCTGATGGTAGAAATGAAAAAAAAACAGAGGGGGGGAGTTATAACTAGGGAGGGGAGAAGAAGGTATATACAGAAGAAGGGAAGTGTTAAAATAATACTAAGGACATTTTAAGTCATAAGGAAAACTATCTACCTCAAAATACCTATGGTGTATATACAGCATATGTATATACATACATAGTTTTAAATGGAATTTTGCATTCTGGGCTTACAATGCTTTCTTCAAGAGGCTCCAGCCCACTCCCCAAATTAACCAAGCATCAGCACCAGGCATAAGAAATTTTTTGAGTCATTGATCAGAGTTGTTCTTGATACTCCCAAACATTATATTCTATTGCTGTTGCCTTTGGTTACCTTCAGATTTGGAGGGTAACTCCAATTACTGAAGATACCATGCACCTCACACACAGGACCCAGAGGGCCTTGAGCTCAAACTGAGTGAAAGGCTTCTTCCCTGAGGAATAGTGTTTATGACATTAGAGGGCAGCATTCAAGTTTCCAAGGCAGAGAAGCAAACAACAGCTCTCCTCTATGATGCCAGTGAAGCCCAGTGCCCAGCATGCCATGATGACCTGGATGGTGCAGCAGTGGCACACATGGCTTGCCAGTAACCAATCACTCTCTGATTGGACTTAGGACCCTCTCACCAAGAGGAAAATAATGCCTGATTCAGGAAACCTAGCCAGAGCTGGTGAAGTCAACGTCCCTGGAGACTTTACAGCCAGCATACCTTGCTTTCCAAAGCTGCCTCTTAATATCATTTGAGCTCTATTACAAAGGAACTTTCTTTTAATATCTCAGCCTGTAGATTGATCAGTGTGAAATCTACAATTTAAAGAAACAATTTACTGCGCATACTATCGTGAATTCCTTTTCCACATTGTCTAAAATGTCCGATTTTGATTCCCTGATTTTCTGTCAGCATGGTATTCCATTGTTGTGTTACCATGTTCTCTTAATGTGTCCATCAGGTGACAGACATTCAACCTTTTCTATTTCTCACTCTCGTGAAAAGTGCCGCAATGAAAACCAGGAGTAGAAGTATTTCCTCCTTCACATACTGATTTAATTCTCTCTGAATATATACCCAGCATTTTAGCTCCCATCCATTGATTAGTTAGTGAGTTGATTATTTCTGGGTTTTGTGTGTTCTGTATTTGTGTTTGTAAATAACATGAACATGCACATCTATATAGGTAAACATGAATATACAGGTTAGAGAATAATGCCAAGTTCTTCCTTTGTTCTACCTGGAGCTCACTGATAGAGGTAAAAGCTGATTGGCTGGTGATCTCCACAGATCAGTTTTTCTCCAGCACCTACACCCAGCACTGAGGTTGTAGATGTGTACTATTGTACCTGGCCTTTATATGAGTTTTCAGGATCCAGCCTCAGATTCTCATGATTAGAACAGTGGCTTTACCTCTTTACTCATGGAACGCTCTCCCCAGTCCAAGTTGTAGTTTTATGAGAGGTTTCTATAATTGACTTGTTACTTCAGTATCACCAAAACCCTTTGGCTAGTCATTTGTTATCTAGTTTGAGTTGGCTGTGTGAATTAGATACAATGTGGGAAATAATGAAAGTATTATAATATTAAAACACACAATAATAATTATAATTTTTTAAAATGTTTATTTACACTTCAAATGTTGTCCCCCTTCCCAGTTCCCCCTTCAAACTCCTCATCCTCTCCCCCCTCCCTTTTGCCTTTAAGAGGGTGCTCCCCCACCCATCTACCCATTCCTGCTTACGGCTCTAGCATCCTCTTTGCTGAGACATCAAGCCCCCACATGACCAAGGTCCTCCCCTTCCACTAATGTTAGATAAGACAATCCTCTGCTCCATCTGTAGCTGGAGCCATGGCCCCATCCTTGTATACTCTTGATTGGTAGTTTAATCTCTGGGGGTTCCACTTAATTGATAGTGTTGTTCCTCCTGTAGGGTCACAATCTCCATCAGCTCCTCAGTCTTTCCCCTAATTCCTCCATTGGAGTCAGATGTTTGGCTGTGAGCATCTGCATCTGTATTATTTAGGCGCAGGCAGAGTCTCTCAGAGAAAAGCTACACCAGGCTCCTGTCAGCAAGCATTTCTCAGCATCAGCAATACTGATGGAGCTGATGTCTACAGATGAGATGGATCCAAAGGAGTGGTGGTCTCCGAATGGCCTTTCTTTCAGTCTCTGCTCTACATTTTTTTTGTCCCTGCATTTCCTTTAGACAAGAACAATTAAGAAAATGGTAATTCCATGTACACGTAAAAGCAAGATGCAGTTATAGCTTATAAAGGGAAGGGACATACTGCAGTCTTCATTAAATGGTAACAACATGCTTTCTAATTACAATTATACATGGCCAAGTGTTAAGCTGTTCAAGTACCTATTACGTACTACACACATAGTGGGTAATTTAACACATTTAACATTCAGTGAGGATGGAAATTTGATTGCAAGTTTTCTTCAGAGCATTGTTTGCTTGTTAAGGTAGAAGTAAGGTGATGTCCATAGAAACTTCAAAACATACTTGAGACTCTTCTCATTGGTGCAAAGCATGTTAGCTTGACATTATAGGGAAATGAACAGTGGAGACTGTTGGGTAGACAGTGAGTTAGTGTCAATGAGACACATCGTTCTCTAGACTAATATAGCAGTTCCCTTATATCCACTACGGAAAAACCTCAAAATAATATAAAAAACTATAACACCTTAGTGAAAGAAATAATTTTAGTCATATTATTAATGTATATGGGTAAGGAGGGTAGCTAAAAGGAAATGAGAAAAATAAGTCATAAGTAGTGTACACTTTTGAAATATGTCAAACACCAGTATTTATAAGATTCAATTAAAATACAAGTGTCCATATATGTACAAATGCTAATATAAGGTAGAGTTATAAGATGAGCTCACTGTGTTATGTATGATTTGAGGTTAGAAAACATGAAGGAACAGATTCATATTAATCTTGCAAATGAACTAAAATAGAATTAACATTACCTTTATCTCACTCTTTTATTTCTTCAAACTAAAATTCTGGATGTGGTTTTAGAAATCACAAACAAAGAAAAGACAAGTGGAAATCAGTATGGCGGTTCCTCAGAAAACTGGACGTGATACTTCCGGAGGACCCAGCCATACCACTCCTGGGAATATACCCAGAAGATTCCCCAGCATGCAATAAGGATATATGCTCCACTATGTTCATAGCAGCCTTATATATAATAGCCAGAAGCTGGAAAGAACCCAGATGTCCCTCAACAGAGGAATGGATACAAAAAAAATGTGGTATATACACACAATGGAGTACTATTCAGCCATTAGAAACAATGAATTCATGAAATTCTTAGAGAAATGGATGGAGCTGGAGAACGTCATACTAAGTGAGGTAACCCAGTCTCAAAAGAATACCCATGGTATGCAGTCACTGATAAGTGGATATTAGCCTAGAATCTTGGAACACCAAAGACATAAATCACATACCAAGTGATGTCTCACAAGAAGAAAAGAGTGGACACTGGTGCTAGAATGGACCAAAGCATCATTGTGGGGGAGTACAAGAACAGTGAGGTGGGAGGGGGTGGATGAGGGAGCAGGGAGAGGGAAAAGGGCATGTGGGATCTTTGGGGGTGGGGAACCAGAAAAAGGGAAATGAATTGTAAATATAGAATATATCCAATAAAAAAAAAAGAAAAAACAAGTGGACAATGAGTGTTAAGAGGACTCCAGAGACGAAGACTGCGAGAATCCACTCCTATGCTGCTATCCAGGTGTTGAGACTGAAACCACGTCCTGAAGAATGTAACCAATGGAGATTGCTGGCTAGACAGTGAGCAGTGAAAGCATCTTACAACAACATGGCTCCCTTCCTGAGAGGGAGCTTTCTATCTTTCGGGGACTTTGCCAAGAGTTTTTTAAAAAGAGAACCGGAATTAGCAACTGAATGTGTTTTGTCAATGAACTGTGTTTTCAAATGCTACATTAAGTATTCATGGAATGAATTAGTGCAAATGATTCTTCCTTTAAAATTGTCTAAACTGCAGTCTTGACTTTTTAAAATTTCATTAATGGTCTCTAGAATGCTATGAATTTTTGAAGAAATTCATTAATTAAGTTTGAATTTAAACATATGGAGATGAAAATACATTTCATTTTTAGTACTTCTGTAAGCACAGTGATTACACTGATGTTTATATCTATAATTTCATCATAAATTTATGACTGCCTCAACATCAGATTGAGTTCCTTTGATGAACAGAATACTAATCTTTTAATTCCACCTGGTATTGAGATCCAAATTTGCCTAAAGCATTATTCTTAGAAGGGACTTAACAAGTCAGATGTATTCCGAATGTGGTAATTGTCTCCAAAATAGCCCTATCTCTTTCTTAAACAAGGTACTCAGCCTGCAATTAGATCCTGGGCTGGGGACATATGACCCTTGCAGGTAGTTGGAAGAGCCTTAAGAGACTATTTTTCTAAGCTCAGAGTCAGTAATAAATGATGTCTTAAGAGCTTTAATGGCAACAGAGTCATTTTTAGATCATCACACCCTAAAAATGCTAACCCAAGTCCCTTTACACTCAGAAACAACACAGGAACACTCACTTTTCTCTTGGTTGTGAGTAAAAGTGTCTTAAAAGTTGTAGATAGTTTTAAAGCAGAAGCTGATCAAGCTGGGCTTGGAAGATCAGTGACAGATACAAAACACTGCTTGGTCTGGAAACACAGCAGGCTGAGCACTGAGAAATGCATGCCTGAGCTTGCCCTTTTGTGTTTAAATTGTGATGATTCTTTGGACATAAGGTTAAAGAAAAAGAACAATGGTAGAAGGAAACAGTAAGCATTAACTCAGTTTGGAGAATTTAATCAAAAATATTTAAACTGCTCTGAATCAGAATAAGTGTGATTTTGTTTGTTTGTTTGTTTTTATTTTTTTCTCCAGGTGAGATATTTTATATTACAATTACTAACTAAGCTTCCAGACCATAATGTGAATAATGTGACCACATTCCATAATGTGAATACCTTGTCCTAATGAAAAAATCTCACATAAAATATATGGTATACTTTATATATATATATATATATATATACACACATATATATATATATGTGTGTGTGTATGTACATATATATATATAGATAGATAGATAGATAGATAGATAGATAGATAGATATAATATATTCCAAACTCTACTTGTTATAATAACTATATTAAGTAGAAATGTATTTAAATAATGTTTCCTTTTTCTATTCCATTCATACATACAATGTATTTGTCAATATCTTGACAGCAGTATCTCCTTCAGCCAGACATTGGGTAATTAAAATGCTTTTCTTAACATATTGTTTTCATTTCCAGTTCATTGTTTGTGATACCATGTGTTAAATCTATTTTCTCTGTGACAGATTTCTCAAGAGAAACAGTTTAAGGGAATCATACACACTGGTGTTTCTTTTCAGACTTTAGATTCCTTAGTTGGCTGCCTCCATTGCTTCTGAGTGTGTGTGTCATGGGGGGGGGAGTATCCTTGCTGAAGACTATGATACAGCAAAGTTCCTCACTTTGTTGTTGTACCAGAAAGAAAGGGAGTAGAGGGAGAAGAGAGAGAGAGCAGATAATCAGGGAGATGCTAGAATATGCCTTTCCAAGGCATGCCTCTAATGACCTGCTTCCTCAACTAACTTCCTACCATCTCTGAATAATACCTTGACAGTATGTACCCACCAATGTCCTAATCAGCTGGCGAACAGTGGCTGCATTCACCTACCACTCTACCAAGACTTCCAGCACACAGATTCCAGCAGGGTCTATTTTATATCCAAATCACAACACACATTACTACTTCAATTGGGTATTTCATTGTATGTCAGAGGTATTCCTTTATTCAACCATAAAACTATTTCTATATGTGCACAGTAGAGAGAAGAAACATGGCTGTGTAGTTATAAATGCGATCTTTATATATTATATGTAAACAAATGCAGTTTGAATCTCAGCAAATAAGTACTCTTGAGTTCAATTTATTGACCTTTTATTGAACAATGCTACCAGTTTATCTATAGAAGCAGTGATAGATTTCATAAACGATCATTCCTGTTACAAGTGGTATTTTTTTTTAAGACAAGAAACCAAGGAATCTGTTGTGATATGAAACTCAAAGCTTTGTTTGAGAAACATCTCTCTTTTCAGGGAAAGAATGGCAAAAGCTTAAACCTGGGCAGATGTAACATGCTCTAAACTCTGGCTGCTTCACATATTTTGAAACATTTGTTAATTGGCATTTCCTTTCTTTAGGAACGAAAATACCTCCCTGACTTATTTTAGATTCTGTTATGATACTGAAAGCACATGTCTGAGACTAGATTCTTTACCAAGAAAATAGGTTTATTTGGCTTAAAATTTGGGGCATAAGAAATTTTAAACAGTATAATTTCTGTACCATTATGGGTTCCAATGGCTAAGTCAAGACAATATTGAAAATTGGAATGAAGTCAGAAAGAAACCATGTATGTACAGAGATTGCTGAGTTTACGGCAAACTTGTCTCTCAGAAGAGCCAATGTGTCATACTAGAACCATTGAATCCTTTCCCCGAGTCCTACACTGGCCCAATCACCTTTCATGACAACTGCCTCTTAAGACCATCATCTCTCAATAACAGTGAGAAAGAGGTTTAAAGCACGTGAGTCTCTAAGGACATACGAAGCACATGCAGACGGGCAACTTACAGTTTAAATATTGAGAGTGCTCAATTCTCAGTTATGCCTATGGGGTCTCGATTCTTGATTTTCCCAACACTGGCCCTTGAAATCTCCTTGTCCCATTGTCCTACTTTATAGCATTCAGACAAACAAAACAAAACAAACAACAACAACAGCAACAACAAATGAACAGGAGCTTTGTTGCCTTTTGACCAAATAAATACCTCGCTTCTCTGCCTGCAGAAGTTTGCTTGTGATTAGAACACTATCGCTTGCTGAACATGTATACTTTTAAGAGTGGAAGAGGGCACCATTACTATAGGAGAAGGAATCTCGTGTAAATGGGGCTCTCTAAAACAGCTGAGCAATATCATATTAACCTTTTGAATACTCCCCTTCCTCATATGCAGGGTGGGATATCAACCCGCCCTCAAAGCACAGCTGAACTTTAGGAAAGTAGACACCAATCACCATAAAAAAGTATAACAATAGCAATCACTTCTATTTTAAAGTATTATATGTTACATTTTGCTACTGGGGTTACATTTTCAGCAATATGTCTGTGGAACTTTGCAAAACTCAGAAGCATAGGGTACTCTTCCCAAGTATGCATGTCCACAATGAGAAACTGATTTCCTCATTCTGGAATCCTTAATGTGGTCACAGAGCCCATTCCTTTGCAGGAGCTGGGGTAAAATCAGAAAAGTCATCTCTGAGCTGTTAGGCTTAGACTGGAGGAGAAGCTAGCAGAGCCATGAAATATTGCTTCCAAGCAGATCCCTGCGTTCAAGAAAGGGAGCTGGCACTTCGCTGCTGGTTTCCAGTTGCTGTGGGGCATTCTGACCAGTTCACCTTCCTCCTCTTGTTTCCCTGCGGCTGTCTCTGCAGATCATCCTTAGGGAACTTCCAGACCGCAGCCCGTTTCTTGTCCCTGTGTGTCTCAGGACTCCCCGTGCCAGTTAGTGCCTTGCTGTGGTTTTCACATTTCCTTCAAGGTTGCTGCTTCTCTGACAACGGGAGACCATCCTATCCATCCTGGTGGCAGGCTGGCAGAAGCAACCCACCCCCACTGGCTCCTTTCCCTGATGCTTGGCTTCCCAGCTCTGATTCCAGGGTCCCTTCCTCCCTAGTGACTGACTTTGCTAAGACATTACCAAACATTTATGACATAATATCGCTTTAGGTGATAGTCTACTTAGGACTCTGAGAAGCAATCATTTTAAGCATTGCTGGTTCTCTCTGGTGTCCAGATGAATAGATTTGCTCTGACCCTTGCAAGAGCAAAGGTCAATAAGGACTTGAAAAAGGATAATTACTTCAGAGTAAGGTGATAATTGTCTTGTGGTTGAAAACATTGTCTGTGAAAGAGATGACAGGCGATAAAACCGGCTAACCAAGCCACTGATGATAAAGAGGTGAATTCCATGTTATAATTATTGAAATTTAGGTAAACGAGCTGTCAGTGAAGGCTTTACAGAGGACCTAATGTGACCAAGTTTGATATTCTATGAGCTAGGAGGGGCGGCATATTTTCTTCTGCTCTCTCACTGAATGACATTGGATCCATGCTATAAAGTGCATGCCGTTACAAACTGCTGCCAGGGATAGTCTAGTCAATGGTTAGCCCATGGTATAGGTCCTAATGGCATTGGCTTCTCAGTCTCCTTGTCTGGTAAAGAGCATAATGTATTTGATCAAAGTACAGTACTCCATATTACACTGTCAAGAGCCAAATTGATCCATCTGCAGCTATTGCCTCCCCTGTGGGGCAACAGCTAAGAGCTCTGCAAACTGTTAGCTTGTGATGTTGCCCCACCCCCCTCTCCATCTCAGTCAATGAGCTCTAGCACAGAGGCTCACATCTCATTTTGCATCCAACCTCTGTCTTCTGCACAAACATGTCTGTTTGCACAAGATTATTTTCTTTCTGACATCTTGTGTCCAAAACATCTTTGAGAAGCAGGGATCGCCCTGTCGCTCCCGGCACTCTGGGATTCACAGTACTGGCTTCCCCCTTGTTGATGACTTGCTGTGTCAGCACTGTGGTAAGGAGAGGTTCTGGCCATGCCTGTCGGGTTACAGACACTAAGCTGAGATCTCTCCTTCAGCAGCTGGCTAGCTATCTTTATTAATTGCCTCACAGCCTTGTTTTCAGAATACCTTGCTCGCCCTTATTCCAGCTTACATAATGCCCATCTCAGCCTTCCTTGAGGATATCTCTTCCTTGGAATGGAAAACAAAGTCAGATCCTCTGAGGATGGGTGGTACTTTTCACTTTCATCCTTGTTCTGTGTAAGCAGTGTTTCTTTCATTTATGGCGACAGATTCTGTTTATGATGGAAGAAGAGACCAACATCCTGAAAGGTTTCCTCTTACCTCTTACACATGCCCCTGCATTTGGGACTAATGCACACACGCAAAAAATATGTCAGTTATAAAAATTAAATTAATTCTAGTGGCTGGGGAGGTTAGTGTTCAGGAGCATTGGCTGCTTCTCCATGTTACCTAGGTTTGATTTTCAGCATCCAAACATTAGCTCAGAAACTTCCAGTAACTCCAGTTTCAGGCGATCAAGGCCCCTCTTCTGCTCTCTGTAGGCCAGTCGCATGTATGGGGCACAGACATACAAACAAACAGAGCACTCACGCACATCACATAAAAAGATTTTTAAAAAGTTTTAAAACATTAAGGGTTATATAATGCTAAATGGCATTTCTTTAATAGTAAATAAAATTTGCTATGCCACATAAAAAAACACCTACTACATAGGTATTTTATTATCTCTCTTTCCCAACTCAGAATTTCAATGACACTTAGATTGTTTCCCTTGTACGAATGTTTCTAAAATCATGTATGACCTTTGATTTTGCCTATTCAGAGATTCAGGCATTATGGCGCATATCTATAAATACTAATATTCATGGAGGCTAAGAAATGATGGCCATGAATTATAGTCTGACTTGGGCTACAAAGTTCCAAGCCAACCTAGGTTATATAGCTAGAGCCGCTCTCAAAACAAAATTAAGGAAAAATATAAAATTACTTCAGAGTTTCTGCAGTGAGGTTTTTTTTTATCCTTCCCTTTAACCCCTGACCGAGTGAAATGAAATCTGAAGTTGTTCCTATGTTCCCACAATCTGCTATCACCATGGAAACCCTATTATTTATATATTAGCATTCTTGGATCAGCCTGCATAGCTCTTGTTTCTTTTATTTTTGTTTGTTTATGACATTTCATTCACCCTTCATTTTCTTAGAAGACTTCCTGATTCCAATCATTGTTTCCTTAATTAGATTGCCAAATGGTATTAGAGTATGTCCTTCTAGAAAGGCACGTAAGATTCACTTCTTTTACTTTAACTTTTTGAGAATTTCATATGAAAATAGTACTGAATTAAATCATTTATACGCCTTCTTCTTCCCTACTGAATTTCCTGAATTCCGGTCAAATTCATTACTTCCTTTTATCTTATTTCTACATATTCATATTCATATACATATACACATACATACACCTGTGTATATATGTGTATAGACATATACATATACCTGTGTATACATGTGTATATGTATATATACATATATATACATACACACACACGTAATACACATGTGTGTATATGTATGTTTACACATGGGTATTTATGTGTATATATATACATATGTACATATGTATATATGATATTTGTAAATATATGCTTATGTGTGTGAGTGTATGTTTGTGTAAAAATAAGGTTTAAAAGGTAAAGAATTTGACAGGAATCTGAGGAGTTAATTAGGAATTTGTGCATGCGCGCGCGCGTGCTTGTGTGTGTGTGTGTGTGTGTGTGTGTGTGTGTGTGCTATATATGTATGCATATGTACATTCAAATACAGACTGCTGAGTCTGGTGTATTGCTTTGCATATGTTCTAGGGATGACTACTTAATTAGATAACTTATCAGGGAGCTTGTCCCTACAGAGGCGAGATTCTCCCTCTCTGGGTATCATTTTTGACCTTGAACTCTTGGTTTTGGCCTAGGACCTCTTAGAGTTTTTCTCTGTTCACATTTGCATGTCAATAGCTGTTGTCCTTGTGGCTATTTTGTTTAGGTGGCCATAGTTTTGCGATCTCATGACTGCAGCTTCCCTGTCACATTTAGAACACATTCTCTCACTACAGCCTTTTGCCATCTTTCTGTCCCTCTTCCATGATGTTTCCTGACACTCCAATAGGAGTCCTGTTGTAGAAGTCTCCATTAGGAGTGCTCAACGCACAGTGAGTTAGAGCCACGGCTCACCTCTGCAGTTATTCCGTCGTTTGTGTATACTTGTGTAGGTTCTTTGACATTTAATTTTCTTGAATGTCTGCATGATCTCAGTCATTGTTTAAATTTAATCTACCGGGTGCTGTCAGCTTAAGTGCTTCTAATTTAAAGTCTCACCGACAGTGAATATGGCTCCTTTTCCCCATAGCCTCCTAAGCATCGCTTATCCGATATTTACCTGATTGTAACCATATTGACTGGAATACAAGGAAATCTTAGAATATTTTTAACTTGCATCTCTCTAATTACTAAGGATGTTAAACATATCGTTTCAAAAATACTTATTTTTATTTATTTGTTATATTTATTTATCATGTGTATGCCTGTGTGCCTGCATGAATTTTTGTGCTGCACATGCATGCAGGTACCTATGTAGTCCAGAAGAGGGCGCTGGATCCAGTGGAGCTGGAATTATCAAACTTTGTTATGTGCCTCATGTGGGTGCTAGAAACCAAAGCCAGCATCTCAGAAAGAGCACCAAGCAGTTCTTAACTGCTAAGCTCTACTCCCGGGCCGTATTGAACATTTTAAAGATATTTCTTCTTAGCCATTTTCATTTCTTCTTTTGAGAAATAATTCTTCTGATACACAGCCCGCTTTTTAATTGGGTCATTTGTTTTCTTGACATTTTGAAAATTATTTGTATATGCTGGGTATTAATCATCTGTCAAATGTATAGCTAGCAAAGTTTCTCTGCTGCTCTTTGGGCTTCTGCTTTGTTCAATTAACTGTTTCATTTTTTTCTGAGGAATAATTGTCAATTACTGGCCTTAATTACTGAGTGAATAGAATCCTATTTAGAAATTCCTTTCTTACCCTTATGTCTTGTAGAGTACTGCCTGTATTTTCTTCTGAATATCTTAATGATTTGGGATTTACCTTGAGGCTTTTGTAATACATTTGGAGTTGGGTTTCTCCTGCAGGATGATAAACATACTTCTAATTTTAAATTTTCCCCATTTGGACATCCAGTTCTCCTAGCGACATTTGTTGAAGATTCTTGTATTTTTTTTCCAATGTTTTCTTTGACATCTTTGTAAAAGATCACATGTCCTCTAGTTACATGCAACTATGCTTGAGTGTCTGCTTTATTCTATTAATCTTCGTATCTTTCTAGTGGCAGTACTATGCAATTTTCATGACGGCATCTCTGTAATACAGCTTGAAATCTGACCCATCTACTGGTCTTATTATTCCTGCTCCCCAAAGGTCCTCCATAAGAGTGTTTAAGAAGAAAAACAAAGTTGATGATCAGAGGTTCAAGACATGGTTACTCAGGCCAGTGTGCTGGATACTTCTGTCAACTTAGCATATGCTGGAGTCATCTGAGAAGAAAGAACCCCACTTAAGAAACGGCCTCACCAAGATTAGGTTGTAGGGAGGCCTGTAGGGCATTTTCTTAATTAAGGATTGGTGGAAGAGGCCCCCGCATATTGTGGGTGGTGCCATCTCTAGGCTGATAGTCCTGGGTTATATAAGAAAGCAGGCTCAGCAAGGCAAGAGAAGCAAGCCAGTAAGCAGCATCTCTCCCTGGCCTCTGCATCAGAGCCTGCCTCCAGATTCCTGCCCTATTTGAATTCCTGTCCTGACTTCCTTCAGTAATGAAGAGTGACGCGGAAGAGTGAATCAAGTAAACCCTTCCTCCCCAACTTGTTTTTTTGGCCATGGTGTCTCTTTGCACAAGTAAAATCCCTAAGACAACCAAGTAACTGTGCCTCCCCTCAACATCTGCCCAAACTGTACCAAACCGTATTGAATGTGAAGTGTATAACCATGAAAAGATTACCTTCATAGAGCTGACCACCAGGTATAGGAAAGGCCTTAGCCTAGGACTTTGCACTATTAGTGCAAACAGTCCAGACATGCAGGGCTGAGGTCTTGCTCAGCATTCAGCTGTTGCCCCTGTACTGTGCACTTATATGTATCTGCTTTGTCTGTACATAATTTGTACTACTTATTTATACTCACTCATAAGTTTTCAACATGTGCCTATTTAAAAATGCTTTTAAACTGGGGATTTAGACAAATCCCATTCTGGCCACCACATGAATAATAAATGTGTGTTTATTTGAACTTCTTGATGGTGAAAGTCCTGCAGACAATAGTCTTATTTATTTCTGAAAAGGATTTATGTTAGAAGAAAGATCCCTTGGGCATTAGCAAGAAAAAGCCTGCAGAAAGCACTTTAGTAAATTGTAACTCTTAGGATAAAACATGACAATAATTATTGCTTAAGTAAAAATGAAAGCATAAAACTTCATATACTGTACATAATGCATTTTCAACTTTTCTATTATCTAGTTTGTTTATGTCACTGGGAAAGCCACCGTGGGAGATTAATTGGGATCTTAGACAACATGAACTCATTTGTTCGTGTATAATTTTGTGTATTGTTTTGAACATGAGCTATATATGGCGAAAACATTTAGCCATAGTGATAGGTGTGTACTGCTTACTATGTGGTTCTTCTTACAGCTTACCACAGAGTAAGGAGTTAGACACACCAACTCATGAGTTAAAAATCTGCCAAGTTTGCATGCTAACACATGGAAAAACTGGGATTATTAACCCTGATTAGAAAGAAACAAACTAGATAGGTTAACTTTCAACATAGCATGACCATGTTCTAACGCCCTGTAAATGATAGCCTTTACCAGGTCACAACAGTGAACTTGGTACAGTGGGTAAAATGTGTAAGTGTTTCCTTTGCTGCACTGAAAGCACATTATGGTGGGTTAAGGGTATAGGACATAAAGAGGGTACAGGGAATTTAAACCTCTCTGCTGGTTTCAGAGAGGAGCAGAGCATAACTGTCCTCTGAGAGGCTCCACTGAGCATCTGACTAAAACAGATACAGAGACCCACAGCCAAGCATTGAACGGAGATCAGGGACCCTGTGGAAGAGTTGGGGGGAGGATTGAATGATGTGAAGGGGGTAGAAACCACATACAATGTACAACAGCGTTAACAGACCTGGGCCCTAGAGAACACTCAGAGACTGAGCCACCAACCAAGAAGCATCCAGAGCTACACCAAGGCCCCAGACAGATGTGCAGTTTAGTCTTCATGTGGGTCCCCAACAACTGGAGAAGGAACTGTCCTAAAGCTGTGGCCTCTCTGTGGAATCCTTTCCCCTAACTGGACTGCCTTGTCTGGCCTCAGTGAGAGAGGCTGCAACCAAGCCTGCAGAGACTTGATGTGCCAGGTGGGAGTGTACACAGGGCCCTACCCTCTCAGAGGAGAAGGGGGAGGGGGATGGAGGGAGGGACTGTGTGAGGGGGACCGGGAGGACAGCGATTGGAATGTAAACTGAATAAACAAACACAAATATTTTTAAAAGAACCATTATTAACAACTCTAACCCATCTTCCTATATGCCGAATTTGACAAATTCTGGGATTCTTTTTTTTACCCATCAGTAGAGTTGTTTGTAAACTGGACAATTCCCTTTTGGAATATGGTACGAACTGAAGCTCTCTAATGTCACATTAAACAGATATTATAAAAAGACAAAAAAAATAAAAGCAAAAACAAAACTAAAAAAGGTGTTTCTCTGATTGGAACACCTGTAATTTTGTTTTGTGATTTATATATGTGCTATTAACCTCGAGTGCATGACCTTTTTTTCCCCTTATATTTTTGAACCACTTTATTAACGATGGTTTTATTAACCAGTATGAAATCTTCTTATTCTTTAAGAATAATATGAAATCTTCTTATTCTTATTCTTAAGAAGAATAAGAATTTCTTATTCTTATTCTATCTTTAATATTGATTATTCCAAATAAGAACTTCCTCTCCCCATGTTGTCTTTTAGTTACAGGTAACTCTCTCTTCTTTCATATTACATGTATTCCCCTACCTCTTGGCTACTATATGCCTCCCTGCCTAAACCTTTCACCCACACACAGCATTCACCTCTTCAGATTTTCTTCCTCTGTAATCTCTTATTCGTTTCCTTCATTTAAGCCTCTTGCTAATAGCTTTTTTTTTCTATGAGTTTCCATGGCTTCTGCTTGAGCTGCAATAAGTATACAAAGCAGAAGGCCTCCAGGAAGGCTGTACTTAGGAGAGAACCTGTGTCCTTTGTCCTCCACTACTTCACAAAGTAGGATCTTCTCCCGTTCTACCCAGTTACCTGAAAATTGGGCAGTTTTGGTTATCAATACAGCTGAATGGTATTGCAATGTATATATGTGTCATATTTTTATTACCCTCTTATCTGTTTTGGAACGTCTAGGTTTGGGTACATTCCCAGCTAGTGCCAAAAGAGTGGCGGTGGAAGTGTCTCTGTAATGGCAGAAAGTCCTTGGGTGTGGCCTAGAGCATGGGGCCATACAGCACTTCCGGTTTTTGAGAAACTTCAGGTCTAATTTCCAGACTGCTTTCACTCCCACCATCAGTGTAAAATATTACACCTTTGTTACAACCACACATGCGGCGTTGGCATGTCACTCACAATGACGGCCATTCTGACTGGAGAAGGATGGCATTTTGAAGCAGCTCTGATTTTCGTTTCCCTCATGGCTCTGACTGTGTTTTCAAGGGTGCCTCCCAGCCCCTTTTATTGAAACCCTGATTTTCCTGTACTCCTTATTATTTGAAAAGTACTACACACCAGGCACAAAAGAACTTTGTCCTTCAAATATGCAGTGATGTTTCTACAAGAATAAACAGCACCTTGACGTCTTACCTTCACTAGGTTACGATTTCATCAGGCTGATTAAAGATTGTGTCGACGAGGACAATGGCAGGTTCCTTTAAAAGTTCAAGCTTGAAAATGATTTGAAAACGGTTAACCAGCTTACATCAGATTTTTATTTCTCAGAGAAATTCTTTCTACCTTGGGAAAATTTGCTTCGATTGTGTCCCTCTGTCATAGTCTCTGGAACTGCTAATGCACACTGAATGGATCCGTATTTCTAAATATAACCTCTTCACAGGAAGAAGAGCTGAGGAAGAGTGGGGAGGCCAAGTATGCCCACCTGTGTGACGAGCTGCACGTACTAATCGAAGTGTTTGCTCCACCTGGGGAAGCTTATTCACGGATGAGTCATGCGTTGGAAGAGATTAAAAAATTCCTGGTTCCCGTAAGTGGCTTTTGATTTTTACAAATGGTTTCTTATCAGTTTCTATTTTAAGTTGTATCTTTGGTCTACATTGATTTTTGAAAGGCTTGCTTGGTTTTACTGGAGGTTAGCTTCCTTGAGTTCTTCATATATTTTGGATATTAGCTTTCTATCAGATGTGGGGCATTAGTGAAGATCTTTTTCCTAATCGGTAGGATGCGGGTTTGTCCTTTTGACTATGTCCTTTGCCATACAGAAGCTTTTCAGTTTCATGAGGCCCCATTTATCAATTCTTGATCTTAAAGCCTGAGCCATTGGAGTTTTATTTAGGAAATTTCCACCTGTGCCAATGAGTTCAAGGCACAGGTTTAGTTATATGTGTGAATAGCAAGCTTAAAATGACTAGGTACATATTGGAAGACCTGGATTGTTGGCATTTCTACTAATCTGACAAACTACTCATCACCAGCCAGTTAGACAGCATACACCAGTCCACCACCACCAAGAATAAGAAAAGCATACAATCAAAGATACATTATGTATGCCATCTTTCCTTCTTTCACATATATTTTGATAATTTATAATTGGTACAAAAAGTCCACTATGAAGGGGATGGGATTGAATATTATTATAGCAAAGCATCGATAGTATTTTAAAATAGGAAATCATTTTTATGTGGCAGTATGTCAGGTGCTGGTTGATACAGAATAGAGTATGAGATTATATTAATGGCAGTAGATAAGTGTTAACTTGAAAAGTCAGAAATACAGTCTCACTTTGCAGTGTGGGAATAACACAGGATGCTCACCTGCCAATTCTACTGCAAACTAGATGGAGTCCTCTACTGATGAAGAGGTAGGAGGAGGTAAATGCATGGAACCTTAAGGATGAAAATCGAGCATTCTAGGAAGAGGTTGTTCAGTAGAAATCTTGCCAGGAGGTTTAGGGCTGAGATACTGAGAGAATGCTGATCTTGGAGAAATCCTGAGCTCAGAGTGGCTCCCTGAGATTGCTCTGCAAATGAAGTAACTGGGGGTTTGTACACGCAGTAAAAACTCCAAAGAATGCGAAATGTATGATTCGTTGATTAGTAGTGGTATTGAAAATTAGAAAGCAAAAGTACCTTAGAATTTTCTAGGTGTATAAACATTAAGGTCTATCCACATTTACTATTGACATGTCTGACCCAAATATTAATCTTTGTCAAGACACAATTACAGAATAATGCCATGCTAAGTTGAGTGTTTCTTAACTTCATGAGCACAGTTAATATTTGGGGCTCATCAATTGTAAATCTTCCTAAATGTATTTTATTCTCAAGATTGATGATCCTATGTTCTTTCTTCCATTGGTTTCCAAGAAAATATTTAACACAAAGTCAACTTAGTTCAGAACAGACTAGATACATGTATAATGAGGCCAGCCCTGCTTATATTACAAACTCATTGTATAGCTTTAACTAAATTACTTAAGTGTTTATAGCATCAGTTTATGTATCTTTAAAATGAAAGTGATCCCAATTTATTCAGTCACAACTATTATGAATATTAAACAGAACAATGCATGCTAAAGGGGATTAAATAAGAAAGCACTGTAGAAATTTATTTTTTAAATCTATTAATTAGAAAAACTATGGATGACTTTGTGAGGAAAAACTGTGTTATATATAGTATTATGTCTTTTGTGATTGGATATATAACCTTTCCTTTCTCCACACTTTCCCATATATGCCTCCCTGACCTATTTCACGTACATTGCTTCTGTTTCACTAATTGTTATTTTATTCCTAAATAGCACCTTGTCAATCCATATAATGTTCATTTTAGTATGTCTTTAGTGCATATATTTTGAACATAGAATATATGCCCTCGTATAGTAAATGTAATTGATATGCATCACTTTCTTCTATATTGTACCTTGTAACCAGTTCACTTCTATTGTATGCACTGAAACTTAAGTGCTTGGCATGGTTGGCAATTTATTTCTGGTGAACATTGTCTCATCTCCGTTTAGCACAGTGGTTTTCTCAATTCTCCAATTGCTGCAACCCTTTTATACAGTTATTCACTTTGTGGTAGCCCCCACAACTAAATTATTGTTGTTGCCATTTCATAACGGTGATAATTATCATGTAAATATCTGTATTTTTCAATGGTCTTATGCAATGCCTGTGAAAGAGTGACTTGGACCCCAAAGGTGTTGCAGCCCACAGGTGAAGAGTGACTGCTAGCACCTTTCCCAGGAGTGTTTGTCAGAAATGACTGAACCAAAATTAGCAGAAAAATCACAATGGTGAATTCAGCCAGGCAGGTCACATTTCTAATTCATGTTTGCCTTTTAAATAGGGGCTCCACCCTGCCCTGCCATATCTGTGATTTCTTCTCTGTAATCCAGTTCTCGCATCCTTGTGTTCTCATCATTTTTTGGGGCAGCTTTTGCTTATCCATCGTAGAAGCTTACCACTAACACTAGAGTCTTTGAAGTTTCTTCTTTAAAAAATTAACATGGCTATTCCCTTCCTCTTTAGAATCTTCTCAAATCGTAACATGCATAGGACCTCCTTCCTCTTCACATCCAATGTAACCTCCTCGGTTGCCTTCTCTCAGACAATGCTGCTGTGACTATTCAAAATAGTGATTCATTGCCCTTACCCGCTTTCGCTATTTATTTCTCTCATAGGTATTTATTATAATTAGATCTTATATAGAAGATAAATTGATAGATGATAGATAGATAAATAGATAGGAAGATGTTAGATAGATAGATAGATAGATAGATAGATAGATAGATAGATAGATAGATGATACATAGATACATAGATCTCTTTATCATTTGTTTGCCTGCTAGAACATGAATCTCCTAAGGGTTGTGGCTATGAACCTATCCCCCCAAATTTTTATAGGCGCTACCACTTATGACAGTCATTCTGGTTGACTTTGTTTACCTTCTTACCTTCCTTACCTCCTGGCAAAGGATAGTATCTGTCTAATTTATCATCAGCTAAAAAAAAAGAGCTAAAACAAATTATAATATATATATTATATATAACATATATACATGTACATATATTATGATGATATATATTAGATGATGATGAAATCACTAAACATTAATATTTATTAACATCAGAGGTGACTATTCAGATCAACATGAAGAATTCTATAACAATATAGAAGATCTATTCAGGCTTGGACACCGACCTGCTGGCATTGTCCTCTGTAAAACTGTGTCTTTCCATCATAGGAATTGTTCATCTTCTCCTTGTTATATTAGGTATAATTACTAAACCTGCTCTATGCCCAGAGCCTACAGTCATCATAACTACCAGTATGAGTGAAGTAAATACCTTATGAAACATCTGAAGGCTTTAGGATGTAAGAAATCTATTCACTTTCTTCAATTAAATTAGGTGTTAAAGAAAGATCTTGAGGAAAAAAATGACTAGTTACTGAATCTAATGTAAATGTTTCCAAATTAAAATTTGTAATGCTTTATTCAGTAAACTATTTTTTTCACCTTTGTCTTTCTATTATTAATTAATTTATTTTTTATACCCCATATTTTATACCCACCCCACCCCCACCTACCCTTTGACTGTTCCACATCACATACCTCCTCCCAACCCGTCTCCATGTGGATGTCCCCACCCCCACACCCCCTGACCTCTAAACTCCCTGGAGCCTCCAGATAGGAGGTTAGGGAAACCCTCCAGATTGCACCAGAGACCTGGGAGGTGAGAGATGACTTTCACCAGGACTTTAGATGAAAGACCAACAGTAGGGAAAGGGAACTTATAGAGCCCGCCTCCAGCAGGAAGACAGGGCATCAAGTGAGGGACAGGGGCCATCCCACAGTCACAACTCTGACCTATAATTGTGCCTCTCTGAAAGAATTACAGGGATGGAAATGGAGAGGAGCCTGAGGAAAAGAAGGTCCAAAAAATAATAAAATAAAATAAAAAAACAAAAACAAAAGAGAAGGTCGAGAAACAGATTCAAAGTGCGATCCAGCTCCACTGAGGTCCCAACTCTTGACAGTATTACTGAGGCTATGGAACGCTAAAAAAAATGGGACCGAGCATAAACTCACTCCAGTAAATTATTAAACTAATATTGCCACTTTCAAATTTTCATGTTTTAAGAATAAGCTCTACCAAAAGTTGTTGTTCATTAATTTGCCTTAAAATAGAGATTGATAATCTAGAGAAAATGCTCTAATTCTAAAATTATACAATTGATGCTTAAGTGAGGAATTTGTGTCCATTTTCCTCCTTACACTGGAACAACTGGATGTAACTAGCCACTGTTCTATTTCACAATGCTCCGTTCTGTTTTTATTAAGATTTATTCATTTTATGTATGAGAACACTGTTGCTTTCTTCAGACACACCAGAAGAGGGCATCAGATCCCAGTACAGGTGGTTGTGAGCCACCTCGTGGTTGTGGTTGCTTCGAATTGAGCTCAGGACATCAGGAAGAGCAGCCAGTGCTCTTCACTGCCTAGCCATCTCTTCAGCCCAACAGTGTCCTTTTTAATTTAGATACTAGGACACCAGCATATTTTGTGTGGATGACGGCTTGTGGAACTTTAGAGAGCAGCATCTATGCTAAAGTTTGTCAGGAATGTCTTAGATCCCTAAATTAATATATATTTCCCAAATCTAGTCAGCAGGTTAAATCCAAATAGTGATAGTGTTCTATGTTGTTAAATTGACTAAGTCTCAGTTTTAATTAAACAAATTGGTCAGGTTTGCTAATGCTTAATAGTTAACATATGACTGAAACTTAAGGCAAATAGAAAGTGTGAAGCATTCAAAATTCAATTCAGGAGGCAGTGGGATAGCTCAACAGGTAAAGGAACTTACTCCACAGGCCTGAGCTCCATCCCAGGAAATAACACCAAAGTGGAAGCAAAGAAGCAACCTCATGAAAATGGTCCTCTAACCTCCAAATGTGTGTTGTAGCATGTGCATACACAAGTCACATACACAAATAATAAGAAACTGATAATTATGATAATTTATTATCTATTACCGTTTGCTCATACATTTTTTCCACAGAAAAGATGAACAGTGAGCTTCCATACAAACAAGAAATTAGTCTTTCGTAACAGAAAAATAGACATCTTTGTTGTCTTCACCAATTAGTGATGTTAGAGACCTAAATAAGAAGACATAACACAGCACTTTATCAGACTCTAAAAGTTGACAAGTCTCTCCCTTGCTTGACTTAAGCTTCATGTGTTCTGAACCAGAGTTTTTGTTCAAAATAAAATGGGGAAAAGAGGTAGACAGGTAGGTGTGTAGATAGGTATATAGATTCATGCAAATGCATACATATTTCATTTTTGTCTTTGTGTAGTTGTATGACTCATTTAGCGGTCTCATAAAAACTGTTAATTCAGTACAGAAAATGATCACTGGGTTGCCGTAGACATAACAGGAGCTATGCTCGTAGAGAACATTGACTGATTCTCTCTCACCTGCTATCAGTGGCAGGTTAGAACTTCATGCCCACCCTCCTTCTCCATGGTTAGATTATATCTGGCTTAAGTTTGCATGAGACTTGTAGATACCATCATTAACCCCAGTGAATTCATACATGCAACTGCCCTCCTGAGTCTAGAAGACACTTTCCTGTGATCATACATTGCCTTTGGGTTTTGCACTCTTTCTGTCTTCTCTTATACAATGGCCTCTTACCCTTGGAAGGACAGGTAATGACTGTCTTACTTAGGAGTGAGCATTTCAAAGAATTTTATTATCTCTATCTTGCCTAGTTATGGGTCACTGCATTAATTAACTTCTACCACAGATAAAAGTTTCTCTGGTGAATACCAAGAGTTGAATTAATCTATGGATAATATAGATTATTATGAATAATAATATATTCATTTATATAATAGAAGCATAAAAGGAGTATTATCATGAAATCCACGCTGCACTTTTATTTTAGATGGAGCTTACATCAGTGTTTTATGCAGATGAGCATATAGAAGAAATAATGTATTGAACAAGAGCCCACAAGCCAACACAAATGATATTAGTGTGTGGGAAGACATAGAAAATGGGAGGTGGCAGATGGCCGTGAGCGCACTTTGGCGGGAGATAAGCATTGCACAGCATCCCAGGCACAGCCTACAAATAAGAGCATGAATATAATGGAATATATAATAGAGTGGAATATAATGTGGCATTAGGTTCAGTAAGGAAGGAAGAACCCTTAAGCTGTCACCAGTTCTTCAGTGTGGTAGTTGTTAAATATTACCCAGAATTTCCTCACACTGCTGTAGTGAAAAGCATCATCTCCCTTTTTATGGAGGTAATTGTAGCATAACCATGTGGGATTGTGTTAATGGAAATGCAACAAAGAGAGTCAGGAATCTGTGTCATTGTTACCCACTCAGCAAGTCTCTCTCTGTTGCTATGGTACTATAACTCTTTTAATTTTATTTCCAAGATATATTATCATCTAATATTAGAGTTTCTTAATTTCTGAGTAGTCATAAAATATCATACCTATGACTTCAAACATAGCTAAAATCATTATTAGTTTTGAATAGAGATATATTAATAGCATGCTCATCAATCCTGAAATTAGAGAATATGTTAGCATTCCTAATTGATTGACTTAGCATTAAACACAGGCAAAAAAGAAGCTATTAACTATTAATTGAGATTTTTTTCTCACAAGCATAAAATAGTGTCAATATAATAAAAATTATCACTTTTAATAACGGTAATAATTTATGAATACAGTTATCATGGGCAATGCATCCTTAGAAATAACATTCTAACTATATAAGTCTGTTTTTACTTGTGACAACATAGAATTTTGAAGTTCCCAAGCCCAATCTCTAAGATTTCATATTGTTTTTTACATCCAGAATGATTGTTTTTGTGACCTCCCTATCTTCCTCTCTATCTTTCTTTCTCCCTCTATCCCTCCCTCGCCCTGTGTGCATGTGTGTGTGTGTGTGTGTGTGTGTGTGTGTGTATGACAAATGGTGGCATAAGGCTTCTTTCTCATTTCCTCTCTGTTTCTTTTTGAGTCAGGGTATCTTATTGAAGCAGGAGATCACTGATTTGGTGAAATTCGATGGCCAGAAAACTGCAGGAATCTTCCTTTTTGACTCCCTATCAATGCAACAATACTATGTTTACTAAGATTAAAACTATAATGCTTAAGTTTTTGCTTGGATTTTGGAACTCAGTTGCAGAGCCTCGTGGCCCGACAACAAACATCCCCAACAGCAGCCATCATTTTCTTGTTTCCATCAGGGCCTTGAATATATCCTCATGAGCTACTTCTTCTACACAAGTCAGTATTCTTTTCAGTAGAATTGCTTCTGCAAGTCTGTTAGTCCCCAGAACAAAACTTTCATGGCACCCTTACAGGGCTGTCTGTGTTGCTGAAGACCTATAAATACTTCCAAACAGATTTGTATGCAATACAGGAATCTGGCTTATTAGTATTATAGAAGTCCTTTAGAGCAGTTGGTCTCAAAATTCCAAATATATATATTTATAGATATTATTAATTTATATATTATATATTGACATATGATATATTAATATATAATTATATTATAATATATTAATTTATATATTATATATATAAATATTGTGTGTATTATATATATATATTTCCTTTAGAACAATGGTTCTCAACCTTCCTAATGCTGTACTAGTTTAACCCCCCATGTTGTAGTAATCCTCAACCATAAAATTATTTTCATTGCTAATTCATAATTGCTGCAATTTGTTAGCACTATGAATTATAAGTATCTGATATAAAGTATACAGGATATTTGATATAAAACCCTTGTAAAAGTATCATTCAAAGGGGTCACAACCTACAGGTAGAAAGCTACCTTAGAGAAATAAATGTAAATATTACATTATACTTAAACACTTTCTCTATTTTCCTCTCTCTGTCTCTCTCTGTCTCTCAATGGCTCTCTCTCTCTGAATAGCCTTCAAGGCTCTCAGCCACTCTATGTAGCACAGACTGACTTTCAGCTCAAAAGCTTCCTAACTCAATTCTGTACATATTAGGGTTACATACATGAGCCTCACATCAGACTCGTGAAGTAGGGGAATTGAACAAGAGCCTGGCATCTATTAGGAAAGTGTTCTATCACTGACAATTGTCCCAAACTACTAGTCGCCCTAAACCTTTCAATGTGAAGAAGTCTTCTCCCTCAAGTGAAAAAGAAAGAGCCAAAAAACTATTGGTAATTTAGTAACAATTCTTTTTTCTTCTATTTTTCCAGATTATACTATAATTGAATCATTTTTCCCTTACTTTTCCTCCCTCCAAACTTTATGTAATACCTCTTGTTGCTGTTTTTCAAATCAATGCCCTCTTTCTTCCTTAAATGTTGTTAAACACATATACAGACACCCAAATGCGTGTGTGCGCGTGCACACACACACACACACACACACACACACACACCATACTCCAAATAAATAGACCCAAGTTTCTCAGTCTGTGTGTTACTGAAAATATATTTTCAGATCTAATCATTTGGTACTAGATACCCAGTTGTTGTGCTCTTCCCTTGGGAAGATTATTTCTCCCAGATGGTTAAATCTCCCTGTTATTTGGTAACATATTTAAGAAGCATCAAGGAAGTTGATTCTTTCCTTTTACTGAACATGGATTATTTTCTCATACAACTCTTCCTTCTTCTTCTATTTCTCTATTTTCCTCCCTCCCTTCCCCTACATATGCACCACTTTTTTTGTCTGTCATTAAAAAGGAATGTGCTTCTAATAGAGAACAAAATGACCAAATAAAATAAAATAAAGGTAAAGCAAAAATGATCTAATCAGAGTTGGACAGAGCAACCAAACAGAAGGAAAAGAGTCCTAAGAATAGGCCCAGGAGTTAGAGACCCATGCATGCTCACAATCAGAAGTCCCATAAAACCAAAACAAAATAAAACAAAACTCTAAGCTAATATCTATCATATATGCAAAGGACCTGGTACAGACCCACATAGCTCTGTGCTCACTATTTCAGACACTAAGAGCTCATATGCACCTTGCTTAGTTGATTAAGGGGGCTTTGTTCTCCTTAGGTCCCTCATTGCCTCTGGTTTTTACAGTCTTTCCACCTCTTCTGCAGGATTCCCTGAGCTTCAAGGAAATGGATATGATAGAGAAATCCCATTTAAACTCGCTTTCTGTGTAATGTCTGGCTCTGGATCTTTGCATCAATTCTGATAATCTGAAGAAAGCTTCTCTGTTGGTTACTAGATAAGGCATTTATCTATTAGTATAGCAGAATATCATTAGAAGTCATTTTATTGAGCTTTCTTTCTTTCTTTCTATGAACGGGCTATCTATTCTCTGGATCTTGGTTCCCCAAGCAGTATCAGGTATAGATTCCTTCTCATAGAGAAGATACTAAGTCAAATCAGACATTGGTTGGCTATTCCTACTAGGCCTGCTCCTGCTTTCCTGTCCTGGCACTGCATTTCCATACAGTGGGGCAATGAGCCTTCACAGGACTGAGGGCCTCTATTATCATTGATGTCCAACTGGAGGTACTGGTTGGATCATATTGTTGTTCCTCCCAAGTAATACTCCATTGTGTATTTACATTTTCCTTATACATTCCTCTGTTGAGGGGCAGGTAGGTTGCTTGCAGTTCCTGACTATTATGAATAAAGCATCAATGATCATCATTGGACAAGTGTCCTTGTGGTAGGACAGAGCATCCTTTGGGTATATGCCCAAGATCAGTAGAGTTGAATAGGAGGTAAATTGATTCCCAGCTTTCTGAGGAACTATCATATTGATTTCCACAGTGATTCTGCAAGTTTTGAACTCCTACCACATACTCTAAATCCTCTCCAGCATGAGCTGTTGCTTGTGTTATTAATCTTTCCATTCTAACAGGTGTAAGATGAAATCTCAAAGTAGCTTTGATTTGCATTTTCCTTATGGCTAAGGACTTTGTACATTTTTTGTTTCTCAATCATTTTAGATTCCTATGCTAAGAATTCTCTGCTTAAATCTGTACACCAGTTTTGTAATTGAATTATGTTTTAAAATATCTAGTTGTGTGAATTCTTTAGCTATTTTGGATATTAGTCATTTATCAGATGTGGAGTTGATTAAAAATATTTTGCCATTCCATAGGCTGCTCCTTTGTCCAATGGACAGTGTCCTTTGCCTTACATAGTTTCACGAAGTCCCATTTATTAATTGTTGATTGTATTGCCTATGTTATTGGTATTCCGTTCAGAAAGTCATCTCCTGTACTAATTTATTCAAGGCTGTTCCCTAATATCTCCTCTATCAGGCTCAGTGAACCTGTTTCTATGCTGAAATCTTTTATCCACTCTGACTTCAGTTTTGTGCATGCTGATGAATATGGATCTATTTGCATTCTTCTGCATACAGACATTCAGCTTTACCATCATCATTTGTTGAAGATGCCTTCTTTTTCCCATTTTCTATTTCTGGTTTCTTTATGAAAACTTCCAGGTGTTAATTTGGTTTGTGGATTTATGTCTGTATCTTCAACATGATTCCATTAATCAACATGTCTATTTTTATGCCAAGACTATATTGGTTTTATTTTATACCTCTGTAGTACAAATCAGACATGGTGAGACCTCCAGAATTTATTTTACTGTTTAGGAATTTTTTTTCATATAAAGATGAGAATTTTCCAGTCAAGTTCTATGATAGAGATCTTTCCATCTTCTAATATTTTCTTCAGTTTCCTTCTTCAAATGCTTGAATAGTTTATCATGCAAGTCTTTTATGTGTTTGGTTAGAGTTCTCCCAAAATATACTTTATTATTTGAAGCTATTGTTAAAATGTGTTGGTTCTCTGATTTTTTCTATATCTGTTTGTCATTTCTATACAGGAGAGCTACTGATCATTTTACGTGCATCAAGTGAGATTATCATGTGTATTTTTTTTCATTTGTTTAAATGATTGATTATATTTACTGGTTTTCATATACTTAACCATGCCTGTATCTCTGGAATGAAGCCTATTTGATCATGGTGGATCAACAATTTAAATACATGTGTAAGTCCCAGTGAACTAGAAGCTCATTAAAAATCTCCCAACCAATTAAAGCCCAGCACTAGATGGTTTTAGGACAGAATTCTACAAAGACATTCTAAGAGTTAATACCAAAACTCTCCACAAAGTAGAAACAGAGGGAACATTGTCCAAGTCATGACCACTGTTACCCTGACATTCAAACCACATAAAGTCTCAACAAACAATTACAGACCAATTACTCTTGTATACATAGATTCAAATATACTCAATAAGATACTTGGCAATCAAATCTTTGACATTTTAAAAACTGCATACATCTCTCCAATATCTGCAGCTATCCTGCATTTTGACAGTCTGTTCATTCAGTTCAGTCTTTCCCTCTTGCTGGTCATGTATCATAGACTAAAGTGAGTATGTGCCAACTTTGCTTATGAGCAAAGGATAGCCTTTTACAAGCCAAACTTTCTCATATATTCTCTCCACCAACACTATTCTGAGATTTCTTTCCAACACAGATATACCTGATCCTAAACGACTTCAGCAGGCAGTCCTCTGACCCAGACTTCCCAGAAGCCCTTGAGCCTGACAGTATATAGGCTTCTGAGGATCCCTCTTCATTTGGATGTAAAAGATGCTAATATACTTGTGACTCAGTCTATCTCTCCTCAAATGTGCTAGATCTTCCACATTTAAGTCACTGAGTTTTCTTTATGTCCAGCCTAGAGGAGAAGCCATCCAATTTTAACTTCTTATGTACCACAAGTTTTAGATTTTATTGATGTCTTTATACATCATAATACTTGATTTTTTAATACTTGTTTTTTTAATGAGTTAAAACTTACTTATCTTAAAATATGCTTAATTCCATAAGAAAATGTGTCATATTGATATTGACCTACCTAAACTTTAATTTTATCTATCTATATATGTATATGTATATATGTGTATATATATATATATGTATATACATATATATATATGCATATGTATGTATGTGTGTATATATATATATTTTCCCATATGTTTTATTTAGATTTCAGTTGTCAAGTTAGTATGTCCCTAGAGGAATGAACAATGTTACTTACATAGATAAGAACCAAGAATGTATAAATCCTTAAGTGCCATAATTGCACAGCACAGCAAAGCCTACCTAGCTTTCATATAAGTGAACCCAGTCGTTCATCTATAGTAAGCAAGTTTCCCACATTTGGTAAGAGAAGAACAACACAGCTAGCATTCAGTTTAGTTAGACATCTGTACTTAGCCTCAAAGTTCCTAATTGCATTAACCAGATTCAGATGAAATACAGGAATACTATGTCTGAAGTGCTACTGTTGTCTTTGAATATTAATCTGTGATGAATGTGGGTGGAAATGACCAGAGGAGAGTAGTTTGCTCTGAATAAGTTGCTGAAATTACAGAGAATATTTCAGCCTTCCTTCATGACACGACAAGCAAGGATGGTCAGTGCAGACCCTGCCAGCCACCACTCTGTATAGCTACTCTTACTTGTTTTGTTTGCTTGTACAAAAATGACAAGAGAGAGAGTCAGAGACAGAGAGAGAGAGAGAGAGAGAGAGAGAGAGAGAGAGAGAGAGAGAGAAAGAGAGATTAATATAGATTAACTAAAATACAGGAGGCATATCTTGGCACTTAGTGTGTCAAACAGAGAAAAAACAATGAGATTGGCATCATCAGAAATATCTGGACTTTTTCCACTGTTGTGTGTCACATTAAGAACAGTTTAGAATCTCGTGAAATGAAATGAAATACAAATATAGATGGGATTATTTAAAAACAGATTTGTTATTGTGCTTGTTCAAACTGGAAGCCTTTCCTCCAACTGATACAATGAAGTCCTGGGACAGATAGTGTAAGTCCATATGTAGTGACATGATTCTAGTGATTCCAGTGCACATGGTTTTGTATATGTGTGGGAATGTTCACTCAGAACCTGTCCTGCTCTTTTTTTTTCTTTTTGGCTGTCATATCTCACATGTTATTTGATCATTTTCATTTTTTTCTTCTTCAGTGTGGAATTTTAGGGCTTTGGCTTTATCAGTGGACATTCCCACTGCTGCCATGTAACAAAACAGGTACGATTTTATAATTTTAAGAGTTTCTAGTTGGTTTGTTGTAACTACATCTCTCATCTGGGACTTAACATTTTCCAACCATTGTTGAACATTTGTTTCAGTCACGATAAATTTTTCACTCGCATGTCTTGTAACTAATCGTGCCCAGTCCCAGAGGTCCTTTGTGATTTCCAGAGCGCACTGAAGGGAGAACAACACCATCTGCTATTAGCACATTTTCCTAAAATGACTGACATTTCCCCTTTTCTGCCCTTTCTTGGTGATTTCCAGGCTTATTTGAGGAATCAGAAGATTCAGGAAGATAATTTACATGCAATGGTAGAAATTACAAACTGTGAGACATTTTTTAAATTAAAAGAAAACCACCCATTAATAAAATGTTTATGACCATTCTTCATAAACCTAAGAATAGACATGTTATGCTAAGGTTAAGTATCAACTAAAATTTAGTCCTTTGGAAAGTGCAGACACCATGTTTACTGTTCACAAGTGATCAATTGTGTAGTAAATGTTCTTATTTACAGAAGTACACAGAAGTGTTAGATTGGATATTTTCCTAGTAGATCTAAAGTTAATGTTGCAGAGAGTTCTCCTGTCCTTGAAAGTTAAGTGTCCTGAAATTTTCAATGGCAGACCAAGAGACACATATAGAAGTTTACAAGTAAAATTTAAAAAACTATGAAAGAGTAAATGAGTTCCTACCATGCTTGTCCTTTTGAGACTGGATTACCTCCCCCAAGATGATATGCTCAAGTTCCATACATTTGCCAAAATTCATGATGTAGTGTTTTTTTAATAGCTGAATAGTACTCCATTGGTTAGGTGTACCACATGTTCTTTATCCATTCTTCAGTCAAGAAACATCTAGGTTGTTTCCAGTTTCTGGCTATTATAAATAAAGCTGCTAGAAATATAGTTGAGCATCTATGGGGTATATGGCCAAGAGTGGTATAGCTGGATATTTAGGCTATACCAAAAGATGTTGCTCGTATCTTCTACTAAAGAGATGGACTTGTCTAGCTTCAGTGGGAGAGGAAGCACCTAGCCTCAAAGAGACTTGAAGTACTAGGGTGGGGAACACCCAGGAGAGCCTGCACCCACTCAGAGGAGAAGAGTAGGGAATGGGAAAATGATTATAAGGGGGGTTGACCAGGAGGACGTCAGTGAGAAGGATGCAAAGTAAATAAGCAAAAAAAATAAAAATAAAATAAATTGAATTAATATAAAGAAAAAAACTGTGATAGCATGATCATCCTTTAGTACTGAAGAAAACAATAAAGGTTGTAAGACCATGGCAATATTTATATAGTCACTGTACAGTTCTATATATTCTGAGAATCATATGTCTGGATTCAAAGCTATTGCAGCTGAGCTTACTATAATTCATAAATATTTCCAGCATTACTTCCAGTGCTAAAGCAGGTAAGGTATCCCTTGCACTTTATCAATATATTCAAGGATGTATTCATGTATTTTCTGTCTTGTGGCCTACAGTGTTTATAACAAAAAATATACTTATAACTTGGTAACAGTGCTTTCTAGTTACTTTAAAGACAGATTAGTGGCGTGCAGCAGATCTCTTGTTATGCTGGAAATGTAAAATTGATATTGTTGAATTTATGTTATCCGACTTCCTTCTGGAGGCTTGCTGCTGTCCTCCCCGTCTGTAGTGTGTTCACTCTTGGCTAATAGCAATAGTTAATAGTATATTTCATTAACATGGAAAAGAAACTAAGTTGGAAGAAGATAAATCATCGATTATTCCATTGTTCTCCGTACAACGCTGTCTGTAGGAACTGACTATTCTGGACCTTTAGTATATTCTTATATTCATAATCAATTTAACTAGTCTTTGATACTTGTGGAAAGAGCAGAGGAAGGGACCAACGTTGCCTGTTCACCACGTGTCCCTGTGTGTCCAGGTGTGAGAGACAGAGGGGAATGAAGGAGAGAGAAACAATAAGCAGAGGGAAAGATAGAATGGCATTTGCCACCATCTGAGTTTGAAGAAACAGGAACACAGACCTGTGTAGAAGATCACACTTCTCCATGGAAGAGCACAGGGAATGCACCATGAGGGCAGATGCCAGCCTTCTCTATACAAGCCTCTTCACTGTGCCGGTTCTTCCTTTGTGACTTTCTTTTCTGAACTCTATCTCCACTTAATTCACAGCAGCTCCTCTGTCAGACTGCTACTGCTGGAGTCTGGATCTGCTATCACAGGTTCTGCCCTGTTTTCTTCCCTCTAAGCTTTGGATACCATCTTGGTTTCTTGTTCTCAAGCTTGTGTTTATCTATCTGGCCTATACATAATTCGAGCTAGACAGCATGGAATTTTTGCCTTTAATTCAGAGTATTTTCTCAAACTGGAGGGAGCTCCGGATTCACAGAGGACCGGTGGTTAGACAGAGCTCTGCGGTCCGACACTATCCTGGGTAAAACAGCTCAACCAGATGGAGCCCTGCCAACTGGGAGAGCCACTGCCTAGGCTTCAGCAGCCCAGACAGGAAATCCCGGGTCTGCAGGGAATCCTGCAGTTAGACAGAGCCCTGAGACCCGCCACAATCTTGGAGCTAGTAGACTAACCAGGCAAACCAGGAGGAGAACACTGGAGACAAATTAAGTATCCAGAGGCAAGCAGGGAGGAGACTTGAATCCAGCCCAGCAGAGCTGAGGAGGTAATTCTGAGCCCAGTAGTAGAAACCTTCCAGTTTCCACCTCTGGAGCAAAGACGCCCTCTGAGACAGCAGCACCAAACAGCAGGCTCTCAGGAACTTTAAACACCAACCAGTAATAACAAGACCAACTAAGTCCAGAAATAAACAAATGGCAAAAGGCAAACATAGGAACGTTACTAGCAGAAATCAAGGCAATATGTCAGTACCCGAACCCAGTTCTCCAACATCAGAAAGCCCCGGATACCCCAACACACCAGAAAATCAAGATACAGATCTAAAATCATTGGTGAGGATGCTGGTAGCAGAACACATGGATAAATCTCTTAAAGAAATACAAGAGAATATTGATCAAAAGTTTGAAGCCCTTACAAGGCAAACACAAAAATCACTTAAAGAAATTCAGGAGAATATGGATCAAAAAGCAGAAGCCAATAACAGGGAAATACAAAAACCACTTAAAGAAATACAGGAGAACGTGGGTCAACAAGTAGTAGTCATGAAAGAGGAAACACAAAAATCTCTTAAAGAATTACATGAAATCACAAACAAGCAAGCAGAACCATCCAGGATCTAAAAACAGATATAGAAAAAACTAAGAAATCTCAAAGGGAGACAACTTTGGAGATAGAAAACCTTGGGAAGAAATCAGGGGCCATAGATGCAAGTATCAACAATAGAATAAAAGAGATATAAGAAAGAATCTCAGATGCCGAAGGTACCATAGGAACCATGGACTCAACAATCAAAGATAATGCAAAATGCAAAAAGCTTGTAACCCAAAACATCCAAGAAATCCAGGACACAATGAGAAGACCAAACCTAAGGATTATAGGTATAGATGAGAGGGACGATTTATAGCTTAAAGGGCCAGCAAATATCTTCTACAAAATTATGGAAGAAAACATCCCCAACCTAAACAGAGAAATTCACATGAATATACAAGAAGCCTACAGAACTCCAAACAGACTGGACCAGAACAGAAATATCTCCTGTCACATAATAATCAAAACCCCAAATGTACTAAACAAAGAAAGAATATTAAAGGCAGCAAGAGAAAAAGGCCAAGTAACATATAAAGGAAGACCTATCAGAATTATGCCAGACTTCTCACCAGAGACCATGAAAGCAAGAAGATCCTGGGCAGATATCATGCAGACTCTAAGAGAACACAAATTTCAGCCAAAACTACTATGCCCAGCAAAACTCTCAATCACCATAGATGGGGAACCCAAGGTAATCCATGACAAAACCAAATTTGCACGATATCTTTCCATAAACCCAGTCCTACAAAGGATAATAGGGGGAAAACACCAACACAAGGAGAAGAAGCAAGATAGAAACCTACTCTCATCAAACACAAAAAAAGATAACCACTCAAATATAAAACATAATTTCAAAAATGTCAGGAAGTAATAGTTACTATTCCTTAATATCTCTTAACATCAATGGACTCAATTCCCCAATAAAAAGACATAGACTAACAGACTGGATATGGAAACAGGACCCTACAATTTGCTGCATACAGGAAACAAATCTCAGTGTCAAAGACAAATACTACCTTAGAGTAAAAGGCTGGAAGACAATTTTACAAGCAAATGGTCTCAGGAAACAAGGCAGAGTAGGCACTCTAATATCGGATAAAATTGACTTTCAACCTAAAGTCATCAAAAGAGACACTGAAGGTCACTACATGAAGGTCAAAGGGAAAATCCACCAAGAAGAACTCCCAATACTGAACATCTATGCTCCAAATGCAGGGCACCCTCATTCCTGAAAGAAACTTTACTAAAGCTTACTGCACACATTGCAACTAACACAATAATTGTGGGTGACTTCCACACTCCACTATCCTCATTGGACAGATCAGCAAACCAGAAACTAAACAGGGACACAGTGAAACTAATTGAAGCTTTGGACTAATTGGATTTAACAGATATATATAGAACATTTCATCATAAAACAAAAGAATATACCTTTTTCTCAGCACCGCATGGTACCTTCTCCAAAATCGATCATATAATTGGTCACAAGACATATGTCAACAAATACAAGAAGATCAAACTAATCCCTTGCCTCGCATCAGATCACTATGGAGTAAAAGTGGTCTTCAACAGCAAGAAAAACAACAGAAAACCCACATACACATGGAAACTGAACAATACCCTGCTCAATGACACCTTGGTCAAGGAAGAAATAAAGAAAGAAATCAAAAACTTTTTAGACTTCAATGAAAATGAATGTACGACCTACCCAAATCTTTGGGACACAATGAAAGCAGTGCTAAGAGGAAAACTCATAGCCCTGAGTGCCTCCAAAAAGAAACAGGAGAGAGCATACACTAGCAGATTAACTGCACTCCTGAAAGCCCTGGAACAAAAAGAAGCTAATGCACCCAGGAGGAGTAGAAGACAGGAAATCATCAAACTAAGGGATGAAAACAATCAAGTAGAAACAAAGTGAACCATACAAAGAATCAACAAAACAAGGAGCTGATTCTTTGAGAAAATCAACAAGATAGATAAACCCTTAGACAGACTAACCAAAGAGCACAGAGACAGTATTCAAATTAATAAAATTAGAAATGAAAAGGGGGATAAAACAACAGAGACTGAGGAAATTCAAAAAATCATCAGATCCTACTACAAAAGCCTATACTCAACACAACTGGAGATTCTGGAGGAAATGGACAATTTCCTAGACAGATACCAAATACCAAAATTAAATCAGGATCAATTAGATCAGCTAAACAGTCCCATAACCCCTAGGCAAAAAAAGGCATTATAGAAAGCCTCCCAACCAAAAAAAGTATGGGACCAGATGGTTTTAGTGCAGAACTCTATCAGGCCTTCAAAGAAGACCTAATACCAATACTCTTCAAACTACTCCACAAAATAGAAACAGAAGGGACCCTGCCCAACTCATTCTATGAATCCAAAATTACGCTGATACCAAAACCACCCAAAGATACAACAAAGAAAGAGAACTACAGGCCAATTTCCCTTATGAATATCAATGCAAAAATACTAAATAAAATTCTTGCCAACCGAATCCAAGAGCACATTAAAATGATCATTCACCATGATCAAGTAGGCTTCTGCCCAGGGATGCAGAGATCATTCAATATATGGAAATCCATCAATGTGATCCAATACATAAACCAACTTAAAGAAAAATCCACATGGTCATCTCATTAGATGCAGAAAAAGCATTTGACTAAATTCAGTATCCTTTCATGTTAAAAGTCCCAGAAAGAACAGGAATGCAAGGCCTATACGTAAACATAGTAAAAGCAATATACAGCAAACCAGTAGCCAACATCAAAATAAACAGAAACTTGAAGCAATCCCACTAAAATTAGGGACTAGACAAGGCTGCCCTCTCTCTCCATATCTTTTCAATATAGTACTTGAAGTTCTAGCGAGAGCAATTAGACAACATAAGGAAGTCAAAGGGATACAAATTGGAAAGGAAGAAATCTAAATATCATTATTTGCAGATGATATGATAGTATACTTAAGTGACCCAAAAAACTCCACCAGAGAACTCCTACAGCTGATAAACAACTTCAACAAAGTGGCTGGTTATAAAATCAACTCAAGCAAATCAGTAGCCTTCCTGTAATCAAAGGACAAGCAGGCTGAGAAAGAAGTTAGGGAAATAACACCCTTCACAATAGCCACAAACAATATAAAGTATCTTTGTGTGACTCTAACCAAACAAGTAAAAGATCTGTATGACAGGAACATCAAGTCCTTGAAGAAAGAAATCGAAGAAGACCTCAGGAGATGGAAAAATCTTCCATGCTCTTGGATTGGCAGGATCAATATAGTAAAAATGTCCATCTTGCCAAAAGCAATCTACAGATTCAATACAATCCCCATCAAAATGCCAAATCATTTCTTCATAGATCTAGAACGAGCAATTCTCAAATTCATTTGGAGTAACAAAAAACCCAGGATAGCTAAATCTATTCTCAACAATAAAAGGACTTCTGGGGGAATCAATATTCCCGACCTCAAGCAGTACTACAGAGCAATTGTATTAAAAACTGCATCATATTGGTACAGGGACAGGCAAGTAGATCAATGAAATAGAATTGAAGACCCAGAAATGAACCCACAGACTTATGGTCACTTGATCTTTGATAAAGGAGCTACAACCATCCAGTGGAAAAAAATAGCCTTTTCAACAAATGGTGCTGGTTCAACTGGAGGTCAACATGCAGAAGAATGTGAATTGACCCACTCTTTTCTCCTTGCACTCGGATCAACTCCAAGTGGATCAAGGACCTCCACATAAAACCAGACACACTGAAACTAATAGAAAAGAAACTGGGGAAGACCCTGGAGAACATGGGCACAGGGGAGAAAGTTCCTGAACAGAACACCAATAGCTTATGCTCTAAGATCAAGAATTGACAAATAGGACCTCTTAAAAATACAAAGTTTCTGTAAGGCAAAAGACACTGTCAGAAGGACAAAACAGCAACCAACAAATTGGGAAAAGATCTTCACCAACCCCACATCCGACAGAGGGCTAATACCCAATATATACAAAGAACTCATGAAGTTAGACCCCAAAGAAGCAAATAACCCTATTAAAAAATGGGATACAGTCTAAGAAAGAGAACTACAGGCCAATTTCTCTTATGAATATCAATGCAAAAATACTAAATAAAATACTTGCCAACCCAATCCAAGAACACATCAAAACGATCATTCACCATGATCAAGATGGCTTCATCCCAGTGATGCAGGGATGGTTCAATATACGGAAATACATCAACGTAATCCACTACATAAACAAACTCAAAGAAAAAAAACCATATGGTCTTCTCATTGGATGCTGAAAAAGCATTTGACAAAATTCAGCATCCTTTCATGCTAAAAGTCTTGGAAAGAACAGGAATTCAAGGCCCATATCTAAACATAGTAAAAGCAATTTACAGCAGACCAATAGCCAACATCAAGGTAAACGGAGAGAAACTTGAAGCAATCCCACTAAAATCAGGCACTAGACAAGGCTTCCCCCTCTCATCCTATCTCTTCAATATAGTACTTGAGGTACTAGCTAGAGCAATTCCACAACATAAGGAAGTCAAAAAGGATACAAATCGGAAAGGAAGAAGTCAAACTATCACTATTTGCAGATGATATGATAGCATACTTAAGTGACCCAAAAAATCTCCACCAGAGAACTCCTGCAACTGATAAACAGCTTCAGCAAAGTGGCTGGTTATAAAATCAACTCAAGCAAATCAGTAGCCTTCCTATACACAAAGGATAAGCAGGCCGAGAAAGGAATTAGGGAAATGACAGCCTTCACAATAGCCACAAACAATATAAAGAATCTTGGTGTGACTCTAACCAAACAAGTGAAAGATTTATATGACAAAAACTTCAGGTCTCTGAAGAAGGAAATGAAAGAAGACATCAGAAAATGGAAAAATCTTCCATGCTCGTGGGTTGGCAGGATTAATATACTTAAAATGGCAATCTTGCCAAAAGCAATATACAGATTCAACGCAATCCCCATCAAAATCCCAACTCAGTTCTTTTTTTTTTTTTTTTTTTTTTTTTTTGGTTTTTCGAGACAGGGTTTCTCTGTGTGGTCCTGGCTGTCCTGGAACTCACTCTGTAGACCAGGCTGGCCTCGAACTCAGAAATCCGCCTGCCTCTGCCTCCCAAGTGCTGGGATTACAGGCGTGCGCCACCACGCCCGGCAACTCAGTTCTTTATAGAGTTAGAAAGAGCAATTCTCAAATGCATCTGGAATAACAAAAAACCCAGGATAGCTAAAACTATCATCAACAGTAAAAGAACTTCTGGGGAAATCAATATCCTGGACCTCAAGCAATACTGCAGAGCAGTAGTGTTAAAAACTGCATGGTATTGGTACAGTGACAGGGAGGCAGATCAATGGAATAGGATTGAAGACCCAGAATTGAACCCACACATCTATGGCCAATTGATCTTCGAGAAAGGAGCTGAAAACATCCAGTGGAAAAAAGATAGCCTTTTCAACAAATGGTGCTGGCTCAACTGGAGGTCAACATGCAGAAGAATGAGAATTGATCCACTCTTATCTCCTTGCACTAAGCTCAACTCCAAGTGGATCAAGGACCTTTACATAAAACCAGACACACTAAAACTAATAGAAAAGAAACTGGGGAAGACCCTTGAGCACTTTGGCTCAGGGGGAAAATTCCTGAACAGAACACCAATTGCTTATGTTCTAAGAGCAAGAATAGACAAATGGAACCACATAAAATTACAAAGTTTCTGTAAGGCAAAAGACACTGTCAAAAGGACAAATTGGCAACCAACAAATTGGCAAAAGATCTTCAACAACCCCACAGCTGACAGAGGGCTAATATCCAATGTATACAAAGAACTCAAGAAGTTAGACCCCAGAAAACCAAATAACCCTATCCAAAATTGGTGTACAGAGCTAAACAAAGACTTTTCACCTGAAGAAATTCAGATGGCTGAGAAACACCTTAAAAAATGTTCAACATCAATAGTCATTAGAGAAATGCAAATCAAAACAACCCTGAGATTTCACCTCACACCTGTCAGAATGGGTAAGATAAAAAATTCAGAAGACATCAGGTGTTGACAAGGATGTAGAGAAAGAGGAATACTCCTCCACTGCTGGTGGGACTGCAAGCTGGTACAACCACTCTGGAAATCATTCTGGCGGTTCATCAGAAAACTGGACATGATACTTCCAAAGGACCGAGCCATACCACTCCTGGGAATATACTCAGAAGATTCCCCAGCATGCATGGATACATTCTCCACTATGTTCATAGCAGCCTTATTTATAATAGCCAGAAGCTGGAAAGAACCCAGATGTCCCTCAACAGAGGAATGGATACAAAAAATGTGGTATATGTACACAATGGAATACTATTCAGCCATTAGAAACAATGAATTCATGAAATTCTTAGAGAAATGGATGGAGCTGGAGAACATCATTCTAAGTGAGGTAACCCAGTCTCAAAAGAATACCCATGGTATGCAGTCCCTTATAAGTGGATATTAGCCTAGAATCTTGGAACACCAAAGACACAATTCACATACCAAATGATGTCTGACAAGAAGAAAGGAGTGGACACTGGTCCTGGAAATGATCAAAGCATCAGTGTAGGGGAATACAAGAACAGGGAAGATGGAAGGGGTGGAAGAGGGAGCAGGGGGAGAGAAAAGGGCATGTGGAACCTTTGTGGGATGGGGAACCAGAAAAGGGGAAATGAATTGTAAATATAGAATATATCCAATTAAAAAAATGGGATACAGAGCTAAACAAGGAATTTTCACCAGAAGAAATTCAGATGACTGAAAAGCACCTTAAGAGATGTTCAACATCATTAGTCATCAGAGAAATGCAAATCAAAACAACCCTGAGATTCCACCTCACACCAGTCAGAATGGCTAAGATTAAAAACACAAGAGACAACAGGTGCTGGAGAGGATGTGGAGAAAGAGGATCACTCCTCCATTGTTGGTGGGATTGCAAGATGGTACAACTTCTCTGGAAATCAGTATGGCAGTTCTTCAGAAAATTGGGCATAACACCTCCAGAGGACCCTGTCATACCACTCCTGGACATATACCCAGAGGATTCCCCTGCATGCAATAAAGACACATGTTCCACTATGTTCATAGCAGCCTTATTTATAATAGCCAGAAGCTGGAAAGAACCCAGATGTCCCTCAACAGAGGAATGGATACAGAAAATGCGGTATATTTATACAATGAAATACTACTCAGCAATTAAAAATAATGAATTCATGCAATTTGTAGGGAATTGGTTGGATATGGAGAATATCATCCTAAGTGAGTCAACCCAATCACAAAAGAATATACATGAATTTCAATTACTGATAAGTGGATATTAATGAGCCCAGAAGCTCTGAATACTCAAGACACAATTAGCTAAGCAAAAGATTCCCAAGAAAAAGTATGGAGAGAACCCTGGTCCAGAAAAGACTAAATCCAGTTTTGTAGGAGAGTACCAGAACAGAGAAATGGTGGGGAGGGGAGTGATTGGGGAATGGGGGGGGGAAGAGGACTTATGGGATATATGGTGAGGGGGGAACTGGAAAGGGGAAAGCCTTTGGAATGTAAACAAAGAATATAGAAAATAATAAAAAAGGAAAAAAATTAAGAGTATTTTCTCATGAATCTATTTCTACTTCTGGGATCACAGATACACTGACTCAGTCTTCAGTGAGGTGTGTATTTTGCCTCTGTTCTCTCATTTCCTTTTGCATTTCCTCTTCTTTCTTCACATTTTAATGAGTTTTATTGATGTTTGTTTTCCTCATAAGCACAAAGGGAAGAAATCCTTCTCAGGTCCAATATCTGAAGTGTTATCCAACTGTGTCATGCTGGATTTGTATGACTTTAACCAAACAGGACAGTTTAGTTCATTTGTATTAAATTGCATGTCTATTGAAATGGACTACATTTTAAAGGACTTGGCCATTTGAATGACTAATGGTGCATTCTCATTCAAACCATCAAATTAAAGATCTACTGGATTAGCTTGGGATGCAGAATAGACACAGGTACCCTGGAACATAGTCATTCTGCCCCGGAAGACAGTGATCTTCTGTCATCAGTATGTTTTTAGTGCCAATCCTAGGAGCCTATCCTCCATCTATAAATCTATGTTTAGGGGCCAAGACTCGTGTGGTTAGAACTCCTTCAAGTTCATTGATGTCAAGGTCATACAGCGCTATTAAGAGAGCTGTTCCCACCAATCAACTCTACCTTCTCCTCTGCCCCATGTTTGGCAATATTCCCTGGGCTTTGAAGGGGGTGAAGGACATATCCTTTTTAACAGTGAGCAGTGGACTAGCACTTGTTCTCAGTACCATGAATACCGCAGAGTTTTTGGATATATTGCTCTCATTCTGGAGACAATTTTTTTTTTTTTGATTTAGCATTGATGGGAGGAGGAGTTGATGGAGAAGAGAAGATGTGGAGGACACATAACCAAAACTAAGAAAGTGAGAAACCACATTGAAACCTATTCCTTTGTAAACAAATTGGGAAACATAATTGAAAAGAGAATTGGTGCTCCTGCCTGCCAGGAGAGTAGACAGGGTCTCAAAGAAACCGGGTGGGGATGAGGAGGCAAGAGGCCAGAGAGATGGAGGGAAGACAACATTCTGATCAAGCCTTGTTTATTGTAAGCAAAAGCAGCACCTTTTAAAGGCAAAGAGGGACTTTCTGGGGAATATCAGCTGGTAGCAGGTGTTCTGCCAGGAGGATCTGTGTAGGCAATAGGTTATTCTGGGCCAAGTCCCAACCACAGGTCCATCATGATTTCTGAGAAGAGCTTCTACTAACAAGAAATGAAACCCAAGCAGAATAGAGGTTTAACTTATCAGTGCTATGCGGGCCTTAAGAGACAAAATGGTGATGCTTAAGTCAAGCAGATGTGGCCCTGGTAAATTGGAGTTTTGAAAGGTGTTTAAGAGCATTGACACAAAAATCCAATGGATTCACATGCATGAATCCAAGACCAAGGAGCATCAAAACTAAAGCATGGGAGAAGAAAGTATAAAAATTCATAACTAGACTATATATAAAGATGCTAAATTTATCCTATATTTTGAATTAAAATGCTCTATATTGAAAAAGATAGGTCATTTTGCCTCAAACCGCCTAGAGACAGTTACAATAGAAAAGCAGGGTTGCTCACATTTATACATTTAACTAAATGAATATTTTTATCTCATAATGAGATAATTTTATCAATACCTTGCAGCAGATTTCTCACTTTCAAACTTCATTTTAAACTTGATATAAATGCTCTATGAACTAGAGTACATATATAACATATTTCAACTAGAGATTTTGTTTTTCCTAATATAAATCATATCACTTGGTCTGCTGTCCAAGGGAAGAGAGTGCGTGAATCTGAATAAACATGAGCGGGCTGGAGAGATGGCTCAGTGGTTAAGAGCACTGACTGCTCTTCCAGAGGTCCTGAGTTCAATTCCAAACAACCACATGGTGGCTCACAACCATCTACAATGGGATCTGAGGTCCTCTTCTGGTGTGTCTGAAGACAACAGTGTACTCATATACATTAAATAAATAAATATGAGAATTTATTTAATGTTTATTGTTAATAGACATTATTTAGCATTATTGAAAAGGTTCATCTTAATAATAGAAACATTTTGTGTAGCTAATTTAAAAAAGTAGAGAGAAATATAAAGACATTCACTTATAAACTTTATATTTCAGATTAATTTATTATAATAGCTCAGATTTACATCTCCAGTTGAAATGGACTTAAAAGCACTTATTAAGCTATCAGTAGCTCACAGTCAGGCAGTTATGTGGTCGAGACTTTCCCTATGCAAGAGCACACCAGATGGTTACCCGGTACCATGTAGTCAATTAAAAAATATGCATATATGTAATAGTACTCAAAACTCTGCAGGTTCTACGTAGGAATACATTTATTCCTAAGTTGTATGTAATAACAACAGTTAATGAAAAAACAGGCTATAAATTTCAAAGTCATTGAGGATGAGTATATGGTAGGGCTTGTGGAGAGGAAAAGGAAAGGGGAAATTATATGATCAGGATATAATTTCAAAAAAAGGAATGCCAATATAGTTATCTGTAATTGCAATAGCCCCATTGTCTCCTAATCTAATAAGTGCCGTACCTTATGCTCAGAAAAGGAACATTTACCACTGTCCAGAGCATCCACACTGACAAATTTCTCTTACTCATATTCAAATCTTTGAAAATAATGGAGGATTGTTAGATATCACAAAGGGGAAAATGCTATCATAACTTAGTAGCCAGACCAGATGCCTTAGGATAGCAAATCTGCCTCTAGCCCCCATCTAGCCTGTCTGGGATATGCCAGGCATTCATGCTTTCTACTCATGCTTTACATGATGGAAAATGGGATTTTCATGGAGGGACGCAACTGTGGAAAGATAAACTTAAACACCTCATACTCCCAGTTGTCCTGTTGTCTATTGTAACATTTAGATGATAGAAAGAGAGGGTGTGTCTGTCATGTCTCCAGCCTCCTCCCAGGCCCAGTGTAGGCTGTTTCCAGCATCTGGAATTAAGTCTTCTTTCCTCTCCAAGATTTTCATGGTTTCAGACCAAGAGTAGCGATGACTGCCTTGGCAGCATTTGCTTTGAGGGCACTTAGGTCCTGGCCCACTACAAACCCTAAACTCTTATTGAGAATATATCAAGACCAAGACCCTCCCTCTGTTGATTTCCATTTGATTTGAATTCAACATGCCTTTCTATAATTTTTCTATCACAAATCTAAGAAGACAACATCAAATTCTCCTTTTAAAAACAGTGGCAGTACTTACCATGCCCTGAACAGAGGGTATTAGTGTGCTTAATAATGTGATTAATAAATTCTGAAAAACACAAATTGTTACTTATAAATTACATATAAATGCACATGAATTGCAATGTAGCATGAAACATTAAAATATCTTAATGTTTATAAGCATCTGGATACTTTTACCATGTACAGAAAATAAAATGTACAGGTACTTTTTGAAAGTTGTTTTTTTTTTCTTTTATCTTGCAGGCAGACGATTTTTGACTAAACACCTGCATAGATATCTGTTTAAGCAGGTTTTTCTTGAAACAGGCTTCCGCCACTACTGCGCCGCTCATTCATCTGTTATTTATGTTATGACTAGGGTGTCAGCATCACTTGAAGGCTAGACCAAAACAATGATTCCTTAATTTATTTCCTCATAGCTCAATGCCTGAAAATCACATTAGCTAATTAAATTCATCAGTACTTACTTTAAAGCATTCAAAAACAATCCAATCCCAGCAAGCAATAATAGACTGTGGGTTTCAAGAGACTAGTTTGTTTGCCACAGACATCTGCTTTCAGAAATCAAAAGGCTGAGTGATGGGCAGGCTTGTGTTAGCAGACTATGTGTATGCAATGATGGGGCTGAGCTACTTGCCAAGAGTCTGTACCGTAGCTTCATGAAATTGGAAGCACCACTGCACGAGAGTCTATAAGCACCATGCTGGCACAAACATCAGTCTGGCATCCATCAGCTTCCAGGCTTCTGACTCAAAGAAATAGACACTTACAGTGGAACAGCAAAAGGACATTTGCCTGAACTTTCACAGTTTCTATGATATTGTTCCACACTTTCTACAGTGCGAGTTTTTAAGTATCATTTGCCTTCATCCTTGATCATCTGCACACATGACCCCATGTGTAAATGAATCGCAGGTCAGGGCAGTGAAATATTTGCATTGCACTGTACTAAAGGGCTAGGATCACAGACGGGAGCCCAGAGTCCACCATAAGTCTCATCACAGCATAAAAGAGTCAACTGGAAACAGAGTTTGAATGGGCAACCCATAAGGCACAACTCAAATCCTTTCCTTAGTGGAAAAACATGTGACTAGCTAGATGTTAAGTAGAAATAAACAGCATTTCCTTCACCCTTGGTGTTTAAAAATACATTAGAAATCATTCTAATGCAGAACCTGTCTCTTGTCATCAAGAAAAAGCTTAGATCTCAGTGTCCTTATATAGACTTTAAAATCAGCCTGGAGAAGGAAAAGACACATACCCCGGGATGACCGAATTAGAGAACTTTCTTTAATGAAGAGCATGATATTCTATAGGTGTCTTGTGGACAATTCACTCCACAGGATGGGCAAAGGAAAAGCATCAAAGTGGGCTAAGACCCTTAGAATCATGGCCTTCAGTGTGCCACCAGGTATCAAGCTGTATCATTTTAGTCTCTTGGAGAACTCTCGAAATAAACTGCTTCCTATTTTTATTTTATTCATTTATCCATCCATTCTATTTTATTTTGGTGCTGAAAATTGGACCCAGGGCCTTTTTTAGTCCAAACAAACACTTCCCCACTGAGGCAGCAGTGCAGCTTCTGTACTAAGCTCTACAGCCCAGCTTTCTCCTCGTGGACACAGCCCTCCCTCCCAAGGCTCGGGCCCATTGGGAAAGAAGGGGGCAGAGAGTTTGTAAGAGCTGGAAACACAGTAGTGTTTTCTGGAGCCGCCATGGCTCTTACACTTAGGAAGTCACACGAGTCGTGATAAGAGTACACAAGGCCCGTGCAAGCTCCAGCCAGCCAGAGCCGTGGGAATGGAGTGGAAAGCTGTTCATAAAGTCCCACTGCTGTCGAAGCACTGGTGACAGCTGCCAGCTGCTGGGGGAAGGAGAGTTGGGTTTGGGTCCGTGTGTGACCCTCCCAAGGATGGGTCAACACCCATGTGTAGATGCCAAGGCAGCACATACTGCCCGGAATAGGTTGGGGAGAAAACAAGAGAAAAGGAGGAGACAAAGTTGGGTAGGGAGAGTGGGATGCAGGTTCTGGAGAACGTGGAGGTGGCAAAGTGAGCGTGACCGAGAGGCATTGCGTGAAATTCACAAACTGCGGAACATATCTAGAGATCATTCTTCAACGTTCATTCTGCCTAGTATCTTTCTATCCAGAAGGTTTCGTCATTCCTTCTCAACAGACTTTGGAGACTCTACTTATAGTAGGAGAAGCGCATCAGAGTATCATAGGGATAGTTCAGCTTTGAAGAGGGTTTGAGGAACAATGGTATTAATTCATACCAGCGACTGACTTCATACCATCCATACACATTTGTACGTGCAGGTGTTCTCGGGTTACTGAATGGTGTTTGTTTGTATTTTCATTAGGTCGTTATCATTATCATCATCACCATACTGAGTGCCGTGTAAGTGCATCGGAGAGAGTGTAAGTTGTAATCACCCTAAATGGTGACTGCAACATCCCGGCAGACAAATCAATGCAGACTATTGTCTACTTCACTACCTGCACCAGGGCTGTCTGCAAAATGGTCTCCTTGCTATGTTTTATTTTACTAGCAACTAGCTGCCAGTCACTGGTGCTGGAAAGTCCTCAAATCTGCTGCAAATGTTTTGCAAAATAAAAATTGAATGATGAGACAACCCTTAATGTTGAGGGTGATTTCTAACTAATCACAATCATCTCGAGAAAACAGATTGATATGTGATATGCCATATTAAACATCTAAATTCCAGCCTCCAGAACTGATATTTAACATGGAGGCCTCTTTCATATACATTCATGTTGTGTGATTTATATAAAACAACATATTTTATTGTTACAGGTTACAAGTTATCTGACATAGATCTCAAGTACTATCTAACTTTTGTCGGTATGAAAATATAAAAGTCAATGATAAAAATATTATTTTAATAAATATTGATCAAATGTGCTTATCATAGTCTACTACTTATGATCATTCTTTCATTCTAAGCATTCTTAGTGTTGAAAAAAAATCAATGGATCTTCGACTATGTAGCAACCATAAGTTACAATCTGTGGAAAAAAATTTACGTGAAAATATAGATGAATGACACATGTTCTCTTATATGAATGTGAATCTTGCAGAAGACTGTTTTTGAAGTAGAAAGCACTGTAATGGAGGCCAGATTTGGGTGATGCTGTTGTCCATGTGCTAGAGCCCCTGTTCATGACTGTTTCGTTCTCCTTCACAAGCTAACCAAGGGCAATGTGCGGGCTTCCTCCTCCCAGGGCAGACATCCTGCGAAGGGCCCCTCATTGACTGCAACATCACGAGTGGTATAAAAACTAGCCTTATATCAGTGAGCAAGAGGATTGGCTTTCTTGACAAGATGATCAACATTCAAAGAATGATTATACTTTTGACAGTCAACACAACAAGCCTGCCCTTCAAATCCTGCTGGAGATTAGAAAGTCAGATGCTTAGCTGTCCCATTCCTATCAAAGTTTGTTTGTGAAACACACCTGCTGAAGACTGCCTGCAAGACAGACCAGCATTTAGAACATGAATGAATTTATGAATTTCATTTTCTGAAACATTTTTTGTAACACAAAAATCTCCATTGAGTATTTGAAAAGAACTAATACAAACTCAGAAACAAATGTACATGTACAAACATATACACACATACATATCCAAACACACTCAATACACATACAGGCATGCATGCACACACACACATATACTAATACTTCACACACACACACACACACACACACACACACACAAGAACCATATCCAAATTATATGCACATACTCTCATGCATACACACATATACATGTACACAAATATATACACACACAGACACTCACACACAATCATACACATACACAGAAATATGGACTTCACCAAAAATATTCACATATGTACATAAACATGCTTGTATACACACAAGCTTGCATGTGCATGCACACATGTAGACACAAACACACACACACACACACACACACACACACACACACACTAGCCACACAAAGAAATATGTATATGACTATACTACAGCATGAACAGTGTTTTATACCCTAGTTCTTTGAAGCATGTTACTCTGTATATGAACTCCACATAGGCCATTTCTCAAACAGCTGCTAGAGCCATCCTTTTTAAACTATCATGGAGACCATGAATATCCTGGGCCCGAAGCCCAGACTGTCTGGTTTTTGTTATGCTCAGCAGCCACACATATTTTTCCCACCCCAGGTTTTCTCTCTGGTGTCATATCTTCCACCTCTCCTCCTCTTTTTTGTTTGTTCCAGACTCTTTCCCCTTGTTACTTTCCCTTGGGTGAGGCAGATCTGCCTCTTCTTTAGAATCCTGGATCACATGTTTATGCCTCCTCTCTGATTCAGTCTGTAGGTTTCCTCACGTTCCTCGGAAACGGGCTCAGATGTCACTCTTTCACAGTGAATCCTTCCCCCGGAAGTAAGTTTGAACAGCTTCCGCCCCGCACTCCCAGCTCATTTTATATATATATATTTTTTTTTAAATAAAGTACTTACATCTCTTTCTTCAAATTGGCTCTGCGACTTATTGTCTGCTTGCCCTTAGTGGGCAGTCCAATGCAGTGCTCTCTGCTTTATGCATTGGCTACCACCAGCAACCTGTTCCAGGCCTGCCCGTGGCAAACACTCAGTATATAACTGCCCATGAATCAGTGGGTGAGCAGGCTATCGGTTGCATGGGTAGCTGCAGGACGGTCCATTGTAGGGCACTTACCACAGCCTGATGCTCCCCTTTGAGATCACAGGGGATCCTGTTCCGCACTGCTGCTTCACTTCCACTGTGTTGAGTCCAGGCCCAGGAATTACTGAAGGGAAAACTGTAGTCAGCTCGCACCCAGTCCAGCAGTACTCCTAAAGGCCTTTCTTTACCCTGCATCCATGTGTCGGGATTCCTGGGTCATGCTCCCCAGTGCAAGTTCCTTGCATTCTATGCTAACCACAACATATAGTGTGTTTATTTCCTATTAACCCCAGTCAGGATATCTCAGTGCATCTCATTGCAATGAATGTAATTCCATAAAAATACATTTGTGTAGGAAATAAATAGATAAGTAAATTAAATAACATGGAAATATTAAATGAATGAATAAAATAAATAATAAATTTGTGGCAAATGTATTAAAATATTCAGAAAAGATATCTTTAACTGAATTTTACTCTTTAGATCTGAAAACTTGTTTCTTGCTGAAATGTAGCAATATAACCCTGTTTGTTTTATAAAAAAATAACCAATATAAGCTCATTGGGTTTTCATTGATCTTAAGCCCTGTGTTTCTCTTGCTTCTAAAATGGATGACTTTATTTGAGCTTCCGATGTAAAATTATCAAACTATATGTTATTGTGATTGCTAACAGTTGGTTAGTTGAGTAAAATGAATCCAGATGAAACACTTTCTCTCTGTTACTTTACACTAGATAAACATCTGAATATTCATACTTGTAATTGCTCCAAAAACCAGCAGAAGGGACAGATGTTTGTTATCGTTCTCAGATCATACTTTAACATCTGGGCTTAAAAACTTTTTGTAAGAGTGATTCAAAACTATTTTTTTATTTTTTGGTTTTTTGAGACAGGGTTTCTCTGTGTAGCCCTGGCTGTCCTGGAACTCACTCTGTAGACCAGGCTGGCCTCAAACTCAGAAATCCACCTGCCTCTGCTTCCCAAGTGCTGGAATTAAAGGTGAATGCCACCACCGCCCAGTTCAAAACTAATTTCTGAAGGGCCTACCTTTTAGCTTTGTATGTTTTGTTTCATGGCATAAAAAATTATCACAGCACATCTGTTGTCATGTTTTTCTTAAAACAACAAAATGTCAACTATAGAAAGTTGTTTTTGTTTTATTTTTAGCAAATGTGCATTTAAATTTCTTCATTATAATATATATATTACTTTATCCATGTTATTTTGACTTTGAATTTAGTTTATCATTAATAGGTATTTTCAGAATTAAAATTTGTATCTCAAGTAATTCTGTCAACTCTTATATGCCAAGTGGATTTGTCTGCATGTGTTTTCTCTGTTAATTGATGTTTCCTTCATGAAGTCATGACTCTTCCGAGACGATGACTATTTATGTCATAAGTTTCGGCCATTCATCATTTACATGAAACTCTATTATGATTTTGCTATCACATGTGTGAAAATATTAACAGAATACAACATTCTGACATTCTGCAACTGAAATTTGTTGTTCCGTCAATTTAATGTCAATACAAAGAGACAACGTAGATAATCTTATAAAGGAACTAAAATATGATGATTAGCTACAAACTATTTGACCCTGGTGTTTTCTCTGGTATCTATTGATTATTCTGTGCTTTTTCAACTTTTTTAGATGAGAGCCCCATACATCTTTTTTTAGAGTTAAGTACCTCTTGTAGGCTCAATCTATATCAACAGAAGCAGGTTAGTAGAGACAAAGGCAGAGGGCCTGGAAAATATCCACGGATTTTAGGACTAAGGTCTACCTATGGCCAATGAAATGATTAGAATAGAAGGGAAAGAAATGATACAGTAAGCCCGGGTAATGAAGCAGCTCACAGCTGGGAGGGGTTATCTCAGAGGGAAAGCACTCAAACAGGGCATTTCATAGAGGGAGCGGCTGGGTCCTGAGGAAAACCTCAGAGATCCAAGAAACAAAGCCAAGGGACCGAGAGATGCCCGGCAAGACTTGGAGACAGAGATGAAGACAATGAGCACGAATTCTAACCTGCCTGTTTCACAAAGACATCTTGACAAAGATAGAGCATTTTCTACGAATAGGGATCTTAGTTATTTAAAAAATAGTGAAATCAGACACTCTTCTTATGTCTTTGGAAAAGGAAACCAGGAACCAAGTTTGAAATATAAAAGCACAGAGGCAGGCCAAGACATTCTGACAGCAGCATTTAGACACTGTTAGTATTTTCTCCCAGGCCTAAAACTTGTCCCACAGTTAGTTTGTTTGCTCATAAGGATGCCTCTGCATCCAGACTGCGTTTGTAGTGAATTGAATCCTCTGTTGCATTTGCCTATCCTATAATTGCCTTCATAGTTTCACTTTTACTTGGCAGAGTCTACACTCTGGCATTTGATATTTTACTCCTCCTCCTGTTATATAATTCAGAACAATGGAAATATCCAAAAACAGAAACCCCAAAAGCCTAGACTAAACAATCTGCTGAAACCTGTAATTGACTTTCCTATTCACTTTTCCAATTTCCATGCCGAAATTGTTTCTATCGATGTTTTAATTTCATGTGAGCTGAATGACAGGAAAGGAGACGATTTCAGCAGATGGCGACCACAAACTACATGCTGCATTTCGGGATCCGTCTACAGAACTCTGCTGCTCGGCGGTATGTGGTGGATTATTTTACAGCTTGTTAATGCCAAAGGAAATGTGGCTGAAATGCGTGTGTTTACATTCCAAAGGCTTTCCCCTTTCCCAGTTCCCACCCACCATAGTTCCCATAGTTCCTCTCCCCCCCATCTGTTCCCCAATAATTCCCCCTCCCCCCTCGGTTTCTTTACTAAACTGGAAGCAATCTTTACAGGCCCAGGGTCCTCTCCTTTCTTCTTCTTGGGAATCATTTGACTTGCTATTTGTGTCTTGAGTATTTAGGGCTTCTGGGCTCATTAATATCCACTTATCAGTGATTGCATTTCAGGTGCATTCTTTTGTGATTGGGTTAATTCACTCAGGATGATATTTTCCAGGTCTAACCGCTCTGTGCCCCATTTTTTGATAGGGTTATTTGGTTCTTTGCCGTCTAACTTCTTGACCTTTGCTTTAAGTCCTCCAAGAGTGGGTCAATTCGCATTCTTCTGCATGTTGACCTCCAGTTGAACCAGCACCATTTGTTGAAAAGGCTATCTTTTTTCCACCGGATGGTTGTGGCTCCTTTATCAAAGATCAAGTGACCATATTATTTTACAGCTTGTTAATGCCAAAGGAAATGTGGCTGAAATGCGTGTGCTTTCAATTTAATTTATTCTCTGGCTTTATTAAGAGCTACCAGACTTGATTTACCTGTGTCTGTTACATCCATAAAAATCTAAGTTTGAGAAGCTTAAAAGTCCATGTCTCCTACTTGTATTAACTGAGGTTTAAGGTTAAACCTTTAAAGAACTGTTGATAACTTTAAATATAGCTTAAGGTATTTCTTTCAACAGGTAGTATGTAGTAACACACACACACACACACACACACACACACACACATATATATATATATATATACACACACACACGTAAAGATTTATTTTATGTATATAAATACACTGTCACTGTCTTCAGACACACCAAAAGAGGGCATTGACTCCCCTTATAGATGGTTGTGAACCACCATGTGGTTGCTGGGAATTGAACTCAGGACATCTGGAAGAGCAGTCAGTGCTCTTAACTGCTCAGCCAACTTTCCAGCCTGCCTTTATAATTTTTATCCCGAGTCAACATTTCGCATTATGGATTCTCTTTTCGGCAACTCCCTGTGAAATAGGAGGCAATATTATCTGCCACGTGTGCGGGTGGAAGACTGAAGAAAGAGGAGGGTCAGGCAGGATGCGAGCAGTAGGAGAGCCCAGTGCATCCCACAGAAGGGCCAGGTGTTGCAATGGGAGCAGTTACTGCTGTGGTGGTGCCACCGAATGTACAATGCATTCTTTCTGTCCCTGTAGCTGTCGACAACAACCTAAACAGAGTTGTTGTAATGGTTAATTTAGTTAATAAAAACCTAGAGCATTACCTCAGGACAACTTTGTTTGTATTTATGAGGGCTTTTCCAGAGAGAGTTAGTGGATAGAGAAAGATATTCTTCAACATAGTCGTGGGCTGAGTAGAAAGAGAAGAGGGTGAATTTTTTTTTTTTAGTTTTTGATGCTTCCAGAATCTGCTCAGAGATGAGCAGGCAGCCTCCTCCTGCCACAACCATACCCTGATCCTACTACTGTACCATCATCCATACCATGATGGGCTTTGTGGTCTGAATAAATCCTCTCCTGCAATGCTTTTGTTAAATATTTTGTAAGAGTATCATAAAAACATATCTAATAGAGATGCTCACAGGCAGAGATCCCGAGTTGGGTTTTTTGTCAGGCTCGGACAAAGAGATAGGAGGATTAAAGGCATTAGCAAGAGCATCCTGTGAATTGTAGATCATAGGGCAATGCTCAGTAGAATAGACAGTGCAGACAGATGGGAAGAAGGATGCAGGGCAAAGAAGGAGGATGAGAGATGGTTATGTTTTTAAGATCAGTTGCAGTGGAAGTATTTAAGATTGGCTTATAACAAAGCTATGTGGGAAAGCTCCTGGTATTTAAATGGAGCATTGAGACAAGGAAGCAATTACAATCAATGCAAATCAAGGTTGGGAGCATTAAGATGGCAATCACTCAGAATAGCAGCTCATGAGGGATAGGAAACTGAAGACGGGGATGAGCAGCTTGCTGGAATGAACCAAGATTTAAATCACAAGCACACGCCACAGAGCAGCTCCCAGGCAGTGGTGTGAGGTGGAGCTAAATATCTTTTTTTTTCTAGTTATATATTTAATTTCAATGTGGATGAGCGTATTACCTCCATATATGTCTGAGTACCGCACCCATACATAGTGAATGTGGAAGCCAGAAGAAAACATTAGATCCTCTGAAACCAGTGATGGTTGGGAGCTACCACGTGTGTGCTATAATTTAAACCCAGGTCCTTCAGAAGAGCAACTGATGCTCTTAAATTTTGAGCGATCTCTCCAGGTCTTAAATACTTTTTTTCAAGGATGTAGACATTCATATTCCTCAAACTGAAAAGTAGTGGTTTAAAACCAGTGCTGTTGAAGACGGAGGAACCCTATTTCTCTTCTGACCCTGACTAAAGTAAGAACAAGAGAATTCTTGTCCATCAATTCCCCAGACCTCAAATCTGGGGAATTTTGTTCTGCTGTGCGTTTTGCTAGACCGTGGAGTGTAGAGTGCAGTGGTGCAGATCTGAGTACAGAAAAAGTTCAGTCAGAGACTGAGACAGTGAGAACACACAGATGAGGATACTAGATAAACTCAGATCCCACAGGAACCACGACAGTGGGAAATCAGCTACCAGATGCTTATTGTTTGGTTGTGTATCTCGGTCAGACCGAAAGCCAACCAGGCAAGGTACTACTGTCTTGAAGTTTAATATGTGGTCAAAGCTGAGGCTCAGAGAGTTTTGGAGACCTTGAACCCCAGCTGTCATTTGCAGATGTTGGTGAAGCCTCATGGTCTAGTGGCTGTTGTCTACTGACCAAGAATTCAGGGCTGTGTAAAAATTAGTGAGTTAGCCTGGCCTCGTGAGCTTTTTGTCTTTGCTGACACTAGTCCCATGACCTCAAGGGCATCTCTGTTTATGCTGAAGAGGATGGTAGGTTTGGTGGGATTCGTATTATCTGTTGGAAGGTTTCCACTATGTCTCCAAATAGTGACCATAGCAGGAATCAGCCTGAAGAATAGCAAGGCATAGAAGCTGAAGACAACCAAATGACAACCTCAGTACTGCAATCTCTGAAATCAAGACAAGACAAGAGAGACCAAGTTTCTACTCTGAACTTTGTCAACGAATATTAAATTGTTCATCAGTTGATAATCTATGAATTTACCTTAATGCACTAGTTGAGGGACAAAGTAAAAGGCAGTTAAATTGCTTCATGGGAATTAAAATTATTTATAGCAAAGAAAGCACATTGATTAGTATCCCGGCCTTCCAACATTTAATAAAGGAATGTGGAGGCATGGAACCTGCAACCAGTCTGCTTTGTTACTTTGTTTAGTTATAACTGGATGAGCTTCCTGCTCTGGGCCCCAGGATTTGAATCAGTAAATGGATAAAGATCATAATTAGAAGGCCGGGTGTGGTGGCGTGGTGGCACACGCCTGTAATCCCAGCACTTGGGAGGCAGAGGCAGGCAGATTTCTGAGTTTGAGGCCAGCCTGGTCTACAGAGTGAGTTCCAGGACAGCCAGGACTACACAGAGAAACCCTGTCTTGAAAAACCAAAGGAAAAAAAAGATCATAATTAGATGATTGGAATAGTCCATAGGACCCTTCTCAGCCTTTAGCTAGTAACTGATGCTAAAAATACTCATTAAATGCTACTTGTTTTTAACTGAAATTATCTTACACATATATACATGTGCACACACACACACACACACACACACACACACACCTCACACTCCTCCCTAAATGTAAGCCAGCAAAGGCAGCAACTCTGTGCCCAAACTTGCCAGGTGTTGCCAGAAAGACTGCACACCAGGGAATGCTGTTCCTTGTGTTGTGCTGCTGCTCTCCAGGATGCTCGGGAGACCTTTTACCAGAGTATTTCCGTTACTGTTTGACAGAGCTCAACTGGGTGGCATCCCTGTCCTTGGGTCCTGATCCCTTTTGCTGTTTTTATTGCCACCTGTTTCCTTCCCCGGCTCTCCATTTTTCTGCTGAGAAATGTACCTTATGTGCTCTTCAAATCGTTCACGACCTCCCATTAGCTGCAGAGTTAGCAGTAGTGTCTTGTCTGGGTTTTGTCTCCTTTCTGAGTCATCCTGTAGATGTAATGTCTCCTGCCACCTCCGAGTGGGCCGAGAGGCCATGGCATGCTCCCTCTGCCATCAGACTGGCAGACTGTTGCGATTTCTGCAGCACATATGACTCACAGGCACTTTGTTTCCTACAGAGGGATGTCTTCCGTGAAGACGAGTAGGTGCTTCATTTGCACAATTCTGTGGCTGACAGTGCTCTTAATTGCTGTAGAAAACCCATTCCTTAGTTGGTGACTGAAGTACATTGTTGTCAGCAGGCAGGAAAGCAGCCATTGCAGCAGCCAGTGGTATAAATAGAAATTGTGCATGTCTGTCAAATTATAGAAGTTTACTAAATAGTTTTCCTCAGTCTAAGGGGAGATTTTCTGTAATGTACAGATAGTGATTTATTTTACTTTAAAAGACCATTGAAACTAAAATTAGAGAACCTTTGTGACGTGTATTTTGAATTTCTTTGGTAGCAAAATGAATAGAGATAGATGGATAGATAGATAGATAGATAGATAGATAGATAGATAGAAGAAAACTTAGATGATAGAACAAAAATTAGATTGATGATAGATAGATAGATAGATAGATAGATAAATAGATAGATGATAGGTAGATTGCTTGCCACAAGACAGGGTTACTTATATAGACACTGAGGTGATAAATGCCTTTTATTCGTTTGTCTTTAAGTGTGCCCTTTAAGTATTGTTGTGGATAGCTTTTTCAAGGTTACTTTGTGGCTAATATCTTGTGATCAGTGAATCTTATAAAATGTTCAGTAATTTGCTCTGTGTGGTGACTTTTCTCATCCCACCTTTGAATGTCTTTACTGGTAGACTAACACATTTTAAAGAACTAGATGAACGTGTGAGCAGAATACAGTTGTTACAATAGGACACGTGTTCTATATTCTTGACCATTATGTCGGGAGGAAGAGTGTGAGCCTTTCTAGCAAATGTTTGTGGTAAGCAAAGAAGCAAGAATACGTGTGTGTGTGTGTGTGTGTGTGTGTGTGTGTGTGTTTGTGTGTGTGTGTGTAATAAACTAGAATACATCATTTAATGTCCATTAAAAGTAGATAGCTATAAAATATGTACTTCAGTTTTTCAACTCCAGTGTATGTAACGACCACTTAATATTTCTCTAAAGATTTCTTCACAAGAAATTTGACTTGCTGTTTGCATGATACCCTTTATTAATTGTAGGTCTACATTTTGTTTGTTTGTCTGTCTTTTTACATTAAAGATTCTTTGTCTGTAGAAATTTTCTTGGTAAAATAATCTGTTCCTCATACAGGTTGACGGGTAGCAGAGTTTCTCAATTACATATTATTGCCCATTTTGTGAAGATGCTTACATAAGTTCAAAGAGATGAAACAAAATCAAAATAACATATCACTGGCAAACAATTTTCATACCTCCTTGTCTATTTGGAGCCCATGCAGGAAAAACCCAAAAGATACAATAGACATTATAGCTGTGTATTTGCACATATATGTATACCTGTGATAATTCCCAATCATTCAAGTAGAATAAATAACTGTACTTGGTAAATAGTTTCTGAACCAGAAAGATGAAACTTTTCATTATTATACACACCCCTAGAATTAATTTGGGTACATTTAATATTTAAGATTATTTGTATAAACAAAGCCTTATACACCTGCACAGAGGGTGGGTTGGATCTATTTCACTTTGACATTCAGCCTCACTTCAAGGAAAATCAACTCAAAGGTAATACCACTTCAAATTCTCAGGGGATGGCTTGTCTTCCACATGTTCAGTCTTGTAAAGAAAAGTAATCCTTCTCCAGGGAGGACCAGAAACTGAAAGACAACAGAACTGAAATAAATATTTCAAGATAAAAGAATTAGATATAAAATATACATCTTACATCTATTTGTATGAAACAGAGTAACACTCAACCCAGAATAATACCAACACCACTGATCAAAGTGAAAACAGAGTTTTAGTTCCCACTGTATAAGATAGAAAGAAAGAAAATGTTAGAGAAAATTCTAAAAACACCTGCAGTCTTAACCTGCTCTCCACCATCACAATCCAGGAAAAACATTTCCTAGCATCTTCAGCTTGATGATCTCAAGTAGTGGTTACTAGAGATCATTTGTGATATGTTGGAGTTTTCAGCATCAGTGAGTGCTGTTAAGTAGCAAGACATTCTTGTCGGAGAGATGCATTGATTACAGGAGAAGTAAATTCACATGTAACAAAGAAACATTGTCCTAGACAATCTTCCCAGAGAGCATATCAGCTTCTACAGAATAAGCTTGCCAAAGACAGACATTCTCCCATAGAGAGGAATACTGTGTGGTCACATAAATTCCTACCTTTCTGTTAACATGCTTTCTTTTCTTGTATTAGCTGTAGGTTTTAAGGGTTTTCAAGGTTAGTGGAATGTGACATTTTACTTTGAAGGCCATGTTGGTAACTGATGTACAGTTTGGCCTTCATGTGTCTCCCCTCACAATTGAAGTCTCTAACTCTGATGACAACCATTCAATTCCCTTGCCCTAACTGGTCTTCTTGGATGGGCTTCAGTGGGAGAAGATGTGCTTAGTCCTACCATGACTGGATGCTCCAAGATGCGGTGGTGCCTGGGGAGGTGGTGATGAGGAGAGGAAATTGTAAAGGAGAGACTAGGAAGAGAAGAGAGACTGGGGGTGCAACTTGGATGTAAAGTCAGCAAATAAATTTTAAGAGGTAGAAGAACATAAGACACTTTACAGAGTATTCATATCATTGTGATAAATGTGACAGGCACATGTGTGTCTGCATATATTTTACACACATATGATAGTAATAATAAAAGTAATGATGATGATGATAATAAGCAGAATACCTGTTAGTAAAAGGAGTACAAAAACATTAAGCCTTATGACTTACCAGTATAGGGTGGTAGCAAACCCGCCTTTCTCTTCCTGCAATAAAACGGATGACAAGCCAAAGAGCAAGGTCAAAAACAAACCATCAACTTTATCTGAAATCAAACTCAATCGCATTCAATATTACCCAAAAGCTTTTCAAAGAAGTGTCATCGCTCATGGCACTAGCCTCATCTAGGGACATGTCTTCTTGATGATGTCATCTTTTAGAGGAAATTAGGATGTCCTCCCAAGATAAGAATGACTCTGGAAAGAAGGAGAATGGTGCTCAGCCTGATGGGCTGGTTCCTTCTCATGAAGCAACTCAGTCACTGATGGAGTATGTGAGTGGAGACATCGGGCATCTCTGATGACATCGTTCTATCTGTGAATCTGAACAATGGACTCTGCTCACCTTTCTTAAGCTGACAACTACTAACAGCAGTGACTTCTAAACATTGGAAAATATGAGTTCTCACTGAGCCTGGTTCTTAACTTAATCTTAAGTGATACTTTATTACCAAAAATTCCCATGATTGCGAAAAAGAAACAAAGGAAAATACTTTAGGTCATTTCCTCAGAGATATGTGGATTCTGTCATATACCAGATTCATACTTTTTAATCCTTGAATTACTAGGGTAACACTGTAATTAAAAGAAATAACTAAAAATATATTAATTTTATATAAAGAGTAAGAAGTCTAAATCTTGTATCCCCTTTAAATGTAATTATTACTAGTTTAAAGCTACAGATATGCCAGATGTGCTGATAAAATAATGAAAAAGATATTAAAACAAAGGGGAGTATATCAAGAATCATCTACTCCAAAACACAATTTTTTATCATATTAAGACTTGATACTTGCTACATATTTACTTATATAATTTGCATTCCTTATAGCATCTAACTTCTGTTAACATTGTTATTTGATGGATTATTAGCACTCTTTTCATACTGTTAGTACATAAACTACCTGGGCCCCATTTTCTATTGGTTGATATTTCTTGTGTTGTTTTTGTCATGATTAGTTTTTAGAGTTATATTTAGTTTAGTGTAGTTTAGTTTAGTTTATGTATATACTGGTTTTGCTTGGGGTGCATGTATGTGCACCACATACACACACATTACCAGTACCCACAGAGGTCAGATCTCCCAGAATTAGAGGTGCTGGAGAGTATTTGGTTGTGAGCACACATGTAGATGTTGGGATGCAAACCAGGTTCCCTGCAAGAGTAAAAAGAGCTCTGAACTACTGAGGCACCTTCACAGTCCTCCTTCTTTGTTAATCATGTTTTGTTTTTAACATCAGATTGAAATCCTAATGGTGTCTGCCTCGCTGACATGTACTGGTAGGTTTAAAAAATGTTTGATCTCTGGGGCTCTTAAGAGCACGGCTGCTCTTCCAGAGAATCTGGGTTTAATCTCCAACATCCACATGGAAGCTCACAACTGTCTGTCTATAACTCCAGTTCCAGAGGATTTGGCATCTGGACAGACATACATATAGACATAACACGAACAAAAAAAAATAAAAGTTATAAAAAACCGTTTGAACTGAGCATTGCAATAATACATATTCTTTATGCTGTAAGTCAGTGTACTAAAGTATAAATGCAGATTTGAAAACATTAAAACACTGAGTTTATACTCATGTTATGTAGAAATAGCATACACTAGCAAACTTCATCCCTTCTACATATCTAAAGCATTTGGTGAGCTTTTATACTAGGATGGAGAATGTATCGCAGGAACCAGATCCATCAAATTTTGCACAATGCCTGTCCTCTGGAATGCAAGCCAGTTCTCCAGTAATGGGATTGGTCTCCATTGTGCACTCTTACATTATAACTTGTGACACTTTCCATTGCCAGCTCATACTGACTGAGCTATAGCTTACTTGAGTAGTGCACAGCTCCTATACTATGTCATAGTTACTATTGAGAAAAATATGATTGCCATCTGTTGACTATGAACACATTAGGTATGAAAGGTAAAATTGGCATAAATTAAGATAACATATGACCAAATCTTCCATCTTGTTGATTCTTTTATAAATTTTATTTACTTACTTATTTACATCCCAAATGCTGACTGGTCCTGGTTCCCCCATCCCCCTTGCCTCTGAGAGGGTGGGGCCCACTGGGTATTCCCTCACCCTGGCACATCAAATTTCTGCAAGAATAGCTGCATCCTCTCTCACCAAGGGCGGGCAAAGCAGCTCTCTGCTACATGTGTACCAGGACCTTGGTCCAGCCCATACATGCTCTTTGGTTGGTGGTTCAGTCTCTGAGAGCTCCTGGGGTTCCAGGTTAGTTCACACTGTTGGTCTTCCTGAATGGACTCTATCCCCTTCATGGCCTTCAGTCATTCCCTCAACTCTTCCATAAGGATCCCCCACCTCCATCCAGTATTTGGCTGTGTATCTCAGCATCTGCTTCCATCAGCTGCTAGGTAGAGCCTCTCAAAGAACAGTTATGCTAGGCCTCTATCTGTAAGCATAGCACAGTGTCATTAATAATGTCAGGAATTGATGTTTGCCCATGGATTCCTTTTGAGTTGGGCTGGTGATTAGTTGGCTGTTCCTTAAGTCTCTTCTCCATCTTTGCCCCTGTATTTCTTTCAGGCAGGACAAATTTTGGGTCAAAAATTTGTGTGTGGTTAGATGTATTTATCCCTCTGCTGAGGAAGTCAAATAGTTCTACCTTAAGACTCAGCTCCTAGGCATATACCAAAAGATGTTTCACTATATTACAAGGTCACATGCTCCACTATGTTCAGAGTAGCATTATTTGTAATAGCCAGAAACTGGAAGCAACCTAGATGTTCCTCAACCAAAGAATGGATACAAGAAAATATGGTTCATTTACATAGTGGCACACTATTCAGCTATTAAAAACAAGAGCATTATGAATTTCGCAGGCAAATTGATGGAACTAGAAAATATTCTGAGTGAGTTAACACATACCCCAAAGGACATACATGGTTTGGTCTCACCAGTAAGTGGAAATTAGCCATGGGGAATACCCATGTTACTGTCCACAGAGCCAAAGAAGTTAAACAAGAAGGAAGGCCCAAGCGAGCAAGCTTGAATCTCACTTAGTAGCTGGAACAAGATAGTCGTGGGAGGCAGAGGCATGAGGGACCAGGGTGGGAGAAGGGATGGGGAGACGAAAAGAGGGACAGGATGAGGTATGGGAGGGAAGACAAGTGAGAAGTCCATAGGGCCAGGAGAATGAATGGATATCTGCAGCATCTGGGTGTGGGGGTTCAAGAAATCAATAGGACTTCCCAGAGGAGATGCCCAGGAAATCAATGCAGGTGACCTTATCTGAGATGCATGACAGTGGGGACATGGAAACCGAAGAGTCTTCTTATTGCTTCTTTAGCATATATATATATATATATATATATATATATATATATTATATATGTATGTATATACGTATATACATATATATGTATGTATATACGTATATACATATATATACATACATATATATAATTCTAGAGAGAAAATATTTAGTTTCCAAAGTTGAATATTTATTGAGCTTTCCCCATTTTCCTTCATTTTAATCTTTGCTCTAAGACCGACCAGAAATGTTGATATCTTAGTCTTTAACCCCCTTACCAGTCATCAGTTGGCATAGCAAAATGAAAGATAGTAACAGAGAAGTGGAAGGAGAAAAAGAGGATTCTGGAAAATTCATATATGACACCTGCGAGATTATTCCCTTCCACTCATCCTGTGATGCTTAATTTGCTTCCAGTGCATTTCTCCAGATTCTTCCTTCATTCAGGTCTGTTCAAATAGCCCATCTGAGCAAGTATCTGAAACATTTGAATTCATCTTAAGAAAGTCTTCCACACTATTTGAAGGAAGGACAATAGTCCAGGGTACAGTTCTGTGTGAGTCAATACAACAAACCAGAGGGCCTTAACCTTTTCTTTAAAAAAACATATTTAACAAAACAGTTCACTCTTCATCATTCTGTCCTAAACCGTGACAAGAATGGTGGGAAGAATGAGAGGAGATGGCCTAGTAGGACATTGTTACACCTGCTCACCTCCCCCAGTATATTACTAAAGAATTCTAAAAAGAAGGATGAATCAAATGGCCTTCAAGGTTGACCCAAGTCCCAATGAGAGGTACTACAGTGGCAAGTGTGTAATGGGCAGTCATTTAAACATAGTGACTTGCATTGAGTTTGCTATTTGCAAACAGTGTTCTGCATGACTTCACATTCCTATCCCGTTGCTTTCTGCATACCTGTGCTGAACTGAATGTGTTTGTTTAAAGAAGACACTGTTCTCATTATCTCTCCTCTATCCGGCTCTTTAATTCTCCCCCTCTGTGTTTTGGATTACGTAACTGTGCATATGACTAAGCTGTGAATTTGGCTTAGGAAGACAGATTTATTAATACTTATTTACTTGGAATCCTGTTTGCATTTTCTACATTCTTTTTTTTATTATTGAAAAAGGAAGGAAAGGGAAGTAAAAACACTTGATGATAAAATTAAAGATTTGCATGGAAAATATTTCAGATAAACACGTTAAAATTGACAATTTTCATGGAAAATTAAGGAGTAAAGTGGTAGACATGTAAAATATTGCTAAATGAATTGAAATATGGGATAGAAACATTTTATGATAGAATAAAAGATTTACATGGAAAAAACTTATAAAATTGTAGAAAATGTAGAAAAACATGTTAGAACTGAGGATTCCCCTGCATGCAATAAAGACACATGCTCCACTATGTTCATAGCAGCCTTATTTATAATAGCCAGAAGCTGGAAGCAGCCCAGATGTCCCTCAAAGGAGGAATGGATACAGAAAAATATTTATACAATGGAATATTACTCAGCAATTAAAAACAATGAATTCATGCAATTTGTAGGCAAATGGTTGGATCTGGAAAATATCATCCTAAGTGAGTTAACCCAATCACAAAAGAATGAAATGCAATCACTGAGAAGTGGATATTAATGAGCCCAAAAGCTCTGAATATTCAAGGCACAAATAGCAATTCAAAAGATTCCCAAGAAGGAGGAAGGAGAGGACCCTGGTCCTGAAAAGACTGGATCTAGTTTTGTAGAAGAGTATCAGAACAGAGAAATGGTGTGGGGGGGCGGGTGATTGGGGAATGGGTGGAGGAACGAGGACTTATGGGACATATGGTGAGGGGGGAACTGGGAAAGGGGAAAGAAAGCCTTTGGAATGTAAAGAATATAGAAAAAAGAAAGAAAAGGTCTACCTTTATGTAAGATGACTTGAACAAAGCTTACAGATGTAGGACTGGCCAATGGAAACTGGAATGTGGTCGTGTTATTTTGACTGATCTCAAGAGGGGAAGGGTTTATGAGCACCAGCAAGGAAGCCAATGGAAGAGGTGATGGCAGCATTGCATGTTCAGCAGAAACTAAACTAGTGGATTCTTCAAAAACCAGGATCTTCTGTTTCCAAATTTATGTCTTACAGAATAGAGTACTGACTATATCACTATTTTTAAATGTATTTCATTGTCAATAATGTCTACCTACAATGCTTTGTTCTTGCTCCGTGCTTGGATTTTGACCTTCTGAAGATGAAAAATTCATCCCAATGCAGATTTTCTACCAAGAGAGATGCTGAGATAGAGGGCTGATGCAAAATTTTGGCCTTGCATGGACTCCCATTAATTCCTTTGATTTTGGTTATCATAGCTAGGAAATGGAGCTAATGAAGTGTGTGGGGAGATTAAATAAATGAATACGTGCTAGCTATAATAATGCTTGAAAAACTTCAAATTTAAAATTACATGGTAATTATTATTACTGTCACTGCAGCTGACAATGCTGACCAGAAGCTGAGGTGGAGGGATATGTGAAGCCCTATCATTACTGTATTCTATTACCATAAAGGCAAAGACAGGGCAACTACATCTATAGATGCAGGTTATAATGTGTATTTGGTCAATGGGCTTAGTGTTTCTAGATGCCTGCCACCAATTAAAAGACAATGAAAAGGTATTGAGTCAGTTGTAATGAATATGGGAAAGATTTTGAATGATGTTAATTGATATTTACACCCATACTTATCTATCTATATAAGAATTTGGGAATGTGAATAATGACTAAGTATCTGATATTAAATTATTATTTTCAATTTTGGAATAAAAAAGAATAAAAGATTTACATGGAAAATACTTCTGATAAAATTGTAGAAAATGTAGAAAAACATGTTAGAATTGAAGATTATCATGGAAAATTTTATATAGATATAATAATGGTAGGCATAAAAGTATTCCTGAGTTGATTAAAAGTGGATTATAAACATTTTCTGATAAACTTGAAGATTTACATGGAAAATATTTATCTGCATTATTTTTCATGATAATCCCCAATTTTAATATATTTTCTATATACTTCCTCCATTTTATCAGAAATGTTTCCAATGTAAATCTTTGATTTTATCACAAATGTTTCTAATTTCAAACTTCTTTTTTTTAAGGTATTTTCTTTTTTATTTATTTATTTATTGGATATATTCTATATTTACATTTCATTTCCCTTTTTCTGGTTCCACAGCCCCCAAAGTTCCCACATGCCCTTTTCCCTCCCCCTGCTCCCTCATCCACCCCTTCCCACTCCCCTGTTCTGGTATTCCCCTACACTGATGTTTTTATCCTTTCCAACACCAGTGTCCACTCTTTCCTTCTTGTCGGATATCATTTGATATGAGGATTGTGTCTTTGTTGTCCCAAGAGTCTAGGCTAATATCCACTTATCAGTGAGTGCATACCATGGGTATTCTTTTGAGACTGGGTTACCTCACTTAGTATGATGTTCTCCAGCTCCATCCATTTCTCTAAGAATTTCAAGAATTCATTGTTTCTAATGACTGAATAGTACTCCATTGTGTATATATACCACATTTTTTGCATCCATTCCTCTGTTGAGGGACATCTGGGTTCTTTCCAGCTTCTGGCTATTATAAATAAGGCTACTATGAACATAGTAGAGCATGTATCCTTATTGCATGCTGGGGAATCTTCTGGGTATATACCCAGAGTTTTTACATCAACCATTTTTTATGTAAAATTTTCCATGAAATAGTCAATTTTAACATGTTTGTCTATTTCTTGAATTTTACCAGAAATATTTTTGATGTAAATCTTAAAAAAACTTATCTGCAAATGTTTATAATTCCACCTTCAATCAACATAGAATTATCTTTATGCCTATCATTTTATCTTTATAAGTTCCATGATAATCTTTAATTTTAACATGTTTTTCTATATATTTCTACAATTCTACATTCTTTGAAAGAGTAATTTTTTTTATAAATAATATTGCTACTAGTTAGTCATGATATAATTCCTGTCTTTATATAGTTTTCATGAGTATCCTAACACATATTTATGTTTCCTGCTTGATTATCTCAATTATATTTTTTGCATCCAGAGCATTATTAAAATATCAATCTAGCTGTTCTTACATAAAAGTTTTAGAATTAAAATGAAGAAAATGTATATAAATTAAAATCATTAAGGTCTATTCCAGAGAAACAGAAACCAGATTGCAACAAACATCCTTCCAAAATAAGTGGAAGTTTATCTGATATGTTGGCATGTATTCTGATGTTGAGTTCAGTTAAGAATGCAGATGAGGCCCATATGCCTTGCTACAGTGAGAGTAAAGATGGAAGAATGGTGGACCTCGTAGGGACAGCACAGTCTGCTTCCTGGAGATGCTTGGCCCAAAATTTAGTGTGCTAAACATCAGGACACATTTACTTCAAATGTCCCATCCTCCATATACAAAGCATGTGCTTTGCTTATGACCTGAATCTATAGCTTCTAAACTTATAAAAAATAGTAACAGTCTTGCAAACAAGGTGACCCTGTATTGTGTTCATGAAATTTATTCATCTTAGAAATATGCTTTTGGAGACTTAAGGTGTTGCCAGAAGTGTGGCTCAGGGATACAGCATGCCAAGTGGCTGCTGACAATCATCAGCCCTGCCAAGGAGATCATGGAGGAGGGTCTTGTCTGTAAACTGTGAAAAATGGGCTTGGATTCTCTTGGGAGGTCTCAGTAAAGATGAGAGTGTGCTTGTAGTTATGAGTTGCTGAAAAAGGGACTCATTTATAAACCTAGCTGCAGAATAAAGGATGTCCCAGTGGAAGAGTCCTTTTTTTTTTTTTTTGGCATAATCCAAAGAACCTGTGTTTCCCAGCACATTTTACCAAATGTGTCATGGGTCCTAAACTTTCACACTGTGCATACAGAAGAAATTCACAAATAACATATTAATGTATCAACCAAGTAAGGCCAAAGATAATTCAGCAGTAAATATTAAGGCACACAAAGGAAAAATAAACCTGTTGATATCATGTCTCACTCAGGAAAAGAAATCAAAGGATATTATAAAACCTAAAAGAGAGTTTAAAACATGAATTTTTAAAATTGCCCAACCATAAGTAAATGAAAGGAAGTATTATTAATAAGATGAAAAATAAAATATAAAAGATTCAATATCAAATGTAGAAACAAAGAAAACCTAATATAAAAAAACCTCTGTAGAATAGGTAATAGGAATATTACATGTTCCTGGGTTAAACCTGCGGAAGGTGTGTTTTCACATAAAGGAGAAAATCCTGAGAAACACAAAGATTCTCTAGTGTGTATCTGTTAGAATGTCAAGGAGGAAGTCAAGGCAATGAGGCAGCTTTAGGATGGGGGGAGTCCATTCCATTAAAAGTATTCAAATCTAAGAGTTAATTAGGTAGGTCATAGCATGGGCCATCAAAGTAAAACAACATTATTAAATGTTTCAAGAACAAAGACACAATGAAATAGAACCCTGGGCTCAAAAGTACCATCAGGTAGAGAAAGTGGTGAGGGATTGCCTTCTCTAGCCCCAACTGAAAGTTGCCTTTCAATTCAACATAAAATTAAATTTATCCATGAATAATGATATTTTAAACCTATAGATAATACGTTTACCAGCTACAGATTATCACTGAACTTAAACTATGACTAGGGGGTATATTTTAAACCCCCAAAAAGTACATGAAGATGTACAAGACATTCTGTGCATTAACCACTGGACTCAATGGTTGAGTCTAAGTAATTATTGCATTGAGAGTAAACATAAGACTAGGTGGAGAGGTAATTTAAACCCTCTGGAGCAAGATAAAAATGACAATGAGATGAAAGTTTAAAAATAGGTCAGCAACTGAGAGTAAAACATGAATCACTGTCAGAGGAGATGAAATGGCAACTGTCTCCATGGAGAAGCTACAGATATCAGTGAGCAACTGTCTCAAGCCATTTTGGTTGTTTAAATTATGTAATAGAACATGTAGTTTCTTAGTTCTACCAAGAAGGAAAGAAAGAAAGTAAGAATGTAAGAAAGAAAGAGAGAGAGAGAGAGAGAGAGAGAGAAGGGAGGGAGGGAGGGAAGGGAGGGAGGGAGGAAGGAAGGAAGGAAGGAAGGAAGGAAGGAAGGAAGGAAGTAGGGAGGAGGGAGGGAGCAAAAGAAAATAGGTCTGTCTCATAGAAGACAGAAGAGAGCAGGAAAAAGCAATACAAAATGGGTAATATATATACATAATATATTCATGTGTAGACAGGTTTTATGAAGTGGGGCTGACTGAGGGAAATTGCTGAAGGATTGCTGTCTAAAATATTTCTTGTTAATGAGTGGATAAATGCACAAGGATAGTGATCCATTCAAAATTTAAAACAAGAATAAGAAGAGAGCATCTCAATCATACACCTGGAAAAGAGAGACCTAAAGGGAAATGGTGGAGCTGAAAGTTTTATCCATCTTATGTAAAGAATGCCAAAATCTGTACTACAAGATTAGCATTACAGTCCTTTTCATTAAATACTGTTGGAAAAAATATGGAGTGAAGAGCCTCAAATCCTAGGTCTAACTTGACATTAAGGAGAGTGCTTTAAACCTTGCTGGTTCTGAATTTTAATTAAAACATTTTAAACAAGTCAATTTTAACTGTGTCTCAGTCAGAGTTTTTAGTCCTGCACAATTATCATGACCAAGAAGCAAGTTGGGGAGGAAAGGGTTTATTCAGCTTACACTTCCACATTGCCAAAGGAAGGCAGGACTGGAACTCAAGCAGATCAGGAAGCAGGAGCTGATGCAGAGGCCATGGAGGGATGTTCCTTACTGGCTTGCTTCGCCTGGCTTGCTCAGCTTGCTTTCTTATAGAACCCAGGACTACCAGCCCAGGGATGGCACCACTAAAAATGGGCCTGCAAATCGCACCCTTGATTACTAATTGAGAAAATCCCCTTACAGCTAGATATCATGGAGGCATTTCCTCAACAGAGGCTTCTTTGTTTGCTAACTCCAGCATGTGTCAATTTGACACACAAAACCAGCCAGTACACACTGAGTTACCCCACGAAGCCCACTGAACCATAATGCACTGTACAGAATATAACATAGGGAGATATTAGCAAGAAGTTAGTATAACTGAGCAAAACAGAGGAATTTGTTTCCTACCTTCAGAAGGTTACAGAAAACTTATTTGATGCTGTGAAACACAGATGATGTGGTTGTAGTTTCCTAGGCAGTTAGATCCCTAGTGCCCGTGGCTAATCGGAGCCCCAGTGTGCAGTGTAGCACACAGGAATGGATGTGCTTGGTCTTGCCCAGAGTCTTTCGGAACTCCACTGTTCCGCTCAGATGCTACTTGGATTTCTCCCAGTCATTAGTGTCTCCATTTTGTCTTACTCACTGCTCACCCAGAACAAAGTGCCCAGTCCAGTACTGAGATAATGGGAAATGGAAGCAAAGATCACTGAAACCTTACCCAGTTCTCAAAACAGTTTGACACTGACTAGAAAGAGAGATTTTCATCAATGAAATAAAACAAAAAACCCAAACATAAGTGCATATGATTACTGTCGTCTGTAGGTAAAAAAAAAAAGCAATAATTACCCCCCAAAAGGAATACAGATTGATTGAAAAACAACATCTTAAATGAATGGTATTAGAAATAGATGTGTATCTTTTATCTTGCCCAATCAAAGACCTCACAGCTCAGAGTGAAATCTAGAACAACAAAACTCTTTTGTTTTTAAAAAAGCAATTCATCTGCAAGATTAACAGAAGCTGGAAAGAACCCAGATGTCCCTCAACGGAGGAAGGGATACAAAAAATGTAGTATATATACACAATGGGGTACTATTCAGCCATTAGAAACAATGAATTCATGAAATTCTTAGATAAATGGATGGAGCTGGAGAACATCATACTAAGTGAGGTAACCCAGTCTCAAAAGAATACCCATGGTATGCATTCACTGATAAGTGGATATTAGTCCAGAATCTTGGGACACCAAAGACACAATTCACATACCAAATGATGTCCGACAAGAAGGAAGGAGTGGACACTGGTGCTGGAAAGGATCAAAACATCAGTGTAGAGGAATACCAGAACAGAGAAGTGGGAAGGGGTGAATGAGAGAGCAGGGGGAGGGAAAAGGGCATGTGGGACCTTTGGGGGGTGGGGAACCAGAAAAAGGGAAATGAAATGTAAATACAGAATATATCCAATAAAAAAAAGGAAAAAAAAAGTTCACCTTGGATGACTAACTATAAGCAGTTTGGTTGCTGCTGAGAAGAAATGAAGGGCAAGTCCCCTCTAGCTCTTCAGTGTCAAGTGGTCATTCCTAAAGACCCATACAGAGAAGGAACTAGATATAGACTCATTGAGGTGTGTGTGTGTGTGTGTGTGTGTGTGTGTGTGTGTAATTAAATAGAAGTGATCATAGATTGCAAGGTAATAGGTGACTTGGTAACATTGGAGTAAGGAGATAGAAATGTTGTAAAATAGGTATTCATGTATGAAATTCTCAGAAAAATAAGAATATAAAAACAACAACCAAGGAGATTAAGGTGCAAGAGAGCACTTTCTGAATTAAGATCCATGAAGTAAAGTCAACAGTTGATAAACAGGACCTCGTAAAACTAAAAGGCACCTGCAGAGGAAAGGAGACACGTGGGAAGAGAAAGCCAACAGAGTGGGAGGGAGCCATTGCCAAATACTATGTCTTAATAAACAAAGATCTAAGAAAATGAATGACCTAATTAAAAATGTACCAAACAGGCATCTAAACAGCTCAGTTGGGAAATTGTAATTAAAACAACTTTGTGGGTTCCATCCTACCCCTAAAAATCAAGAAAATGCATGAGAGCAAATCCTGGCAAGGATGTAGCGAGAAGGGAGCCCTCACACACTGTTGGTGTGATCACCACCTGGCGCAGCTGTCCAGAAAATGGGAAAATCCTCAAACAGCTACAGGCCAATCGGTCTACCACGTGACTCAGATATGCCATTCCTTAGCATGTGCCCGTTTGCTCTATTCATAACACATAGGAAATGAAAACAGCCTCCATGTCCTGTAACTGTGGAGTGAAGGATGAGAATGTGCTACACATATTAGATGAAATCACATCCAGCTGTAAAGAACAATGAAATCAGCAAGTAAATGAACAGAGCTGGGAAATAGCACACTGAACGAGGCCATCCAGAAAGGCAAATACTCATTTTTTTTTAAATTTATGGATCCAAACTAAAATATTTCTATTTAAGTATATAACCTAATGTAATATAGAAGCTAAGAAAATTTTTTTTAAAAAGGACCAAGGTGGGACAGCAAGAAAGTCTAGAAAAAATAGTAGGGCATATATGCTACTGTGAAGAACACACCAAAAAATGATGTGTACAGCAGATTGGAAATCTACACACATAGATAGAAGAGTGAAAGAGAGACACATAACATTAAGGATGGTTGTAAAAGCCATAATACAACATTACTTTATTAACCTGTTAAAAATATGTATGTGAGTGCATTTGTGTACATGTATAGCTTAAACGGACTTGTGCCTAACAAGACTGTAATGCTCCCTGAAAGACTCTCTAACAGAAATTACAGTATCACACATGAGAGGCCTCCCTTTGAATGGCTGGTTAGGGTGGCCCAAGAGACTACGCCCACCATAATATAGGCTCCTGACATCGCCTTCATTTGCCTGGCAGAACTTGAAGATGAGACCTTATGGCTGAAGTTATTAAACTTTGGCCATAGGACTGGAAAAATTCAGCCAAAACTGATTTGGAGACTGCTCCCTCAGAACTAGCTCTCATAGTATCCAGAGGTGCTGGGAAGCTGCCAAAGAAGAAAAGCTATCAATAGTTCTATCCCACTGTAAAGCCTTTGAATCACAATGGCCAAAAGTACAAGATATTTCCAAGGGTGAAATTGTGGCAGATTGCCTTGTAAGCAGCTGTCTAATTGCACTTAAGTCATAATCAATAAAGATATTTTTATCTGGTATTATAAAACTAGTCAACTAGTTTTATAGTTGACCATAAAAACTAATCCTCTGAAACCCTCTCAAGTCGTGGGCTTGGGAGGAGAACCTCTTTCTGCCATTTTCTTAACCAATGTAATACCTATTCTTTAAATATGTATGCCCACAAATGAGTGTAGCTCTCAGTTCTCATCAAAGAAGCATCTTTTTGAATCAAATGGAGACTATTGCAGAAATTCACAACAGGTAAAAATGCAGAAATCAACTAACTGTGAATCGCCCAGTCTCTTTTGGTCCACCTGCAAAAGCACCTTGACACCACAGGCCCAGAGAACGTCAAGTAAAAGGGAACAAAGAGATTCCCAGAGAAGCTGGACCAGGACACCTGCTGCATGTTCCTGCCTCCTAGATATGTTCGGAAAGCTGAGTCCATGCAATCTCAACAGTGCCGTTGACTGAATAAGACCGACATAATAACTATATCTGTTGGCATGCCAGTGCGGTAGAGATTTCACAAGACCACACTGCTAACACTAGCTGAAATTAGTGGCCACGAAGAGGAGAGGCAGCTTTCTTCAGGGATGAGTTCCCTGAGAGGATTACAGTAGTCAGCTATAAAAGCATATGCACACAGCAAGACTAAATGGACTCAACAAGATACGTGTGTGTGTGTGTGTGTGTGTGTGTGTGTATTGTGTGCATAAGTATATGTGTATATGTATATATTCATATATAACAATAATACTAAAAGAATAAGAGGATATTAATTTGGGACAAAGATGGGAGAGATACAGGAGGACCTACAGAGAGAGAGAGAGAGAGAGAGAGAGAGAGAGAGAGAGAGAGAGAGAGAGAACAATGTAAATAAACCACTCTTGTGTGAAATTCTTAAAGGAAAATACTTTTTTTCAACCCACTTGCCCCCTCCTCCTCCTCTAATATCTGTCCCAGAACCCAAGCTCCACACATGCTCACCCAGCGCTCTAACACAGACTATATCTCTTGCCATCATACTCAATTTTATTTTTCTCTGGTTTTGCTAATTTGTCTAGACTTTCGTGAACATGCTCTGTAACTTTGAAGTTGCATGCACACACACATACACACACACACACACACACACACAAACACATATCCTCTCTTGGTTTCCTACGTTGCTGGTTTTACAGGTCTATGAGCCCCCTCAATCAGACATGTTCCTGTCCCTATGCTTCTCTTTTTATTTTTTTCATTGCCTTTACAAATAAATAAGGTCATATATATCAAGTCATTTGATGCTAGATTGGAGAAAATATTTTAGTCTTTTGTGCTGCTGTAGCAAAACTATAAATAATTAGCTCTCTGTTTCTGATCCAATGCCTCTAGTAAGGATGAGAGTCTGTCTTCATATTGTGGGAAGGATGGAAAGGAATAAAGCCAGTCTTTCAAGCCCTCTTCTATAGGTTCTAATCTTACCAAGAAAGAAACCCTCCCTTTACACAATCAGCTGTTAAAGGCCTCTAAATGCCACCATTTTCTGTGATTAAGTTTAAACAAAAAGTTTATGAGGAATGTGATGATTTATGTCAAAGTTCAACCCTTTGGAGATAGAAGTAGTAGCAAACAAAACTGAAGATTTATCTGTAAGGAACTTTCTAGATTAAATTAATTGAGATGGAAAGACTCTTGGGGTGCTATGCAAGACTGAAGAGCAAAGCTAGCTGCAGACCAGAATTCTTCAGTTTGCTTGCTGACTCAGGTGTGATGTGACCAGCCACCCTGCTTCCTCCAAGCTCCCCTGCCATCAAGGACAGTAGAGCTGAAGGGGAAATGAACCCTTCTTTCCTTAAGCCATTTAGTCAGATGTTTTATCAAACAACCAGAAATATAGTGAGAGGACACGTGCATATCACAATAGGGAGAAAGCAGAAGATAGTTTTTTTTCATGGATGAGGGATCTACCAAAAAATTAATAAATTGGAATGCTTAAGTTCATCAAACAATTTGGAGTGATATATATGTATATATACATATATATATACATATATATACATATATATATACATATATATACATATATATATACATATATATACACACACACACACAGACACACACACACATATGTGTGTGTGTGTCTGTGTATGTCTGTGTAATAAGCATGGAATGAATTCTTCTTCATTAATAAATACTTGTATTTTATTATTTATTTATTTATTTATTTATTTATTTTGGTCTTTTGGAGACAGGGTTTCTCTGTGTGGTCCTGGCTGTCCTGGAACTCACTCTGTAGACCAGGCTGGCCTCAAACTCAGAAATCCACCTGCTTCTGCCTCCCAAGTGCTGGGATTACAGGCGTGCACCACCACGCCCAGCTCATTTTATTGTATTTTTATTGGTGATTTTATTTGTTTACATTTCAAATGTTGTCCCCATTCCCAGTTTCCCCTCTGTAAGCTCCCTATCCTACCCCCTCCCTCCCCTGCCTCTATGAGGGTGTTCCCCCACCCACCCTCCCACTCCTACCTCACTACCCTAGCATTCTCCTACCATGAGGCTTCGAACCTCAAGCAAACCAAGAATGGTTAGATTCAATTGAGTATTTACCTCTGTATGTTTTTAATGATCTTTCAATAAACTGTGAATGAACGAGGGGTATTAGCAACTCAAAATCTTCAAATGTTATTAGTGCCTTTGAAGGTGAAAATATTGTTCCCAAAAATGGATAAATGAAGCTAGTTATTGTAATGAATTGCAATGTAAGGCAAGTCATGAAGGATTAAGAAAATAATGTGTACCACTGATTTTAGTCTAAAATATCAATGTTAAAAAAGAGCTATGATAATCAGTATGTAGATATTAATATTTTTAAATTTTATAACTGTCCATAAAATTATAAAATTTGGTAGTTACTTTCCTTATAAGTACTGAAACTAAAATGAAAACACTTCAACCATCCCATTCAGGCGGAAGATTTATCATATTATTTACTAATTTGGGATGCTCTAAACAAATGCTGTAGAGATAAATAAACAATCTTATTTTTCTTGACCCCAGGGTCTGGAAGTCCAACATTACTTGATAATACAATCAGGGTCTTTTGGGGTTTCTTTTCCTCACTTATTCTCTCAGACTTTTCTTGGTACATACAAGAAATGTAGAGGCTTGTACCTGCTTGTTAATAAAGATAGTAATCCTAATAGGTAGTCTGAGGGGCTACCTCATACTAAGGACCTCCCAAAGTGTCTACCTCAAAATGTAGTCGTGCTATGGATTAGCCCTCAACCTGGTTTCTTGGGAAGGTATTGAGCATATTTCTTTTATTTAGTAATGTTTATTATGTTAGTGTATTTATTTTTGTTTGGTGTAAAAATCACTTTGGACTTCTGAAAATGTAAATGAGTATTGTAATATTAGGTATGTAAGGTGTCTACAGAACTAATTAGATGCTTCTGGTGCTCAGAAACTGCCTTTGTACATTGATTTCATAGTCAGGGGTAGTCAACATAACACCATTCTGGAATATCCTGAAAATAAATGTCCTAGATATATAAAACATGTAAGGCATTTTCTGTTTTACATATATAAATATATAAAACATTTTTCTGCCTTCTTTACACAGAACTACACTAACTACATAAAACACACCATTACCGCCGGGCGGTGGTGGCACATGCCTGTAATCCCAGCACTTTGGAGGCAGAGGCAAGCAGATTTCTGAGTTCAAGGCCAGCCTGGTCTACAGAGTGAGTTCCAGGACAGGCAGGGTTACATAGAGAAACCCTGTCTCGGGGAAAAAAAAATTACCAATAGCTGATTGAAAATTGTCCATTTTTTGGACACAATATTACACAAATGGGGTGTGCTGCCCATTAATATAATGATGATGTTTGAGTTCCTATTTCTAACTCTCTATGTTCATTGGCTTCCCAAGTAAGCACTTCAAATTCTGTTTCTGTTTTAACTAGATATTTTCCTTATTTACATTTCAAATGTTATCCCCTTTCTTTGTCCCTTCCTCCCAAAAACCCCCTATCCCATCTCCCCTCCCCCTATTCACCAACCCACCCACTTCTGCTTCCCTGTCCTGGCATTCCCCTACACTGGGGCATCTAGCCTTCTCAGGACCAAGGGCCTCTCCTCCCTTTGATGTTCTACAATGCCCTTTTGACGACATTGGCAGCCATACAGGAGCAGACGGACCTACAATGTCCCTCTAACTAGGAGAATGCTACCTCATATAGCCTGGTCCATTGTCAGCTGTCACCAGAGGAATGATATATTCTTGTCTCAGACCTGCATTTTTGTGTCATTATTCCAATATATTTTCTAATAAGTTTCATTATTTACATTCATATTTTATTACCAGAGAGTTCCCAGTAGGTCTTTTAAAAATAAGGATGTCAATGAAAAAAAAAAAAACCAGAAAAAAATATGTACTCAAAGAATCATCCCAAAACAACACAAAATTTAATTTTTAGCCATACATGTGTTATACCTCATAAATCATCCTGGCGTTTGTTATTTCTTTCATACAAAAATGCAATACTGCAATACAGACAGAAATCCCCAGCATCTACAAGCTGCACCTGAACTGGGAATCCACTTGCCTTGGTCTTCCAAGGTCTGGGGTATATGCATACGTCATATATGATAATAATATATTAAGATAAGGACTCTTTATGTGATTGCCAGTTGAGATATGCTGGGCAATGTAATGTACAGAATTATAAAACATAAATTAGTAAAGTGGAAGAGATCATTATGGATGAAAAATTTAGAACATAAACTGCGTATACCTCAACAGGATGTCAATTATCCAGGCTCATCCTTTTTCTCACCTTATGTGTTTCAATATACAGATTTTTTATAATTTTATCAAGAAAATGTTGATTTCCTCTCTGGATCATGGAGAGGCATAACTGAAGAAAAGGAAACTATGACTGTTTCTGTAGTCCATTCTGCTCTGCTCACACTTTACAGTAAGTTTAAATTCCAAGAACTAAATGAACTATGAAGGTAAAAATACAAATGCAGAATGGAAATAGAATTGCTGTATTGCTAAATGATTTGAATAGGCAATCAGAATGTGGCTGGACTGCAGCCACATTGTCTTCTACAGAAAAGCTCCACTTGTCCTATGGAAATTATGGTATTTTCTGTAATGAGGTAAGAATCCATTCCAATGCACAGGCTAGGAATCTAGCTAGTTCTTCTCTCTGACCCCAGATATATGCTTGCAGACAGTGTTCCAGATCAGCCAAAGCTTAGAGAGGAATAGTCAGTGCACCATCCTCTATATCTCTGCATGGATATAACAGTTCTCTACTTGGTAGAGACTTGGTAGTTCTACTTGGTAGAACTGAAGCAAGCTACAACCTCGTGACTGATAGAAAAATACAGCTATAAAATTTGAAACAAATTCCATCATATGTTTTCCCATGTCATTGTTCACTTTTGAGTTTGTATTTGATTTGCATTTCCCCCTTCCTTTTCCTCCCCAAAAATATTCCTGTATATCCCTCCCCACTCTGCAAATACACAGCATTTTTCATCAGTGGTTATTGCATGTCTGTTTGTATAAGTATATACATATATGTTCCCATGTATGACCTGTTAATAGACATTGCAGAGGGATAGAATTAGAGCATGCTTTGATCTTCTCATTATGAATTGAATCAACCCTGTGTTTTATTATATAGTTTCTTTGTTTACATTTCAAATGTTATCCTCTTTCCTCATTGCCCCTCTGAAAACCCCCATCCCATCCCGCCTTCCCCTGCTCACCAACCCACCCAGTCCTGCTTCTCTGTCCTGGCATTCCCCTACATTATGGCAGTGAGCCTACACAGGTCCAAGTGCCTCTCCTCCCACTGGTGTCTAACAAGGCCATCCTTTGCTACATATGTGGCTGGAGCCGAAGGTCTTTCTGTGTGTTCTCTTTGGTTGATGTTTTCAAAGTGGTGGATAAGAATGTGGTCTTAAGTTTTTCTTGGATGACTGAAAGATTAAATCTGAGTTTACAGTTGCTACATTCCTTAGGTAATTGATTTTAACCATGTGTTCATTTCAGTCTCCAAAGGTCAATAGTTACTACCTGTTTTATGGATGTATGTGGATTGGACACATAGCACATCTGTAGTTATGTAAACATATTTGTATGTATATACACATAAATAAAATTTTATTACATTATAACCCCATAGATTTCATTTTAAACCTTTTATTTGATTTTTATTTTGATTTTTTTTTGTATTTCTGTTGTGCTTGTGTGTACATATGTACAGAATTTGCATTCCTTTTCCTGTAGAGGTCAGAAGAAGGGGCCAGATGCTGTCAAGCAGCAGTTAGGGACGCTTGAGAACTGCCATGTGGGTGTTAAGAACTGAAGCCTGAGCCTCTGGGGAGCAACAAGGGCCTTCAATTGCTTAACCATCCTGCTTCCCCCAAACGATACAAATTTCTTAATAAAAGTATTATAGTTTCATCTATATAAATTTTTGAGAGCTGCTGTTTATGCGTATTGCACTTGCTCAATAAAACTTTGTGAACTACTATTCCTCAACATTGCCATAGCAATAATCTGAATCATCATTCTTTCTTTCAAAATGTATACATTGATAATATAACATTATGTGGATTAAATAATGACTAGTTCATACCTGTAAAATAGTGAGTCTCTTTACTATTTGTTTTGACATTTATTAGGTTTTAATGATCCCTTTTCTAGCAAGTAATAAATTTTTCTATTTTACAGTCAAGAGTACTTAAGATAACATATTTTTTAACCATGCATGAAAGATAATTAATTAAATAGACTAACATAAAGACGTTCTAAGGTTTGGTTTTTGTTTTATTGGCATTGTAAGACGAGGTCTCTCTGTGTCCCCTCAGTTAGCTTAAATTCCTGTTCTTCCATCTCAGTCTTTAGAGTGACTAGAATAAAAGCATACAGTGCCACACCTACTTGTAATTATTAACTCTTTTACATCCATGTCTCTATTGTGTCTTTACCTCTGATTCACCCCATTCATTTCTGAGTTTTCTACAAGTTATCAACATGGAACTAAGGAGAATGGTATTGTTCAGGTAACGAGAGTCTGTTTGTTTAACAGACTGCATTTTCCTTGGTTCAGCTTGTTTCTATGCCTTCCTTTCCTGGCTGCAGCCCCCTGAAGTTCTGAAGCTCCTATAGGGAGTCTGAGGCTAAGGAGAGAGACCACTGCACACTGACACTCTCTGCACGGAGTGGGAAGGAAAAAGTCTGTCCTACTAACTTGTATTTTACTGAGGTTTTCTAGTGATGCCATTTACAATTTGGCCAACACTCCTCTGTACTTATTTTTCTATGACATTTTTCTTCCTTTGTTTCAATGTTACATTTTCTCTCAAATGCTTTTTATCCCCACTTAGGAGGTGGCTTATATTATTCTTAGTTTGTTGTGTTGTAAATTGTAATTTCTTTAAAATAATTCATTTCTTCTTGCAAAGGAACTTTAAAAAAAAATCCTTCATCCAATCCAATGTCCTGGCAATTTATTTCCTTTGTAAGTTCAATATTAAGACATTTGAATGTATATATTTTGCTTTGATGTAAAATATTTTAATAATATAATAAAAATGACATACTTATGGTCACACATCATTTTAATTATCTGTTTTTATTTATGTGTCAATGACTTCATTAGATTTGTTTTATAAATATCTCAGACACTTCATCTAAGTTTTTATTTTATCATAAATTTACTTAAAATCTTAGGTGATATATTAATTTGAACAAACAGATGATATCAAATTTTATATCCCACATATTATAATACATGACTTTTAATTATTTTTGTGTATTTATTACCCTAGGTATTTATTTAAATAGCTTCTGTTCCTTTGGCCTCAATCTTATATCATTTATGCTGGATTGACTACTTTAGTACAATTTCATTTTGTATTGATTTTCAATTTTTTCTATGTTTTAATCTGTAGAATTTATATCTGAACACTTTGTGTCCCATAACTCGATAGCTAACTGCTTAATTATATGAAATATCATTTATAATTGTTGTTTTAATTGCCTCACAGCTAAAGCCATTTGTATCATTGAACATTTGTATCAGTTCTAGGAAAGTTTCAACTCACTAAGAGTTTTTTTTTTAATTTTATTTTCTATATTCTTTGTTTACATTCCAGAGGCTTTCCCCTTTACCAGTTCCCCCCTCACCATGTGTCCCATAAGTCCTCCCCCCCCGCACGCCCCTCCCCTGCACATTCCCCAATCACCCCTCAACCGCTTCTCTGTTCTGGTACTCTCCTGCAAGGCTGGAGCCAGTCTTTTCTGGACCAGTGTCCTCTCATTCCTTCTTCTTGGGCATCTTTTGATTTGCTAATTGTGCCTTGAGTGTTCAGAGCTTCTGGGCTCATTAATATCCACTTATCAGTGATTGCATTTCATGTGTATTCTTTTGTGATTGGGTTAACTCGCTTAGGATGATATTTTCCAGATCCAACCATTTGCTACAAATTGCATGAATTCATTATTTTTAATTGCTGATTAGTATTCCATTGTATAAATATACCACATTTTCTGTATCCATTCCTCCTTTGAGGAACATCTGGGCTCCTTCCAGCTTCTGGCTATTATAAATAAGGCTGCTATGAACATAGTGGAACATGTGTCTTTATTGCATGTAGGGAAATCCTCTGGGTATATGCCCAGGAGTGGTATGACAGGGTCCTTTGGAAGTGTCATGCCCAATCTTGCTCTAAGATCAAGAATTGGCAAATTGGACCTCATAAAATTACAAAGTTTCTGTAAGGCAAAGGACATGTCAGAAGGACAAAACAGCAACCAACAAATTGGGAAAAGATCTTCACCAACCCCACATCCGACAGACGGCTAATATATATACAAAGAACTCAAGAAATTAGACACCAAAGAACCAAATAACCCTATTAAAAATGGGGTACAGAGCTAAACAAGGAATTTTCACCAGAAGAAATTCGGATGGCTGAGAGGTACTTTAAGAGATGTTCAACATCATTAGTCATCAGGGAAATGCAAATCAAAACAACCCTGAGATTCCAACTCACACCAGTCAGAATGGCTAAGATTAAAAACTCAAGAGACAACAGGTGCTGGAGAGGATGTTGTTTTTCTCTTTTCCTTGTTGTGAATCATCCCTTAGCATTTCTTTGCATTAAAAAATATATATAATATAATGCATTCAAGTTGGAAAAATGGCTTTATGAGCCAGCTGGTTTACGGGAATAATTTTGACATAGCAGTTTTGTCTAATAACATTGTGAATTTAGAGCTCATCAAGCTCTACACAGTCAATTTCCAACCTACCCCCAAATCATGAAACTATCATTTATTGCCCATTCGGTTATAATATGAGCTACTCAAGCCCGTGTCTTTTGTGCTAGTAATCACAGTTTTGTTTCTCTTTCTAGAACTTTCCCAACACTGTACAATTATCCATCGATTATGCAAACGTATTCTCTGTTCACTTCATGTTGACTCCACTCAGTCTGTGAGGACAATGTTTTTGCTAGCTTGGTCGATGCCTGCATTCTTCATTTTCTTTCTAATTGTAAGAGATGGCGTACCAAAGAGGTGTGCCACCTACATCCACGGGAATGTGCCAGTATACCAGAACAAGAAAAAAATCAAAAAGTGAAGAGTGGTAGGAATGTGAGGAATTTAAAATACTTTCCCCTGTGCCTGAGGGAAAGTATTTTAGCCCCTGATGCTGTACATGTGGGTATCGATCCTTTATCCTTCATCAAGGTGTAATCATAAGAGGCACGGGGTTTACATGTGATGCACTTTAGACTGCTTTGGAGTCAGCAGTTCCTACGGAGGAGGCTTTATTAGTGTCCTATCTGTGATATTTAGCTAAGATTTATCGATCTAGTTCCAGATTTACACATGTATGAACATCTATGTAGCTCTTTCTAATTGGCTTTTACTTAATAACAAACACTAAATCCTACAGCCTGTCTTTCTGTGGCTTGTTCACCACTCCATTTTTTTTTTTTTTTTTTTTTGGTTTTTCGAGACAGGGTTTCTCTGTGTAGTCCTGGCTGTCCTGGAACTCACTCTATAGACCAGACTGGCCTCGAACTCAGAAATCTGCCTGCCTCTGCCTCCCAAGTGCTGAGATAAAAGGCGTGTGCCACCACTGCCCGGCACACTCCATTTTACTTACCATGAACATTCTCTTTTCTGCATGTACCAGGTTTCCCATTCCTCATGGATGACATCATAGTTGTTTAAAAGTACTCATGTTTAGGAATAAAGGCACTTTCAAATCTCCTGGTGTAGGTTAATGTATGACTACAAGTCTTTGACTCACTTCCAGAGGGTGAGGAAGACTTGATTTCTCCACTTAAGGGTAGAATATGATCATTTCTATAAACTATGATAATGCAAAGTGGCTGTGCTGTTTTAAAAACAGCACCAGGAGCAGAGAGCTATTGTTCAATGGTCTGGTACTATTATAAATTCACCCAATTTTAGTAGGCTCATCACTGCTTCAATTTGCAACTCTCTGGTGGTGTACATTGTCAGCCATCTTTTGAGAGGCTCATTTCCCACTTGTCCATCCTCTTTGTTAAACCACTGTGTCCAACCTTCTATGTATTTCATAACTGCTGTGTTTTTTTTCCTCGTTGACTTTTAAGGGTTCATTGGGTCTTGAAGATTACAGTCCTATATCAGATATGCTTTTATAAAGTGTGTCAAGTATGTGCCATTTCTTCTGACTCTCATGAAATCATGATGAGATCTTTCATTTAGCCTATAATGATTTTCAAACTGTTTGGAAATAATCGAATCACTGCTTGCATTACTAATTACCATGCGTGTAAACTCCTGTGTGCTGCTTAGGCAAAACCTGATAATTCATTTAATATATTGTTTGTGAATAAAAATATTATATCCATATATATGTATATATATACATATATATATGAACATACTGAAAGTTTCCTAAATTTTTAAAATCTAGCTACTTTAAAAATGATTTAGAGGGATGATGAGTAATTTTGAGAGGGCTTGTTCCCGGGCTTCAAAGATACAACATTAACCTTTGAAATATCAGTAACTTAAAGAATGTAAGGAGTGGTATTTATCTGAGTTGATAAACTCTTGGCTGGCATAAACAGATCCCCAGTCTCTCATAAACCAGGCCTGGCGGCATACCCTTAAACTCAGCACTAGGGAGATAGATGATGAAAGATCAGAAGTATTCTCTCTTCCTAGACTAGATTGGAAATTTGAAGCCAGCCTGTGATACTCAATCACTGGTATATGCATAATATTTAGAAGGCAGTTAGCCAACATAACCATTTAGCAAAACAGTGCATGTAGCTTACACCATCCAGGGACCACCACCTCCCAGACATAGGTTTTTGCCACATTTGCAGTATTAGACATGAATCCAGTCCTATGATGCAGGCCTCAAATATATTCAGAGTGGTTGGTTAGTCAACCTTTTATAAATATCTGTGAACTTTGAAACTGAAGAGTAAGCTTCAAAATATCAAAGATACAGGCATTAAGGAAAATTAGGATTAGAATTTTACCTTTTCTACAAAGAGGGCTGAGGTTGTAGGATTATTGACAGCAGCCAACCATATCAACCCTGTTTATGAACTGATATTTTGCATATTGTTCTGAAATTATGCCTTCCACCATGATTTTTCATTAAAGAAGCTTTGAGGGCCATTGGATTGTTATTGTAAAAAAGTGTTTTAAAAGAATTTGCTTTATAAGGATAAATTAGCATATGTTAAAGGATTAAATTAAAGCCTATTATTATTGAAAGTTCAATATCATTCCCATGTCATGTGCTTGACAGTTTGCCAAAAAATTAAGTAATGTTCTCATTTATTATTTTTTAAAAAATCATATTATGTGTGTTTTTAATAATCATGCTCTTCACTGAGATTTTCTCCCAATTCCTTACACATCTAATTTCATGTCTTATGTCTTGTGTTCTCTCTCTCTCTCTCTCTCTCTCTCTCTCTCTCTCTCTCTCTCTCTCCCTCCCTCCCTCCCTCTCCCTCCCCCTCCTCCTCTTCCTCCTCCTCCCCTTTCTCTTCACCCTCCCCTCCCTCTCCTCCTCCCTCTCCCTCTCCCTCTCCCTCTCTCTTTCTTGCAGGCACATGTATACATAAAAAACTTCTTGCTGACTAACTTTACCTATTAGCTGGCCCTGCCCTAAAATATGGGTGACATATTGGTGTTACTCCACTGAATCTCAATCTCTCTCTCTCTCTCTCTCTCTCTCTCTCTCTCTCTCTCTCTCTCTCTTTCTCTGTAAAAATCAAATTCCAATATCTCCTTAGCTAGAGGTGGGTCAGGTCTGTGTGCCTAATTCCGTTCCTTACTGCTGAAATTTTTATGAATATGCCAAGAGCATTTAATATACAAGCCTATAGTGATCTTGATAAATGGAACTTGATATTTGTAGCAGGTAAAACTTGATATCTATAGTAAATGAATAATTTTCTAGTATCCTGAATCTATCTAGTATCAGGTGGTAAATGATTTTCTAGACTAGCATAACTTAAAATTCTTACAACAAACATTTTTCTGTTTTATTTGTTTCACATATCTTTTTTTTCTTGTGTAATATGTTTTCTGTTTTTATAATTTTTTATTCTATATTCTTTGTTTACATTCCAAAGATTCCAAAGGATTTCCCCTTTCCCACCATATGTCCCATAAGTCCTCTCCCCCCCAACTATTCCACAATCACCCCACCACCACCCTTTCCCTGTTCTGTTCTCTCCTACAAAACTGGATCCAATCTTTTCAGGCCCAGGGTCCTCTCCTTTCTTCTTCTTGGGAATCATTTGATTTGCTAATTGTGCCTTGAGTATTCAAGGCTTCTGGGCTCATTAATATCCACTTATCAGTGATTGCATTTCATGTGTATTCTTTTGTGATTGGGTTAACTCACTTAGGATGATATTTTCCAGATCTAACCATTTGCCTACAAATTGCATGAATTCACTATTTTTAATTGCTGAATAGTATTCCATTGTATAAATATACCACAATTTCTGTATCCATTCCTCCTTTGAAGGACATCTGGGCTCCTTTCAAATTCTGGCTATTATAAACAAGGCTGCTATGAACATAGTGGAGCATGTGTCTTTATTGTATGCAGGGGAATCCTCTGGGTATATGCCCAGGAGTGGTATGACAGGGTCCTCTGGAAGTGTCATGCCCAATTTTCTGAGGAACCACCAGACAGATTTCCAGAGCAGTTGTACCATCTTGCAATCCCACCAACAGTGGAGAAGTGTTCCTCTTTCTCCACGTCCTCGCCAGCACCTGTTGTCTCTTGAGTTTTTAATCTTAGCCATTCTGACTGGTGTGATGTGGAATCTCAGGGTTGTTTTGATTTGCATTTCCCTCATACCTAATGATGTTGAACATCTCTTAAGGTGCTTTTCAGTGATCCTAATTTCTTCTGGTGACAATCCTTTGTTTAGCTCTGTACCCCACTTTTTAATAGGGTTATTTGGTTCTTTGGGGTCTAACTTCTTGAGTTTTTTGTATACATTGGATATTAGCCCTCTGTCAGATATGGGGTTGGTGAAGATCTTTTCCCAATTTGCTGGTTGCTGATTTGTCCTTCTGACAGTGTCCTTTGCCTTACAGAAACTTTGTAATTTTATGAGGTCCCATTTGTCAATTCTTGATTTTAAGAGCATAAGCTATTGTTGTTCTGTTCAGGAACATTCCCCCTGTGCCCATGTCCTCCAGGGTCTTCCCAAGTTTCTTTTCTATTAGTTTCAGTGTGTCTGGTTTTATGTGGCAGTCCTTGATCCACTTGGAGTTGATCTTAGTACAAGGAGATAAGAGTGGGTGAATTCGCATTCTTCTTAATTTTGACCTCCAGCTGAACCAGCACCATTTGTTGAAAAGGCTATCTTTTTTCCACTGGATGTTTGTAGCTCCTTTATCAAAGATCCAACATCAAACTAAATGGAGAGAAACTTGAAGCAATCCCACTAAAATCAGGGACTAGACAAGGCTGCTCTCTCTCTCTCTCTCTCTCTCTCTCTCTCTCTCTCTCTCTCTCTCTCTCTCTGTATCTTTTCAATATAGTACTTGAAGTTCTAGCGAGAGCAAATAGCCAACATAGGGAAGCCAAAGGGATACAAATTGGAAAGGAAGAAGTCAAACTATCATTATTTGCAGATGATATGATAGTTTACTTAAGCAACCCAAAAACTCCACCAGAGAACTTCTACAGCTGATAAACAACTTCAGCAAAGTGGCTGGTTATAAATCAACTCAAGCAAATCAATAGCCTTCCTGTACTCAAAGGACAAGCAGGCTGAGAAAGAGATTAGGGAAATAACACCCTTCATAATAGCCACAAACAACATAAAGTACCTTGGCGTGACTCTAACCAAACAAGCAAAAGATCTGTATGACAGCAACTTCAAGTCCTTGAAGAAAAAAATCGAAGAAGACCTCAGAAGATGGAAAAATATTTCTTGTTCTTGGATTGGCAGAATCAATATAGTAAAAATGGCCAAATTGCCAAAAGCAATATACAGATTCAATGCAATCCCCATCAAGATCCCAATTCAATTCTTCATAGATCTAGAAAGAGCAATTCTCAAATTCAACTGGAGTAACAAAAAACCGAGGATAGCTAAAACTATTCTCAACAATAAAAGGACTTCTGGGGGAATCAATATCCCTGACCTCAAGCAGTACTACAGAGCAATTGTGTTAAAAACTGCATGGTATTGGTACAGCAACAGGCAAGTAGATCAATGGAATAGGATTGAAGACCCAGAAAAGAACCCACAGACTTATGGTCACTTGATCTTTGTTTCACATATCTTTACCAGCAGAACGCATGTCAATACCTAGTGTTTTATAAAGAAAACAAAAAACAAAGACAGAAATTCAGCCATTCTAATAATTCTATATAATATATGCATTCAACCTGCTTTGTAATCATCACAATTGGTCATGAGTTTTGAATAGCTCATAATGAGAATTTTTTTTGGGGGGGGCGGGTTGAGACAGGGTTTCTATATGTAGCCCTGGCTGTCCTCAAACTCACTATGTAGACCAGGCTGGCCTCGAACTCAGAAATCTCCCTGCCTCTGCCTCCCAAGTGCTGGGATTACAGGCATGTACCACCACTGCCCGGTGAGAAATTTAAAAAACAGGAACAAAAGTAAAAGATATTTGAGATCAGAAGTTGCCATCAATAACAATTTAAGTCTCAAGTCAAAGACATTTTGAATTTCTGATATTCAATTTTCTTTGATGAATACTAGTATATAGGTTTTATATGAACTTTACACAAAGTCATAGATTAGGCAAATTCCTAACAAATTTTAATTTACTCTTGTTTGACTCTATTTTGCTAATGGATTTCTTAATTTCCAGTGAGTAAAACTTGTTCTGTGGTGGCTCTGTGAAGCTGCCTAATTATTTTGTTTTGTTTTGTTTTTTTACACAATGTCTACTAAAGTTTGGTTTGGGGGGGGTTGTTTATTAAGTTTCCCATCCATTCCATCTTAGTTATAAGTATGATATTGGCTCAGAGCCCATGTTTCCCTTTTATTTAGTTTTTACTTTGATAAGACAGGGTGGACCTTAACCCATAATCCTGTGTCTTAGTTTCCAGATTCTAGACTTGCAAGCATGTGCTGCCACCTTCAGTTTCACATTCTTGTTCATTACTACAACTTCTAGATGTTGATATTTCTGCAGTCCTCTTTGTAAGCCCCCCAAAGGACTGCAAGAAACATTTCTTTTTTATATATATATTTATGTATTTATTTACTTAATATGTATGTATGTCTCTGTGTGTGGTTTTGTATGTATACATGTATATGTAGTTTGCTGGGACAATGACAACCAGAGGGAGGGAAAGGACATACTACAGGAAAAAGTTCTCTCTTTCACCATGTAGATTTCCAGGATAACTCATATTGTCTGCCTTGGCGTTAAGTGCCTTTATTCAGCGAGGCATCTCCCCAGCTCGTTCCACAGTCTTAAATGTGTGGCACCAGAGCCTGTGGAGTCTTAATGGAGAGGATTTGTCAGTAAAACGGTCCCCGACTAAACCCCCAGGTTGCCTATTAACACCTGCCATTACCTGCCATCTAAATGTAAGTTAAATAATCTTGCCAATTTGTATGTTGGCAAAATGCCACCACGGCAGATGGAAAAGACTGTATGTAACTGGGAAATTATGCATATACATTTAATGTGCGGACTGTGCACAGTAGTCCTTTCAAGGAACATCCGAACACCCTTCTGCTCTCGGCTTTTTTTATATTGTTTATGCCATATGCCAGCACAGTGGGAGGGCCTTATCTGAGAAGCAAAAGGGAACACATGCATTTCATGGAAATTGTTTCATAAAGTTATCTTATTCTGGGGAAGGAACAGATGAAAGTTATTGTGAGTGTGCATGTTATTATTTCAAAAATTGAAAAAGGCAAAACATTTTAGAAATTACAGGAAAAAAATATAGAATGCTCCATGATTTTAGGAACCTGATGTTTTCAGAATTCTAGATTTCTACTTGAGGCCTTGAAGAAGTGAATGAAAAAGGTGATTAAACAGGGAGGGATTTTTTTCAGAGAAAATGCTCTTTTGACAAATATCAAAATAATTGTGAGAAATAAGAAGGACTCCTTTTTATTGAAACAAAGGAAAGAGAAGTATAAAATTCTGGGGTTCTTTGATGTAATGAAGTTGAGAGAAAGCAGCTCTTCAATTCAGCAGTACCATCAATGAGTCCTTCAGTCCATCAGGAGCTGAGAGAAGCTCTTGGTAACATGGAGTATGAAATAGCTCACAACTGCAGTAGCAACTGCAGTTCTTGGTCAGTTACACTTGTAATTACTTGACTCTATTCTCTTGGTCACCATAAACCTGGAAAGTGACTAATCTGTAAAAGAGAACGTTTCTAGATAAGTCCATAAGGAACCTAGGTGTACATTGCCAAATAGCGATTTTACATACATAAAGTTATTCTTCAGTGTGAAATATTCATCGATCCAACATGGCTATTCCTTCCAGGTTAGTAGATGTCTCCGGAGCAGAAAAATAACAATGTGATTAATACAATGAATTAGTGAATGCACATATTGAACAAAGAGATTCAATAAGTAGCTCAAATTATTATGATCCCTAGATATTTTATTCAGAGATATTGAATTCCATCTGACACTGCATCTGGCCCAAGAAAGAAATGGTAAAATGTCAGACCAAGAACTTGCATACAAAGAAGTGGGCAGGTAGAAGCTACTGAAGCGTGACTCTGAAGCGCAACTTGTGCATCCTACACTGACAAATCACCTGTGCCGTTAACAACTTTAGATCAAATCAACACAAGATTCTTAATGGCGTTGAAGTGCCAGTTTATTGTCTTTTACCCTGGAAAAAATAGATCTCTGAGGTTTGCTGCTGATGTTTCTGATCTCCACCAGTTTGACCAAGAGGGGAGAACTCGGAAGGGCCTCTAGGTGTCTCAGAAAGGACTGCAAAAGGGGCAGTGTGACTAGAATTTCTCCACATGTTCTCTTCCTTTCCAGAAAACTGAGCTAGACTTTCCTCCTTGGACATAAGGCTTCCCAGTGGCAAAAAGCTCAAATTCCAGTGCACCATCACTTTCTACTCACTTTGGTTACATTTACCAAGGCCAAGTTAAGGTTTCTAGAACTTTTCAAAGGCATGGATTCTGGGAGTCCCAAACAAACTGAGGACTGATTTATCCCATCTCCCTGCTATGTAACAATGCCAGTCTATCTTTTCTTAATTCAGAAGGATGTTGGATAAATACAGATTTACCACATAGAAAAGGCAGCAGATACAGCGCTGTAATCAGCAAGCTTACATGGGAAGATTATGGGTTCATGTTCCATCATGATGACCAGCTGTTTGGATCCAGTAGCAGGAGGACTGGTCTGCATTCATGGCTCTAGTCAAGGAATAGACGTGTTTTTATTCTTTTCCTCCAGTTAGTTGGCACTTGAACATAAAGGTTGGGCGGTAGAAATTGAATAACATACAACTTGTTAGAAGCCGGAGTTTATCCTTTATGCCTCTCCTGTCGGCAGTAGTAAACCCACCATCACTATAATCAGGTGCTGGAGAGGATGCGCATTAAAGCAACATGGTGAAAACAAGAAAATAAACTCTTCAGCGTGATTAGCCCTTTCACTTGTAATCAAGACAGTTTCTTGAGTAGGAGGTAAAGCTGTGCATCAAGAACTCCCCAGACCTTGTGCAGCAGAGGTGTGTGGCTGACTGTCTTTCTTCGTTTCACCTCAGTCAATACATACAGACACTTTCTACTGAGATGAATGGCCACTGTCTTCTGGTTCCATGGACATTTATCTCAAGACTGGGCTCCACTTGTCATCCCTATTGGCTCAAGTGCTCCAAAAATTTTAAGTTTTAGGACCTATACTCTGTGTGTGTGTGGGGGGGGAGGGTGTCTGTGTTGGTGTCTATGTGTTACTGTCAGTGTGTGTATCTCTCTGTGTGTATATTTAATGTGTCTGTATATGTGTGTTTGTGCGTATGTATATGGCTGTGTATATATATTTGTGTATCTGTATTTGTGTGTTTGTGTACGTGGATATTAAATAAGGAAAGAATTAAAGGCAAGTGCTTCACCTGAGTCCTCGACTATGAGACTTGCTTTATATTGTGACTCTCTCTTCCCACAGATAAGGCACGTAAGGAAGTCCCCAGTTTGAACAGCATTTCAGGCCAGCCTCTTTGGTGAGATTCCTGTCTCTGAGAGCCTGGTGCTGCACATTATTGTAACGAATTTAAGAGACTCTCACCTGTTCTGTGTCTTAGGGCTATTCCTGTTTGGGCTGTGAACCAGGAGCTATTTGAGTAGCAGGCACTCCTAATCTATACATATTCATCCAAGTGAAGAATATTGGTGCTGACAGTTGTAGCTGAGGTACCTTCCGTGTGTCGATACTACAGGACTGCCTTTCTCCTTCAGATAAAGCCTAAAATGGTATTTAAGGTAATTAAATCCAGTGTTGCAAAGAGCACTTTCCCAACGGAAGAAGCAGCTTCACGTTCTTTATACAATAAGAGGCTTGAAGAGATTTGCAGGTTCTTTAGGATCATTTCGGGGCATTGTGCATTAAGACCAAAGGGGAAGACAAAGCTGTGCTGTTTGTCTTGTTCCGCTTTAGCCCAGATTGACCTAGAATTCAGGACGTTCTGCAGCAGACCCTGGACTCCCTGGAAACACCCTTTTCTACCTCAGGCTCCTGAGTGCTTGGAACAGGGCGTTGAGGGAAGGCATGGAACTAGAGTCGGCTCTGTTTTCATGTTTTAAAATGCCTGTGACCGATTTGGGGGTCTCTCCCATGGTAGACAAATGTTCTGTCACTGAGTGGTATCCTCATCATTTCTCTTATTGTTTATGATGGTGTGTTTGTGTTTCAGCTCCAAGAACTCAATGTCTGATAGAGACTCATCTCATTGTGTTTTTATCTTCTAGGACTACAATGATGAAATTCGTCAAGAGCAACTCCGGGAGTTGTCTTACTTGAATGGCTCAGAAGAATCTGGCCGGGGTCGAGGTATTAGAGGCAGAGGGATCAGAATAACTCCAACAGCTCCATCAAGGTACAGGGCTTCTCACTCTGAATGTTATTAACAACAAATGATGACAGCAGATGGTGGCCAAAGGCCTGTGCTGTTCTGCTCTGTCATGAATCTAAAGAGAGCTAAAAGATCTCACCAACACTCACACCACAAGGCGGTAAGACTAGATGCTTATGTACTGCACAAGACAAGAGGCACATCTACTCATGGGATGATTATACACATTGACTCATCACAGTTCTTTTTAATCTTGAGATAACTACTTTTAAAAAAAAGATGTATTTATTTTATGTATATGAGCACACCATTGCTCCTTCAGACACACCCGAAGCGGGCATCAGATCCCATTACAGATGGTTGTGAGCCAACATGTGGTTGTTGGGAATTGAACTCAGGACCTCTGGAAGAGCAGTCGGTTCTTTTACATGCTGATCCATCTCTCCAGCCCTTATCTACTTTTACAAGTAAGGAACTGAGGAACAAAAGTTTGGTGGGCCAAGTATGGTAGTCCAGGCCCTTAATCCCAGAACTCAAGAGACTGAGAAAAGTGAGGTTCAGTGCCAGCGTGGTCTACATGATGAGCTGCAGGCCAACCATGGAACTAGTTTCAAAAACAAAACAACGAAAGTTGGATAGAATATTAAAATACTACCTGAATAATAGATACATTCTGACTCCAGAATTCATGATTTGAGTACTTAACAACTATCCTTAAAAGCCAAATCAGGTACCAGTGAATCTCTGCTCTCCTCTCTGTCCCCAGGATTAGGGAAGAGAAGTTATACAGTCCTTTGCTAACTTTTCAAACCAAGGACATCTTTCCACAGTGGAAAAATACAAATTTAATTTACAGTGTACATAGTTCTTCAATGGGTATAATCTTGTCAAATTGAACAGAATATCACATCCTTTTGGTTTTGTAGGTCTTTGTCATTTTTGAGTTTTAACAGAAAACATCCGTTTGCATAAAGGCAAAGATGGATACATATTCTAATACCAAAGCCAGAAACAAAACAGAAGAAAGAGAATGCAGACTAAAATCCCTGAACATCGATTCCATAAGCAGAATAGAAATATCAGTAAGCAAGGCATAGTGGGAAGTCTGGGGTCATAGGGCTGAGTGTCTTCTGCCTTCCAAGGATGCTGTTGCTATCGCTCTATCTTGGCTTTCTTTCGTCATGTTCCTGCCACTAGCTTTGGTCCATATTGGTATTCCCCCATCTATTTGCTCCATCTTGCTGCCCTCATCTGTTTTGGGAGGCCCTACACTCTGTCTAGACTTCTCTGACAGGCGTGATCACTGTGAGTCTTCACATTTCTGGCCTGGAACTTACAAAACTGGGAGCCAAATCTAACAAAATTTCATCTAACAGGCACACACACACACACACACACACACACACACACACCTCACAGCTCTCACACACAGACTGTTTAATTCATTTAGTTCCTTCCCTCTATAGCTGACTCATATATTTTTAAAGGATGTAACCTAAAATAATATCTCATCTGTCACACAGAAATCATTTTAAGGCTTGCTAAGGTATTCTGCAACTTTAATTAATGCCCCAAACATTTCAATCTTTGTGAATATACCACTCTTTTTACATTTACTATTTTAAAACCTTGTACATTTATCAGAAAAAATCTTATATTTCCAAATGGAATATTAAGCACTGAACCATGTATAGATCATTGTAGAAATTCCAGGGGAATTAATTCTAACAAGGAAAAGACCAGAGAAGTTCTAGAGCTTCTTTTCCTATTTCATTTCAAAAATAAAATCTAATCATGGTTACACTTTTCAGGGTCATTTGCTCATTGATATGCACTTCCCTGACCAGATACAACACTTTTTATGAGGCCAGTCTTTTATAAAAATTCTAACCTGATGTTGTTAGACTTTGAAGCAGCATTCTTGCAAGTCATCTCAAATAGGTTAATCACTTCTGTGGTTCAGAAATATAATTTTTTGACAGTTATAGCAGTTTAGCAGGGATACCTTAACCATATATTTGGTACACCAAATGAAGCCACATATTTCTTCTGTATTCTTTGAGACTGTAGCTCCTTAAAATAATTCATGTGTTTTATTATGAAATCTCAAAAGCATATAATAGTAATAGATTTTGCCCTATTATTTGCATATAGAATTAGGTGCTTATTGGGACCTTAGGGGAGAATTGTTTCTTTTGGCTCAGATTATTTGTCAAATTTGAATAGACTTTACCTTTGGTAAATATTTATTCTAAAGTTCTTAATTGAATAAATCATGTAACACTATTATCATTAAGATCAGGTTTTAAAGAATCATGTGGACAACGTTAAGAACTAACATACAGAACTAATGGTGTCTTAAAAGAGAGGCATAGCCATATCTCATTTTCAGAAAGGATCTCCCACAATGCTGTGATGATAAGAACAATGGATTGGGTCCAGAGATAAGAAGTGGAGAAAGAAAATAAATCTTGGATGGGGAGACAACCAGGACGAAACTATTACCCAAGGCTAGAAATGAACAGCACCTGAAAAACAGAGAGACAGAGTGGAGAAAAGAATAAAAGTCCAAAGGAACATTTTCCAGATAGTAGTTCAGGGGAGTCTTAACTATAACTCAGGAGGCACAGGGTCATGGGAGCTGTAAGAGAAAATTGGTAGGCTGAGAGCTTGGTAGGTTTAGCCAAGAGTCTTTTCCCAGTGCTGAAACCAGAGCTGAAGAGATGGCGTTCCGTTCAGAAATGAACAGGACGTGAAGATTAAATGCAGAAAACGTTCTTGGAAGAAGTCAGAAACTAAAAGAATCCTGCACTGGGAATTTAGATCCTAAAATAGATGACGGATGTTGTAAGCTACATGGGAGAAGGCAATGGTGTTAATATTGCCAGGAGAGGACCGAGCATATAAGTGAAAATGAGACAGACACTGTGTGGGGTTCACTATGGCGGGCGGGGACTGAATGTTCGTTGGAGAAGAACTAGGATGAAAAATTAGAATCCACATGAGCATGACGCCACTGCAGAGCAAAAACATTATATAGATTCAGAAACCTAGATAGCATCTATTAGGAACAATTATGATTTCAGGCCTGGGTAATTAAAATGTCTACCCGCCGTTATTCACAGACATAGCCAGCACGTGTAATTTATGATCAACACGTAGACATTTGATGGTATTAAAACGCTAAGCTCAGCAGTCATTATTACTGCCATTGACAGACCTGGGAGTATGTTACTTGTGAGAAACAGGCTTCTGGAGCCTGTGTGAGTTCAAGGTCTCATTGTTATGAACAAATACTTGACAGGAAGCAACCTGAGAAAAGCAGGGCTTGGATTGGCTCAAAGTTTGAAAGGAATGTACTCCGTAATGTTTGGAAAGGCACAGCGGGTGGTGGCTCATCCCAGTGGGAGCCTGTGGCTGGAACAGCTTAGCTCCCACTGTTTCAGCGGTGGACAGGGTGGGGGTTGGGCTGCAAACCTCAAGGCCTGTCCACAGAGAACTAATTCCTCCAGCAAGACCTGCCCACCCCACCCTACAGATTCTACAACCTCCCAAAACATCTGCGTTGAATACTGCATGTTCAAATATATCAAATGCAAATGACGACTCGCGGGCTCTGGGAAGGTGAACTGCACCTAAGAGAAGTCTTTATGTTATTAGGATAACATAATCTTGTCTTCCCGGCCATTGTGCTCAAAGCCGGTACCCTCGCTTTGGATGCTTTATGTCCTCTGATCCAGGCTACTGTTTTGTATATTTAGTTCACATGAAATTATCTACTCTTAGCCAGGTAAGCTTAGGATTTTAAAAGGCTCTGCCAGCACGCTTTTTCTTCATTCCTAAAGCTCATTTTCTTCTGGGAAGAAAGAGCCAGTTTGATGGCTATTCAGAGCGGAACCTGTAACCTGCGCCTCCCTGCAAAGGCACAGGCAAACACTGTGATTGGAGGTGCGCCCAAGATCATCATTTTCCTGAAAGCTTTCGTGACCCCGCTGATAGCAGTGCTTTCTAGAGGCCAACTTTCAGGCATAATACACGGTGAAATAACTATGTATTTGCTCAAAGACGACAGATAAACATCCTTTCTAAAGGTTTTAGAATGGTAGAGAGTGGCTGCATCCTTTGATCTCATGCCTTTGTTCGGATCGCTTTTGTGTTAAGTCCGTGGTATGGAACATTCAATCAGCCTTCTCATTGTTGAGCACTAATTCCACAACCTTCGAGTTATCATGTAAAAATATGTCAGTAGACTGCTCCAGCTCACACCGTGAAGGCATGCTGCATGCTGATAAACCAGGACTGGGAAGTTTTAGCTACTGTAACTATACGATATCATCATTCTACTCAGAAGATCCCATTTTATTAAGATCTTTTTTTCTTTCCTTTTTGGAAATGTGACCACATCAAAGATCATTGTAATCGCCCAACACACACACACACACACACACACACACACACACGTACACATACACACACACACACTTGGTCTCACAGTAGTCAATATATGGCACATCTCAAACAATACGCAGTTTGTCTTTCTAAGTTTGGAATACAAAGTAGATTTCCATGTTCTGTTTCTATGGGTTTTTTCCTTTCCAAGTTATTTATTAGAAAATATCAAAATGCATTGCATGAAACATTTTGATTGCATGAACATAATATTTAAAGAAATGTACTTTAATATGATTCGAACCACTTTATGAATGATATAATATCTATCAGAATGAGAGATTGCTTTGTCTGAAGGCAGTGAACTGAGAAAGTCATTTCTGTCTTTATGTCACCTCATCTGAATGTCAACTATTTCTTCCAGGGGCCGTGGGGGTGCCGTTCCACCACCACCACCACCTGGACGAGGTGTCCTTACCCCTCGGGGGACCACTGTGACCCGTGGAGCTCTTCCAGTGCCCCCAATATCGAGAGGTGTCCTGACACCTCGAGCCCGGGGGACGGCAGCGGTACCAGGATACAGAGCTCCCCCACCTCCAGCTCCTGAGGCTTATGAAGAATATGTAAGTACCCCCAAATAAATCAGCCTCGAGGAAGGTTTAAATTTACCAATTCATAAGGTGACACACGCCTTTAATCCCAGAATTTGGGAGACAGAGGCAGGTAGATTTCTGAGTTGGAGGCCAGCCTGGACTACAGAGTGAGTTCCAGGACAGCCGGGGCTACAGAGAGAAACCCTGTCTGTCTTGAAAAACAAAAACAAAAACAAAAACGACAACAACAACAAGACGTAAATTCCATTCTATGAATATCAAATGTAATTTTAATTGCAGAATCCTCATGTCATTTACAGCAGAAGTTAGGCCCCCGAGTTTATACGCTGAGAACCCCCTGAGAAAAGTTTTCATTCACGGACCTCATCGGAGCCGTGCCTGTGACGTCAGGTTCTCACCTGTGCAGAATCAAACTCTGCTGAAATATGCCTGACTTTAAAAAGTCCAATCAGCTTTCAAGTTGGAAATAATTACCAATTATAAGCAGGCTATGAATCCTCACAGGATCAGAAAATTCACTTGGAACCTAACGTGCGAGGGGAAAGCTGATCCACGAAGACGTGAAACCCGCAGCTAGCCTCCCACCGCCGTGACTCCCTTTAGGTTTCAGCATTTGGAAGAGATGCGGTTGGTTGGCATCCAGACCTGAAATGTATAGAGAAAACAGGAAACGTAGTGTCTCTAAGTACCCTCCTCCCATCGCCCTGTCTCCAGGATTTTCTCCTGGTTGGCTGGGGCAGAACTCGGCGCAGTGTCCACTCCACCACCTTTAAAGGTCACAGTGGCAACAAAAGCTCCATTGCACTAGAGTTCCTCCTGAGGCACACATCAATTTATTAGGCTAACTTAGAGCTGTCGTGATGAGATGTTACTGTCAGGAGCATGGGTAACGCCAAAGCAGCCACACGGGACGTCTTCATGCAGCTACAAGGGTAGACATCCCACTGCTTCCACAATAGCACGGCATGGGTAACAGAAAAAGCCCGGTATACACAGGTTTTTTTTTTTTTTTAATCTCTTAAATTATATGAAAACCTATCACTGACCACATTTTAATTTTTTGGTTGTTGCTAAAAACTAATTGAATGTGTCCATACAAACTTCAAGTGAGTGTGCTAAGCCTCTAGTGGCAATCTTTGTAGAGCCACACAGGACTGACTGGATTATATTCAGGGAAGCTGCTTTGGGCTGTACGTTGAAACTATTATTGATTCCTCTGTAAGAGGTAAGAAAAACAAAAGTTTAAGTGTCTCAATAACAAAATAATAGCGCCACGCAGAGTTGATGCTGGAAATCTCAAAGGAGTTCTTAACTCTCAGATAAAATTCCTCAGGAAAAAAAAAAAAGGTTCCCTTTATTATAAATCACAGTAGGAGCCACTTCCCTCCTTACACACACCTTCTCCTGCTGAGCCCCAGGATTAAGTTTCTAGCCACACAGAATGCATGGAGGTAATCAAATCCACCCCAAGCAGCCGGTCTGACAAGAAAGTGCTTACAGTAATGGAGACTGCTGTTTTAAGATCATTAGTGTTCGCTGAATGCAATGTGTGTATGCGCGTGCATGCTCGCGTGCATGTGCATGTGCGTGTGTTTGAGGTGTCTTTCATATCTTGACTTTAAATATTTTTAAGCTTCTTAAAATATTGTTAAACCTCTTCGGAGTGGAACACATCCACAATTTACCGATCCCTCATCATGACTGAGGTACATTAGGAAAACTGAAACTTGGATTTTAGCAAGGACTCATATAGAAGAGAATCGCGATGCCACCAGATCTGCCAGAGGCCGGTCCATTGGAAGAAGTGAAAAATGAAACTTTCCAAGGTCCAGCTGGCTCCATTCAGGGTAGATTAAGGCACGCAGGCTGATACAGATGCCACCAATGGGTTATTAGTTTCACTATCTTACTGGAGAAGGAAACAGAAGCTTAGAGTCGGTTGCTTTCAGTCTCCGGGGCTCTCCTGTCATCACAGCGCTGGTCTCTCTCTCAGTAAAGAGCAGAATCCTCCCTAGTCTCAGCTCACAGAGACTATGCACCTGTGTAAACAGATGGCCTGCATGTCAGCTTCAGCCAGGTGGTGACTGAATGTCCCAGTCGATATTTAACACGCCCTCCCTTTCCCTTCATGAATTCTTCCAACTACAGAGAACTGGGTGGACATTCCAGACAAGCAGTGCTAGAAACATGCCACCTACAGAGGTTTAAGACTGTCGGAGAGTTGGACCATTCTGGGAGAGACTGAGTTGGTCCGATTAACACCATCCTCGAAGGGTTTTCTGTGTAGGATTCTCTGCTTACTCCCACAGTTATTAGAAGTCATTATACCTAATTTTTTTCCCAACTGCAAGATTTTACATATTCCAAAGGCAGAAAATATTTCTTAAACTTGTCTTTCCAATTAAAGGTAATCTGCTTGGTAGCAACAATGGCATTAACCAACTTATTATATTTTTAGAAATATTACAAATATATGTTTTAAAGCACATATGCAAACTTTGTTAATATCAAAATAACAAGAATACAGAATAGCGTAAAATGCATGTCGAATTAGCACTGCCCTTGTTGCAGGAAAAGGCATGGCCATTCATGCTATGGGTGTTTGACGATGTTTCTAAGGTGGGGATGATGGGCAAGCCGTTGAGAAGCAGAGGGAAGAGATTCACTAAGAACAGAGGATGGCAAGGGGAGAGCCAGGGGAAGCATCTTCATGGGAGAACAAGGTAGTGAGATAGCCCATTAGACAAAGCAGTGGGATGGGACAGGAGAGTGGGAACAGAGGCAGGCTTTGTAACTTCCTAACTGTGAAAGAAAAGGGGGGAGAAAGAAAGAAAGAAAGAAAGAAAGAAAGAAAGAAAGAAAGAAAGAGATAAAAAAGAGAGAAAGACATCGATCTGCAGGTTTCAGAAAAGATAAACTAGTGTTTGTGAGACAATTATGATTTTTTTCAAAGTTTTAGAAGAATAGAAAAAAGAACAAAGCCAACGAAAGTTTTGTATTCGCATTTTCAGGATTGAAAGTCTGAGCTAGAGTTTACCTCTATTGGACCTTCAGCTATGTGAGTGTCTTAAATAATAGGCACTAATATCCCAAAAGCATATTTCCCAAAGTTTCTAGTCACGTATTCACCAGTGTTAATTTTGTCTATCTCATTCTCAGGTGAATATCTAGACTTTTCATTATTTTGTGTCTTTGAGTTTTGATTTCAATACGTATGAAAAATTCTAAATAGAATAACTTATTTTAAAAGAGAGAAAGAAAGAAAGAAAGAAAGAAGGAAGGAAGGAAGGAAGGAAGGAAGGAAGGAAGGAAGGAAGGAAAAGGGAGAGGGAGAGGGAGAGGGAAAGGGAAAGGGAAAGGGAAAGGAAGAAGAGAACCCAGGGCGCAGATTTGGGGAGCCTTCCTGAGACCTGACGGGGCTGTAAGGTTAGAATGGGATGTAGTTAACATGGCAAACAACGGCTAAAGTTGGCAACCCTGGTCCAGAAAGCCAGCAGATGCATGTGAGCAGTGGAGCAGCAAGAAAATGGAGCAGTTCTCACGAATCGTGTGCACTGTGTGCAGAGTCTCGGAGGCGTGGCTGTTGGGCTTCCTGGAATATTTCATTTGAGAGGGCTGAGTGCCATTCTTGTTCTGATGTAGAAATCTGAGGAATGCTCCAGCACTCCCCCTGGCATCCTGACTCAGTATTTTTGTGCAGAGATCTGCCTGCTCTTTGAATGGCAAAGCTGGCCTAGAAGGCAAATGGTTATCCAAGGTTTGAAGTGGGATTGGTCAGAATCTCTCCTCTGGAAACTCTTATTTATTTATTTATTTATTTATTTATTTATTTTGTGTGTGTGTGTGTGTGTGTGTGTATTTCAAATGATTTCCCCTTTCCTGGTTTCCCCCCTCCCTGAACGTCCCATAAGCCCTCTCCCCTGCCTCTGTTCCCCAATCAACCCCTTCAAGCTTCCCTGTCCTGGTATTCCCCTACACTGCTGCACTGAGCCTTTCCAGGACCAAGAGCCTCTACTTCCTTCTTCTTGGACATCATTTGATATGTGAGTTATGTCTTGGGTATTCCTAGCTTCTGGGCTAATATCTACTTATCAGTGAGTGCATACCCTGTGTGTTCTTTTGTGATTGGGTTGCCTCACTTAGGATAATATTTTCCAGTTCTACCCATTTGCCTAAGAATTTCATGGAAACTCTTCATTTAATTCAGCACAGCTCTGAAAGAAGAGAGGTGCACGGAATCTGTCACAGAACCAGCAGGAGTTGTGAAACACCCACATATAAAGATCAGTAATAAGATATCAATAATAACAACGATTTTTCTGTCACTGAAGTCGGAAAAACAGCCTGTATTTTCTCTCCTCTTCAGAGTTTGTTTTATAAAAACCACATTTATGTTATAAACTGATCAGAGACTGTGCTTTGAACAAAAGCAGAAGGGTGTAGGGTGATGGCTCCGTGGTAAAGCCCTCAGTGCTCAAGCGTGTGAGCCTGAGTGTGCATCTGCAGATCCCACATAGAGACATAGAGCTGAGCACAGAGTGCAGACATCTCCAATCCCATCCAATCCCAGTGCTTCACGGCCAAAAAAGGAGGCCTCCGGGAAGGATGTAAGAGCAGCAAGCTGGTGCCCTGAGCCTCAAACAAGGTGCAAGGCAAAGACTTATACTCAGGACTCTCTCTCTCTCCTCTCTCTCTCTCTCTCTCTCTCTCTCTCTCTCTCTCTCTCTCTCTCTCTCTCTCTCTCTCTCTCTCTCTCACACACACACACACACACACACACACACACACACACACACACGAGTGGGAGTGAAAAGTGAGATTTTTAAGGAAGGGAACTTTGATATTGCCTTGTGGTTTTATAATGGTTCTAGGTTTTAAGCTTAAAATGCTACTGGTTATGATTTTTCAAACAAAACACTCTCATGTAGATTTTATATCTATGATCCTGAGATTTGTTTTCTAATAGAATGCAAACCTGTATATTTTAAAGCCACACAAAGGCTGAATCTGATCTTATAGAGATACATCTATGCAATCTTTATAGAAAAGCCGATATGTAGAGACAGGACAGGGAGGGGTCATTTAAAGGAAACACGGTTTGTGCCTACAAGGTACATCTGCCATTACTCAGAATGATGTCAGCACTGTTGAAAAGCTACTGCTTACGGAAAGTGGTCCTTTTCATAATAATTTTGAGACAATTAAAGAGAAGATAAAGGACCTTGTGTTCTTTAAATTCTACAAAAAGGAACACTTACCTTGTGTATGTGCTTATATAAATGCCCTAACACATATGCTGGTGGGGCTGAAACAAAGTCTACTTAGGAAGCACATCTCGTGCTTTCCAAACACATAAAGCCATTTCATTTTTAAACCTTCTCCAAAGGTTAATGTGCAGACATCAAAGACGCACACCAAAGCACAAAAGCAAGCAGGAAGAGGAGATATTTAAAATTCAGGCCAATGCTACATGAGAAATTTTGGCTTAGGATAATCAATCATGTTGACCTAATTTACAACACGCATTCTGACAAAATTTGAGAGCTTCTCTTTTCATCTGTCTGCACTAAGCCTGTTGGCATTCTGGCCCATCCTGTCATCCAATTCAGCCCCCGAGGTATCCTTCCAGTAACTATGAAAAAACTAGAAATTTCACTGATAAATCAATAGGCCTTAAAAGTTGTGTAAATGAGCTCAAGTCTCCAGCCTCCAGTTTCATGTACACAGAGAACTTTTTGACAGGAGAGGGAAATCAGTATTAAATGATAATTGAAATCAATTCTTGTGCCATTTGTGGAAGGGAAGATTATGAGTCTGATCTATAACGCATTTTCAGGGCAGCCACGTATGATGGTTTCTGTGTTAATAATCTAGAGCCTTCACCCAAAAAGAAGAGACGTTTATTAGAGCCTCCGGATTGGATATTTGTATTCTATTAGGCATTCTTGTTAGACTTTCATGCTTTAGTCTCTTCTTATTAGAGACTAATTTACCAGAATGCATTGCGGGGTTTTGTTTGTTGAAATGTAACTAATATTTAAAATAGCCAAGCCGTGCAAGGTAAACGGAATGTGTCACAGAGCTCTGGGCTAGGCATCATATTGCTGTGGTTCTGAGCTAAGTGATTCTGAGTTCAGAGAAAGTTAGTGCTGTTCAAGCCCAAGTGTCTGAATTACTTCCACAAATAATAGTAATAATAATAATAATAATAATAATAATAATAATTCATTCTTTAAATAGAGCTCTTACCCTGTACCTTCAAATCTTAATGTGCCATCTTGCTAATGTGCGAGACTTCATGTCAGTTCTAAGTAAATGAGGATACTTCTCTTCGCAACAGCGCTCAGGATTGCATCCAAGCCTCTCCCTAAAAATTACGAGAACGATGGACATCTCTTATAACGCAGTGACAAAAATGGGTTTGCTCTTCTTTGTTCTTCTTTGTTGTTCTGCTTCCTGCTGGAAAGTATTGTGTCAAGTGAATAGAATATTGAAGTCTTCTCCGGGCCCAGTTATGATCCTTTTATGGATCCTCTGTGGACAAGGAGAGGAGGAGAAGGATGAGAATACTAGACTGCAGTCTGAAGTTTAAGAAGTTTATCATTAGTTTCAAAAAGTAAGTTCTCACTCTATCTGATAGTACTACTATTGGTATAATATTACACTAGTCATACTAGTGTATTTGAGGTAGTTTTGCTTCCATCTTTGTTTCGTGCACATGGTCTCAGAATCAAACATGAGTGAAAGGTCTTTGGTCTGAGTTGCTTCCACGGGTGTTCTCACCGGCTCTGCGTGTCACAAATAATAGGTTCACATTTTTGTCTGCCTCCTGGTAAGGTTGAAAACTGTATCCAGCTAGGACTTAAACTTGGGATATCCCCCACAGGCTGGTTTTGTTTTATGATGGCCCCAAAACATATGGCACTCTTTTGAAGGCTGTGGAGCCCTCAAAGGGAGTGGTGGCCTTAAGGAAGTAGATCACTATGGCAACCCTCCGAGGGTTGTGCCTGCCCGTGGAGCCATCTCTCCGCTCTCTGTCTCGATCTCTGACGTGTGCAGCACTGAGGTCTGAGCTGGTCTAGCCATTATAGGTTCTCCCTCCAGATGATGGTCTGTAGACTCGATTACATGTCCCCCACATACATATTTCTCTCAAGCATTTTGTCTAAATGTTGACAAAAGACACACACACACACACACACACACACACACACACACACATCACAGGATTTAAACACACACACATGCATACATATACACACAAACTCACACATACAGGGACTCATGATCCCTTGCATTCATGTTAAAATGATGCTTGCATTGATCTTGTGCAAGTCCTTTTGGGTGAACAGTTTCTGTGAGTTCACTAGTGCAGTAGTTCTATCATGCCCTGAGGAAACTGTTTCACAACAGTCCAAATACTTGGACTAGTGGTATCTTAGAGAATGTTATCAAAAGGATTTCCAAGTCATTATGTGACTCAAATTACCACCCCCTTAAAAAGCTATATTCCATGCTTGTCTAAGAATTAGAGACTGTTTACTAGGAGCATGATATATGGTATTGTTTGAGTTCTCCATGCAAACAGATATATCAGTGTTGTAACCCAAACGTTGCACATGTTCCCCCTTCAAATCCTGATGTTGTTCTACAAGATAAACATATGGGCACATGCATGCAGGAGCATATAAACACACACACACACACACACACACACACACACACACACAAACTTTCTCTTTTTATTTCCAGATAGTCATACCCTTAAAGAGACACTATTTATCTTCTTTGTTTATGGGAGTAGCTCCTTCCTAAAAGAAGGACGTATTGAAATCATCTGAGGACATCCTTGTCCAGGCTAGGGAGGTCATGAGCTCATAATGCCTTTTCAGAGGAAACGATTTTCACTTCTCAGCACCCACGTGGCGCAGCTCACAAACACTTGGAACTGTAGCTCTAGAGGATCTGATGCCTCCTCTGGCCTGTCTAGGGACACACATGAATGAACATAAGCACAAACAAACACACATATACACACATAAACACGTCATAATTTAAAAAATATCTGATCTCCTCATATAGCATAGTGCTCACTCTTGAGCTGTACCCATACAAAAGAAGTTCTGTAGTCCTGAGCATAATGCTGGGTAAGAAGGAGGAAGGTGATAGACAGAAAGAAAAAAAAACATGTTTTTTTTTAACCAGTTTTCTGGGACTTAATTGATAGCAAAAAATATGTAGTCCTTTCTATTTTAAAAAGGAAAAGACACTGTGTTTCATTTTTGTTATTGACTAAAGGAATCTCTCCTGTTCGCATTACAAATGGACAGGAAACCCTTTAAGCGTCCTCTCTACAATAGACCAAAGTCACACATACAGCACTCCAAATAGCATTGCAAAAAGTGTTTTTCCTCATATCTGGATCCTCCTTATTATCTTTTGCACTGAAAATATGTTCTTCAGACTTAAGGGGCAGTCTCTGATACTTTTCATAAGCCATTATACAGCAAGTATTATTGTAAAATAAATCACTATATTTTCCCTTTCTGAAATACTACCTCCATTGAAATTTGTTTACAAAATAATAAATGCCCCTGAACTGTATCCCTCTCCTTTACTTTCAGTCCTAGGATTTCATAGGCTGTTATACCACAATTTTATCTTTTGTCTCCAAAACCGTTAAAAATGTTTCTGACTCTATTGACAAGTATTTGAAATACTGTAGTTACTTGGGACCCTTCTGTTTAAAAAGTCCCCCTTTTCCTACGACCGTGGGTCTAAACAGCTCTCAACAGACATCTCCCAAATTAAAATTCATCCATTTTTTCTTTCTTTTCTTTTCCTTTCTTTTTTTTTTATCCAATTCTTTTCTTTTCTCTGCATCTGCTCTCATCTGCAGCCAGAGGAAGCCTCTTTGATGAGAACTGGATAAGGTACCAATCTATGAGTATAGCAGAATACCTTTAGGATTCATTTTATTGATGTGTTTAGGCCAATAGTATTTAGTTTTACCCTCTGTCTCTGCGCTACTTGGACCTTGGTTACTCAAGCAATGTCAGGTATGGGTTCCTTCTCTTGAAGTGGAACTTAGGTCAATTCAGACATTGGTTGGTTGTTCCCACAAGTTCTGTGCCAACATTGCCTTAGTGTATGGTTCTCTTAAAATATTCAATTGATTGTATCACTTCTTTTTTTCAAACAACTTCACATTGCCTAAAGGATGAATTCCCAACTCCTGGTTGCGCATGAATGTATTTTAAAGTAATAAACATAAAAGTATAATGACTGTGGTAAGTGCCTTATGATAAAATATTTTTTCCCAAAGGATTGTGACCAAAAGTAGAAATAAAGTAAATGCACACAAAAAGAGAGCAAACTCCAAGGCTATACTGTAAGCAGCAATTTTACCATTCTTCATATAGTCATATAAAGTTTATTAAACATCTACTAAACATACATTTCATATAAGGTATTTTCCAAAGAGAGAGTCAATGAAGGATGATGAAAAAACTACAGTCAGACTCCTCACCTCTCTATTGTACATTAAAATTATTCACTTGTAATCTAACAACCACAATAAAGTAGGAAGCATAACAATTTTTCCACCATTAAGGAGTTTTAGGACTAAACTTTTTGAATATGTCAGGTGCAGGTCTAGAAACAGGCAGATAGGTCTGTCTACAGAGCTAACATGTTATTCAGTGTGATGCAAAAGGCAAAAGCCAGAGTAGCTGATAAGACTCCTAAACTACCAGGAAATCTCATGGGTCTTATCAGCTGAGTAGAAGACGTGAGAACCAAACTCCAATCTGATATTTTTTGGCAAACCTTATCGACTGTGGGAAAAGTTGTTATGACACCAATTAGAAACTTTTACCTACATCTGCAGTGTTTAGGGCCGGTGCTACCTAATGATTCAGTGAAATTTTAGGAAATTGGAAGGCAGAAACAGCTGTGGGGTAGATGTAGCTTCTAACATGGAAATAGCAAACAAAAGGAGACTCTTAGTGGTGTTTCTATATCAAAAGAAACTAATCTAACTTCATATTTACTGTGATCTATGTGGTATACAAAGTTTGTGCCTTCAGCATTTAGTTTTGTACAACTTTGTTTTGAGGATGGCATTACCATTTTAAAATGGAAAAAATAGGAGCATTAAAAAATTAACCTTAGAACAAAAACAAAACAGCCAAACCAGACTTTGTGCAAGAATTCAGGGGCAGAGCTGATGGCTTTCAGGGTATAACCCGATGGCACTAAATACAGAGCAGGTGCTTGTCTGGGCGCTGCGCACGTGAAGACTCAAGTTATGCCTTTAAGTCTTAGACACAGAAGCTTGTGTGCAGGAGAGTCTGGGTAACCAGCAGCCACGCCCAAGGAACCAGACCCAGAGCTGTGGTGTAAGCCAAGTAATCAGTCCTGAATTTCCATAAATTCCAGTGTATTATCTAAGGCCAATCATTTCCAATACAGACTGTATGAAAATAAGGGAGACAGGACATCACAATTTTCAGACTCATCAATTTCCAGAGAGAATAGTCTACAGGGCTGACTGCCTCATATGTGCCTTTCGCCCCCCCCTTTTTTATTAACATGTGCCTATGACACAGAGCGCATGTGAAATTGTCCATTAGGATAGCAGACTTACAGTAAAGGGGGAGGGGGTGATCAAGTGTTCCGCAGAGCTTCTGAAAGTAGTACGCAGGTGAGTGTCTTGTTCAATGAAAAATGAACTGGGGTACTCACGTTTTTTAACAATGTAGGGACAGTCTGAGAAACCAACTCCTTCTGATGATAAATTTGCCCATGTCGCATCACTGCAGTGCTCTGCCCCTGCCATCTGTAATAATCTAGTATGGAGAGGCACAGCCAGATGAATATTCACACCAGCACACCGTGTGTTTTCTCCCGAAACAACCTGTTAGCAACCATCCTTTAGACAGACTCAAAATCTAATGCATCCTTTAAAAAAAAAATGTATCCGGCAGTAAAAACACTGTAGAAATTGATCTTGTCAGAAAATTTAGCACCTTAGATTTGACATTAAGGCCACTTAGAGGCTTCCACCATCAATAAGGCAGAGATGCAACAAATGAGGTTCAAAGGGATGGCTCTGGTTTGGAGGCCCCACCATGAGGAATGGCGACCATCACACAACCAGGTCCTTTACGTGGGCCTGCCATCTGTCGACTGTCAGTAAACGCCACATCCCGGCTGCATAAATGATGGTGCCCTCTCGGGCGTTTCTTTAAAATCAGAACCTGATTGTTCAGGCTCTGTAGGAGACCAGCAGGGAGATATCAAAAACATATACCAAATATGTTTTAAAATAATACCATGATCTAATTAATTAACAATTGATACATAGTTTAATGAACAATTAACAAATCAACTATTTATTAGTAACAATTAATGATGAATAAGAAATTATTAGTCTTAATATTGGAGACTTAAAATCTAAAATGATTGTGTATTTAAAAGTCATAAAAAATCAGCTATTACAGAATTGAAAATCGAACTAATTATCGAGTTATGAGGAAAAGGTCAAAACTCTTCTTTGGATTTACTGACTGTTCCATGACTGGTTTTCACGACATGTTACAGGCATGCTGCAACTTCACAGAAGAACAGATGCAATACATGGGAGAGATCCGAAGAATGTCTTCCAGGATCCCCTCACCCGGGAAGGGCAGACTTATGGATACTTAGTTGTGACTGAAGTCTCAGAGCAGACACTGAACAGCTCCTGAAATGATGTACAACTTCTGAGCAGCGGCATCTTTCAGGCAGATGTGGATTCTGGGTGAATCAGACCAAAAGGCCGCACTTAGTGCCCCCACCCCCTCCCCCTGCCTCCCAGGAATGTCCCTGTGGCAACACTGGTTAATCTGGCTACTTTGATATTGGCCTTTGGTGGATAACGCACTCCCTGCCCCACCCACCTGTCACCATACCTTAGTTCTAAAGTGAAAAACCTACTTCCTCAAGGTCTGTTCACTGCGCTATATTATTGGATTTTTCACGTCTCCCTGATTATAGGTTTTAGCCTTCACACACACACACACACACACACACACACACACACACATTTACAAGTAGTGGATTCTACCCTTTTGACCTCAGGCAAGAATTGTTATCTCTCTTCCTTAGCTAACTCCTTCCTGAAAAGGTCAGGTATTCCACTAACATGTGACCTCTGTGGAACAATACGTACAACTTTTTCTGATTTTGTAGAGTTTTGAAGGCAATCGATAAAGAAAAGTTAGTAAATCAATGCCGCTGATCAATCTAGCCAGACTATTGGAACAAAATCTATCCCTTTCTCCCGAACAGAAGGGCTTGAGATAGCCCAGGGGCTTTGAAGTCATAGCATGGTTTCACCAGCATTGGTGCAGAGGTGGATTTGAGGTACTCTGAGGTGCACATCCAGAGCAGACCAACCCCTAGATGTGCAGGAGTGACAGATGAGGATGTCCCCGCTTCTTTCAAGCCTATCTATGGCTAAGATCTCAGATATTGGGATGGAGTGCCCTTCTCTCATGTGCAGCTCTGTAATCTTGTTTCACAGAGATTTCTCTACCACACTCAACACACGTATAGAGACAAAGAGCAAAGAGGCATAAAGAACGTGTTCACCAACGCCAATTGGTTAGATTGGTAATGGAATAAAAAGTATATCCGTTTGAGAGAGATCTAAATAAAAGTAATTAGATCCTGACCTACAATTAGACACTAAAAGTGTACATTGTTTGCAAGCTAATTTCTTTAATCAGTATGAATTCTTATGTAATTTACTGGCAGAAGATGGTAAATATTAGATCGTGTCAATAACTTAACTCAGTAATCACTGCCATAAGAGATATTTTTGTAAGCACGTATACGGAGCACTACCTAATAGTTCTTTTGTGAAAAGAAAATTTATAGTAATGAATCAACAGCTGTGGCATATTACATTATATAACCAAAGACAATTTTCCAAAAATTAAAAATGCAGAAATCCCCATTTGTACGACATTATTGTTGCCATTATTCTCCATTACTGCGGAAAACTTTATAAACGCAATGTAGCTGCATTATCATTAAAATATAAATATTAAAGATTACAATGCTCATGAACCAAATACGGATAAGCTCCCGTTAAGAAGACATTGCAATCGTGGAAGCCTCCCTTGGCCTTGGCAAGCATGCGTCCTCCGCCTGGGCTGTAACCCGAGCACTGAGTCCGCACAGCCCACTTCTCACATTTAGCTGGACAACACCCACATACACGCGTGTACCTAAACAGTTCTCCGGTGTGCGCCTTCTTAAATTCCATGAATGGGAACTCGGTCTGTGCATATTCTTTGCTTCATTCTTTGCTTCTTCATTCTCGTATAGAATGGCGTTTAGTTCTTTAGTACCCCATTTCTCTCTCACCCCGTCCCTTACCTGTTATGGGCTTTCTGCAGTGGAACTTGGACTATTTTTCAGTGTGACATCTCCTCCTAAGATTATATGCCAGTCATCTCCCCGGGAGGGGTGGGGCCTCAGGAGCTCCTCACGATCCATGAAGAAATGCTGACGGCCCCGACATCAGGCAGATCCAACAGTGAGTTCCTGAGCGCAGAGCCCATAGCATGCCCCGGCGTCTGTTACAGCACACCTCCATCCGCTGGTCCCCACAAGCTTTCCGCTCCTGTGTGCTCTTTTCTGAGCCTCAGAGGGAGCAAAGCGTAATGACCACTTAAGGTTTAATCACATCAATGCATGTGGCACAGCTTCTCATCTTCACTGATGCGTGTCACAGATTTTTAAAACTATATCCTCATAAGCGAACATTAGAATGGTCTCTCATTCTTGGTCTCTCTGTGTCTCTCTGCCTCTCCGTCTCTCTGTCCCTGACTCTTGCTCCATCTCTCACACAAACATCACACAAACACATACACACTTTTGTTAATAATAGTACTATAGACATACTCTGTCATAAGGAATGAGTGTTCAGATCTCTTAGTTGTTTTAAGCTAATATACTCTATCTACTACCAGATATAGTACTATAATCTCTGTCCACATTTTTATTTCTAAACAAAAAAGAAAAAAGAAAAATTAATTGTATTACAGTAATTATTTGCATTTTCTTATTAATATTTGTCATATTTTTATGTATTCATTGCCTGATTGCTGATATTTGCTTTTTTTTTTTTTTGGCATTTCCGTTCTCTTTGTATTATGTTTAAGATACTCCTCTATGGATTCCAGAGCTCTAGATACAAAATTTTTGTTTCTTATTTTTGTTGTCAAGTACTTTCATGGGCTTGAGTTTGTCTTTCGTTCTCTTTTGTGATACTGGGCAAGTAGAAACTATATCTTAAATGTTAGGGTTTTTTTTTTTTCAGGAAATTTTACAGAATACAGTTTTATGTTTGTCATGGTATGCCTACAGACTTTGAACTCCATCTGCCTCACCTTCAAATTCATTTACTCCAGCACTGAAATGTATTGAACACTCGATCCTCTCTGCACAGATGTGAGAAGCTTGCTTTGTTCTAAGCCAGGACATCGGCTATGGGTGGATCAATTTCCCTGCTCTTCAGTGTCTTCCTAGTTTTTGGTAGTCAATAGGACACCAATGTGATTTTGAGCTTAGAATTAGTGTCTAATTATGCAAGGGAACGAGGCTAATCCTTCCTTCTCCCGTTTATCTTAGCATCCCGTGGTTTTGCTTCCTTACACATAAATTGGATTTAATTTTATCTGCGAATGAATTAGTATCTGCATGATTTTCAGTACACTGGCTTAACATAGCCTGTCTATGTAATTAGTTCATTTGTAATTACCTCTAATAGCGTTTTATTTATTTATGTCTATACATCTTCTGCTTGTATGTCTTATATTTCATTGCTTTATAACTGATATGTGTTTTAAATGATTAGCCCAATTATTCCAAATGTCCATTTTATTATGTAGCCAGTTATCCAAATTCTATATTATTAACATGATCACAAAAACACTGGTTGAAAGACTTACTAAATGAAATTACTCGATGAGTATGCGGTCTACCAAAGTGGGCTATGCTACCCTTACACATACAGTTTGGCAATATTTACACCTCCCTCGGGAAATTACAAGAAGCTCAGATAGCTTTCATCATAATGTCTGCTACACATTCCTAATTTTATATATTTAATGTTTTATGAATTTTTTCCACAATCAACCATGTTTCCCCTTTCCCTTCTTCTTGATATAGTCTTACTTAGAAACCTTTTGTGTTGTGTTTTTTTCATCTTAAGAAACACTTTTGACTTTCTTTTAATAGTCAGTCTTTCTCTTAGGCATCATGGAAAAGAGATTCTTTGGCTACCTACCTCGTGCTATTAACATTTCTGTCATCACACAGACTAATCAAAAGATATTCCTGGGTATATTCTCTATTTCATGTCTGTTCACTTGTATAATTATATGTAGTAAGTATTCATATACATACATACATGCATGATATTGTATGTAGTAAGTCTGCATATATATTCACTCAATTTCTTACCCACAGTACTTCAGATAACTTTAAGGTGTTTTTTCATTCTTCCCCAATCATTATCTGCAGCTGAAGACAGTCTTAGCTTTATCAATTCCTAAATTTTCATTTTGTTTACACACACATGCATGCCTAAATATGTACATACACATTCACACATATGCACACACATGCACCTACAGACATGCATATGCTCTTACACATGCACACAGGCACAGACACACACACACACACACACATACACACACACACACACACACACACACACAGACACAAGGATACAGTGAGCTTGAAGTTTACAGTTGGCTTAAGTGTTTACATTGTTTCTTGGGGAATACAGCCAGTATATACTCCTTGTATAGGAACTAGTTATTATGTGAAAAAATTGCAGTGAAAAGATTAGAAACAATACATTTTAGTATTAAAATGTATGGTCAAAACTTGGTGTAGACTGATTTTACTCTAAGAAAAAGAAACGTTTACTTTCTCCATATGCTTAATAAAAATTCAGCAAAATATCCACATTTATGATGTTACAGTAAATTAAGAAGTTATTGTTTTCCAAGTAATCAGTAGATCAAATAGTGTTGCAGATTGCCTTTTCATAAAATTTGAAGTAGTTATCTTAGAGACAATGTAAGCAGGAACATAGGGAGAAAGACTGAAATTCCATCTCCTGGCAAAGACACAGGGACTGGAATCATGGGTTTATAGTAGTTTCAAATTTCCACACTGTGTGTGCACAAATGTGAGGGTGTCTTCAGGAAGGCTTAGAGGAGAAGACACTCAGGCCAGCCCCACTGCTCCCTGCTGAGCTATTTGCTGCTAATAGATTCATGGCGAGGGGGAAGCATGTCTTTCTAGTGTGTACTGATTGATAACCCTGCCATACTCCAGTGGATAGGTCCAATCCAATGGTCACACAGATGACCATGGCTAAACGAAATAGTTCCTACCCTCCAAAATCAAAAGTCATCAGTTGTGGAAAGGGACTTGTAGGCAGTACGAAGTACAGCTGATAAGAATAGAAAGGAGATTTAAAAAAAGTAGTAGGAGTAAACAATATATTACTGTAATTATCAAATAAAATTAATCACACCAAATACTCTAAATAATTATTTCATCTAGAATGCCTTCTTAGAGAACATATATTGATTAGACCAGATATAAATCTATTATTGAAGTATAAGTAAACTATAATTTGCCAGATTCTGACTCTTCCATTGACAGTAACACAAGTGGAATGATGATATTCAGGATCCATCAGGTCATTAAGAATAAGATTGTTGAGTGACTCTGCTTCGTCTTCATAATTACTTGTGAGATTTTCATGGCAATTTAGGCACAGACAACCATCCTGTAACAGGTAGAGGAGTTGCACGTGGTAATGCACACCTGTAATCTTCACCACTGGAAGGCTGACAGGGAAGGATAGTAAGAGGCACACTTGAGCCGCATTACAAAATCCTGCCTCAGTAAAAAACAAGGGAGATGGAGAACATAAAGGCAGAGCACGTCATTTGAATCAGAGCTCGTTCAACTCAATCAGGGGTAGAAAATCAAGGAAACGTACACATTTTGTCACAAGGTGTAAAAGATGCACGGCGTGATGGCAAGTCAGTCCTATATCATTGTTCCAGCGAACCCACGTCACTTAGCCCACCGCAAACCTGGAATGCTTTGCAAGCCTAATAACATGAAGTGATCCATCGTGACAATATTGCATAAGATGGCTATAACGGTACAACAAATGTCAGGTAGTACATTCAGCAAGATCCCAATGGCAAGATTCCTATCAACTATTAAGTAGAGATCTCATGAGCCCAAAGGGTTTTGTTTGTCTGAGAAACCCTCATTATGTAGTTCGAAGCTGTAACAAGTGATTTACATCCACATTGGCATTTCCCTGCTGGAAGTTCAGAAGATCATACTGTTTGATCATTTTCAAAAGCTGTAAAGGGAGGCTCTGTGTGTCTAAGTAAGTTGTTAGCATTTGCTCTGGCAATAAGATCAGTGCAAAGCTAACATGTCATTTCCTCAAAAGTGATCAGAGTAATTTTAACTGTTGTTGTCGTCGTTGCTGTTTTTGTTGTTAAATCTTTGTGAAAGTTAACCTGAGTTAACTTTCATTTGAAGCCATCTTTAAAACAGTAGTGATGGGTAAAGGGACTTTATTATGGAACATAATAAAGTCATGGAAAAGAGAATTTTTAAATTAGTCTAAAATTTTAATGTTAAATTTTTGAAAGTTAAAATTTACTGATTTTTAAAATATATAATTCAGATAATTACTGAGCCCTTGAGTTTCACAGAGAAACATCTAGACTTCTAGAAAGGATATCCTCTTGATTAATGTCTGTTCCACTCTATTATCATTAGTGGAATTACTATGATTATAAGAGTAAGTATGCCCCAAAGCAACTCAAGTTTTTAATGTATTCTTGCCTATGCAGGGCTCGCTGGTTCAGTACTGAGGAGAGATGCTGGGTTGTCTTTTATAACCCATCTCATGATCTGGACAGATAAACTGTTTTTTTCTTAAGATAGTCTATCATCGCCAAGTGTCAAAGTAGAAGGATTGAGGCAGCTACTAAATTACCTTACCGGCTCCATCCTCCCGCCAGCACTCCCATGAGTGAGCAGTGACCCTGCCAGTGCCTGTGAATCATAAAAGCCACTGTTGTGGAGTCTAAGCAGAAAAATACATTTATATGCCCACAGAAAAACAGGATGAAATATGTTGGTTTTCAAAAGAAAGATACTCAGAAGTCTGGGTAGAAGAAATGTTCTAAATCTACCTTCTGAATCCTTTCTCTTCTTCCCATATCTAAGCAAGAAGAGAAACCCCTAAAAACATAGAAAAAAGTATTTCATTACTCATGGATATCATTAAAAAAAAGTGATTTTAGTATGCACCTTTTAAATGTATACACATTATTTTTATTTTTTTCAGGTAAATTAAATTACAAAATATTCAGCTAATACATAAAGAACTTAGAAGAATCTCAGGTTCAGACACATTTTCTCAGATAAGTAAATAATAAAGATCACTGAAAAGATGGAGAAGTGAATACTTTGTTTTGACTATAAAGGGTGCAATTAAGTAGCCTACATATTAATCAAGCATGGGCAATGAAAAGACAAGTCACATGACAGAGATCTCTGGGCTGGCCCCAGGTACGAAGAAAGGCAGACACGGATGATGTCGGGCAATTAATTGTCAGACATTCTGTGCACAGTAAAAATAAGCCGCGCAAAACTAAACATGGTAAGAGAAAAGAAAGGTATCGAGACTGCGAAGACTGGGGCAAGGCACCCACATGTGAGGCAAGCGGAATGTGATGCTCACGCGTGTCTCTTTGTTTAGATGAAAGTGGAAGCAGAAGCAAGGGTTTGAGCAAAACAAGTTCACTTGAGATGAAATTCTAGGAAGCAAAATGAAGTGTGAGCTAAAGGTGAGGAGGAGGAGGAAAAGCAGCGTTGTCACCCGTGACTTGGGTGGTAGTGTGGAGAGTAAAGCCGGTGTCCCGTGGGGGACTTTGCAAGAACTAAGTGCCAGGCACTCAGAATTTTCTCCTGGAAGTGAAGAGTAACATAGACGTTTACCTATGGACTGCGGCTGTCAAGAACCTGCGTGTCTCGTGCCTCTCGGCGGTGTCTGTGTTGATGGGTTAATATTTTCCAGTCTTCAAGAAAAGAAGAACAAGGAAGAACAAATACTTATTTGATAGTAAAATTGGCATGATGAGGTGAAATCAACTCTACCATGGTATTGCAGTTCTATATGGAAAGGTTGTTTTATACACACACACACACACACACACACACACACACACAGGCACACGCACTGTTATACATAGATATAAACCCCGTGGAAGTGTCACTATTATTGCCAAATATTTATTTCCCAAAGGGGTATATTTACTACAGGATACTTATTCTTCAAAAAAAATTAACAAAACCAAATGATATTTTTTTCAGAAGTGAACTTTAATTCTAAAAATTATATGTGTCAGTGTTAAGCAAAGATAGCAGGTAGAGAAGATGAATCAGTGTTGCTCTTGATACTGCCATGGGTGACATGTAGATTGTGCACTGTTATAAATCATTAAGATTGCATTCACATCAGAGTCTTTATTTTGACTTTCCTATTGCCCTTACTATAGAACCTCCATGGTCTTACAAACTCAAGCAATTTTTTGGACTGTCTTTTGCTTTTCTTTAATTGTTATATATTTTATATGTATGTATATTTTTATATGTATATATATATGCCTATATATGTACACATATATAAAATATGCATAATATACTACATACAATATAATACACTTATATATACACATTATACACACACACATATATATATACACATATACATATATGTATATATATATATATATATATATATATATATATATTTCATCTGAGGGTATACTTTTTTGTTGTTGATCACTTGGAATTAGATAACCAGTTTCAGAGATTATCCCTGCTGGAGATGATTTTCCCTTTCTAAACAATCATTAATTGCCTATGGCTTTTTATCTAGGTCTGGGGTCTTCTAAGATTTCTCCATCCATGTTGGTGGATCAACTGACACTGTCATTGTTCAGACCCTGTTTAGGCCATCATATTGTCGAGCTATCATCGATGTAGCTACCCCATCTTCTAGAATTCACTATTGCACAGCAGACATCCTGGTCTTCCGGCTCTTACAACCTTTCTGTCTCCTTATCCTCAAATTTTCCTGAATCTTTGGTACAGGATTTACATTGTAGATGTACCAATTGTGGTTAGGGTTATTATTCCTGTGGTGAATCACCATGAACAAAGCAACTTGGGAAGGAAAGGGTTTATTCAGCTCACTAGGAAGTCAGGACAGGAGCTCAAGCAGGGCAGGAAGCTGAAATCAGGAGCTGGTGGGGGAACCACAGCAAAGCCCTGCTCACTAGCTTGCTCCCTCTGGCTTGTGCAGCCTGCTTTCTTGCTGAACCCAGGACCACTATCCCCAGATTAACTGCACCCATACTAAGCTAGCTCCTATCCCATCAAGGATTAATTTTTAAAATGTCCTACAGCCTTACCTACAAACAGATTTTGGAGGCATTTCCTCAATCGCAGCATGCTCTATTCTGATGACTCCAGTTTGTGTCACGTTGACATAAAACCAGCCAATATATGCACATAATGAACAGTTGTTCTCTACAGTCTGAACAATTGTGGCTTTCTACAATAATATCTATCTGCTGCAAAAGGACATTTTTGAACAGTAAAAGCTATACTTACCTGTGTGCATAAAGATGCATATTACAAGTGGAATTAGGAATTATACTAGTTTAGAAAAGTGGCAGTTGTAGGCTCTCCTTTTGGTTTCGTATTTTTAGCAGTCTTGGACATTTGGCTAGGTTTACAGGACGAGGCTTGCATTTCCTCCTCTTGGGAGGGTGTTAAGTTAAATTAGACAGCTGTTGGTTATTACCAAGATATCAATGTCACTATTCCACCTTTAGGGTTATCGTTCTATGCTGGTCCTTGTTGTGGTTAATAGATGTCACGACTTGGTAAGACTATTGATTGCCTTTTCTTTTGTAAGAAACTTAAATAGCATTTTCCAACATGGTAAGAGCTAGTCCTCAGGAAGGATGTATTTAAATTAGTTCCCTTTCAACTTCTCCAAGTGCTGACTGACTTCAGCAGGAGAGATTCACCTTCAAATTCCAGGAGGCAGCCAAGGGCAACAGAACTAACTGCAACAATTCATGTTGTCTTATGGCTGTTTCCTGGATTCAACTGACCACCAGCTCAAAACGAGATTATCCATGCCTGGAAGTTGGCTTTTGTTGGCTTGAATATCCCTGTGGAGGAAGCATCATCATACCCTATTGTAAATCCATTTATGTATGTGGACATTACACATCTTATTTTTAGGTAAATATCAAATAGTAAGACTCCTGGAAGTTTCTTTCTTCAAATATTCTTATGTTGTTTTCTCATCCTTCCTCCCTCTCTCTCCATCTGGCTACCTCTCTCCCCAGATATGCCCGCTCTTTTCTCGTCTTTGCCTTCATAGCACCCACAAGTTGTTTCTTTCCTCTCTCTTCCACAGTGTCAATCCCAACCACCACTCTACAGTCCTTCTCTGCTTTCCTGGATTCTGTGATTACTCCAGGTTATAAATTCACATCTGAGTATTTGGAGATAGGAGCCACAAATAAGAGAGAATATCTAGGTTACTCTTCTAGGATTTCAGATACTTTATCCAGTATAATATAACTCATCCATTTGGTTGCAAACTTCATGACTTCATTCTTCCTTACAGCTGAGTGGTATTCTATTTTTTTTGTATGCAGTACCTTGTTATATTCTATATACCAAACTCTAATTTTTAGATGATTTTCATATACCATCTGAAACTTGAATTTATGGAGAAGTACATTTCACTTTCATGTTAACTCTTCTTATTCCCTTACTCATTTCCCAAGGGTAGCAAATTTACCTGCTATCAGTGATTGATTTGACCTTCATTAATTGCAGTGGGTAAATCATTAAAAGGGGAAAATGTATTTAATTGGTATGAAAGTCAATGTTAACCTGTTTTACATTTCCTTGATTAACAGATGAAATAGACCTTTTCGTAACTCTATACTAATTATAGTACTTCTATAAGTTCTATATTAATATTCTAATCCTGTCTGTAAAAATACATATTGCATCATAATTCTTATGACACCGTTGCATATGTAGAATGAGACTCAAATTCTTCATTCATCACAATTATGTTAGTCTGCTTAGGGTGATCATTACTACATACCACAGACTGATTCTGTAAGCAGTACAATTAGAGAAGAAGATGAAGAAGACCTCTAAAAGCTGGTAGTCTTTTGAGCCTCAGCCCTTAACTTCCAAGAGGTTCCTTCTGGTTACCTACATTGTCAATTTCCATTATTTTGTCTAGGTCCTAATTTCCTCTGATTATGATGACATTAGTCTTGCTATATTCAACCAGCCTGTAAGATCTCATTTCACCTTATGCTTTGTTCAAAACAAACAAACAAACAAACAAACAAAAACCTGTTTTAAAATGCAGCATCTTATGAGATTTTTCACTTTTAGTTGATCACCATGAAATTTTGGTTAAGAGACTATCCTGCCTAATGGCATGAGCATCCCTACTCCAACAGTAGAAAGGAGGATGGTATTTTTTATTTGATTGTTTGGTGTGGTTTGGGTTTGGGTTTGTCATTGTTGTTGTATGTTGGGTTGGCTGGTTAAGCCTTTTTTAGACAGAATTTTAGACAAATAAATAAAATACATATACTTTTGTGTTCACTAACTACAACAATATAAAGAAGGAAAATAAAGAATACATCAGACATAAATGACCTTGTTGAAGGGTTCTGGGGAGGACTGGATATGAGAAGTCCCTGAGCTCCTTGGAATTCAGTGGTGAATTCAGTGGTGGAGACTGGATGGCAGTGTCATTCAGGAAGGTTTCTGTTTTACAGGAAGTAGTTTGCAGTCTTCTGATAAGCAGTCCTGGTGGATATGGCACAAGCTTCTTAGTGGTTATTTGGGAGAATCATGTTTCCAAATGACTGAGTCTACGATCTTGTTGGTTCTCAGTGGTACCCAAGCCTCGGACTTCCTTAAAGAATTGGTACTACTAGATTGAGCCACGTTCCTTACTAGGTAGCTAAGCGTCAGAAATCAATCTTTATCGTTACATTGGAATAATCTATTTTGCCTAGGGAACACAACTCTTGTTTGTTGTAAGTAAGTCTTCTGTTAATGACAGTTTCATACATGTATGAAATATATTCTGATACTTCTCTCTTAAGCCTTTCTTATCTCCTCTATCCCTATTAACCTTATTGCTTTCTGCAGGTCATTTCCCAATGCTCATGTCTTTTTGTTTGACTTTGTGACCTGCCGAGTGTAACCAGGGTCATATGTGTGACCATGGGTTTTGAGATAATCCATTGTTGATTTACCAATGGATACCTATTTAAATTTTGGGATGAACCTATCAAGTACAAAATATCTGATATTCATTATTAAGAGTGGCTTATATAAATTATTTTAAATAAGCTTCACATGCTTAATCAGCACCACATGACATAAGAAACTATAAAGATCATCTGAAACTTTCATGCTTTAATTAACTCACTTTTATCCTGCTAATCATTTACTGATGATAATCAATAATGTTCTTTCTGTTATAATATAAATGACCATATTTTTCTTCAATTTTCATATTTTCACTTAGTTGTATTAACAGTAGTAACTTCAAGCTGATCAAAAAGAAAGTTTAAATAGGACCTGCTAAAATGTTAGCAATGGCATTTGATTCAGCTGGAAATGAAAATGAAATCTACAGGAAAATAGAACTGGAAAATATTTTTGGAAACAAGATTAACCCAGGCTCAGACATATGAAAACCATATGTTATCGTGTATAGATCCAAGCTTCTAATTGTTAGGTGTATGTATCCAAGTGGGAGAAACTTGGTTAAAACCCAGGAATCCAGAAAGGTGCCCATATGACTGGGGGAAAAAAAACAGATTTTAACAAAAGGGGGTGGAACATGAGAAAGCCAACCGGAGGAGGTGTGAGTACTAGATATAAAAAAGTACAGAGAACAGAGAAATGGGACAAAGGGAGGAAAGAAGTCAGTGAGCAGGAAGCAACCAAGATGAAGTACGTACAAACACTGCCCATGAAAACATAGTATTGGCTAACTATTAAAAATGGTTAGGTGTGATACATTGACTGGATGCCCTACGCTTCTCAGGCTTAAGACTAGACATCCACATTGATTTTATTTCACATTCCCAGTGAACCAATGAAACGGATTCAGATCGCCATGCTTCTCTACAGGAGGCTGCAGCTCAAACAGGCCACTATGGGGTTTGGAGTTAGAGAGGTTCAAATTTAGATTAGACACAAATCTCAGGGCAGTAAGGCCTTGCCTACCAGACACTGAAGCATAGATTTTAGAAGGAGCTTGTAAAAGTCTCTGTGTTCTCTAGACTGGAGACATGTTTAGCTAACCAGGACGCTGGTGACCTAGTCTAAAGTAATGTAGATAGTATATCCTGGTTCCTCCATGGTAAACAGTAAACCATGGGACCCCGCAACATCACTCACTGCAGGGCATGCTAACCCTTTTCTGCCATAAGGTTGATATTATTCCTAATAAACCTCAAAACACAAGGGAGATCTTAAGAGATCTTTATCTACTATAAAATTTGGTAGAGGCTGGATCATGGTGTGTAACACACATTAATAATGTTTTATGAATCTCATTGAAAGCTCATTCCATGTCTTTGGGAAAGATTTAGCTTAAAAAATTTCCCTGAGGGATATTACTCACCAGACTACTGAAATCTAAAGTCATTATTAAGGGCAGGTACATTCTCTATCTAGGAGGCTTCTGTTAAAAAAAGTTATTGTTAATAATCTAAAGTGAAACTGAAAGTATTCATTATTCAGTACTCATTAACAAGATTTCCAAGTAGCAAAAGAATCTTACTGGCATATCTTGTAATTTTTTAAATCTATAACATCACCAAAATAGAATGAATTTCATTGTATAAAATTACTGAGTGATGCTTAAAAAGAGAAATTATTTAAATAAATAAAATATCAGTGTTAAAATGTAATTGTAAATAAGTAAGTTATTATTCTTAGGCAAATATTAACTAAATCGATGTTAAAGATCCAATTTAGCACATTAATTAATGATAGAACTGGTGATATCCTCTCAGGTATGAAGAAACCATAGAAGCTAAGAGTTTTGTTTTGTTTTTTATATTCAACTTGTTCAAGAAGCATTAGGATATGCTATAAATCATCAATTAATTAAATGGATAATGGTTAACCAAGTGCACCACTGGAACATCTCTAGGTGACCTTGCTCCTGTGTATTCTGCACTGCCCTTTTTTTTGTCTTGAATTACTCCATTTTTCAAATTAAAATTTCTGATAAGATCTATTATCTTACATTTATACTACTCACATTCATACAGCAAATAATTTCTAACCACTTGTCAATGTACAATGTAAGTTCAAAATGTAAATCAAAATTTTATCTTATTTTTGCTAACTGTGAGTGGGAAATAAGATATGCAAAGCTTAGGACACAAATAAGAGGAACATGAACATGCGACCGGTGGATTTTGAAGGAGTTTTAGGTTTTGGTCACTAGGAAAATGGCTTGGAGTAAAAATGTAATCTAACACTCATTGAAGAATGGGTTGTATTGAAACCCTAGAACACCCTTTTCAAATGTAAACTTTGGTACTTTTGTCTTCATTTGTAAATGGAAAGTTTCATTCACATTAACCTTAAAATACAGCAAGCCCTGCTACCTGCATCTTGACTTGCCTATCTATTAAGCCACTCTATGAGCATGCTTGGGTTTCAGATTTTGGATGTACAAGCAGATAAATGCAGAGGAATGCAGTTGTATAAACAGTGTTGTAGGAAATGTGGGCACAGGGACATCTACACCAGAATGAAGTCTCTTCAAAAGGCACACACCTGGGACCTCTCACCTTAGTCAGTGTTCTGCCTCTAGCCCAACATGTGATGATACCGAGGCAGTCACCTGCTTCACATGCTGCAGCCAGTGTTTGGCCAGCTGTGTAGCAATCTCATCAAGTGTACCTGGAGTACACTAGTAAGGAGAGAAATGCTAAAATATCCGACATAGGAATTTATGGAAGAGCTGTGCTTACTGAGGATGAAGTCAGCAAAAGCAAGAGTTTCTGAAGGTGCTTAAAATATATTGTAGCTTTTGACATAAAATTAGCTGATTTATGTGTATTGTTACTGAATAACACACACGCATATCCTGTAAGACCCGAAAGAAAAACGGGGGTACCCCAGCACCCCACACCTCGGAAGTCGGCACCCCAATCACTCATGAGAAACAGTCTTGATGCAAATAGCAAGAGGGATTTTAATTCCAGAGCTCTGGGGGTCACAGTATTACCATGCATGGTAAAAGAGTGAGCCACACGGGCAGAATTGGATTGGCTTTTATAGGCTTATAACAGAACCCGCCTACCACAAGCTTCTAAGCCAATCAGTTCAAACCATCCAAGCCCGCGTTCTCTGAGAACCAATCAGCCTCCCACAGAGGCCAGATGGGACTTGGTTAAGTCATTTCCGCCTACGTGGCCGCCACACATAGGGTTGAGCCAGGGCTATGCACAGCGTCACATGCGTAATTCCTGTTATGCATTTTCTGTTACAAGACCAGGATTACGTATTCAAAGCCCACCCTCCTCCACTGGCATTAGGTGTTGGGGACCTAAGTGCCCCCAGGCATGAGCTCCGCTGCCCCCCCACCCCCACGGTGATTCTGCCAGCTCCAGCCGCTCTTGTCCTTGCCATAGCCGCTCTGCAGAGGTGAGATGGAAAAAAACGCCAAGGACACTCCCAGAGGTTCGCGGCTGGACCCTGGAGGCAGGTGTGACGTGTGCATACTTCCAGGCTAACAAAGAGTGGACTGAACCTCTGCTCCTTTGGGGTCACCCAAGACTCAGGCACGGGGGATTCCTAGCCTGCAATCTTATCCTTTCAATCCTAATGAGTTAAATTGTTAGGGAATGAAAGAAATTCAAAGCAAAATACTACCTAACCCAGCAATCCTGTCAATCAAGTGATAGAAAGAACTTATTTTATTGACTGAATTTTAAGTCCGAATGTGATAAGGATCTCATATGTTAATAAATAAGGGAAATTCATACTTGCTATAACCAAACAAATCAGATCCATGTCATGTTTTTCTAAGCAAAATCTAGCCACCTTTTCAAGTAAGAACACATTAAAACACTATTGTTTGAAAAACAAAAGATAAAATTTGAACCACTTTTACCACTAATGCAATTCATAGAGTTTGTTCGAAATGATCATAGTATATATTGTATGATGAACATTTTATTCAGTATATGTTTAAAATTAAGATGTATTTATTAGGGGAAAATATAATTATAATTTTCTTTCTGTAGAGTACTGGCAACTGTAATGCATAAATAACTATCATAATATTTAAACAAAATAGCATCTTGTTTTCTGTTTTTAAAAGACTTTAAAGGAAAAAATAAATAGAAATACATATTTTAAAATGTTTTCCTTTTCTTTATCACAAATTAGGTATATTTTGAGATCATTTTGTATTTTTAGAATCACTAAATTTCCTAGAATTTCTTTAAGGGTGTTCATTACCTATGCAACCATTTAAACCAGTAGTTCTCACCCCGTGAGTCATAATTGGGGTCAAATGACTCTTTCAAATGGGTTGCCTAAAACCATCAGAAAACACAGATATTTACATTATGATTTATAACCATAGCAAAATTATATTTTTGAAGTATCAATGAAAATAATTTTATGGTTGGGGATTACCACAATATGAGGAACTGTATAACATCATAAGAAAAATTGAGAATCACTGATTTCAACCCTATAATCATGAGAAAATTTGAATTATAACTCTCTATCTTAGAAGTTATTACATATATGTATATATTCTCACTATAGAAGTTATTATATATGTACACACGATAACAGAGTAGAATCTAAGTTCTTAGTGGATAGAGGAAATTATAGAAACTGATAATTTATTGTAATATTTATATTCTTGTTTCTAGCTTTTCTGATGGGGACATTCAAAGTAGGAGAAGCATGATAGCAAATTCCAAGTCAAAACAGATTTTGTGACTTGTGTAGAGAAATTTTAATCTAGCATCATGTTTCTTCTTGCAAGGGATCATGTCCAAAGATCTTCTAGATCTAAATCTCTATATGATTCAGCCAAAATTCAGACATGCCCTGGATTTCAGTGTGATCTGGTTTAGAAACAGACACACCGTTAATATGTAACTTCAATCCCTAACAATGAAAGCAGAGTTAGTTTGAAGAAGGAAGCAGTCAGCTATATTTGAGAGTGATATCTAATGAAGGGCAATAAGCATGATAAATCAGAGAAAGATCTGACAGAATGAGTCAGAAGTAAGATACACCCAATTCAGACAAGAACAGCACAGGAGAGAGAAGCAGTCTTACAGGACAGTTTCACAGAGAAGGGTCGCAGGGGAAGGAACCAGGGAGTAAGAAGGAACCGGACAGTTAGAAACAAGTTTGAGGCACTCAGCTTGGGGAGACGTTTAAACCAGAACAGTGGAGTTAAACCAGCCACACAGAGATGAGAAAGAGCTAGAAAAAGTGAGTTTATTTTGCAATAAGCCTCTGAGATGATCTTTGCAAATATGGTTCACAACATGTCATGCCCAAAGACATGATGCAGAAGACATAGATCATGGGTGTGCCACATGTGTTCCAAAAATTGAAGGCACTGTGGAGTGATGAAAGTACCAGCTCTGACTTGGGTTTCTATCATATGAAAATTTCACTTCAAAATTTATATAAACATCATACTTAATAAGGAGTCTGTTTCTTTTACCCTTGCAAAGAAATGATAATTGAGGGAAAAGTAAGAAAAATAGAAAAGTGCACCTCTGTGAAGCACTGTTGTACTTCATAGAAGAACAGATGGGGAAGTTTGCTCAGATTTAGTATTGATGCTTCCGACACATAAGAAAAGTTCTCAAATCACACAAGCAACAATTGATCTCAAAGACATTATGAAAATATAGTACTACTATTTAAAATTAAAATATCCTCTGCAATAAGTATGAGCAGACTTGCCTGTATAATATGTGGGATAATCTCCAAAACTCCCACATTCTTTAACGTTTTATGTAAAATTTATTCTTTAATGATTTACTTAAAATGGTGTCAGTTACACTTGTGTTTAATAGATGCATTCTATACAAATCAAACTTTATCATAGATGGCATAGATGATTTTAAAAAAACAAACATTTAAAACTAAATAAATTAATGTTCAGCTGACCTCCCTACTCGACATCTTTGCATGCTAACAGCCTGGTACTGATGTACATCAGCCTACAGAGAGAAAAATCCAAAATGTGTGTGATTTTATTGAGATCCAATGTTTAACTTGTCCACCATTGGCGGCAGAGTGACCAAGGGCAATGCACGGTGCCATAAACTTCACGGAATATGGAATTAATGAGTCAAGAGAAAGGAATATTCAACAAAGGTGTTCAGTGGAGCTGAGAAATCAACTCAGTGGTCAGTCACTTGTCTGTCTATCACACATCTCTACTTTTAATGCTCACAATAAGAATGAAGAATATGTGGGGTAAGCAAGGACAGAAGGACATTAGTATAATGAAAACCATGCTTTACATGTTTCCAGGATGGAAGAAATTGACATTAACACGGAGAATGTATAGATGTTTATAGATGCCAAGAATATATTGATTTTATCCTTTATTAATAATTTCACTTTATTTCTATGGTGAATTTCTGTTTTACATCATGAACTATTTTGTTCATTGAGGTTAAAATGCGGTATGCCAAGGTCCCTGTTGGCAGGCAGCGCTGGTGTTACCTGACTATATTATCATCTGTAAAACTGGATAGGCTATTAACAGGAATGCTAAGAACCTAGCCATCAGTTCTCATAAAGATCACAGTGGGGCGTAAGGAAAATGAGTAGGAGGAAGCGCTTACTGGTCTAAAATAAAAGGTAAATCTGGAAAGGTGATATGGGGTGGAATGTCTCAGAAGGCAGGACCCCTGGTGAAAATTAGACTACTGTATGATCAGTGGGAAACTAGTGTTTTAAGAGAAGAACACCATACAGGGTTTCCCTTGCTGGATATTAAATGTGAAGGATAAATTAGAGAGGTGGGGTGAGAGGTTGGGTGATTCCAGTTAACAGACCATTTTTTTATAGTCCCTGGGAAAGGTAATAATATGTTTTGAAGAAAATGGTAATTTGAGGCCTTTAAAGTATATTGATTTCTACCTGTGACCCAGTACTCTATTTCCTGAAGTCAACTGGGATTGGAATTATAAACTAAAGACACGTTCCTCCCTTTCACTCATCTCCCAAAAAGAAGATGAGTAAGTTTTTTAAATGCAGATTGAAAACGGACTGAATGGCCATTCTATTTATTACCCATCAGAAAAATATTACTGAGTGGCCCATGTTAAAACAGAACTCAAGGAAGAAAATCTGAAGTTGTAGTAATAAAATGTGAGACAAAATGTATAATAGGTCACTCTCTACCAAGCTATTTTAAGCCTTGACTATTTGAGAAAGTGAAGAATAGTGATTAATGTAAATATGGTTCGAAACACATTACTGCAACACACTAACGTTACTACAAGTCAGCTTCTTCCTGCCCTGAAATTATAATAAAGCAGAGTGGCCATTAATGAGTCTATCAGTGGCTGTGAATATGCTTAAAACATCCCTAAAACTCTTGAAAAGGGGAATGTCAAAGTATGTTATTTATATGTACAAATGCACTGGTAGGTTACTATAATTTCAGTGATTAGCTCTGAATAATGGGGGAAGTGTATTCCCCAGAAAAAAAAGATTGAAACTAAAATAGAAGAGACAGTATACCAGTCTAAGAACAACAGCAACCACCAGCTCACATGGTGGCCAATTGCCTGGCACTGCTCCAGGGGCAGGAATTGTATTGCACCTCACCTTACATACTCATGTTGGACCCAACAATAAGATGGTTTCAGGAAGTTTGACTTTATTGTTATTAATCTCTTGCACATATGCATGTTTGCATTCCATCCATGACTTCTGTCTGATAGGTGCAATACAACTCTATCTGTGATGAGACTACTTTCAGCCAATTGACAATCTATATAAGGTAATTGTGGAGAGGTCATATGTATCCCCGTTTCTCTCTAGTTAATTATGACACTGATGGCTGAATACACATTAGAGTCCCCTGTTGCATGTAAGAATAGCTTGAGGAGTTTTCATTCTGTGGGCACATTCTCTCTTACATGTTTAGGATGTGTCCTTCTTAATTTTATCTAAATAAATAGATAATAAAGCAAAAAAATTCATAAAATTAAAAAAGGCATCTCCCTTCTTATAATTCTGCCAGATAGGTAAGATTTATACAGCAAAATATGACTCTTTCATTGCTAGGTGTCTGCACGTGGTAACCAAGTATTGGTTGGGATATATGCTCTAATGTTTTTGCACTGGCCAACAGGATGCCCATCAAGGAGACAATTCCAGAGCCTCTTGCGTTAGCTGCTTTTCAGTAAATGAAATGATGGCTAACATGAGTCCATATTGGTTAATGATTTTTTGAAACCGTATTTTTATTTATTCCTTGAAAACTTATTTGTACAATTTGATGTAATTCACCCGTCATTGACTTCCCCGCACTCTCCCAGGACCAACCTCCTGTTTTCCTTCTGACATATGGGTGCTGGGAACGGAAACTGGGCCATATAAGGGTCACAAATACTCTTAACTGCTTGTGACCCCTCTGTTATTGACATCTACATTTTGAACCTCCCTGGAGGTTGGCTGAAGTATCAGCAGGGGATTCTGGATGCATCTCTACAGACTTAGCAGCTGCGAGACAGAGAATTGGGTCAATGCTTAAAATAACATACTGATCTTACTGGGGATCCAAATTTGTTTCCCATATCACAGATAACTCTTATATACTTGACATTTCGGTCAAATCTAAAATACCCAACTGTTCTATCCTTCACAGACATCTACAATCACATGCACATGCACACCTATAAACACAAATTCATAAGCACGTAGCTAATAAACAAATAAATAAACATATATATATATATATATATATATAAACAAATTAAAGTAAAAGCAAACAAATTCAAACTGCTAGCTCAAGACACTTCACATTTTCAAAATTACATTGCTAAACTGACGTTTGGATTTGTTTTGTTTTAATAAAGGTAAAGTCTACCATGAATGGAAGCATGATTCTCACAAAAAGATTTCTAATCAGGGGTCTAGATTTCTAGGGGTCTAACAAATGTATTACATTTCCCTCTCTATATGTATGAAAGGAATCAAAACTTTTTGAGAGAAAATAAGTGATAAAATATAAATGGAAAGGAGGAAAGACAGAGCAGGGTGTAAGTGGACAATAGATAATGAGATAATGAGATAATAGATAAGAGATAATGAGAAAGATGGCATGTCTCCAGGTCTCTGGCTCTCTTTCTCTTTGTGTCTCTCTGTCAATCTCTGTCTCTGTGTCTTTGCCTCTCTTTTCTCCCTCCCTTCCTCTTTCTTCCCTTCCTTCCTACCTTCCTTCCTTTCTTCCTTTCATCCTTCCTTCCTTTCTTTGAATATAACTTTTGAAAACTGGGACATAATAATTTAAAACTGTGTTTGTTCAAGACTGCTATCCCATTCTAGAGTTGTGAATAAAGCAAAGTGAGATCTGTATATCTACATTTGTTATACTTTTCTCTTCAAGCAGAAAGAAGGGAGAAAAGAAGAGAGAAATGAAATATATTGTAGCTGTTCAGGAGCCATGGAGAACTGGGTTACCTGAAAGGGAGGCTGGAAATGAAAAATTGAGGCAGGTGGGGTAAGGATGAAGCCAAGAGGAAGGATTCTTGTAGTGGGTAATAATTAATAGAATGTTCCGCCCCGCCAGGTCTCTGCACCACTCCTTCCAAGTATCTGGTAAAGCATGACACTCAAACTTGAATAGTTAACCAAATATCTTTTTGTATATAAAACTCCCAATTTACATAATGCCAACTTACAATGATAAAGTCTTAACCCAATTTTCTAACTTCTCCAAAACACCAGAAATACCTCTGAAGCCATCTGGATATCCACCCCTCCTTCTCTTCTCCCCTCCTCTGGTCCACCCAGCCTCTCCCCGCCCCTCACTTCTCTTAGATCCTCCTCCTCTCTCCCCTCCAGTCACTAGTCTCTCACTGCCTCACTGTGAACAGATAGGAAATACCTGCAACAGTTTCTGATCAAGGCTCAAAGTTTAAGGTTTAGCAATGTATTTATATAGGGAGAGCCCACAGCCCCATCCTTTGTTTCAGAAGGATTAAGTTACAAAGCAAACTCAGCAGGCAGTCTGCTCCTGTAGGAAACTGCAGATGCTGTGAGGTGGGAGGCTCCACCCTAGCTTGGCTAGGTTGGCCAGAAGACCAACTGTGGCAAACTTTTTTTTAATCTTTTTTTTATTGGATATATTCTATATTTACATTTCACTTCCCTTTTTCTGGTTCCCTGCCCCCGAAAGATTCCACATGCCCTTTTCCCTCCCCGTGTTCCCCCATCCACCCTTTCCCACTTCCCTGTTCTGGTATTCCCCTACACTGATGCTTTGAGCCTTTCCAGAACCAGGGTCCACTCCTTCCTTCTTGTTGGACATCATTTGGTATGTGGATTGTGTCTTTGGTGTCCCAAGATTCTAGGCTAATATCCACTTATCAGTGAGTGCATACCATGGGTATTCTTTTAAGACTGGGTTACCTCACTTAGTATGATATTCTCCAGCTCCATCCATTTCTCTAAGAATTTCATGAATTCATTGTTTCTAATGGCTGAATAGTACTCCATTGTGTATATATACCACATTTTTTGTATCCATTCTTCTGTTGAGGGACAGCTGGGTTCTTTCCAGCTTCTGGCTATTATAAATAAGGCTGCTATGACCATAGTGGAGCATGTATCCTTATTGCATGCTGGGGAATCTTCTGGGTATATGCCCTGGAGTGGTATGGCTGGGTCCTCTCGGAAGTATCGTGTCCAGTTTTCTGCAAACTCTTAAGGCCTACTTAGCCTGCTCAAGGCTGGGGGAAGGACAGAATATAGAGGTCTTCTCAACAGAAAACAATATATACTCTTTAGTGAGGAATTTGCAAGACTTAATCTTGATAAATTGGTTACAAAATTATAATTATTCTTTTCAATTAAACTACTCAGTTTTTTTTAAACATAAGGTTTAATTAAAATGCAGTATTGAAAATCAAACATACTTTCCCCATATCCTTTTTATTGGCAAAATTAGATGGTGAATACCATTTACAAGCTGTTTTCTGTCTGCTAAGGGCAGTGGCATAGTGACATCCCTTGGATGGCTTGCAGCGGACCAAGCATAAATGTAAATACAAAACATGCCTTTAAACCAAGAGGAATATGCTTTTGAGAGTATTTTCTACTTCGATTTTGATAAAGAATGTTGAACCAAAATTTAAACTACCAGAGGTGAAAGAATTCATTCTCGAAATGCTAATTAGGTTCATAGTGCTAAGTGATTGCATTTACATGTTTTCTTTGTTATGCACGTCCCTGAGCCTTGTATTTAAGATGCTGATTAAACATGCAATTTGTTTTTAAATTACTGGATTGTAGAAACTGAGGAAGAAAACCCTTTGTGGGTTTGGATTCCAAAAATTAGAATACTTCTGGCCCCTCAAAATGTATCTGTTTGATTAATTCTACCTTAGGAGCATTTTGAAGTTATTATGTTCAATAAGATATACATAAATAATATGTGTGATTTAAAAGGCAAAACAAATACTCCTGAGGTGAATGGAAGGATGGGTGAAGGTTATGTTTTTACAGAACATGAAAGTGTAATGATTTTCTATTTAGAAAGTTTCAGATGCAGAGCCTGCCATCTGTATTGATGACGTTTGGTCCATTCCTATCTCAAATTGGTCCATCTGCACTTATCATTACCAACTCCAGTTCCTGTTTCAGTGCCCCTGGGGCATCATCTGAAAATTAGAAAATCGTTCACATGAAGGGTAAAGGAAAGTGAAGGAGGAAGAGGTATTTAAAAAAAAAATGTGCTTTTAAGCGTTCTTGAGCTATATTATGTCCTTTCAATGGGGAATGGTAATACTAACCTGTCATCTCACCATTGGGCAGTAGAGGCAGAAAGATCAAGAGTTCCAAGGCACCTATGCATCTTTGAGGTCATCTCAGGCTAATTGAGACACTGTCTCAAAAAATAAAAGTCCTCTTTTTTTGGGAATATATTTTATTGAAGAGCTAGTGGGCACAAAGTCAATATCACTATGGTATTTTTCACTGAGACCACAGTTGTCCTTGGATGAACTATCCATGCCCTTCAAACCTGTCTTTCTACTGCTTCTAGTGACCAATGGTGGAGTTTGATTTAGTGGGAATCTAGAAGGAATGTTAACAGCTTGCCTTGCTGGCTGAGAGGCCAGCTTCAGGATTTTTTGTTGTTGTTTTTTGGTTTGTTTTTGTTTTGTTTCATTTTGAGTTGTGAACATGTGGTAGACCCTGAACATGGGACACTGGAAAGTAGAAAATTCCGGGGTATGAAAGGGGAATAAGGAAATAGGGTTTTTTTTCAAATGTATTATGCTTTTTGGACATGTTGATAATTTCTTGGTGTAGAATTTGGTCAACAGCAAAAGCTATGAAAAGACTCCAGGATAAAAGATGCAGGTAATCTGAAAACTATTACTCAGACTAGAAAGCATTCTTACCAAATTCAATAGCTTTGTGCTATAGGCATCTTTTATAGCAATGTCAACAATAGCACTGCAAACTGTAATTTCATAGATATTCTCAGATATCTAAAGTAAACAGACTGCTTATTTTTCCCTGCAAGTATCTATTCTGTACAAACCATTGAAATAGTAAAAAGTAGATGGTGTTTTAGAAAAAGTGATAACAGACATCATATTGTAACTACTGTATACTCATGAGGACAAGCCTAAATTATGTTCTTGTTGAATAAAAAAATTTAGAAGGAACTCCTTAGAGATGTTGACTTAGACAGTTTATATGTCGCGCGCTACCGTCTCGCCAGCAAGAACCACGCGGCACACTCAAGATCCTTCTGCAGAAAAGCTTTAATGCTCCTGAGAGGGAGAGCATAAGCCTACAGAGCGGAGACCCAGATACCCAGAAGCCCATCCCTTATATAGGCTGCAACCCCTGCCTCGGACGTGTCATCCCCTGATTGGCTGCAGCTCGGGAGAGGCGGAGACCAAGGGATGGTAAACTACCCAGCACCTGGCACTGACTTGTTTACTTCAAGCCAGCAGGATGTTTTGGACCGGCAGGATGTTTTGGGCCGGCAGGATGTTTTGGGCCGGCAGGATGTTTTGGGCCGGCCATCGGCTCCCCACATCTCCCCCTTTTTTATTATTTAAAATAAAGACCTCAGATTGTTGATCAACCTTCAGGCTCTTGTCTGGACCTTCAGGGTTCAAAACAATCTAATAATGAGGCCCTTTTGCTCTTATAGCAAGTAGGTCACCCAATCTTTAAGGGGTGGAGACAGAGGTCGAACTCCCAAGCAACAAAATTAAGACTTCGTACGAGAGTCGCCACTAGGCTGTTGGTTTGACCCGAAGCGCCCTCGACCTGTCACTCTGCCGTTTTTCTGGGAAAGGGAAACTAGGGCAGGCAACCCTTATGCAGGACAACATGCCTCCCAGAGAGACCCTTATGTCAGGTGTTTCTCTGTGCAATGCTTTGCTCGGCATCCCCCATGGGCTGCTCAAGCTGGACACTCTACCCTGTGCAATGAGTCTAAGCTCCAGGTGTGCAAGAGCTGTCCAGCCGGCGGCCTACTGCTTGAGCATTGTTGGTCAAATGTCAGTGGGAGTTCCTTGTTCCAGAGCCACAAGCGCTTGGGCAATAACCACCTTGTCTCTCTTGGTTTGAGCCCTGAGCCTACAGACCAGCCAGAGAAGTAACACCAGTCCACAGCAAAGGGCTGCGCCAAACAATCCCACCCCCACCCAGTCCTTAAAATAGGAGACAGCTGAAGCGATCCATGATGATAGTCCCTTCGTCAAGGACAGGTCAAGGCTCGTAGAGTTGACCTGGATAATGGCTGCTCTCAACTCTCGGAGTGTGAGTGACTGGGCGATCTACGGTGTCCTTCTGCTCCAAAATTGTTCTAGTAAGCCTCTCAGGGACCCAGAAGGGGTTTTCTTCATTCTGTGGGAAGACACAAACGGCTCCCCTGGATCTTATTAGAATAGGATCCGGGCCTTTCCATTTATTAGTCAACACATCCTTCCATTTTACCAATTCTTTAGGTCGATGCGGGTCTGAGCAATGTCGCTCTGCTGCGGTCTGATCATGCTTATCTGAATTTAGAAAATTTATAGTAAAGAGTGCCACTGCTATGGCAACCCGTGGCACGGGGGGCAGATCTTTTATTATTCCCCCTTTTTGTTTAATTAAATATGATTTGAGCGTACGGTGTGCTCGCTCAATGATACCTTGTCCTTGAGGGTTATATGGCAAGCCCATAATATGTGTGACTTGCATTTGTGCACAAAATTGTTTAAATTTTTGAGAAGTGTAAGCGGGTAGGAGGAGTTAGAGACAATGTTAAGGGGACCTGAAAACTTTTGAAGAACATCTAGCACCACCAAACATTCTACTATCTGTGGGGAGGTTGATGGTTCTATGTGTCCCAAAGCCAATTGTTCTGCAACAGGATTAGTCACAGCTTCTAGTTTTTCAGAGGTTAACGGCCACTGGGGAACCCATACTGGGTCCTCTATCTTCCATGGTATGGGTCGTGCTGCCCCAGTGGCACCTAGGAAAAACCCAGGCCCTGTCTTCCTTGATTTTGGACGGGGGATATAGGTACTACTTGCTCTCCTTCTGTATCTTCAAAGACTGGGTAAGCAAGGCGCAGCTTTCTTTTTACTTTTTCAGACAAAAAGGAGCAAGACTTCGGGCATGTCTCATAGGGAGAAGGCGCCGAAGGAACAACCTGTGAAAGGGCTGTTAGGGGCTGCCGTTTTCGAGGTTCTTTACTATTCTGCCTTCGATCATCTGGATGGTATCTTTCCTCCTCATATCTGGCAGCTTCCTCCTCTAACTCAGCCTCTTCATCGGGGTCCAAGACCTCATCCTCTGAGCTATTAGAGCTATCAGAGTTATCAAAGTTTAAAGCCTTAAGATCATGTACTAGATACAAGCTAGCTCCTCCTCTTGGCTTAACAATAGGAGAAGGTTCCTTAAGATCTGACACATTCACTCCCTTGTCTCTAGACTCTCCAGGAGGTCCTTTTTCCTTTTTTGGGACTGGTTTTTTCTTGCGCGCGCCCAACCTCTCACTACGCTCGGTTTCTGATATGCTATCCTGGACCTCTTCAAGGGTGTTCCGACCTTCCGCCACGGCAGCCCTACAAGCTTTATCTTCTAAACAGTTTTTAACAAGTTTCCCAATTGCTTTTGTCCCCTGCCTCAAGTCTCTTTCCACCATTTTGCGGTCAAGATCTCTACCTAATTTGTTCTGTGAGGCAAGAGTCAAAGACCTGGAGCATTCATACATGGCAAAGAGAAAGATTAAAAGGGCTCCAAGAATGGTCACAAAAGCTTCAATGCTACCTTCCCAGGGTGGCGACAATCCCAAGTCGAAGCCAAAGAAGAACATACCTCTCCGAACGTATCTGCCTGCAGTTCTGAATCTTCCTTGTAGCCAAGGGGTCTCCGATGGTGCTGATGATGATGAAGTCTCGTATTCCCGGGTTTCGGCACCAGATGTCCCGCGCTAGGCGGAGACCAAGGGATGGTAAACTACCCAGCACCTGGCACTGACTTGTTTACTTCAAGCCAGCAGGATGTTTTGGACCGGCAGGATGTTTTGGGCCGGCAGGATGTTTTGGGCCGGCCATCGGCTCCCCACATTTATAGCTAATTATAAGTCTTTATTCCAGACAGCTAGGACTCCACCCACTTATTCTGACCCTGGATATACTCCTGCATGTTTAGGGTAAAGGGCTTTTAAAAGCAAAAACCACATTGTGGTGTCTTACTGCCAGCTGAAGGGAGGGGGGTTTGTGTAAGCAAGCAGGATAACAAGCTAAAATAAGTAGTTAGCAGGAGGAGAAGGTGTGTACAAGCAGGTAATTTAACAGAAGCTAACATAAATTAGCTAAGGTATCTTAATCTCACGTTTCCAGAGGATTCTCTATCAAGATGAAGAATATCAAATTCTAACTAAACCTGAAAAGCCTCAGCAACAATACAAGATGGAGGAAGCTCTGTGCTGCCTTGGCCTTTTCATATCAAGTTACAGAAATTAACTTCAGTCAGTATACAGTTGTTATGGTGGTAAAAATGTGGACGCACACATAAACTTTCCAAAGCATTTATAGATTGCATTCTTTTCCATAGGGGTACTTTCTGCTGAAGTCATTATTTGAGCACACAAGGCCATTTGACACATAAAGCTGCCATGATGGTGACTTGCATGTTTCCATTCCGAACAGCACCAGTACTGAGGCCACATCTTCTTTCCATTGTATCTTCCCATACTCGGACCATTGTAAAGGATGTGGTCATCCATCAGCAGCCTTTACTCAACATCAAAATGCTATTTCCCTAGCAGGTACTTTACCATTTAGAAGGAATCTTAAGCGTATTTTCATACATGCACCTACCAGTTAAGAATTTTAAGATTTTCCTTTATGGAAAATAGATCTAGTAGCTTCTCATAACAGATGAGACCGCCAAACTTTCTGATGTCTGGTTATAGTCTTTATTATAGCATTTAGACAAAATTATATGAAACTCTTGATATACACTCAGAAGAAAAAAAATATACAAATATGGAGGTAAACAAACCTTACTATAAAGAATGACTTAACTTCAACAATGCAAATAATGTAACCAATTTTGTGTGTTAAGACATAAGTTTGAAGCTCAAATCCAAATTTACCCTTGTCAGATTAACACAATAGCATTTATATTAACACTCAGTGTGAATCTTGCTCTATATTCCTTTAAAATCTCTGATCCTTTGGTTTTTACATGAGAACCACACTTCTGTAAGTGCATGAGCTAACATTGGTCACAACGTGCAGCTAGCATTGGGTTTTATAACTCAAAGATTCAGGAAGCAAACGAGAAAAAACCGGGTATCAGAGAAGTCTCCCAGGTGTGCCTTTCATGTGAAATATGCATGTTTATTTATTATGACCACTCACATATCCAGGTAAGGTCACAAGATTACCTCACAGAAAAGAGACAATTTAAAGAATGCACTGTCTCAATGGTATGCTTGCTGTGATTGTCTGGTGTGATGGATTTTTCAAAGTAGTACCTTTGTGAATATACATTTTTGGTGGTCTTGAAGGAGAGATTTTTGTAAACTATATCATTATATTTTAAATTATTTATTAAGTACTTTCTACATATTTAATTATGAATTACATTTTAAGTATGCATCCTTGAAGCCCCTAAAAGCAAATGTACCAGGCTAATATTTATCAACTTAATACAAGTGGGAATCATTTGGCAATAGGAACCTCAATTGAGAAAATGTCTCCATTATATTGCCCATAGGAAAGTTTATGGAGGAAATTAGAATAGAAATTGATGTAGATTCAGAACTCAGAACTCACCAGGAAAGAGTAGATATTAGGACACTTTCTCCTGAGTTGACAAATAGAAGCAGACTGAACTTTTTGAATGTAACTTTTACCTAATAATTTTCATAATTGTTCCTACTGTTTGTTGTTGACTATTATAAAAGAAGGAGCCTTTTCGTCTAGACAGAAAAGGGGAACTAAGGTTTCGTCTCTTCCTATATATTGTAGTTCTCAATTCTGTACCTGAAGGTCAAGTTGCTTATGAGTGAATTCTCACATTTTGCAGCTTTTTTTTTTTTGTGCAAACCTTGTTCCTTAATTTTAAATTACTAGTTAAATAAAATGGCTATAGCTAATTACTGGAGGGGTTAGAGCTAGGCAGGTTTTAAGTTACCTGGTTGGGGGTTACATAGGGAGGAGAGAGGAAAAGGACACAGGTAGTGGAGGAAGCCCTCATGAGAGGAGATTGACCATGAGAATGTAGCCAGGAAAAGTAGCAAGTAATACGGGAAAATAAGGCTGAGAAATAAGTTAGAATACCTTAGTTATAGAAACCTGTTCCATCTATTTATGTTTGTAAATAAAATACCTGGATTGTGTGTCTTTTATATAGGTTAGCTGGAATTATAAACTCAACTACAAAATTCTTCAAATGTACTTTTTGAGTTGATAAAACATCAATGAATTGTCTCCTGGGAAAACTAAAAATGAATTTGATCTTGTACCACCAAATTTAGTAAAGATTTATGTTAAACATTTCTAAATAACCTGATTTGGCATTACAGAGCTGATAATTTAGAGTATGTTTCTTCATTGGGAAGCTCACACTAATATTTTATTGGTCCCTAGTTCCTTAGAATTAATTTTGTAATCTCTAGGTTTTATGCTGGTCACTTATTTTTGAAAATTGTAAATTTTAACAACCTTGACTTCCAAAACAAAATTATCATAAACACACACAAATACTTAGGCAGTATGTTATACAAGGAATAACTTAAGCTGTATGTTATACAAGGAATCAAGGGTTTTCCTCAATATTCAAGAAAAGAAGGAAAGGAAACCTCTTTCAAGCAATTACCTCACAGATTAATAGAACCATAATAGTATACTGGTTTGCTTATAATGTGTATCATATTTTGATTGATACAACTCAGATGAGGACAACAGTGGGGAAAGAATATTTTTTTTCTGAGGTAATTCACTAAGTCATTAGACAGTTTATTTTAGCCATCAGGCAAGCTATTCCCAACCTGGCACCTAGAGATATTTTTACATGAGAATATGAAAGACAAAACAAAGGAAGTTATGTATATCAAATGGTATTCTCAATGTAAGTCAATGTGAAAGAAGTGTGTTGTTCCATGGGATTCCAGCCTAAGTGACAGCCAAGAAAGTGAACATGGAGAATTGGACAGAAGACACTGGTTCACAAAACTTGCTAAACTCAGAGAATTTATTGGGAAAAAAAATATGGAAAGACCTTTTGAAGTATTAACCCAAGAATGTGTCAATAAATTTTTAAAATATTTTCAGAAGTTAAAACTTATCCAAAAAATAATAGAAAACCATTAAGATGTATAAAATATTTTTAGAGCAGACATATATATGTTGAAGATAATTAAGAGGAACTGATAAAGTGGAAACCACTTTAGGATGTTAAAATACTGATGGAAAAAATGGTGTAATATGGGAACATTGGTTCTGTGAAGAGAGAAAGTACATTGATAAGCTCTTTAGAGTACATTTCACTAGACTGTGTTCACAAGCATGTATAAAGGAAGGAAACCAGATCCCAAGAGGGTGTCTGGCTGTCAGCCTTAGGAAATTAGATAAAAAGTGGCATTATTGGCTGAGATGATCTCTGACAGTGAATAATGGATTACAAGAAAGAAGATAAAGTCAGGTTAGGGCACAGTTTCTTTTTTTTCTTTTTTCTTTTATTTTATTTTTTATATCCTTTGTTTACATTCCGAAGGCTTTCCCCTTTCCCAGTTTCCCCTTCACCCTATGTCCCATAAGTCCTCTTCCCCCGCCCCCCAACCGCCTCCTGCCTATTCCCCCCATCACCCCCCACACCTTTTTTCTGTTCTGGTACTCTCCTAAAAAAAAACTGGATCCAGTCTTTTCAGGACAAGGGTCCTCTCCTTCCTTCTTCTTGGGAATCTTTTCATTTGCTAATTATGCCTTGAGTATTCAGAGCTTCTGGGCTCATTAGTATCCACTTATCAGTGATTGCATTTCATGTGTATTCTTTTGTGATTGGGTTAACTCACTTAGGATGATATTTTCCAGATCCAACCATTTTCCTACAAATTGAATGAATTCATTATTTTTAATTGCTGAGTAGTATTCCATTGTATAAATATACCACATTTTCTGTATCCATTCCTCCTTTGAGGGACATCTGGGCTCTTTCCAACTTCTGGCTATTATAAATAAGACTGCTATGAACATAGTGGAGCATGTGTCTTTATTATATGCAGGGGAATCCTCTGGATATATGCCCAGGAATGGTATGACAGAGTCCTCTGGAAGTGACATGCCCAATTTTCTGAGGAACCGCCAGACTGATTTCCAGAGAGGTTGTACCATCTTGCAGTCCCACCAACAGTGTAGGAGTGTTCCTCTTTCTCCACATCATCACCAGCACCTTTTGCCTCTTGAGTTTTTAATCTTAGCCATTCTGACTAGTGTGATGTGGAATCTCAGGGTTGTTTTGATTTGCATTTCCCTGATGGCTAATGATGTTGAACATCTCTTAAGGTGCTTCTTGGCCATCCGAATTTCTTCTGGTGAGAATTCTTTGTTTAGCTCTATACCCCATTTTTTGATAGGGTTATTTGGTTCTTTGGGGTCTAACTTCTTGAGTTCTTTGTATATTTTGGATATTAGCCCCCTGTCAGATGTAGGGTTGGTGAAGATCTTTTCCCAAATTGTTGATGGCTGTTTTGTTCTTCTAACAGTGTCCTTTGTCTTACAGAAACTTTGTAATTTTATGAGGTCCCATTTGTCAATTCTTGATCTTGGAACATAAGCTATTGGTGTTCTGTTCAGAAACTTTCCCCCTGAGGGCACAGTTTTTTGAGAAAGACACATCTGCATAAAAAAAGTTATGTAATAAATTAGCATTGTGAAATACAGGTCTAAAGTTGTTAGGGAAAAAAAAGGTTGGAAACCATAAAATAGTGATTTATTCATAGACCAATTACTGAAGTCTCAGAAATAAATGATATTCTCCTTCTGGGTATATTTTAATAAAAAAAAAGATGGAAAAATAATTTAAACATTCAAAGACATTCTTATGAATTTTTGAAAATTTTTATTCAATCTGTCACTTCTGTTTTTAACTAATAAAGAAAGTTTTGGGGATTAATTTATGGATTAAAATATTACTAGTGCTTGTAAAATCTTGACTAAATCACTGCATATTCAGTATATAAACAATCCCTAATTTTCCCTAACATTAACTCACTGTATTTTTGAAAGTCAAGAAGAAATCACTTGTCTGATACAACTAAAAGAGCAGCAATCTAATAACCAAAGTATTGGAAACACTCTGTAGTTACTGAAAACTTTAGCTGAAATAAATTTATCAATTCAAGGTCTTATAGGTTATAAAAATAAAAGAGTGAAGTAGTAATACCCATGTGTTTTCTTACGTATGCAGATAATGGAACATGTCCAAAGAAAAATTATATGCCAGAGAAGGCCCAGAAAGTACATTCTGAGATCTTCTGAAATAGAGGAAAAATGAAAGCCAATCATCCCAAGGCAGGTGATTTGGGGATCTAAAGAGGAGGACTAGTTTGTTTAATTGATTAAAATGAGGCAGGGTTCTCAAGAAATACTTGAGAATTTTAAAGAACAAGAAAAAGTAACAATAGACAAGTTTAAATTCTGGGTGTCTGTTTGGTCATCTCATATTGATTTCTTCATTCTGAGCAAAATTCCCTTTTTTCAGTTACTATAGTGTAGTCAGTGCCATCATGATTGATATAAGAGGAATATGTTTGTCTTCAGTTCACTTGTGATTTCTGCCATTTTTTACTCCCCCCATAAAACTATTGTTAAAAACCACAGTGCCAGTTATGAATATGAGCTAAGTATGTTCCTTATGTGCAGAAGAGACCATAAAATTCTGCCAGTACAGGAGACACCCTAACAGGTCAATATACATCAGTGTTAGTGATTCATACATCTCCATTAAAAAAGATATTGATACAATTGATATCCTAAAGAATACTTAAGGATAAAAATTATTCGTCATAAAAGTCATTGATTAGTGTGATCCTCTGGTTTGTTTCTCTTTCTCCAAAACAAAATTAATTTTCTAGAATCAAACTCCCCTCATGACACATAGTTTTAAATTCAATTAAATGCTTAAAATAGTGTTTCTAGTTTCTATTGAATAGGCACAAGTTTAGCAAGCCATATCCCTTTTCCATTAATTTTTAATCTTGAGGCTAGCCCCTGACTCATAGCAAAGTGGGAACATGCTAGGTTTCCTCATTTCTTAGCCATTTATTTAAAATCCATCAGAAAAGCCTTTTGCATATATGAGACACATCATCAACTTCTCCAGATATAGTATCGCATGGTCTGAGTTATCATCGACCTTTCTAATATTTACATGAAGGTATTCTAAGAAAATATGTACATGAAAATACCTATATCTAATAAAGCCTTCTCTTCTAGCAGCTAGTTTCATTGTTGCCAAATTTAAATAAAATGTTTGAAAATCCGATACCATTCCATTCCAATGCTGAAAAGCACATTTCAAAAGAAAGTCTCTTCACAGCAAAGGAAGCCCCTTAACTTACCATCTTAGTACAACTCTATTAACTCTGAATGCTACAACCAAGTGCTGTCCTACACAGAAAGCAAGGTTGTAGAAACACTCTGGCTGGGCTTGCCTCTTGCCTTTTTGCTTTCCAGTTTGGGCAAGCTAACAATCTTCCTGCAACCAAACGATAAGGTGTTTGCTGGTAGTCCATGCTTTCGTTTTCTAGAAAACTTTGCCTGTGCTTATTCTTCACAATCTCAGACCCCTAAATTTCCCATACCTGAATTAGCTGGTTCATGTAACTGGTTCGTGTAGCTCAGATCTTGGCTACACGGTTTCATTATCTCATTTCTATTGGAATTCCTCAATTCTGAAAAGCTTTCTCTCATCACCCTTTAGATGTGTCTTAACTTTAGAGATTTTTATGTACATCTATTTATTTATTTATTTATTTATTTATTTTGGATTTTTCTTTTCACATTAGGATTGTAAAACTGGAAATTTTCCTTCTTAAACAGTGAGAATAAGACCTAATTCATCTCATTTTCATTTTTGAAAAAAAAAAAAACAAAAAGTGTCTGTTGATCTTGTTTAATCTCAGAGAATAGTATCCTCAGCTGTTAATGGGTAGGATGAGACATCGTATTAAAAGCAGTGTTGATACTGATTTTCAAGACATCTGTGTCTAGAATTGAAAGAGCAAGAATAATTCTGGACTTGACTAAGAAAATAAAGGAAACAATGAAGAAAATAACTCTTAAACACAGTGAGCCTTTATGTGATTACATATCTCCCTACAGTATATTGAACTGGGGGAAATAATGTAATGTGAAACTAATGTTTAAATTATTCATCGAAACTGAAATTCATCGAAACTGGCACAGCCTCTCAATTTTTTATCGTCTTATTTCCTCCTTTGACGTATCCAAACTTTCATTTCCCTTAAATAATTTGTATGAATCAAACTATTCTATATTTCAAAAATTTAGTATTCCCAAGCTTTCGTTTGAGCCAAAGGTTCCTCAAGTTCTAAAAATGAAGAAAGACGTTACAACTAAAATACACATTATTAAAGCAAGCATATTAGAAAAGGGGAGGAATATAGAGGAGATAGATGTGCCAATTATCTTCTAATCTTGCTACAGAATATGTATTTGCCAAAGCTTCTAAGTGTGCGATAAACTAATTCATATATAAGGACAGGTTTTCTGTGTGGCTAACCATCAGTCTCTGGGGAAGGCTTACGGGAAATCAGTAAACACAACAAGTAAAGGAAAGTTTCTCTAGGCAAAGAATGAACTTATGGCATACTCTTTGCTACTTATCCTGTCCAGGTTTTATGTCTAGAAGCTCAGTTTTATTTCCTACCACAAGATTTAGATTAAAAAAAATCTAATGATAATGACCATATTCCCAGCAATTTGATGAATATAATAACTATTACATTAATCATCCACAAAAGGACATACATGTTTCTAACAGCTTTGTATGAATATGCCTGTCTATGAGTTTGTTTCTCACTGTGTTTGCATTGATGTGTGTGTGTGTGTGTGTGTGTGTGTGTGTGTGTGTGCAGGCCACACATCTTCTAAATTATTTGGAGGGATGGGGCCTCTCACTGGATCTGGAACTCTCTGACACAGCTAGCTAGCTAGCAAGCCCCAAGTATGCTTTGGCTCTGCATCCTTAGTGCTGAGATACAGGCTCCTCCAGTTATAACTGGAAGTTTTGCTGGAGCTTAAAACACAGATTCTCATGCTCCTGTAGTCAGCAGTTTGCCAACTGAGCCATAACCCAAGGCCTCTCGACAAACCTCGTTTCATTTCCATTATTCAATGTCACACTGCCTGATGAATGAATGTGGTCCAATATACTCTTGAATTGTATTTCACCCAGCCCAAGTCCAGAACTGCCACTCTGAGACCAGGATCCCCTGTCAACCTTATGTCCATTCCTTGGTCTCTAAGTAGGGCCAAAGTTCTGTTCCCAATATCTTTACTGCCACAGCTGAAACATGTCTTTTCAGTCTTAGCATCCAGCTCCATGATGTCATATTTCAGAAATTTAAGTACACTTGAATTCCCTTTCTTCATCCCTTATCTGACTCTGATCCTTATATTGTCTTTTTTGTAACTTCAAGGTATTTCCTATGCATAATATTCTGATTTTAATAATTGGAGATTTTTAAGAGTAATAAATCTTATTTTGGAATATTACCTGATGTGAAGGACAGTGGAGAGCCATCTTAATAGACATTATCTGCACAGGCTGTGTGAAGTGATAAGTCTAATTTCTATGTAAATTGTATAGTACTTTCAGGGTTCTATGATGCAAGACTTGGGATTTGAGATGAAAGATGAGGGCAATGCCTTAAAATAAATTAATGTCTTTAATCTCTGAACGTTGCCAATCAAAACATAACACTACACACACACACATGCACACACACACAATGCCTATCAGCAGTCTAATTGCACTGAGTCTGGTCCATCACCAATGTTTTAGCACTTGATTTATTTCCTGTTCAATTTGTTCAATAAGGCCAGAGTTAATTGGTTTTCCAAGTGAGTGTTAAAATAGAAAGTTCTACCTTCATTAAGTAGAGTCTATGCTTAATATGCACCAATGACTTACAAGTCTATGTAAAGGTCACTAGTGTGAAATTGCAGGCCACTGTTTACAAATCACAGCTCTGACTTGGCACTAATATGGCCAATAACTAAAAAAATAGCCAAACTACTGATTCATAACAAGTAGTGAATACATGAAATTTAAAGCCCACAAAACCCCCGAAACAAAATATATTTAAAGAGACCATTATAAATCAATGTATGATATTTTTCAATTGTATTGTTATTTGTTTCTTTAAGAGGAATTTACTTTTTCACATAGCTAAAAAAAAGTCACGTACCAGTAGATATTTATGTTGCTGTGACTGACTGACTGACTGACTGACTGACTGACTGATTGATTGATTGATTGACCATTTGTGTGCCATGCTACTGTGGTACAGTGGAACATTTAATGTGATATTTTGACAACATAAGTGACAAATTAAAGACTATATCATTCAACCTAATGCGTATTAAAATTGCATTAGACTCCTCTAAGAACACAAAGGAATTAAAAAGCAGTAGTTTTTATCTTAACATTTTCTATGGGCTATTTTTAACTCAAACACCAGCAGCAGTAATGCTGTTTTTCATTACTGTCAAATGTGATTCTCAAGAAATATCACTTGGCAGGAGAAATGTCATTCAGGCAGCAGTATTTACATTCTTGGTAGAAAAAAGCCATATTTTGGATATTCTTTTTGAGGATTGTGCTATATATCATCTAGAGTAGATGTTATAACTAGATGCCCCTAGTTAATGTTTCAGCAAATACAGCCAATGCCTTCCTTCATTCTGGGAGTGAGCTATGTGTTACCAATAGAAGCACCAAAAATGGAAATCAGCTAACTAATTTCTAGGAACTACAGACTGACTGATCTCTCTCTCTCTCTCTCTCTCTCTCTCTCTCTCTCTCTCTCTCTCTCTCTCTCTCTCTCACTCACACACACACACACACACACACACACACATACACACACACACACATTAAGAAGAACTTGTATATTTGAAAGGAATAACTTGTCTACTTTGCACATAGAAACATTAGCAAAAGAAGAAAATTGTGTGGAAGAGACCTAAATGTCACCTAAAGTGAAAATGATGACTTAATTTTGTTTTATTGCATAAGTGACATTTTGCATTTTAATAGATCCATTCTCTCTCAATAAACCAACCTGTCTTTGAGGTGTTGTATTTACACTCATGATACATGTTTCTTAGAGCATGGATGTAGTGGCAAATTTAGCTGCACCACTTTGGCTCCAGGCAGGTAGCGCTCCCAGTGCCCAGGAGCTCTTTGGATTCTCAAATGAAGCACACACACACACACACACACACACACACACACACACATTGTGACTAGCCCAAAGGTTAGGTACTCTTAAAGCTTCCACTCCTAACAAACATGCCCCTCCGCTGCTCCTGAGGCTCCAAACCTTCCTCTGCTATACCAGGCCCAATCAGAGAAGTGGTCAGTGGCAACTTAACCTGAAATCTTACATGGCTGGTTGACATGCTCTCCTGCAGCTCTCAAGTCCCATCCATTTCCCCCAAGTCATGGTGACTCAATCTCTCTCCTTCCTTTCTCCCAATTTTTCACCCATGTACATCTAAAGCTCTCACCTCAGTCTACCTGCCCAGCCATTGGCCATTGGCTCTTTATTGATCAAACAAAAGCCAATTGGGTACAAGGACCTTCAGAGTTTAGACATGCAGATTCCTGATTTTGGGAGCTGGATTAATTCAAAGCATTAGAACCAATCCCCAACAGATGGAAACAATGTATGGCCAAATAGATGGTAGGGATTCGTTTGATCCAAATTCTTGGTTCTGTTTTATCTGAAACTAACATCAGCATGCACTTCCCTGAGAGTCTGCCTAGAATTCTCCCCTGGTTCTCACTGGATCCTGATTTTATCGTCCGTTTCTTGCATTTTATCATGACTCTGTTACCCCATCCTTTCCAGCTATCAACGTGTGTGTTCTCTTTGTGAGGATAACTCCAATATTGGGATAAGACACCATCATCTTCTAACAGAGGTCATGCAGTTGTATGCTGGAGGAATCAGTCCTTTCCCTCATGTTCATTATCATTGATTAAGGGAATAATCCCAAAGGTTGAAACTGCAGGGTAAGTTATAAGGTCACTGGAAGCTTCTGAAAGATCACCCAAAACCTCTTACATTTGTTAAAATCACAGAAACATAGTGATTAATGCTATTTGAGGAGATAAAACATTATTTTCATTGTATCATTTATGTTTGCTAAAGCCACAGAAACATAGTGATTAATGTTATTTGGTGAGCTAAAACATAATTTTCATTGTGACATTCATGTTTCCAATTTAAATTGTGTGTAAAGCTAAGCCATATTAACATCATACATATGAGTTTGAAAATTGCTGATCAGCTTAAGAACCGTATTTGTTCAATTTAATTTGATTTGTGTGTGTATTTCCATGTTACACTAACATAGAGGACAATAGCAGCTGAAAATCCTGACCTTTATTGAATGAACTTAATTTACCATGAAGAAACCAAGTGATGGTTCTTGGCCACATTATTTTTAAAATCATATAATCTGTTGTCTGAATGGGGCTTGAAAATTAGCCGGTGTAATTAGTCTGTGTGGTTCACTTTGAGGAACCTGTAAGTTTATTGATTGCTCTTACAAACCTTAGAGTTCTACCAGAATAAACAGATCTGTTGACACTGTATTCAGAGAATGGGATCCAGACCCAGTTCTCCATCAGACTCTACACAGTTACAGTGCAAAGCAAGACAAAGAAGAAGGTAATAATGCAATTTAGGTGCTTAGTCTATCTAATAGGCATAACATTTCTTGGTTACGATTAAATAACCAATTCATTACTGAATATTCTAACTTTATTTAAGTCCTATAGTGTTCAACGTAACTGATACTGATAAAAATAAAAGCACTCTCTGCTCCACACTTTGTATTTCCTCCCATGGGTATTTTGGAGACTGCCCCACAAGGAGATCCATCCCATATACAGTCGCCAAACCCAAACACTACTGTGGATTCCAACAAGTCCTAGCTGACAGGAGCCTGATATAGCTGTCTCCTGAGAGGCCCTGCCAGTGCCATACAAATACAGAGGGGGATGCCCTCAGACAACCATTGAACTGAGCAGAGGGTCCCCAATAGAGGAGCTAGAGAAAGGACCCAAGGAGCTGAAAGGTTTGCATAGGAGGAACAAAAGTATGAACCAGCCAGTACCCGCAGAGCTCCCAAAGTCTAAACCTCCAACCAAAGAGTACACATGGAGGGAACCATGGCTCCAGCCACATCAGTAGCAGAGGATGGCCTTGTCAGACATCAATGAGAGGAGAGGCCATTGGTCCTGTAAAGGCTCATTTCCCCATTGTAGGGGAATGCCAGGTTAGGGAAGCAGGACTGGGTGGGTCAGTCAGCAGGGGGAGGGGGATGGGATAGGAGGTTTTCAGAGGGGAAATGTAGAAAGGGGATAATATTTGAAATGTAAATAAAGAAAATATCTAATAAAAAAAGAAGAGGTATAGGTAGTAGTGCTTTTCTGAACACAAGTTCATCGAACTACATAATCTAAATAAATATTCTTTCTCTCATTAAAATAAACAAATAAATAAATAAATAAATAAATAAGTAAAAGCAGTTCTGCAGGCAGGTAAATAATGAGCAGTGGCCCCAGCACTGGGATAGATCCACTCATACAATACTGCTGTGATCTGAAAAACAGATGTATCTTACCAAATCTTTGTGGCTATTTTGAAAATGACATGCATAAACTCTTTCAAAAATCCCCCTCATGGGTCTATTTCTAGGACTAGCACAACACTTAGCAGCAATTCCAGTAGTGTTTAGTTCAGGAATTCTTTGTTTACAGACTCTGACCAATTCCTGACAATTCAGTGTTTTCCCCATCGAACTGAGAGTGACAGACAACTCTTTTAATTGTAAGATGATGGTTCTAAACCTAGTATTTTGACCACGTGATAGAAAGAATAGATCTCCTAACACCTAAGTCCCATCTGTCTGGTGAAAGAAACCAAGCAAACTCTCATCTTGGATCTTGTCTCCCTTTGTACTGTATATCATTTTTATAATATCCAGATATATCCTTTATATTCTAATTCTCATATTGCTCTTTCATTTGCCTTATAAATCACAACATCCTTACTGCTCAATCTGATTTTGTATATAATTATTCAAATTTACATGTGTATGTGATAGACCTTTTATGGGACTTGCGAATTATGTTTCTTGTAAGCTAAATCAGATTATATGTGACTCCAAAATAAAATAATAGATGTCTTTAGGGAATTTAAAATTGCATGACTGTAATATACATGAAAACTATCGATGTAAGGGGAAATGTGAATTTTGAGGACAGGCTAGGAGCATGATGAAATCAAGTTACAGTTAATTTCCAAGGGCTACCACAATAACAGGATGTACAAGTAGATCTGTCTCTCTCATACTATAATGTGCACAATTTGTTTCTTTGTATTGAATTTTTAAGGCATTAAAATTGTTTTAATTTTGGTTTCTTTTTAAGGAACCTTTATTGAATCTCAATTGATATTCATTCTGTTATATAAAATAGTGTTTTCTTTCATATTTTAAACTTTAGTGCTAAAATTATTAGTATAAAGTATATCGAAGACTAGTGATCACAAATACAAATTAAGCAATATATTAACTTACTGATGGATAACATTTTCTCATTCCATCACATGAAGTTGATCTGGAGTAACCCCTTATTTTCTTTAGGGGTTGATGGAAATATTCAATCTGATGATTCATGTAAATCATTAAAGCTATAAAATTTAGTAAACACTGCATTTGAGTTATCACTTAGGAAGTTACTGAGTACCAGAAGGTACTCAAAAGGGGCCATTTGATAAACTCTAATACATGGAAGGCAAAGATGCATAGGAAACCATAAAGGAACATAATTTGATTATCTGGAACACACATAAAATCATATATATATATAAAACTTTAGGTCAGTGGTTTTCATCCTTTGGTTTGGGACCACTTTGGGAATTGTAGATCTGGCATCCTGTACATAAGATACTTGTATTACGATTCATAACAGTAGCAAAGCTAGAGTTATGAAGTAGCAATGAAATATTTTTATGGTAGGGGTTCACCACAACATGAGAAACTCTACTAAAGGCTATCCGTATTAGAAAGTTTGAGAACCACTGCTTTGAGGCATTCTGGAAAGCTGAAAGGCCGTCTTGTCTGGATAATAGGAAAAAATATTAGGGAATACTCCACATAAGTGGAATTAATCAGAATGGTTCTGATAGGCAACACTAATAAAGCAGGTGACATACATTTTCATGCAGAATGGTGAATGGTGCAAAGACCGTTGCTTTGAGGCAAATATACAAACTGTATTGACTTTTATAATAAAACTTGAAAACTACATCACCCTTTACGTTCACATACAGGTAGAGGATGCTGAAGGACATGTCATAGGGGACCTAGAAGACTTCAGATGTTATATTGGAAATGTGAGAGTGTCAGACTTGGAGCATCTCAGAAGATTAATTCATATTACTTTCCAGCTATAGATTTCTGGGAGAAATGTAGAAGAGAGGAAAAATGTTAAAAGTCCTTAATCTAGACATAAATTAAAAAAAAAAAGTCCAAACATAGAGAAACTGGATTCTGCAGATCATACTGAAGCTGCGGTTATCAGGAAATAAGTATAGAGGCCTTTTCCTGAGTAACTGCCAAACACCCTCATACTTTGATCTTTAGACTGTGATGAATTATTCACCCAACTCCGACTAGGAAAAGGCTTACTTTTCTCCCTCTAAATGTCTTATAAAGCTGGTTTTTTTTTTCTACTTAGTATTAAAGTATTAACAACTTATCGGTAACACTTTATATTATTTTTAACTTTCCATAAGCAGTTTCTTTTTAATAATTTATCCAAATACACTTTCTTTAGCGAGGGAGGGGCGAGCTAGCGCGCACATGCGCATATGCACAAGTGGAGGCCTATGACAGCCTCGCCCTTGATCCTCAGAAACGCCATCCACTTCCGTGGAGATAGGGTGGGTCTCTCTTTTGCCTGGAGTTCAGGACTTAAGACTGCCTGGTCTAAATATACCACATTTTCTGTATCCATTCCTCCTTTGAGGGATATCTGGGCTCCTTCCAACTTCTGGCTATTATAAACAAGGCTGCTATGAACATTGTGGAGCATGTGTCTTTATTGTATGAGGGGAATTCTCTGGGTATATGCCCAGGAGCGGTATGCCAGGGTCCTCTGGAAGTGACATGCCCAATTTTCTGAGGAACCACCAAACTGATTTCCAGAGCAGTTTTACCATTTTGCAATCCCACCAACAGTGGAGGAGTGTTCCTCTTTCTCCACATCCTCGCCAGCACCTGTTGTCTCTTGAGTTTTTAATCTTAGCCATTCTGACTGGTGTGAGTTGGAATCTCAGGGTTGTTTTGATTTGCATCAGCAATTAAAAATAATGAATTCATGCAATTTGTAGGGAAATGGTTAGATCTGGAAAATATCCTAAGCGAGTTAACCCAATCACAAAAGAACACACAAGAAATGCAATCACTGATAAGTGGATATTAATGAGCCCTGAAGCCCTAAATTCTCAAGGCACAATTAGCAAGTCAAATGATTCCCAAGAAGAAAGGAGAGGACCCTGGGCCTGAAAAGATTGGATCCAGTTTTGAAGATCCAGAACAGAGAAATGGGGGAGGGGTGATTGGGGAATAGTTGGGGGAGAGAGGACTTATGGGACGTATGGTGGGGGGGGGGAACTGGGAAAGGGGAAAACCTTTGGAATGTAAACAAAGAATATAGAAAATTAAAAAAAAGAATAAAAAGAAAAGAATATATCCAATTAAAAAAAAACTGCCTGGTCAGCAAGCCTCAGGCATCTATCTTTGCTTCCCTTTGCCAAACAATGGGGGAAAGTAGTGGTTTACATAGAATCTGGGGATGAAACTCCTTGCAAGTCCTTAGACTTGCAAAATAAGCTCTTTACCCATTGACTCAACATCTTTCCAGCCCCCAAATTTCTCATACATGCCATTACTACTATTATTTGAAGCATTTTTTTAATTGAGATACTGTGATACAGGCTATATCCAATATATAGAAGAAAGCCTATAATTTATCCTATAATACTTAATGGACTTTTCTTTCATTCTGAATCTTACTTTAAAATAATAAAACTGAAAATATTTAATGACTGATATACTGGGATGTCCCCAGTATTCATACCACTTAAATTCTAGTTACAGTATTAAAAAAAGTTACAATATTTAATCATAATTTGGAGCGATGAAAGAGTAGAGCGTGTCGGCAGGGTCTTGATTAGAATGTGTCAGAGATGCCCCATCATGTTTGTCAGCTAATTTTCTGAGCCTGACATTTTCTGGGTGCAATACTTTAACCTAAGAGTGGCTTGCAAAGTTTAATAAAAGCTGTTTGCAAACTGTATTGGTTTAGATATCAATAAAACATTGGCTTTTAGAGTGTGTGTGGGTTTGTTTTTTTCCTATATTATTGATTTGACATCAGCCCAGCAGAAAGCAGGAGTCTGAAGGTCAATGTTGCCTTAGGATATGTTGCAGCCAACAATTATAATAACAGGCTCAGACATTAGGAAAACTAATCATTTGAGCTTGTGCGGAGTAATATCCTCTCAGATGAAGAGGTGCCCAAGTTTCTAGCTAACCAAATGTCAAAGCATCTACTTGGACAGTAAACTAATTGGTCGCAAACCTCATTAAGAATTCTGGTTGCAGTAATAGCTTTCCTTCAATTGCCACTGCTGTTAATGAGAAGCACAACAGAAGCCACATTACTGCACCCACAATTTGTTCCATTGATTTATTATGCTTGCTCTGCCTCCAGCTACATGCAGGGACTGCAGAGCGTTTGTCTGTCTGATATTAGTGCATTTTGATTTCTGCAAACAGAGGGAAGGAGACCAGTGCTTCAATGTGACAGGCTACTTGTAGTAGTTTATCCTGCCATTCAGTGAAATATACATGCTTCAGTTGAGATGAAACTTGTATTCAGGCAGTCATTGCTTACAGGTCATTTTTACTCCAGTCCTGGAAATGAAGGAATACATGTTTCATTTAGCAAACTGCTACAAATACATGTTTATGTCAAAGGAAATGGAATCTTATTTAACCCCCTTTTTTTGTTTGCATTATGTTTTAGGAAAACGAATTCATATGTTGCTTCATCTATGTAAATACTGAGAAAGAAAAATTGAATTTAGTTTTCAAAGCATCTAAAAGATGGGACATTTTCCACATTTCTGTAACATCTTGAGTCATTTAAAACCATAAAGTATCCAATAGTTCCTTTAATGGTAATTACAGCCACTGAAATACAAACATTTGGATGGTAGCTCACACCAACCTAAAATACCTTGGATAGAATTCATTTCTCATTTATCTGTTTTATTGGTGCTTATCCTGAGTGAGGGCCCCCTCCAATAGTAGGGCTCTGTGGCATTGTCCAGATGTGTATTTAAAGAAAAAATAGATCAAGACATTGCACAACCATGTTTCCCTTTTGATCAGTATTTCAGAAACGGATATCAATGCTCACCGTCTTTGTCACTATGCTGCTTTCTAGGGGACAACTGCGTGAAGGCATTTTGAACTCAGCTTTGATTTTGGCTTAACGTAAAAATATGTTGGATTTTACTTGGAGGCCCTTGAAGTATTCTTGAATTCATATTAATTGACGTATAACAGTGTCTATGTCTCTTTAGTGAATATGTGCGAAAAACCCTGATGGTCCGCCAGGAACATTTTTACTCTGTCATACGTAAGATGAATCCATTTACAGACATTAGTTTTCAATAGGAATTAGAATGTCCCTACTACCTTTTCTTTCAAATAAGGGATGAAAATCATTCAATGAATGCATTTGCCAATGGATAAAAACAATCTCAGATAAGATACCCATTGAGAAACGAGGTGGTGTGCTATGTGTGGGCACTCAGTCATCTATCTGAGTAGCTGAACATGGCTTTAATTCTACTTTCCCAGACTCTCAGTGACAGGACAGTTGATTGAATGTTGCTACCCAAGAGAGAACACACTGCTGTATACTCACTCTGTAGCTGTGTATCAAGTGTATTCATATTTGATTTGAAAACATCATGTTGTTTATCATAAATATACATTATTTTTGTCAATGGCAAAAAACAAGAGTTTGAGGTTTTATAATCTACTTACTTTGGTTCCTTAAAGAATTGAGTGCCCTGAGACAGGCTAGAACTGCTTCCTAAAGGCAATGGCACTGGTGTGGCATAAATGTCCCTGAACTTACTGAAGATTATCGGCTTGATCAGCATGGGTTTGTTGGATGTTGGAGAGCTGAGAGCATGTGAGGTCTTGTGGGAGATGTTTGTTTCAAGAAGGCTTGATGTTGTTTCTGTCCTAAAATGTTCTGTGAACCTTTAATGACATAATGTAGAGATGCCATGAGCAATGCACTGACTGTTGTAGGCAAGATTAGGCATATGCAGTTATTATTATTCAGATTGAACCCACAAATATAAATACAAGTGTATGGGACATTGTAATAGCTTCAAAATTAGTACGCTTTTAACATGTTTGCTTAGAAGGATACTTCATGAACTGGGACACTGGGAAAGAGCATAATTCGCCACACATTAATAATTGTTTCTTCATGCTCCTGGGCTACCTATGAGAGAATCCTGCCTTGTGTCTGCAAATAACTGATAAATCCACCTCATTCTCCTTCCATTTCTCATTGGACAAGCACAGAGCCAGTTGTGGAAAGAGAAAATTAACAATGAACCACACACATTCCAGGAGTCAAAGTACAATTTTCCGTAAAAAACAAAGTCAAGTTTTAAATTACATTTATATGCTCATATAATAGAAAGCTCAAGCCAAGAATATCAGTGTGTGGAGACATAACTGGATCCTTACGCATCTCCACCTCTACCTCCCCTCTACTCATCTCTGCTTCCCTGTTTCTTCCTTTCTCTCCTCCTACTCCTCCTCCTCCTCCTCTTCCTCCTTATTCTCATACCCACACACAGCATCTAATACACGTTGCCACCTCCTATTCATTCTTTCTAAGATATTGATGTATGAATGAAGCTGTGCCTAAGATTTTTTTCTTTATTCAAATTTTAGTTGAGGAATGGGTCACCAATGAATAAATGAGAATGAGGCATTTGTGAGGACCACCAAGTCCACAAAACTGACAGAGTAAAATACATAAAACCATGTTCCAGATAGCAAATGCCCTATACAACTGAAAATAGCAATAAGTCACTCTTAAAATATTCTACTGGATGCTTCAGAGCATGTAGCCCCTTTAGGTTTCTTTGTATAACTTTATTGCCTAATGTCATAGTTTTGTTCATAGATGGTAGACAGGAATTCTTATTTGTCACATCAAGTCAAATTATCCTAATATGAAAATGTTGTCTTCATGGTGCTGACTCTGTATTTTCAAACAAACTGATGTGTGTTAAAAATGATCAAAGACTCCTCATGTTTCACTTCCCCCACTTCCAAGCAGCATTTTTATTTGTATGATTGTTAAATTAATTCTGTCACTTTTCTATTGTAGAATGGCAAATTGACACTCTACAATAAGGTTGTAAACTAAATGTAAGGTTAAGGTCATTCATTATCTTACATTTTTGTAGTCAAAAGCCTTGACAAGACTCACCTGGCCTTTCTATTCACAGAAAGAAGCCAAGCTTCCTACCAGGCTCTTGCATAAGATGCTTGGGTCCTTGAAAGACTCCCAGGCCACAATTCCTTTCTGGCTATTACTGAGGAGTCATATCGAAGCCTAGAGACCATCCTTGTTCTTGTTTTGTGCCTTTAGCCCCTTCTTCAAAACTGACACCAGTAACTGAACCCATCTCCTGTATTAAATCTGATTTTGTTTGATTTAAATTAAAAGACTTACATGTTTAAATCTAGCTTCTTGGATAATGTCCCTTCTGCAAAGTACCTTCTGATAGAGACCTTGATTTATTTGCAGAAGCTGTTAGTTCAGTGGCTGGATTGGTATTTGGTTGAATAACTCAGAGAAGTTGTGTGCTCGCTCGTGAATTGCAGTACTTGAGATTGTTATGTAGCTACACACGTTAATAATTATCCCTGTGTCATTGTCACAGATTATGTTGCAGAACAATTTAAGGAAAAAAAAACACAATTTGGCTCCTGGTCTCAGAGTACTTCAGTTCATATGCTGGTGACAGGATTATGGCTTTATCTGTGATCATGAGGAAGTGATGTAGAGATCCTGTGGCAGATCCAGAAACAGACTGTTTTTCCCAGCTAAGCCCTACTTCCCAAAGATCCCAAGCCCTTCTAAATACATTCCTCCCAGCTGTGTAACAATCATGTAACCCTGAGACGGCAAGAGTACTTCAGATTCAAACCAGAACAGTGTCTTTGATGAGGATGAAACAGGATAAAGCACATAAAACCCTACAGGCACTGTGTTGTGCTTCTTGGAGAAGAGGAACTCCATGTTCTGGCATGCTGCTGGTTTGTTTCTCTCCGGTTTGTTTTTGACTTACAGAAATGTAAGACAATGAATGACCTTAACCTTACATTTAATTTGTGGTAATTTGCCATTCTACAATAGAAAGGGGATAGAATTAATTTAACAATCATACAAATAAAAATGGTGTTTCGAAGTGGGGGAAGTGAAACCTGAGGAGTCTTTGTTCATACCACCACAGGAAGAGGGGGGGACAATGAGTGACACATACAGTTCTCTGTCAGCCAAAAGGCTGCTCATTAGGAGGCTTTCTTTGTCAAAAATAATACAAACGTATTTCAGTTTGAATAGAGAAACATGGAGCAGATATAAATCATTTGTCTATTATCTCAAACACCCTTCATGTGTTAATATTTAACATAAGTGCCTGAGGTGACATAGTGACATGAGGGGGTACTCTCTGAAAAGTGCTTCTTCAAAGGCAGTTCTTACCATTAGCAGAGTTGTGATTAATTTTATCTTTTAAAAAGATACTTTATTGCAAATTAGGTGTCTATACATGGGTCTGGGTGGGGATGAGGACAGGTGAGTGCAGGTCCCTGTAGAGAAGAAGGCATCACATTTTCTGGAGTGAGTGTTCCGGGTGGTTCTGAAACATGATGTAGGTTCTGGAAACTGATCTGGGTCCTGTGCAAGGGCATCCAGAGCTCTTAACCGCAGAGCTCTCTCTCCCATCCTAATACAAGGACCTCTAATGAGGTGGCTGTAAATGTCTCTTTCTACATTTGCGTTTTGAGTTCCCAGATGCCTCGCTGCCATGGCCCTCTAACCCGCATGGCAACACACCTTGAGGATACATGCTAGGTTTTCATTGTCGTGACAACTGCACACTTGTGTTGACACAGAATAAAGCTACAAAAGCAACATTCACAGTTACTCTGTGTTTTAATATTATTAAACTTCATTTACATGTCTTGCATATTATCTCACATCCACTTGCTTTAATTTTATATAACTCTGAGGGCTTTAGACATTCTTGTATTTTCTGAAAGTACCTGAGTGGTCTATAAATAATATTGGAATCAGAAGGTGCTAAGGGAGTGAAAACAGTTCAAAAAGGGTTGTCTGGTTAATCTTGGATAGAAGAAATGTGGGAAGGGGAGAGTAAGAGCTGTTTATGATAGGGTCCTCAGGTAGTACTATGTCCAATTTTCTGAGAAAGCGCCAAACTGATTTCCAGAGTGGTTGTACCATCTTGCAATTCCACCATCAATGGAGGAGTGTTCCTCTTACTCCACATCCTCGCCAACATATGCAGTCACCTGAGTTTTTCATCTTGGCTATTCTGACTTGTGTTAGGTGGAATCTCAAGGTCATTTTGATTTGCATTTTCCTGATGACTAAGGATGTTGAACATTTCTTTAAGTGCTTCTCACCCATTCACAATTCCTCTGTTGAGAATTCTAGTTAGCTCTATATTTCATTTTCAAACTGGGTTATTTAGGTTTCTGAAGTCTAACTGCTTGAGATCTTTGTGTATTTTGGATATAAGCCCTCTATGGGATGTAGGGTTAGTGAAAACCTTTCCTCAATCTATAGGCTTCAATTTTGTCTTAGTGGCAGTGTTCTTTGCCTTACAGAAGCTTTCCAGTTTCATGAGTTCCTATTTGTCAATTGTTGATCTTAGACCCTGAGCCGTTGATGATCTGTTCAGAAAAATTTCCCCTGTGCCAATGTGTTTCTGGCTATTTCCCACTTTCTCTTCTATTAGATTCAGTTTATCTGATTTTATGTGGAGATCATTTATACAGTTGGTTTTGAGCTTTGTACAAGGTGATAAATATGGATCAATTTGCATTCTTCTACATACAGACTGCCAATTAGACCAGCATCATTTGTTGAAGATGCTTTCTTTTTTTCATTGTATGGTTTTGGCTTCTCTGCCAATGATAAAGTGTCCATGGGTATGTGGGTTTGTTTCTTGGTCTCTAAACATTTAAAAATACTTTTATTTTCCTTATAATGATCATAGTTTACATGCTCAAGGTTCTCACAACACAAAAAGTTTATACCATTTTGATTTTGTGCCCTTTCTATAGCATTTGTTTGATTAGATGTGTGATGTTTGGTACAATTTTTTACAAAAAGGTGTGTATTTCCGATTCTATTTTTTGAAAGTAACATTTTAGTATTTAACATAGTCAATGATATGCAAAGGAAAGTGTCACAGTTCCATGCACTCAGCAGCCACATTAATTCACTTTATTCAATGCATTTTGAAAAAATAAAACATGACTTTCCACATTTCTATTCTGATCACCTGACTACCACTTCTTGGAAGTCATTTGTTTATTTGGTAGGTAATTTTCTGCTTACATATTCATACTTCACTGTGTCTTCATACATTCACAAAAATGTTTCTTAATAATTTGAACATATCTTACTTAAAAAGCCTGATTCTATGCTCTTATGAAAATGCATTGCCCTGTACTCTTTAATATTTTGATACTTAACATTCTAAAAGGTTTTTAGTTTAATTTTTTTATTTATACGTATGCATGGGTGAGGGCCCTGTGGTTGCCCAATCAGAGTGTGGGATTCCCTAAATAAAGAGATCTCGGCAGTCGTGAGCTGCTACCCAGATGTTGGGATCTAATCTAACATCCTCTGTAAGAGCAGCATGCATTCCTAACCTGTGGTCTTAAATTGATAGCCCCACATTTCATATTTTTATGATTTAGTATTGGTTTGAAGCCTTTTTTAAAATTGAATATTGTCTTCATTTACATTGCCAATGGTAAAACCTTTCCTGATTTCCCCCCTCCCCAAAGACCCCCAACCCCTCCTTCCACCCCCTGCCTCCACATATATGGTATATGTCCCTCCACCCAACACACTCCCACCTCCCCCTGGCCCCCCGCGGTTTCCCTTTGTTGGGGCCTCTTTTGAGCCTTTACCTGATCAAGGATCCCTCCTCCCACTGATGCCCAACAAGGCCTTCCTCTGCCACATTTTTAGCTGGAACTATGTATACCCCTTGGTTGATGGTTTAGTTTGATGGAACAAAATACTCACAGGAGCAATAATGGAGACAAAGTCTGGGTAGCTGAAATCACTGTTCTTCCCATGGGGCTGTAAATACCTTCAACTCCTCTGAACCACCCTCCAGCTCCTCCATTGGGGACCCCATGCCCAGTCTAATAGTTGACTGCTAGCATCTGCCTCTGTATTTGTAAGGCTCTGGCAGGGCCCCTCCAGGCACAACCATACTCCTTTTGGTATACACTTCTTGTTGTCCATAGTAGTGTCAGGGTTTGGTGACTGTTTATAGGATGAATCCCCAGGTAGGGCAGTCTCTGGGTGACCTTTACTTCAGTCTCTGCTCCACACATTGTCTCCTTTATTGCTCCTGTGAGTATTTTATTCCCTTTCACAGAGGAACCAAAGTACCCTCACTTAAGTCCTCCTTCTTCTTGAGCTTCCAGTGCTGAGTGAATTGTAACTTGTTTATTTTGAGCTTTTGGGCTAACATCCGCTTATTAGTGAGTGCATACCATGTGTATTCTTTTGTGATTGGGGTTTCTCGCTCAGGATGACACTTTCTAGTTCCATCCATTTGCCTAAGAATTTCATGAATTCATTGTTTTTAATAGCTGAGTTATATATATATATATATATATATATATATATATATACACACAATATATATATACAAATATATATGTATATATATCTCACAGCTTCTGTATCCATTCCTCTGTTGAGGGACATCTGGGTTCTTTCCAGCTTCTGGCTATTATAAATAATGCAGCTATGAACATAGTGGAGCATGTGTCCTTATTACATGTAGGAACATCTTCTGGGTATATGCTAGTTTGAAGCCTTTTTTTCTTTCTTTTTATTAGATATGTTCTTTTTTATTGAATATCATCTTCATTTACATTGCCATTGTAAAACCTTTCCCAATTTCCCCCCTCCCCAAAGACCCCCAACCCCTCCTTGCTCCCCCTGACTCCACATATAAGCCCCTCCACCAGACACACTCCCACCTCTCACCTCAGTTTCCCTGTGTGAGAGTGATATCAAAGTTCTTTTTCCTGTATAAGCCTGTTCTCTGAGCTGTTAATATTAAATACAGCATTCATCTCCACTGTCACATACCAAGTTAACATATAGGCATTTGCATGCTGGTCAATTATTTACATTTATTCCTAAGTTCTTTTACTATGAACCTCCCAAATAAAGACAAAGATAAAATATCAATCACCAATTCTTTGATTAGTTGTGTTTCTTCCTTATTTAGGTATAGAGGAAACATACATTATCGGTCTTAACACGCTATATTATCTTCTTGGTGCTTCTTGAATTTGCAGGTGAATTTGGGGATGTAATACACATATGCATAAATCATATACCTATTATAATTTCAATTAAAATTGCATTGTGCTAACAAATTAATTTAGAGAATTGACATACTTCTAATATTGAGTCTTGGTATCCAGGTACATATTATATATTTCTTTATTCAAAATGTTCTGTATTGGTTACTTTTCTTTTGCTGTTAAAAATCCTTATGATCAAGGCAACTCGTAGATGAAGTGAATTTGACTTACTGTTCCTCATGGTTATACTCCATGATGATAGAGCAGTGGCAGCGAGCAACAGACATGGAAGATGGAACAAAATCTGGGGTCTCAAATGTTAAGCACAAGAAGCAGGAAGCAGAGAGCAAACTGAGAATGGCAAAAGGTTTTAAACTCTCAAAGCCCACCCTCAGTGGCAAGCTTCCTCTAGTAAGAAGGCATCTCCTGAATCTGCCAAAATGAAAAATTAGTAAATATGACCATTTTCTGATTTAAATAACAGAAAACTATATATATATATATACATAAAAAAATATATATATATATTTGAGCATACATATATCTTGTGTATATATGTGTAAATATGTGTATATGTGTATATATGTGTATATATATGTATATGTATGTAGATACATACATACATACATACATACATGCATGCATATTAAAACAGAGGACAAGTATATATCACTGAAATAACAGGGCTGTATTTAAATTTTCTTCGTGACAATGCATATAACAATGAAGATTAAATCAATAGCTATGTATAAATTAAGATGATAACATGATCTAAAGGGTGGGAAAATGTGAATAATCCTGCAGCTGTCAAAGAAGTGTTTCAATCATGGACTCTTAAACCTTTGGGGCCATGTCAGGTGAAACACTTCTTAAATGGAAGCTGATGTTTAAACAGACTCTCCCACAATGCAGGAAAAAGAAAACAAATTAAAGTTATTTATGCTGGATAGCAAAGGCTGATGAATCACGCTTGAACGGTAAATTATTGGGTACGATGGCTTCTCAGCACAAATGAAACATATCCAAAGTGAAATATTAGCTGCTGCATCTGGCAGTGGCAGCTGGATAGATGGTTAATCCTAAGGCCGTGTGCTGGTTTGGTTTAAAAGTCAAAAAATGAACCTGCCACTATAAGTGATTAAAAGAAAGAGCCATCTTTCTTTTTTTTCTATAACATTGTTTGCCATCTTTCCTCAAGTCAGAGTTATTTTGAGGATCAGGTGGAAAACGCAAGCGAGGAGCTTTTTGAGGTGAACTGTGGTTGAGGAATCATTCCTGCTGGTTCAGTCTTCTGTTGTCTTTCTCTGCTGCTGTTCTCAGAAAGTCCTAAGTAAGGCATATTGTGAGAGCAGTGATTAATTCCCCAAGCACTGCGGCTTAAAATGCACACATTTAAACATCTCTCAAACATGATGGATTAGAAATCTTGATGAAACTACAGGACAAATACTTGCAAATAAGTAAAGAGTAAAGCAAAAGCGGCCTGGTACCTACCCAATGAGGAACTCTTACCTACCTGTAAGTTTAAAGAGATTTATTTTATTGTTTATAAAAACATCTTTTGAAAAGTAGCCTCTAGAAAGTGCATGTGCCATTTTGGTCAGGACAATCTCTAACCTTTCAGACTCAAAATGCCACTGTTTTTTACAAGGGATTATGTGCTTCAAATAATTCAGTAGCATCCAGGTCAACATAAGTAGGTAAAACATATCTTTGGAAAACATATCTGAGAAATTTCACTGAGCTTGATAATAGGCCCCTACGATTCTGTAATTCATGACCATTAATCAATACTATCATTTTGTTTTATAAAGATATATAGTTACTGAACTATTTAGCTAGCCACACAATTTTTATTTTTAAATATAGTCTAGTCCACAGTCTGAAACAAATTTCCCCTTCTTTCTTGCTTTCTCACTGTCATCTACCTGTTTCAAATGGATGGTGCTTTTAAGATCATCCATGTTTTTGTTCCCTCTTTGTTCTTCACTCTTAATTTTTATTAACACAGTGTGATATCCATAGAAAACCACAGAAGGTATCCAATACTTGAAATGATTTGTGTTGCTGTTTAAGAGCAGTGGACAGACAATCCTGTGAAGAAAATGAGTTTCAGTGGTTGACATTGCGGTATAGTAGAGCCTTTACAACTTCATCCTTACGAGGACTGAGGGAGGGAGGGACAAGGGTGTCCTCATGTAGATTGCCCTAGTTATATCCATGCACACATGCACACGCACACATGCACACATATATACACACACATCTTCTAGTTACATACATACACATAATATTCTAGTTATATACATATGCATGTATCTTCTACTTATACATACACACTCATAATCTTCTACTTACATACATATGCATGCATCTTCTAGTTACATACACATATTCTTACATCATAAACTAAGTCTTTTTGCTAACCAAACTCCAACTTGAAAATTATTCTACTGGCCATAAGATATTTAATAATTGTATAATTATGACAACTGAGCTCTGTTCCTGTAAGCCCAAAGCTTTAGATTTATATGTTATGACAAATCTGCAACAAGCACTAATCAAGTCTTAAAACAATTTAGGTTTTCTTTTAGCTAATCCCATATAGAGAGGGCTTGGAAATAAATATTAAGTTCCTTTTAAAACACTGGTTGCTATAGTTTTAATTCTTACATATTGGTATGCTTACAATATATTTATCCTTCAAATTTATTACATAATTTTCACATTACCTTTTCTGCCACTTTCTGTTTCCTTTTGTTTTACCAATATCACCTACTTTGTTGTTGTACAGTCTTTTCTGCTCCTCATCTTTTCCATCTTGAATTCTCAAAATTTGCTTTTTTTTCAGCTCATTTTAGCTAGTTTCTAATATCCACACTTTCCTATGCATTGATTGTGTTTCCAAAAATCTCTACTAATGACTTTTGTCTGCAAGTTGTCTCTAAGATGCTGCTATTATGCCATTCATATTTTGAAGCATATGAAACACCAGTTTTATATATATATATATATATATATATATATATATATATATATTTGTGTGTGTGTGTGTGTGTGTGTGTGTGTGTGTGTACACTGTTTTATATAAAGATAACCACTATCATCTTCAAAATCTTACAGATGAGAGAACTAAGAAACAAGAGTTTAAGAAAAAAATCTCAAGTGGCTCAAGTGTCAGAGAGAGTGCTTAATAATTCTCCCAGTTCTAAGAATCCGAGTTCAGAAACATGTGTCTTTCCCACATGACATTTACATATCATCATTGCAATCTGCATCATGGTAAGCCCATACAAAAATGTGTTCAAGGAACACAAACTGTGTGAGCTTATTTTAAGCATCATGATAAGGAATTGTTGTAAAGGTTCAGAACTCTTCCTCATCCTCAGAGTTGAATATTCTGCATAAGTTAAAGCCAGTTTAGCCTCGGTGAAACCTGTAACTAAAAATTATTTTCAAGAAGTCAGCCCCAACCCAATTCCTGCACCTAAGGCTCATGAACACTGTGGGAGAAGGGTGAAAGATTGTAAGAGCCATGGGAACAGGAAGTCCACTACTAGATTGCATGTTCTAGAAATGTCAGGGAAGTGGTATTCACAATGTCTCAACCAAACAAGACCTAAAGAAGAACAAAAATGCATGCTATCATGAAAATGAGGATTCTCACAAGGTCTCAACCCTACACACCAAAAGGATGCTGAGACCTGGACAAACAGTCTTCTTCACAGAGGAGCACATCAGTTGGTTATCCAATGCCAAATGGTCAGTGTAGAAAACATATGTGTGTGTGTGTGTGTGTGTGTGTGTGTGTGTGTGTAACATTATACTGCAGAGCAGTTTATATTTTATGTGTTTATGAGTATTCCTGTGTATGTGTATGCATGCGTGCCTCTCTATCTGTGTGTGTGTGTGTGTGTTGTGTGTGTGTGTGTGTCCAAGAGCAAGAGTGGTAGAAGATGACACAGATTGGAGGGAGAAAAGGGAACAAGAAAAACGATGTGATTATATTTTAATTTCAAATAGTTTTAAAATGAAAGAAAAACTGGGCAATTTCATTTTAAATAACATTAGCTTATTTGAAATTACACAAAAATGTAGTTTTATTTAACTAAACGCATATCTTTTACAAAGCCAACTCAGAATATGTGTGAAAGATTGCATAAATAGCTCCCAATTAAATGTTAAATGTGTACTAACAAATTTTCAGACTAGTAGTTTGCATAATTAAATAAAGCTACATTTGAGCTCCAGCTGGCAATAAATAGAAATTCATTCTTCTTCTCATTAAGATACGATGATACTGAGAAAATAATTGCTTTAAAATGGGATCCATCCTGTCAGCGAGGAAATGAAGCCCCTCCTAACCACTAAATATAGTAGGAATTTTCCGTAATTTATGTTTCTCAATGCTTGTTTCAGCCATAGACAATAGAAGTCAGAGCAGAGAGCAAGTCAGTATTTCCTACACAAAAGCAAACTTACATTTTTTTTAGCCAGCAATGTTTAGTAGAGAATCTTATCTTGTAAGAACTTTAGATCATTATTTTACCCTTATTTGTAAATGGCTCTTATTTTTACCTAAAATGAGATCAAAATTATTTATAATAAATTCATTAGTATGATTCTCCTAATATTTTAGCATGCTACTTACAATAGTAGATTGTATTATGCTGCATGAACCTGTGCGTTAGAATTCAGAGCTATGCACAGAGTAACTGTGTGGTCACATGCTTAGTATACAGTCTTTACTGTTTAGGATTGCTGAACTAAGCAGACCTCACTGTAAACATAATAGTTAAAATTCCAGTCTGCTTTGAAAATCTTGCATAGAAAAGTTGCAAGGACTGCAATTCCTGAAGTAGGCAAGAAAAACCTTCTCAAAGGTATCTGTGTAGAATAAAATAGGAGACAGGTAATTTCTCGTTAGTGTTGAGACATTACACAGGTTAGGACCTAGATCTTTGTGAAGAATCATGAGTGCTTTGGATTTATCGTGGCCCAGAACAATTGACAAATCGAAAGAGAAAAGAGGCAAAAGAATAATAATTAAAGGAAGAGAGAACTGATTAATAAGAATTGGGGGGAGGGTAGAGGAGGAAGGGTTTATTTAGGCTTTACACTTCCTGTCCATTATAGTCCATCACTGAGGAAAGTCAGGACAGAAACTGAAACAGGGCAGGATTGGAGATGATGCCGAGGCCATGGAGGGATGCTGCTTACTGACTTGCTCCTCCTGTCTTGCTCAGCCTGCTTTCTTACAGACCTAGGTCCACCAGCCCAGGGACAGCACCACTTACCATGGGTTAAGCCCTACCTCACTGATAATTAATTGAGAACATGCCTTACAGCTGGATCTCATGGAGGCATTTCCTCAACTGAAGGTCCTTCCTCTCTGATGACAAGCTTGTGTCAAGTTGACACATAAAACCAGCTGCCATACTGGAGCAATTAACGAGATCCTCCTTGGCCTCTTAGAGTTCACTGCAATAAATCTAGACCATGTGACAACACATCTGATAATTGGATCCAGGTTGTCTCTAAACACTTGTTAAGTTGTGTACCTGTAAATGATATGAGGATTTTTTTTTTTTTTTGCCTTTGAAGCAGAGAGGCCTACATTGAGTCACTAGCTCCATTGTAAGTTTATCATTTTATTTGATCTGTTCTTTGAGAATTTATAAATATATATGTAGTACATCCTGATTACTGCCTCCATTGTTCTCAAATCTCCCCTGTCTTCATCAGCTTCCCACCATGAGTACATTTCTCACATTCATGTCTTTTGGTTTTGTCCTGTGATCTATCCTCTGAGCTTATCCAAAGCTGTCTCTGTGACCACAGGTTTGGACATGAGCCTCCTGGTGCATTTGCCAGTTGGCCCCAAACTGAAGACAGTGTCTGCCCCTTGACCCAGTATCTATCAGTAGATCATAGCTCAGCAGAGAGAGTTAAGGTCAACTGGCCCTTCCTTACGCTGGCACTGACTATTAGCAGGCCTGGTTTATCCAGTTCTTTTGAAGGCAGCAGTCACTGTCATATCTGCTGCATTGGCTGCAATCTGCCATAAGGAGAGTAAATCCAAGGTTTTCATCTGTAATGAAAAACTAGAAGTCTTAAGACTGTAAATTATTTATGGTCTGGAATAATTTCTGCCATGTGTGATTCTTCAGAATTACAAGAAGATTAAAAACTGTAATCATGGTGAAAATCATAACTAATTTCATACTAGATAGAGATGGACATCTTTTGGCAATTAAATTTATCTCTAGAAATATGCAGGGAGAAAGATGAGGTCAAAGATTCATGTGCACAGATGTTCATTACAGCAGTATTTGTAACAGTCAAGTGTCGGAAACAAACTAAGTGCCTAAGAAAAGTAACTGGGTAAAATAAACCATTTTGTATTTTCAACCTCACTGTCTTCCACAGCAGTAGCACTCTGAATATGAACATCTTGTCCAGCTGCACATTACTCTATACAAAGGCAGAGGTGACTGAGGCACAACTAAGACTATGTAAAACCTCTTAATTCAGATGCTGTCAGACACATAACTTTAAACATAAGATTCTGAGCAACTATATTAAAAAATTTGATATAAAAAGAAATAATAAAATTGCTTCTAAATACTAGTATTATAGGAGGAAACATACTACAGTAATTTAATATACTTTAAATAATTCTTCAACAAAGTATGCATTTCTAACATATACATGCATTTATATGTGTATATATACAGTTATGTGTGTGTTTGTGAATATGTCTGTCTGTGAACCTGTATGTGTGTTTGTTAAGCTACACTGAGAGTCAGAAACAGTGTTTAAGTCCTGATACTTGCTTCTAGATTTAGGACTTGAACCCAGAAAACTGTCTATTTGAAAGACAACCCCGCCCCCATAATGACTATTCCAGTTCAGGACCTCAACTGTGTTCATAACAATTTAGTTATTATGATGTAAATTCCCTCTGCTCCAAATTCCTTACTTGGAAAACCTACCTACCAGTTGTTCAGCCTACTTTCTAGCAAATTCTTTATAGGATTATGTGTGATTTTAAATCTTTAAAAGTATTTTCTAATATTTATTAATGATTCCATAGAATTTCAATTTTAAATTATTGTTTAAATTGTTAAAATGAATAATTTAATTTTAAATTATTGAATATATATATTAGGACCATGAATGAATCATGAAATAACTGCTTCGTGGGGGACATAGAGGATTGCCCATGTTGAAGCAATAGAATAGTTTTCAACACATATCTCAATTAAGAATAACAGGTTCTTGTTTTTAAAAATCTTCATGAAATTCTTAGACAAATGGATGGAGGTGGAGAACATCATACTAAGTGAGGTAACCCAATCTCAAAAGAATACCTATGGTATGCACTCACTGACAAGTGGATATTAGCCTAGAATCTTGGAACACCAAAGACACAATCCACATGCCAAATTGTGTCTGACAAGAAGGAAGGAGTGGACCCTGGTTCTGGAAAGGGTCAATGCATCAGTGTAGGGGAATACCAGAACAGGGAAGTGGGAAGGAGTGGATGGAGGAACAGGGGGAGGGAATAGGGCATATGGGACCTTTGGGGGCAGGGAACCAGGAAAGGGGAAATGAAATGTAAATAAAGAATATATCCAATAAAAACAAACAAACAAAATCTTCATCTTTATCACCCTTGGTACCTCTTTCTTGACAATGTTTCTCATATACCCTCAAAAGAACTAAGTAAACAAAAGCTATTGAAAAGCTACCTATGTATACACTGCTTTCTGTCATAAAGTAAAAATTAATAATTATTATATGAGATCAGAAGTCTGTTGCCAAGAAACAGCTTCAGCTTGGTTGGGGGTCCTGAGGAAGGGGTGTTTGGGAGCAGCAGAAGAATTGACTGGAAGTCAATGATGGGTGCCAGCTGACAGCTCTGTGGTCTTCTTGACATAGCTCTTTAGATAGCTCTCTAGGTAGGTAGCTCATGGGTCTTCTGATCAAAGTGTGAAAAACTGCTAGAAAAATTCCAAAAGGGCTGTAATAGCTCTCTTGGAAGCTTTTTGGTTTTCTGACCAAAGCCAGTAAACCTGATAGAAAAGTCTAAAAGAGCCGTGTTAGCTCTCCAAGCAGTTCTCTCTAAGTAGCTCTCTCTGTCAGACCAAAGCCCAGTCTTTTTGTTACATATCAATTTAGTCATTTGCCACAGATTTCCTTTTGATTATCATACAAATAAGCATCTTATGACCTTAGCCACTTTATGCTTACAAAAAGACACCAAGTATTTTTTTTTTAACACAGCAAATGAACTCAAAGATCCCCCTTACCTTTGTAAACACAAACAGTAAGCTTGCCTAGGTGGAATCCCACTCTGAGATTACTGCTACCTCCTGATGCCCCTTCATTACCTGAACCATGAGCCTTGTTTTTAACAATTCCTTCACCATATTGATTCATTAGTGCAGCTGTCAATGTGTCTTTTGGGTCCATGAAAGCCCTCATACAATTCATATTGCATCCTTATATTTTGCATAGTTCAGAAATCATATATTCTTGAATTCAAGTTTTCACAGTTCCTTCCCACAGCCTTAAGGGCTATCGTGGATGTCACAGTATTAACGTTTTGCTGAGGAACATTAGACACATTCTTACTTGTTGGAATAATGCTGCTCCTAATTATCATGAAGTCATTAGCCTTGGCAGGGAGAACTTTTCCTGAAGGAGAAATGTGAAGTTAAATATGTACATTATTATTCAAAGAAGCCTTATGCCTACAGCAACCATTGTAGAGGCCCACATTCTGCTGGCTCTGCTTCAGGGTTGGTAACAGTGTCATGCCCTCCCTTCTGCAGCCATGCAGGACTCAGCAGAATGTGTGTGTGTGTGTGTGTGTGTGTGTGTGTGTCCATGTACATACATGAGGGAGAAAGAAATAGTCAGGGGTATATCTGACTTTGAACATTATAATGCTGTCTTGATACAATTTTTAGCCAAGGATATAGTTAGTAGCAAAGCAGATATAAGCATTAGTTGTTGTGTTTGCCTAATAATCTGACTAACAAAACAATAGGACAGAAAAAATGTAGTATTTCACCACCTTGAGAAAAGGAACTGAATCCCATATTATAGCTATTACATAGTAAAAAACCATGAGCCTTGTTTTTAACTATACTTGCTTTTAATGATACTTTGTATATGATGACTAGAGGTAAGGAAAGAAAAAATAGGTTTTCATTGCTGTTATTTTATAGGCTGTTTATTTCAAATACACATAAAATATGAAATAAATGATTCAAATTCTTTCTCATTCTATTAGTGATGGAGTATCTTAAATATATAAAATGTAACCTATAAATGAATAAAATATAAATATGGATAGATATTAAATAAAATTGTATATATAAGTTATACATAATATATAAGTAAAATTATGTAAAACATAATTATATAAATATTATAAATTAAATATATTTAATATCAATGTATTATACTTACAGAAATATAAATGCATACATAAATATAATATATAATAATTAAATACATAAGTGAATATATAAGTATATAAGTAAATATATAAGTAAATAAAACTAAAATATGCGAGCTTACAGACAATTAATATAGTTTGCTTTTAAGTGTTCTTGATAGCATCAACAAAGATTCACATATTTCTTTTTTCAGGAAAAAGACCCAATTTTATTTTCAACTTAGTGTATTTGTGAGATAAAGACCTAAAAATTACATTGATCACCTCTAAGGTTTGCACATTCTAAAGTTATATGCAAAGTTGTATTTCCTTAAAGAATGAGAATATTCCTTTCTCACACTATGAATAATCCTCTTGATGAGATAAGAGGCAAACATTTTCTTTTATAAATCTACATGCTCTCACTTTCAGGTATAGTATGTAGTACACCTCACACTCTTAACATTTTTATTATTTTTTTTTACCTGTTCCAGTTTATAGTTAATGTTTCTATTGCTATGATGACACACTATGACCAAAGGCAACTGAGGGAATAAAGGGTTTAGTTTGCTTATGCTTCCACATCATTGTTCATAAGTAAAGGAAGTCAGGACAGGACTCAACCAGGGCTGGAACCTGGAGGGAGAAGCTGGTGCAGAGACCATGGAGGATTGCTGCTTATTGGCTTGCTCCTCTTGGCTTGCTCAGCATGCTTTCTTACAGAAGCCAGGATCACCAGCCTAGGATGGCTCCATCCACAGTGGAGCCATCACCAATTGAAAAAAATGTCCTACATGTGCCTTTTATGGAAGTCTTTTCTCAACTGAGGTTCCCTCCTTTCAGATGACTATAGTTTGGGTCAAGTTGATAGAAATCTTGTCAGAACAGTTATAGCAATCTTTATGCTATTGATAAACAAAAATGTACTGTTCTAGCAAAGCAGAAGAAGAACTTGAAGCTTGAAGCCAGTCCAGCATACAAAGATAGCTCCAGTCCATATCTCCAAAGCATACAATAAACAAATGAAAAGTAACAAAAATAAACATTAGCATCACTGTATAGGAGAACAGGGTAATAATACTGTCAGTGAAATTTCTGTTAATGTTAACCACATGAAATTAAGATTCTGTGCATAAAAATGTCAATAGTGTCAATTTCATACTCTTCAAACTCATTATTTCCAAAAATTACAAAACAGTTTTTCAATAAAATTCTTCCTATTTATTTTTTATTGATCATATCCCTTGTCATTCAAATCATTACCATAGATCATACTTTTTTAATAAAATTGATTTAGGATGCCAAGTTATTACATGATAAAAACGATACTGTGGAGAAAAAAATTTACCTCGTAATTTTAGAGTTCTTCACCTGTGCTGTGCTTTTGTAAAATCATCTTTACTTACTAGTTCAAAACATGGAAGTGAATGTGTTTGTTGAATGACAAATGCAGTTCTTGATAAAGATCATTAAATGGGAATAGATAGCTTAAGGTTCTCATCCAGATCTGGTGAGGTGATTCCATGGGTCCAGCCAGATACTTATCATTAAGCCCTGAAACCAGAGTTCAATCTTTGGCACCTACACAATGGGGAGAACTGATTCCCACAGACTGTTCTCTGATTGCCACAACCATGGCATTGTACCCAGGCTCAAAATCATGCACACAGCAGCATGCACTTACACAAAGAGTAAATAAGTAAAGGTAAAGTTGAAGCTATCCAATCACTATGATAATTAGAATGATGAGTACATTTCATGTCCTGAAAAGAAGCTATGTATCAGAACACAAGATTAAGATTATTGACATGCTAAAACTCTTTTAAGGATATGCATGTGTCTTCCAATTAAATAATGTATAACTTAATATAACTCTGCATCCAAATATCAAAGTCACTCTAGTCTGAATAGCTATTTTCAAAAATTATTCCTAGCTCAGAATCCTGCATTTATCGCTGGATTTAATTTCAGAGTTATTGTTTTTCAGAGCTTATGTTTTTAATTGAATAAAAAAGAAACTTACTTAGTTGAGACATTCTTGGTTTAGTTTTCCTAACACTTTAATGAACTTTGGGAGTTGTGATTTAATTGCTTCAGTGATTCACATTTTGTACTTTAAAGTAGTAGTGCTTAATACTGTCGAGTAAATGTAGTTTAATGTCAAAAACTTTTGATTAAAAAGAAAGTGTTTCCCCCTAAAACATAATAGTCTAGTTGTTAAAATAGCAATAGTTTGTCATTAATAGCAAAGCCCAGGCATATGTGGGCTCTGGTGTCTCTCACCAATCTTCTCATTTCATGGTTGTATGTAAAATGAAAAGAAAGTCATTTTAAAGAATAAATACATATAAAAATGATGGGATCAAGGGAACTGCCTAAGTGAGGGGGTTGAGAAGCACTCACATAGAGGCAAAGGGGAGGGGGAGAGAGAGGGTAGAATGAAGGGTTTGTGGAGGGATAACTGGGAAGGGGGATATTATTTGAAATGTAAACAAACAAATGAAATGGTTAATAATAATAATAATAATAATAATAATAATAGTAATAGTAATAATAATAATGAGACATCCTAGAGTAGCAGATGGGAAGATGCTCAGGGAATGAATATTATTTTATAAAGTTGAAGGTCAGAAATTCCATTCTGTTTAACAAATATTTTTCAGACCCTTCTGAATGTCCATATGCTTAGTGTACAGAGAACTGAGTATTGCTGTATTTGCATCAACTGTGACAGACAGCACGTGCTTCCAGTAGCATGTCAGAATTCATTGGCCTTTGTAGACATGCTAATGAATCCACCCTGAATTTATAACCAGCTTAGCATTGCTAAGATGAAAATCAGAATATTTGTTTATTTTACTAAAATTCTCCAATGACTTTTCATTTACTGAATAAGTCTTGAACAACTGTTTTTTAAGACTAATGTATTAAATAACTACAATAACTGCTTTTAAGACTCGTTCTTGCAAATATTTTGTTTCAAGTCTCTTGATAATGATTGTAATACCATGATTCATGTCATTATTAATAACTAGAAACATTACTGATGTTTTGATTAACTTATCTTTCATACTGAAATAAAAGTCTTCTCCATTTAACTGTAAAAATATATTATCATTACCTTTGAACTCCTGTTCCCTCTGTTATGACTTTATGTAATGTATACTTAAGTCAATTTTGGTATAACTCATTGAGAGGAAATGTAGTAATTATTCAGCCATAAAGAGATAAATGAAAGCTGAAGACTTTGTTCTTATAAACAAATTATTCACAGTCAATGTAATTTTTCTTTTTTCTAAAATTTAGTAGTTGACACAAATATGCTTTTTAATGCCCTTTAAGTCAAATTCCTCATGCATATGTTTCCTATGGTTCTGTAGTAGGCAGAATACTTACTTAGTCTTTAGCAATAGATCTGGTCATGAGGCTTGTTCTATTCAGTACAATCGAGTATAAATAAAGTGAGGAAAATCTTGGCTCCTCTGTGCTTTCTCCTTTGCCTCTCCTAATGCCAACACACTATGGCCTGATAGCTATGTAATCCAAGAAGCCCAAAGGCAAGTGGGCCCAGCAAGAATGCCCAACTTGGATTTGTCCAAACAAGTACAACCCTAGATACATACATGAATAGTATGAACCTATTGTAACATGAGACAGGAATTATTGCATTTTCTCTGCACTGATAGCTAACAATCTGTGCATAAACTTTGCCATAGTCCTAGTCAGTACATATTTTTTGAAGAGAAAGCCAATTTTAATTCATTGAGATTGGATTTTTTTGTTTGTTTTTAGAGTCAGATTTATTCAAATAGTTCAGATTGGACAACCATATAATTAATTCCCTTGGAACTGCAGATATAATAACATAGATAGATAATAGATAAATGAAGAGAGAGGGAGAGAGAGAGAGAGAGAGAGAGAGAGAGAGAGAGAGAGAGAGAGAGAGAATATCTTACTGACATAGCCACTCTACCTGATGGCAGACATACCTGATAGGACAACAAGTAAACGAGCCACTGCCAATAAGTCGACTGCCTTAGAAACTGGGTCTAAGGATAGTTGCCTTATTGCCTAGAAGATAACTTACCAGCAAGTCAAGGTTCTATCAGTCATTCAACAAAGTCCAATCAAAAGTGGGCAGACTGATTTCCTTGCCAATGACAAACTGGATTTTTAGCTGTAAAAAAACTCCAACTCAAGACAAAACCAGGACTCCCACTTCTTTGTTCTCTAGTGGAGATACATTGGAAGTACAGTAATCAACTGATAGAGGGTTGCTCCCCATCACCAATCATCAATCTACATTATAACTTCTGCCAATAAGGCTAAGGGATCATAGCAGGAGATAGGACAGAAAAATTTGGAAGAGACAGAGGATCAGGAAATCTGCCCTCACCAGATGCCTCAATAATATGAATATTTAATTAAAATCTGACCAAGGATAAGACCAATAGATGTGCTAATGTAGAAGGGGGAAAATCATGGGCCAGGTTCCCAACCCTAGACAAAGAATAACAGGCAACTAAGGAATGCAGAGCACCAGAAGAATTCTGTTATGAATATGTATAACTTTTAAGGGAAAAGAGGCTGGGAGGAAGAGGCAGAGCTTGGTAGAAGGAAGGTAGGAAGGAAAGGTGATGGAGAGAAATGATTTCACTGGATTCTAATTTTTAAAAATAGTTATTATTTATTATCATTATCATCATCATCATCATCATCATCATTATTAAAAAGTATCTTCTTAACATTACCTGGCATTTCCCACTTTGTTGGTTGTCGTTTTGTCCTTCTGACAGTGTCCTTTGCCTTGCAGAAACTTTGTAATTTTATGAGGTCCCATTTGTCAATTCTTGATCTTAGTGTGTAAGCTATTGTTGTTCTGTTCAGGAACTTCCCCCTGTGCCTATGTCCTCCAGGGTCTTCCCAAGTTGCTTTTCTAATAGTTTCAGTGTGTCTGGTTTTATGTGGAGGGCCTTGATCCACTTGGAGTTGATCTTAGTGCAAAGAGATAAGAGTGGGTCAATTCGCATTCTTCTGCATGTTGACCTCCAGTTGAACCAGCACCATTTGTTGAAGAGGCTATCTTTATTCCACCGGATGGTTGTGGCTCCTTTATCAAAGATCAAGTGACCATAAGTCTGTGTGTTAATTTCTGGGTCTTCAATCCTATTCGATTGATCCACTTGCCTGTTGCTGTACCAATACCATGCAGTTTTTAACACAATTGCTCTGTAGTACTGTTTAAGGTCAGGGATATTGATTCCCCCAGAAGTCCTTTTATTGTTGAGAATAGTTTTAGCTATCCTGGGTTTTTTGTTGCTCCAGATGAATTTGAGAATTGCTCTTTCTAGATCTATGAAGAATTGAGTTGGGATTTTGATGGGGATCGCATTGAATCTGTATATTGCTTTTGGCAAGATGGCCATTTTTACTATATTGATCCTGCCAATCCAGGAGCAAGAAATATTTTTCCATCTTCTGAGGTCTTCTTCGATTTCTTTCTTCAACCCCACATCCGACAGAGGGCTAATATCCAATATATACAAAGAACTCAAGAAGTTAGACCCCAAAGAACCAAATAACCCTATCAAAAATGGGGTACAGAGCTAAACAAAAAATTTTCACCAGAAGAAATTCGGATGGCCGAGAAACACCTTAAGAGATGTTCAACATCTTTAGTCATTAGGAAAATGCAAATCAAAACAACCCTGAGATTCCACCTCACACCAGTCAGAATGGCTAAGATTAAAAACTCAAGAGACAACAAGTGCTGGCGAGGATGTGGAGAAAGAGGAACACTCCTCCACTGTTGGTGGGATTGCAAAATGGTAAAACCGCTCTGGAAATCAGTGTGGTGGTTCCTCAGAAAATTGGGCATGTCCCTTCCAGAGGACCCTGGCATACCACTCCTGGACATATACCCAGAGGATTACCCTGCATACAATAAAGACACATGCTCCACTATATTTATAGCAGCCTTGTTTATAATAGCCAGAAATTGGAAGGAGCCCAAATATCCCTCAAAGGAGGAATGGATACAGAAAATGTGGTATATTTATACAATGGAATACTACTCAGCAATTAAAAATAATGAATTCATGCAATTTGTAGGTAAATGGTTAGACCTGGAAAATATCATCCTGAGTGAGCTAACCCAATCACAAAAGAATACACATGAAATGCAATCACTGATAAGTGGATATTAATTAGCCCAGAAGCCCTAAATACTCAAGGCACAATTAGCAAGTCAAATGATTCCCAAGAAGGAAGAAGAGGACCCTGGGCCTGTAAAGATTGGATCCAGTTTTGTAGAGAAACCATGGGGGGAGGGGAAATGATTGGGGAATAGTTGGTGGGGAGAGGAATTATGGGACATAGGGAGGGGGGAACTGGGAAAGGGGAAAGCCTTTGGAATGTACACATAGAATATAGAAAATAAAAATTAAAAAAAAATTACCTGGCATAATATTTTTAAGTTTGCACATACTTTAAGTAAAGAGGGTCATGTAGATTCTTCCTGGACATCATTCATTTGTCTTCCTTTTCTGTCAAAGAAGTCAGTGTGGGAAAAGTGCAGTTAATCATCCATCTGTAGCTGGAACTTCTGTTACAGCTATTGCCATCCAAATGATATACCAATTTTACTTCATTTCTTATAATTTTTTTTATTTTGATGAATGGATTTAATAACAACCTTGGAAGTGCATGTCTATACCTAATGATCTCAAGAAAATTCATAAAAAAATTATTAGACTGAATTTTGAAGTTTGTACATCGGTAAAGTTTATTGCTTTTTTGCAAGATATCTTGCCAATACTTTTCAGAGTTAACAATGATGTTTGTGCTTTAAATAAAATCCATAGAGGATACAGTTTGTGATCCAATAATGCTTTAACTGACAACCTATAATTAAACAGAAGTGTAGACTTTTGTACTGTTCTAAATAATGAGATAAATGACTCCTACCAAATTGAACTGAAAAATATAATTTTAATTTTCTAAAGAATCTAAAATTTTAATTCTATTGATAAACAGCATTTACATGTAAAACAATTTCATTTAACAAAAGTTATCTAAATACTTATAAATATAACAGTAGATACAGTTAATATAAATATAATTATTTGTTTTTATTTTATTGTGCATTTTTGGAAAATAATTCCATCTAACATGGAGTTAAGAATTACTATAAGAGTAGTTTATATACATACCTTAGAACTCATACTATTTTTGTTGTGTAGAAGCAGACTGAAAAAGGCATTAGTCCTTAGTAATTAAATATGATAAAACACACTTTTGTTCTAGTGATTGATTTTAACATATAGGCCAGTGGGTTATACAACTTTGGTTAAATCAATTTATAAGTTCATAGTCCTCTGTCATAAAGGAAATTGAGATTTACGGAATCACCATTAATTCCTCATAAATGAGATGGATGCCTTTCATGAGTGAAGTTAGTTCTGATGAAACATAACTTGTTGTCAAACAGGAATGCTCACTGATCTCTCCAGAGTAGTCAATGATACAAGCAGCTTGCATCTTATGTGAATAATTGTAGCATTTTCATTTGCTTACGTCAATACCACCAGTCAAGAATTAGACCATCACTACAATTTTTGAGGCAGATTTGAAGAATCTGTTAGGGGCTAATAAAAGGCAAAACCCACAGGCTAAGCACTTCCCATCTTCGTCCAGACAAGAAGACATTGTGACGTACTTCCTGGCTATGGAGTACCTCCTGTATATCTGTAATTAAGCACACATCCTGTGCAGTTGGGGCAACCAAACTTGTTTACAGAAGAAAAAACACAAGGTGGATTATTTTCTTAAAAGAACAACAGCATTCAGCATTCCATGAAGGTATCTGTAGGCAAGTGAGGCTTACAGGATAGATATTTATAGATCTCTTAACCACAGTAATTTAAACTTGAACACGCTGTTAGTCATCACACTGTGAACAGCTTCATATTATCTATCCCAAACTGATCAAACATAGGTTCAGAACTATCTGCTAAGATGTCAATGAAAAGCCATTTGTTAGAAGGAAATTGTGGGAGAGTCATTAGCTATATTTGTTTCCAGGGCAAGAATGAATCTGTAGAAACTCAGTGACTACAATAAGAAAATTTTAAACTAGTAAGACAGGACTAAACAGAATCATAGCACTTAAGTGGTGGACATAACGATCAAGAATTCACTCTTAGCTTGATTTAAATAAGAATCTGTCATTAAGTTTCTGTAAGGCAAAGGACACTGTCAAAAGGACAAAATGGCAACCAACAAATTGGGAAAAGATCTTCACCAACCCTACATCCAACAGAGGGTTAATATCCAATATCTACAAAGAACTTAAGAAGTTAGACCCCAGAACACCAAATAACCCCATTAAAGATGGGGTACAGAGCTAAACAAAGACTTTTCACCTGAAGAACTTCGGATGGCTGAGAAGCACCTTAAGAAATGTTCAACATCAATACCATGCAGTTTTAACACAATTGCTTTGTAGTGCTTCCTGAGGTCAGGGATATTGATTTCCCCCAGAAATTCTTTTATTGTTGAGAATGGTTTTAGCTATCCTGGGTTTTTTGTTATTCCAGATGAATTTGAGAATTGCTCTCTCTAAATCTATGAAGAACTGATTTGGGATTTTGATGGGGATTGTATTGAATCTATAGATTGCTTTTGGCAAGATGGCCATTTTTACTATATTAATTCTGAATATCCAAGAGCATGGAAGATTTTTCCATCTTCAGAGGTCTTCTTCGATTTCTTTCTTCAAAGACTTGAAGTTCCTGTCATACAGTTCTCTCAATTGTTAGAGTCACACCAAGATGCTTTATATTGTTTGTGGCTGTTGTGAAGGATGTTATTTCCCTAACTTCTTTCTCAGCCTGCTTATCCTTTGAGTATAGGAAGGCTACTTATTTGCTTGAATTGATTTTATAACCAGCCACTTTGCTGAAGTTCTTTATCAGCTGTAGGAGTTCTCTGGTGGAGTTTTTTGGGTCATTTAAGTATACTATCATATCATCTGCAAATAGGATAGTTTGACTTCTTCGTTTCCAATTTGCATCACTTTAACCTCCTTATGTTGTCTAATTGCTCTAGCTAGATCTTCAAGTACTCTATTGAAGATATGGGGAAAGAGGGCAGCCTTGTCTAGTCCCTGATTTTAGTGGGATTACTTCAAGTATCTCTCCATTTAGTTTGATGTTGGCTACTGGTTTGCTGTATATTGCTTTTACTATGTTTAGGTATGGGCCTTGAATTCCTGTTCTTTCCAATACTTTTAGCATGAAAGGATGCTGAATTTTGTCAAATGCTTTTTCAGCATCTAATGAGATGACCATGTGGTTTTTTTTCTTTGAGTTTGTTTATATAGTGGATTACATTGATGGATTTCCATATATTGAATGGAAATTCATCCCTGGGATGAAGCCTGCTTGATCGTGGTAAATGATCGTTTTGATGTATTCTTGGATTCGATTGGCAAGAATTATATTTAGTATTTTTGCATTGATATTCATAAGGGAAATTGGCCTGAAGTTCACTTTCTCTGTTTGGTTCTTGATCTTTGGTTTTGGTACAGTGACAGGCAAGTAGATCAATGGTATAGAATTGAAGACCCAGAAATGAAACCACAAAATTATTGACACTTGATCTTTGATAAAGGAGCTACAACCATCCAGTGGAAAAAAAGATAGCCTTTTCAACAAATGGTGCTGGTTCAAGTGGAGGTCAGCATGTGGAAGAATGAGAATTGATCCACACTTATCTCCTTGCACTAAGCTCAACTCCAAGTGGATCAAGGACCTCCACATAAAACCAGACACACTGAAACTAATAGAAAAAAACTGGGGAAGACCCTTGAGGACATGGGCACAGGGGGAAAGTTCCTGAACAGAACACCAATAGCTTATGTTCTAACATCAAGAATTGACAAATGGGACCTCATAAAATTACAAAGTTTCTGTAAGGAAAAGGAAACTGTCAGAAGGACAAAACAGCACCCGACTAATTTAGAAAAGATCTTCACCAACCCCACATCCGAAAGAGGGCTAATATCCAATATATACAAAGAACTCAAGAAGTTAGACCACAGAGAACCAAATAACATTATTAAAAAATGTGGTACAGAGCTAAACAAAGAATTTTCACCTGAAGAAATTCAGATGGCTGAGAAGCACTTTAAGAAATGTTCAACATCATTAGTCATTAGGGAAATGAAAATCAAACCACCCTGAGATTCCACCTCACACCAGTCAGAATGGCTAAGATTAAAAACTCAGGAGACAGCAGGTGTTGGCAAGGTTGTAGAGAAACAGGAACACTCCTCCACTGCTGGTGGGATTGCAAGATGGTACAACCACTCCTGAAATCAGTCTGGTGGTTCCTCAGAAAATTGGGCATGACACTTCCAGAGGACCCTGACATACCACTCCTGGGCATATACCCAGAGGATTTCCCTGCAGGCGACAAGGACACATGCTCCACTATGTCCATAGCAGCCTTATTTATAATAGCCAGGAGCTAGAAAGAACCCAGATGTCCCTCAGTGGAGGAATGGATACAGAAAATGTGGTATATTTATACAATGGAATACTACTCAGCAATTAAAAACAATGAATTCATGAAATTTGTAGGCAAATGGTTGGAACTGGAAAATATCATCCTAAGTGAGTTAACCCAATCACAAAAGTATACACATGAAATGCAATCACTGATAAGTGGATATTAATTAGCCAAGAAGCTCTTAACACTCAAGACATAATTAGCAAATCATATGATTCCCAAGAAGAAGGAGGAGAGGGCCCTGGCCCTGAAAAGACTTGATCCAGTATTGTAGCGGAGTACCAAAACAGAGAAATGGGAGGGGGAGTTTGGGGAATGGGCAGAGGGAAGAGGACTTAAGGGACAAATGGGGAGGGGGGAACTGGGAAAGGGGAAAGCATTTAGAATGTAAACAAAAAATATAGAAAATAAAATAAAGAAAGAAATGTTCATCATCATTAGTCATTAGGGAAATGCAAATCAAAACAACCCTGAGATTTCACCTCATACCAGTCAGAATAGCTAAGATTAAAAACACAGGAGACAGCAGGTGTTGGTGAGAATGTGGAGAAAGAGGAACACTCCTCCACTGCTGTTGGGATTACAAGCTGGTACAACCACTCTGGATATCAGTCTGGAGGTTCCTCAGAATACTGGGAACGACACTTCTCAAGGACCCTGCTATACCACTCCTAGGCATATACCCAGAGGATTCCCTGGCATGCAATAAGGACACATGCTCCATTATGTTCATAGCAGCCTTATTTATAATAGCCAGAAGCTAGAAAGAACCCAGAAGTCCCTCAATGGAGGAATGGATACAGAAATTGTGGTATATTTACACAATGGAATACTACTCGGCAGTTGAAAACAATGAATTCATGAAATTCTTAGGCAAATGGTTGGAACTGGAAAATATACTAAGTGAGGTAACTCATTCATAAAAGAACACACATGGAATGCAGTCACTGATAAGTGGATATTAGCCCAGAAGCTCAGAATACCCCAAACACAACCCACATATCAAATGATTCCCAAGAAGTAGAAAGGAGAGGGTCCTGGTCCTTGAAAGCCTTGATGCAGCATTGTAGGGGGTTAGCAGGACAGAGAAGTGGGAGGAGTGATTGGAGAATGGGTGGAGGGAAGAGGGCTTATGGGACTTATGGGGAGGGGGGAACCAGGAAAGGGGAAATCATGTGGAATGTAAACAAAGAATATAGAATATAAAAAAAAAATGTCAAAAAAAGTGGAAAAAAAAAAGATTCTGTCCCCAAAAAGAAAAGATAAAACAGAAACAGAAACAGAAAAAAAAAGAGAGAAAATTAATCATATATGCTGGAATGCATTGTTATGTGTTTTAATAATCTATAATTGTTGTATGTTTTGGTTCTTGTTACATTGATATTTTCTGGGAAGATGTGAGCAAATGTCTACTTACCTCAGTTCGCTCATGACAGACCCAAGAAAAGAGTCTACCAACCTAGCTTGGTAAATCAATGAGTTTAATTGGATTAGTTACAGAAGCGTGAATGAAGGACATTTACAATAGCATGAACAATTTGCGGACAGCTACGCCACCAAAAAATAGTCTCTCTCCACATCCCCAGCAGTTGCTACTCACTTATTTATCCTCGGTAACACTTGAGCCTCATGTGTTACCTCATAAGCTGCTTCTTCATGTGTCTTCTTATCCTTCCACAAGGAAATACTGGAGGGCTCGATCCTGTGAAGACTTTCTGTTGGTCAGTGGTTCTCAATCTGTGTGCTGCAACCCTTTGAGGTTGAATGACTTCTTTCACAGGAGTCACATAAGACCATCAGAAAACATAGACATTTACAATTCATAACAGTAGCCAAATTCATTACAGTTATTATTGGCAACAAAAATGATTTATTTTCGGGGGCCTTGTCAACATGAGGAACTCTATTACAGGGTTGCAGCAGGAGGAAGGTTGCGAGCCACTGCTGTAGTAGCCTCAGATGCTCTGATCTCACGATGGCAAGAGCTATTCGTGCTTGAGCAGGCCACTCCTTCTTCCACCTTTTACATTCTTAATGATCCTTATCCTATGATGTTCCTCGAGCCTTAGAAACATCAACAGTTATTGATTTTCTGTCACTTCTGGCTAATACTTGGGACCCTTTATCAGAGCAGAAATCATTTGTTCTGAATGCTTGGCCCAGTTGTAAGACCTGAGCATATCCTACAAAAGCAGTCATTTGTAGAATAAATAGGAATGTTTAGAAGTTATATAATGGGATGAGGAAATAATAGGGACAATATCTCCACTAGGGCCTATATTCTTCCTAGTCATAAGATTCTGCCCTGGCTTACAGTACCAAATGCAGATGCCTTTCTCCACAATGTTATTTTAGTCCAACCATAAAGTCAGTTTGTTAACGTCTACCCCAGCCATTATGAGTCAGTATTCCTGGGAGATAGAGATAAATGTCTACTCACTCCCAGAAGGAAATTTACCATAACCTAGATCCTAGAATTTGCTGTGATTTGTGTGAGTGTAAGGTATTGGGAGATTTCTTGTCTCTCTGAGTGGTTGGGGTTTTGTTTGTTTGTTTGTTTTTGTTTGTTTTATGTTTTACTTTAGAGAAGTACCCATTTGGTTGGGTTATAGTGAGGGTATGATGTGAAAATGTGCAAAATCTTACACAAGTTAAGTGCAACAGGTAGAGTTAGTTACCCCAGCCCACATACCTTAGAGTCACACACCGCTTAGTCTCTGGAGTCAAATAAATCCTAAGTATGTTTCTTGCAGCTGCTATGAATATATTTTGATAGTTGCTCTTAATCCAGAGACAAACTCCCAGAAAACACTTTAAAATTGACATGAAAGTAATACTTTTATGACTTGTATAACTAACATAAAAGTTTTTCTTTTCTGGGATGTTTCTTTTGGCCACTAGAAAGACTAGGACCTGAAACATGTTCCATTGTAATGACAGCTCCTAAAGAAGGGGCAGAGTCATCTGATCCCTCTGATGTCCCCATCACCAGATAACACAGACATTCTGAGCAATTCTCACCATATGTGTATCTCTCATGAGACTTCCACTGGTTTCTCCCTTTTAAATTCTACTTTGTTCTCCCCCAGGTGCAAAATAGAATTCCCATGGGTTTTTCCAGGACCAACTGGTACACCCTGTTTTCATGTTTATTTGAAGAATTTTGTTTCATTCCTTTCTTTGTCCTCTTTTATTTAGACTTTCTTCCCAAAATAAACCACTGAGGCCAGGAAAATAGTGAGCTAAATCTGACTACCAGAACTCGCACGGTGGAATTAGAACCAAGTCTTGCAAAGTTGTCATCTAGCAGCTACAAGTATATGACAGCATATGCACATGCTGTCACCCCACACATTACACACACACACACACACACACACACACACACACACATATATATATATATGTTTGTATAATTATCACTAGTTTATGATTTGAAAGATAAGTGTAAATAAAACACTCAAGTTTGTATTTGATTGAAGAGAAAGTGTTTTTTATCATAAATGTACTTGACCTCAGTTGATTGCTATCAGACTAAATTAAAATGTATGTAATTTTCAAAATGGTTTTTAAAAAACATATTTTTTACATGACCATTTCTCCTCAATATCATTAAAACTGATAAAAGATGCTGAAGACAAGTGAAAAGTTCAAGAGGTTCAGCAATATAATCAATACTTCAACTGCTCAAGAACATGGTGTTTGGTTTGAGCTAAAAAAAAAAACATGCATATTCCTTCTAAATTCTGATGGTTTAGTCAAAACTAAAAACCACTAAGTTCACTCATTTTATGTTGTTGGTTGACAACTAGAAAATGACTTAAAGGTTATTACATTTAATGACTATTTATTTAATCTGAATTTTTGAGCCTTAATGGAGATGTCTGTTTATTTGCTTGTTTTTTAATATAGTGACATACATTAATGTGATACAGAAATGTGAATCACTAGGAAGTGTTTATTTAAGCAGGCATGAAACAAAATCCATGATGTATCATTTTATTAAAGGACACTCATGAATTGACTTAAGCTCATTTTTGTCATGGGACTCTGAAATGATCTGCTCCTCATCGTCTAAAGAAACTGCAACACTCGTGCTGGTCTAATTTTGATGCTACGTGGCTCTAATGGCAAGACAGCATTTACCTTTGCATTATGTGGCAGGGAAATTCAGTCATTTTTAATTGAAAAAGGGGGAATCCTATTAATCCAATATTTCCTGCCTTGATGATTTTGTCTTATTTATGTATTCATATTTATTTCTTCTGCTTTTGGAGATTATAGCATAAATTTGTCTTCTTTGCCACAGTGGGCCTCATGAATATTGGGCAAGTGCTCCAACACTGTTCTATGTCCCAGCTTTGGTTTGAACTTGGTTGGAAACTCATATTTTCTGGCAGTCAGTACAGATTCTGGAGGAAATATTGGACTTACTGTCTCCTACCTCATCTACATTGAGAGCGTTATTTTAAACTCTTTACAGTAAAAATCTAAGATCTGAATATACGATCCACAGTGTAAAAGCTAAATAGACAACAGTACTAGAAATCAAGGTATTAATATATAGAAGCTAATATTTAGGTATTTATATGTACCTCAATAGCAGAACACTTGCCCAGTATCACAAATGTGCATACATATTTGTTGAGCCATTTATCCAAGTAGTCAATAATAGTAACTGCAACAGTTTGGACTTTCTATAAGCCATCACCATCCCAATAACGACCCAGGGACCTTTCATTAATTGTGAACGCTTGGCCTTAGCTGGAAGGCTCTCAACCAACTCATCTAAGGAAACGTGATCTCACTCTGTCCTACCACAGGGCTTGTTAGTTCCCTCTCTTCAGAGTCCCAAGGCAAATCTTCATGCTGTGCCTCCCTCCCAGAATCCTCTTCCTCTTCCAGATATTCCTCTATTCTAAACCTGCCTCAACTCATTGGCCATGGTCCTTTTAACTGACATATAAAGCTTCCATACATTGCACAGGAGATTTTCTCTGTAAGTAATTAGATCCCTTTCCATGAGCAGAGTCAGGGAGATGCACTAGAGAACAGAACAAAGACAAATAGCAGCTACCTTGAGTTCAGTTACTTTTTCTACAACCCAATTCTTAGAGGGCCTTTTGATTTTCTTTTTCAGCTTTGTTTCTAGTCTCCCTTTTGTCCTGGTGAATGTCACAAACAATGAGCAAATTGTGCAAACCAGGAGCTCACACTATTACATATTAGAAAGACGAGTTTGCTATGCAGGGCAGAGTAAATCGTGGGAAGAACATGACTGGGAGTATAAAAGGACCAGGAACGCCTGGAGAGAGCCTTCTCCCTCCTCCATCTCCCTCTGCCCTCCTTCCTGTGGGCATGGGATTTGAAGAAGAGTGTGTTGAGAATGGATGAAGAGAACCTTCAGTTCTGTGACATAGCATTCACTGCTTCTTACTTGGGAGATTTTGCATGCTGATTATTTAGAGCTGGTGGCCTTGACTTTGTTCGTTTCTGTATATAACATAGTGTTGGTGGCTAAGAGTCAGCCTTGGTTGGTTTGAGAAATACAAGCCAACAAAAACAAGTCTCTCTGGAAACAAAAAGTTGAGGATAAAAACGTGTCTTCTTTTCCTATGGCTGAATCTCAGAGTTGATAAAGCAAGTCCTGGATTTAGACTAAAATGGTCCTGAACATCTCTGAACCACAAGAACTGAACAGAAAACACCCTCTATTTTGAGTCACTCAGGAAGCTGAGATAGAAGGACAGCTGGAGCCCAGGACTTGGAGAAAGCATCTCAGGAATAAATGAAGGAGTGAATGAGAAAACACAGATATTGAAAATTATACTTTTTACATTTTACATCATTTTAAACATCATGTATATGTTTATACATTAGACCACAAAATATATTGGTATTAATATCTCTACTTTTTTAAATATCTGGACTTACATTTCATTAATAACAATAGCACTACCAGGAAGACTCAAGTTCCTTTGAGATGGTTCTTAGTATCACGTTTAAAATAATTTTAAAATGCAGCCAGAAACTCAAATCAAATCTACTAGAGTTTGAAAGAAAAAAACAACAGACCCAACAAGTTAAAATCCCAGCAGCCCCTATCAGGGAGACAGACAGACAAAAGCTTGGGCTTCTAAGTTAAAGGTGGAGGGGGAAGGATAACAAAGTCTGACATGTAGGGGGAAATGTGCCAAGCGGTTGATCCAAGTTCGGAGAGTACTTCATCTGGGTTTTTGTGTCACAGGATAAAACAAACAAACAAAATGTACCAGGGGCCAGGCAAATACAAATAGAAGTAGGAATGGCAGTACATACTTTCAATTCCAGCACTGGGGAGATGTATAGGACGGAGAGGGGTAGATTTCTGTGAATTCAAGACCAACCTGTCTAAATAAATAGTTCTAGGCCAACCCATACTATATAGTAAGACCCTGTCAGAAAGAAAGAAAGAAAGAGAGAGAGAGAGGGGGGGAGAGGGAGAGGGAGAGGGAGAGGGAGAGGGAGAGGGAGAGGGAGAGGAGGAGGGAAAGGGAGGGAGGGAGGGAGGGCGGAAGGAAGGAAGGAAGGAAGGAAGGAAGGAAGGAAGGAAGGAAGAAAAGTCTATAATTCTTGGAGTTCTGACACCCTCTATATGTGCACACATGTGCATGCATATATCCCCCCACACACACACAGACAAATAATAAAATAAATTGTTCAAAATTATCTGAAAATTTGAAACAGAGAGTATGAACTCTCAAGAACAGAAGTAGGCTAGTGAGCTAAGGAGTCCAACAGGTATCTGGCAAGCAGTGTTTGTTTCTTTAGAGTGGTCTTTCTCTCCAGTCTGGATTTCCCAGTCTCCCCCATGCTCCGTAAACCCCAGGAAGGAAAAGTTCCACCTTTCTTCTACAACTGGCTTCCTTTGCATTACTCTCTATGTATCTTCCTCAATCCATACTCTACTGCCATGAAAGATATTATATAAAATGTCCATAACTCCTAATAGACCAAATGAATCTTAGAAAAATTATGTATAATTTTATGCTACCAGGGCATCTAGATGTAGTTTGTATGTATCTGTCTCTACACTTTACAAAATAGGAAAGTGTTAAAGTCAAAACTCAAGTGCATGCTCATTTGGCTTTAAATTCCATAAATCTCCACAGCATCAAATAGCAATGACAACTCTATTTAGTCCACATGTAGATATTTCATAGAGTTCCTGTCACTGAGTGGAATGAACCTGAGCTAAGCGGTCTCCAGTTGACATTTATAGTGTTAGTCTCTAGACAAATGGTACGGAATGCCTCAGCACAAATGGACTGTGATTTTATTTTCTAAATATGCAAGAACATATGAGCTGTTTTGTAAAAAAAAAAAAAAAAAAAAAAAAACTCCTAGATTAAAATGAACCATTAGGATTTTGTAAACTGATATGACCAGAGACTCATTAAAACAGAAACTAAGTACTGTGTCACTGGTATAAAATCAAACAGATGTGTATAGAGATTGCTAGGCAGAAATGTAAATACATTCTAAAACATGTAATAGTCAGAGGTGCAAGGCACCTTCAGACCCAACTGCTCTGACGAATTACTTAGGCCAGGCCCTTTAACTGGCAATGCCTTTCTGTATAACACATGCAAACTTGCACCTGCACTGATCAAGCGTTAAAACTTCACCTAAGACAATAGGAATAGCTGGACCCTTCAAAATGGTGCTACATCATAAGGGTGGGATTTAAGTAGAAGCAGAGAAATATCCATAACTAAGCAGTGTGTGCCCACCCTCTCTCCAGGCCCCCAGCTCTCAGCTCCAGCAGTCTGACAAGTACGAAATCTTCTGGGACACAGGCTGCCCTAAGGTTTCAAACTTTTCTTTCTCTAATGCTAGAGCCCTGAGGAAATTCTTAATTTATTTGTGTTCATTCATTCACTAGTCTGATAGCCAAAGAGATGAGCACATAATGTCTTCATAGAATATACTCATTTCTGGTGTGTGTGTGTGTGTGTGTGTGTGTGTGTGTGTGTGTGTGTAGGGGAGACTTATATAAAGACAGTGTGAATGCAGCCCAATTGGTGTTCCATTGATCACCGTACAGCTTCTGCATGGACATCCTTCCTTGTGTCTCTGCTTGCTTTTATGAAATCAAGGAATTTGTGGACCATTCTTTTATTTCTGAGGATGGGCACAACCCTTGTATAAGACAACAGTATGGTTGTTTTAGAAAATGAAATGCACATTTACTGAATTTTCTCACCTATACTGCCTTCGAAAACTATGATTGTGTATGATTGCTTCAACAAATTAAAAATAACACTCATTTAATATTAGGAAAAATTAATTTAAGCACATGTTACATAGTTAAAGAGAACTTGCAGCTAAGTAAACAAGCACAAACAAGATGAATTCTCTTCTAGAAAGGTGAGTTTGTGAGCCTTGCCAGATGCTCAGATCTTTAAATATAAAGTTTTCAGGGCTTAAAATATAACATATTCTAGATGGAAGAAAATAGCCACAGCTGAAAGAAGCAAGCCATAGCACACGTTCAGGGTTTCTTAGGCACTAGTATTCACTACTTTGTTTGGATTAGCAAAACCTACGATGGGGGGTGCCTGTTATTGCACCAAAGGCCTGAACTGAAGCTCAGGGCTCAATTGTGCTAATAGAGGAAATGGAAAAACCCATATACTTCCAAAATAATTTGATGGCTTTATAAATTTATAAAAAGGAATCAGTTATCTATTGGGGACTAGTGGCTAAGTGACCATGAGTATATTTTGAAGGTCATTTGGTTCATTTTCATGATACCAGAATCTAATAGGCAAATGAAAACACTAATTTTATATATGTATGTGTGTTTATATTTAATTATATATATTTATAAACTTAAATAATTATTTATAAGAAATACATTGATTTAAATATTTTTCATGAGTTTTAAATTACCAAATATAAGAAAGTCTTTATGTATACAGTTAGAGGCCTATGATACCAAGGAAGTAGGTATAGTGTCTTAATTTTGGAAGAGTCATTAAGAAGTACACAAACAGTCAGGTATGGTGGCACAATGCCTTTAATCCCAGCACTTGGGAGGCAGAGGCAGGCAGATTTCTGAGTTTGAGGCCAGTCTGTCTACAGAGTGAGTTCCAGGACAGCCAGGGCTCCACAGAGAAACCGTGTCTCGAAAAAAACAAAGTGTGAATAAAAAGAAGTACACAAACAAGTTCTCATTTACAAAGAAAAGGAGGACAAGAAAGAGGCCAGTGTCTAAAGCAGTGAGGTCAGGGGCGTGGTCAGGGTAAGCATTAACTTGTGCATAGTTCTCCTTTGGAGTCACCAGCACTGCAGAGTTGTATGCACAGGCTTACATTACCTAACTGGAACGATGGGTTTTCTTGTAGAAACAAAGAAATTGATGAGATTATTTTTTATATTTAATATTTATATTATTTATTTGATAATGTCATAAACATAATGTATTTTTATCATATTCACCTCCCACTCCTTGATGACCCACTCTCACCCCATCCCAACTCCATTGTCCCCTCTTTTTCGGTTGGTTTAAAAAATTTTTTTATTGAAATTTTTATTTTCTATATTCTATGTTTACATTCCAAAGGCTTTCCCCTTTCCCAGTTCCCCCCACCATATGTCGCATAATTCCTCTCCCCCCAACTATTCCCCAATCATCCCCCCCACACGATTTCTCTGTTCTGGGTCTACAAAACTGGATCCAATCTTTTCAGGCCCAGGGTCCTCTCCTTTCTTCTTCTTGGGAATCATTTGACTTGCTAATTGTGCCTTGAGTATTTAGGGTTTCTGGGCTCATTAATATCCACTTATCAGTGATTGCATTTCATGTGTATTCTTTTGTGATTGGGTTAACTCACTTAGGATATTTTCCAGATCTAACCATTTGCCTACAAATTGCATGAATTCATTATTTTTAATTGCTGAGTAGTATTCCATTGTATAAATATACCACATTTTCTGTAACCATTCCTCCAACAGAGGGCTAATATCCAATATATACAAAGAACTCAAGAAGTTAGACCCCAAAGAACCAAATAACCCTATCAAAAAATGGGGTACAGAGCTAAACAAAGAATTTTCACCAGAAGAAATTTGGATGGCCAAGAAACACCTTAAGAGATGTTCAACATCATTAGTCATCAGAGAAATGCAAATCAAAACAACCCTGAGATTCCACCTCACACCAGTCAGAATGGCTAAGATTAAAAACTCAAGAGACAAGTGCTGGCAAGGATGTGGAGAAAGAGGAACACTCCTCCACTGTTGGTGGGATTGCAAAATGGTAAAACCGCTCTGGAAATCAATTTGGCGATTCCTCAGAAAATTGGGCAGGTCACTTCCAGAGGACCCTGGCATACCACTCCTGGGCATATACCCAGAGGATTCCCCTGCATACAATAGACACATGCTCCACTATGTTTATAGCAGCCTTGTTTATAATAGCCAGAAATTGGAGATTATTTTTTAATATCCTTTTTTACTAAACCAGATACAGTCATTGTAAGAAAACTAAATTTCGAAAACGAATTTTCTTCTTTGTTAATGTGTGCATCTGTGTGCATTTACCTCTTATATAAAGGTGACCACAGAAGCCAAAAGAGGATGTCTGACCTCCTGGAAATAGTGATATAGGTTTGTGTGAGCTGAATGACTTAGGGCCCTGCAAAACAAATCTAGACCTCTGTAAAAGCAGCAGGAACTCTCGACCACTAAGCCATCTCTCCAGGCTCAAGACTACATTTTATGTTGAACTTTAACTCAATTTAGAAAATGTACTAACACTTGTGTACGACATTTTGTACAAAGACAAACTGAGATGGTTTTGAGAAGTTTGCCTATCCACATGTCAAGGTACGGAAAGGTCACAGGACAAAATAGAACAACTCCAAACTTTGATTTCTATTCGATTCCCACAAATGAGCAAAATATTGATGGTATGATATATACAAACAGCACAGGAGCTGCGCAAGGAAGATAATAATACTAAATAATACAAAATCAGAAGCTCAAGTATTCATACTTGATAAAGGAGAAAGAGATCCAGCCGGAATGAAAGTTATTCACACTACTGAATAAACATAATAAATGTGAACATGTCATAGCATCTCACCTACTGAAAACAACCAAAGTACACAAACCTTCAGAACAAGGTACAGTGCTGACTGTGTCACTGAAGCACAGTGATCAGTGGAAGAGAGGGGACAGGTGAGAAGAACCTTTAATTTAGTCTTCAGTCCTGAAGAGTATCCAGAGCATGACACATGGAGAAGAGAAACATGGGTAGCTGGAGGACTCCTCAACTTAAAATACAGAACTGAGTCCGGGGAGACCGATGTTGATGGAGACCCTTAGAATATTAGGCAGAAGTGAGTGTGTTGGGGCAGGGATGGGACAGAGACAAAGACAGAGATAGACAGAGGCAGAGACAGAGACTAAATAACCAAGTCTCAGTATACATGGTATGGAAACGTTGGAGACCCCATTGCCCAGCATTTACATAGTCCTGTGAATGCCCGCTCACAGTTATACTAGAAAAACACACTTACTATTAATAGTATGCTGAGCAGAGCATCCATGAAGGACTTACTAAGCAGCAGGAAATAATGAGAAATAAACTAACTGTTACTGTCCCCCACCTATGGAGTATAAGGTGCAAGACTAGGAAGAAACATGTCTCCATATAATTAAGCAAAATCCCAGAGAGAATCTTGGAGCACTTACATGAAAATGAAATGTGTCAGGCTACCAACACCTAAAACTCATGTGGCACAAATCAGCAGAACGTTCCAGATATGCAAAAGCACTACCAAAGCCTGATGAACAATAAAGAGATGAACAGTTTGATCAAAACCAACCCAGAATTAACACTGTGTTTCATTAAAGATTGGATACAGTTTTGTAGACCCAGAACAGAGAAATCATGGGGGGGTGATTGGGGAATAGTTGGGGGGAGAGGAATTATGGGATGTATGGTGGTGGGGGACTGGGAAAGGAGAAAGCCTTTGGAATGTAAACAATGACATTAAAATTGTTGTCACAGCTATATCTAGTCATTCAGAGTGTTGTCAAGACACATCAGGGAAATACAAATTACAATGAATTTGAGATTTCTTTCTATCCTAGTCAGAATGGCCATGTTAAAAAAAAATAGACATCAGGTGATGGCAAAAATGCAGAGAAAGAGGAACTCTTATTGAGACTGATACAGACACTATGGAAATGAGTGTGGAGGTCTCCTGAAAAGAGGAAAATAGATCTACCACAAGATCCAGCTGTACCATTCTTGGGGATGGTGGTGGGGGTGGGGTGTGGGTGGTGGTGGTGGTGGTGTGTGTGTCTATGTTCACAGCTGCTGTATTCATAATAGCCAGAAATTGTAAAGTGCCAAGATGCCCATGGAAAGATTGTAAGAGCCAGAGGTAAAGGATGACTCTAAGGAAGGCACATCTTTCAGCTACAACAGGGTGATGCACAAAGGAGCCCATAGAGACTGTGACAGCAAACATTCAAGTCAGAGTAATCAGCATGGTGAAGAGAAGGTGGACACAAAGTTCCATTCCAAACCATAAAGCTGATTTTAATATACATTCCTTTTCTGTAAATTTAAAAACAGAAGGATTAAAAAAACATTTACATAAAGCACAAAACATAGCAAGACAAACTAATAGAACACAAGGAAAGCAACTGACAATTTCTCTACTGGAGTGACTCTGGATTTACCAACCATGCTCCATACTCAGGAGTAGTTGGTCACCCAAATGTACTGCATTTTGCATGTGAGTGCTCTGATTGGGTGTTTGTTGTTTGTATGTTCTGGTGTTTGGGGGCTTAGTTGTTTTTTGCTTTTTAGTTTTCATTGTTCAGGCTTTAAAGAGAAGGAGCATGAAGATGGTTATGGAGGACCTGGGAAGACACAAGGGAGGACAGAGAATATAATCAAAAATCATTATGAAAAGTTTAAATAATGAAAAATGTACTAATTTAAAAAAAAAAGCAATGACCAAAGGAAGTGACCAGAAGCAAAGTTTCTAGAACAGAGAGGAAAACTGGACTGTGTAAGCCAAATAGACTTAGTAACAGATGACAAAAGGAGACATTAATTTTCTATCTATTCAAAAGAGAATGATGGAAACTTTTTGTCACAAAGCATAGCAAGGAAAACGAACGGAACACGAGAATTTCTCTCACAACTTCAAGAAAAAAAGTAGAGAAGAAAAAGAGAGCAAGAGAGATGGAAAACATGTATAAAAGGTGATGCCTGAACATTTATAGTTTTTTCTGAAAACTCTGTAGACTAGAGTATCAAGAAGCTCAGCTCCTCTCAGCCCCAGATGGAAGAAGAAAGCCATGAGAACTAAATGGATCCAACTGCCAATTAATAGAACATCTTCAACGTCGTCAGAAATAAGGGTGCATTTGTGCAGGGCTACAAAGTAGTGGATAATGTCTATAAGACACATGCTCCACTATGTTCATAGCAGCCTTATTTATAATAGCCAGAAGCTGGAAAGAACCCAAATGTTCCTCAATGGAGGAATGGATACAGAAAATCTGGTATATTTATACAATGGAATACTACTCAGCAATTAAAACTAATGAATTCATGCAATTTGTAGGCAAATGGGTGGATCTGGAAAATATCATCCTAAGTGAGTTAACCCAATCACAAAAGAATACACATGAATTGCAATCACTGATAAGTGGATATTAATGAGCCCAGAAGCTCTGAATACTCAAGGCACAATTAGCTAAGCAAAAGATTCCCAAGAAAAAGGAAGAAGAGGACCCTGGTCCAGAAAAGACTAAGTCCAGTTTTGTAGGAGAGTACCAGAACAGAGAAATGGTGGTGGTGGGGGTGAACTGGGAAAGGGAAAAGCCTTTGGAATGTAAACAAAGAATATAGAAAATTAAAAAAGTATTTAATAAAAAAAGTTGACATCTACTATTGAACAAAAAAGACTTCTCTAATAAATGTCCTGTGAACAGTAATGGAGTGATTTCTTTTTATTTTATTATATATTTGCTGTATTTACATTTCAAATGGGATCCCTTTTCCATGTTACCCCTCTGAAAACCCCATATCCCACTCCCCCTCCCACTAACCACCCCCCTTCCCAATTTCCTGACTTCTATTTCCCTATTCTGGTAAACTGAGCTTTCACATGACCAATGTACTCTCCTCTCATTGATGTCTGAAATGATCATCCTCTGCTACATATGTAGCTGAAACCATGGGTCCCTCCATTGGTTGGTGGTTTAGTCCCTGGGAGCTCTCGGGGAACTTGTTGGTACATATTATTGTTCCTCCTGCAGGGCTACAAACCTCTTTATCTCCTGTCTCTAGCTGCTCCATTGGGGACCCTATGCTCATTCTATTGGTCGGCTGTGAGCCATGGGTATTTTGATCCACTTTCCAATAAGGATCAAAATATCTACACTTTGGTCTTCCTACTCCTTGAGCATCATGCAGTCTGTGAGTTATATCTTGGGTATTCCAAGCTTTTGGGCTAATATCCACTTATCAGTGAGTACATACCATGTGTGTTCTTTTGTGATTGGGTTACCTCACTCGGGATGATATTTGCGAACTTCATCCATTTGCCTAAGAATTTCATGAATTCATTGTTTTTAATTGCTGAGTAGTACTCCATTGTGTAAATGTACCACATTTTCTGTATCCATTCCTCTGTTGAGGGACATCTGAGTTCTTTCTAGATTCTGGCTATTATAAATAAGTCTGCTATGAACATGGTACAGCATGTGTCCTTATTACATGTTGGTGCATCTTCTGGGTATATGTCCAGGAGTGGTATAGCTGGGTCCTCAGATAGTAATGTGTCCAATTATCTGATGAACTGCCAAACTGGTTTCCACAGTGGTTTTACCAGCTTGCAATCCCATCAGCAATTGAGGAGTATTCTTCTTTCTCCATGTCCTTCTCCAGCATTTGCTGTCTCCTGAATTTTTAATTTTAGCCATTCTGACTGGTGTGAGGTGAAATCTCAGGATTGTTTTGTGACCAAGTATATGGTCAGTTTTGGAGAAGGTACCATGAGGTGCTGAGAAGAAGGTTTATTCTCTTGTTTTAAGATAAAATATTCTATAGATTATCTGTTAAATCAATTTGGTTCATAACTTCTGTTAGTTTCACTGTTTCTCTGTTTAGTTTGTGTTTTCCTGATCTGTCCATTGATGAGAGTGTGGTGTTGAAGTCTCCCACTATTATTGTGTGGGGTGTAATGTGTGCTTTGACCTGAATAGTTTCTTTTATGAATGTAGGTGACACTGTATTTGGAGAATATATGTTCATAATTGAGAGTTCATCTTGGTAGGTTTTTCCTTTGAGGAGTATGAAGTATCCTTCCTTATCGTTTTTGATTACTTTAGGTTGAAAGTAGATTTTTTTCGATATTAGGATTGCTACACCAGCTTGTTTCTTGGGACCATTTGCTTGGAAAATTGTTTTCTGGCCTTTTACTCTGAGGTAGTCTCTGTCTTTGTGCCTGAGGTGAGTTTCCTGTATGCAGCAAAATATTGGGTCCTGTTTAAGTATCAAGTCTATTAGTCTATGTCTTTTTATTGGAAAATTGTGTCCATTGATATTAAGAGATATTAAGGAGAAGTGATAAGTGCTTTCTTTTATTTTTTATTAGAGGTGGAGTTATGTTTTTGTGTCTCTTTTTTTGTTTTGTTAAAAGAAGATTAATTTCTTGCTTTTTCTAGTATGCAGTTTCCCTCATTTTGTTGGTGTTTTCCATTCATTATCCTTTGAAGGGCTGGATTTATCAAAAGATATTGTGTAAATTTGTTTTTGCCATGATATTCCTTGGTTTCTCCATTTACAGTAATTGAGAGTTTTGCTGAGTATAGTAGCCTGGGTTGGCATTTGTGTTCCCTTAGGGTCTGTATGACACATCTGCCCAGGATCTTCTGGCTTTCATAGTCTCTGGCGAGAAGTCTGCTGTAATTCTGATAGGTCTGCCTTTATATGTTACTTGACAATTTTCCCTTACTGCTTTTAATATTCTTTCCTTGTTTAGTGTATTTGGTGTTTTAATTATTATGTGATAGGAGGATTTTATTTTCTGGCCCAATCTATTTGGAGTTCTGTAGGCTTCTTGAATGTCCATGGTCATCTCTTTTTTAGGTTAGTGAAGTTTTTTTCTATAATTTGTTGACATTTACTGGCCCTTTAAGTTGGAAAACTTCACTCTCTTCTAACCTGTAATCCTAAGGTTTGGGCTTCTCAATTTGTCCTGAATTTCCTGGACGTTTGGGGTTAGGAGCTTTTTGCAGTTTTCATTTCCTTTGACTGTTGTATCAATGATTTCTATGGTATCTTCTGCATCTGAGATTCTCTCTTCTATCTCTTATATTCTGTTGTTGATGCTTGCATCCATGACTCCTGACTTCTTTTAGGTTTACTATGTCCAGAGTTGTTTCCCTTTGTGATTTCTTTATTGCATCTACCTCCATTTTTAGATCCTGAATGGTTTTGTTCAATTCCTTCACCTGTTTGGTTGTGCTTTCCTATAATTCTTTAAGGGCTTCTACCTGTTTTCTTGTGTTCTCCTGTTATTTCTTTAAGGGAGTTATTTATGTCTTTCTTGAAGCCCTCTATCAGCATCATGAGCTGTGATTTTTAAATCCAAATCTTGCTTTCCTAGTGTGTTGGGGTATCCAGGACTTTCTGTTGTGGGAGAATTGGGTTTGTATGGTGCGATGTTGTCTTCATTTCTGTTGGTAATGTTCCTAGTTTGCCTTTTGCCATCTGGTTATCTCTGGTGTTAGTTGAACCTGCTGTCTCTGGCTGATGCTTGTCCCTCCTGTGTGCCTGCAAGACTGTCTCAGTTCCCCTGGGTGAATGGCTTTCCCCTGGCACAGAGTGCTGTGGCCCTGCCCAGCTCCTGGGTGCAGGTGGGACCCAGATGCACCCTGTCCCAGCTGTTCTGGCACTCCTGTGTTCCAGAGCAATTTCTAAAGTTCTGAATGAAACCGGAGTGTGTGTGTGTGTGTGTGTGTGTGTGTGTGTGTGTGTGAGAGAGAGAGAGAGAGAGAGAGAGAGAGAGAGAGAGAAGGAGAGAGAGAGAGAGAAGGAGAGAGAGAGAGTGCATCAACATGTGCTTGGAGGTCTGTAGCTTTAAGAATGTCTTTCAGAAATGAAAATGATGTAAGCATTTATTCAGATGTACAAAAGTCAACACCATTCGTCAGCCACAGACTGAAACTACAGATAACATTTTAAACAGTTCATTAAGTAGGAGGAACACATTCTGCCAGATGAGAAAGGGCATCTTCACACAGACATAACCTCACTGGGAAAGAAGTCTACATAGGGAGCTCTCAACAGCCAACAGGGCCACATCTCTATACTCAAATACAGAGTAAAAGCATGCACAAAGATGGTTCAATCTGTATTTAACACCATTTTCTAGCCATTGCCTAAACTCTATACCCAATTACATATAGTAAGATGATTTTGAAGTGACTTAAACTGAAGAGTTGTGTAACATATATGTAAATGCTTTGACATCTACCATAGGACTTTAAGTGTCTGAGCACCCAGGGGTTCTGGAACTAGACCTCCCAAGTCACAGAGGGACGGCCATGTCACCTCAGGACAATTGATTGTTTAGACAAAAGTAATAGTGGTTTTTCAGAGCATAAGAGGCAGAAGAAAGTAAATCATATAACAAAACCTTGACAGTCTATGAAGGGAAGCCAACTGAAATATAACTCCTAGACTCTGAGTGTAGTATTTAACATCACAGAAGACAGACTGTGATAACCCAGATACAAAAATTATGTAAAGACAGTACCCAATTAAGGAAACAAAACTATATCTAAAAAGACAATAGAGAAGAGAAAATATAACAAAAGTATTGAATTAATAATGAGTTGAGGAAAAGAAATGAAAAATAAAAACAAAAAGGACAAGTTTAAACCAAATGGGGACATTGGAATAGTAGTAATGCTTATAACACTATCACTTAGAAGGCAGGACGATCATGAGTTCAATGCAGTTCTGGTCTTACATAGTAAGTTCAAGTGAGCATGAGCTTTATAGCTAAATCCTGCATGAACACCCTCCCAAAGAACCAATGGTCTGGTATAGTTAAACTTTCTTTTGTGGTTGATTGCTAAAAATGTGTAATAAAAAATATTGTCACATTGAATAATTTTAAAAGCACAATTCGATGCACTTTATAAAAAGAATTAAAAGTTGATTTTTCTTCTCCTAATACCTATCAAAAAAATTAAGGCATTATTCATGGAAATGCCAAAGGTATTTATGTAGAAGATATGATATCCCTAATCATTACTAGTAGAAATGAAATATAATGCCTCCACTTAACCTTCAAACAAAGTTCAAAATAGAGTAACCACATTAAGTTACAATTGTATCTGTTAAAATATACCTAAGATAGATAAAAACATTCCCTCAAAAATTGGACCTCCTTACCCTTAGGTAGCATTATTTCCAAAATCAAGAAGCAGGAAGAACCTAAGTACTTATCACCTGATGGATGGAAAGCAACCTGAAGTATAGAACATGATTTTACTTGACACTAGAAAACTATATACCACAAATGGATGTGATACACAATCTGCAGAAATGCTCTGTGGGAAAAAAAGGCTGCATAGGGTGTGGTCCCCCAGTGATTGTGCAAGACAAATAAACAGAGATATAAATTAGACTGTTACTTGATCTTGAAATAGGATTGGGAGTAAAGGGATAGGTATGTAGGGAAGACAATGGGTACAAGCTGGAGGGAGATGATAGAAATGCTTAAATCTAATTGTGTAGTTGTGTATTTTAAATATTAAATTATGGTACTGTCAATCCTATTTCAATGTGTTTAGAGAAAATTACATTGGATGTATCATCAGAAAAAATTAATGTTGCATACAACATCAATGAAGAGAACCCTTTATTATATGGAACCAAATAATATCACAGCTGGGGCTTACGGTACAGGCTTGTAATCCCCAGAGGAAATTGTGGCTAGGGTTCACAAGTTCAAAGCATGATAGTCCTGAATGTTTAGTCTTCTAATAACAAGACTTCACATGCCTTTAGCAAAAATAGGAAGAGATTCCATAAATCAGTAGAAAAACGGGAAATCATCAAGAATGTGGATAGCTTGAGGAACACTGCCAGCTCAGATAAGCTACGCTTACAGAACATTCCAGCAATGGGTAACAACATATGCACATTATGTTCAGACAGGAATGGAGCAGAACGGTTATGAACATTAGACTACTATTCAGTTATAAAGAAGAATGGCCACTGAGGGATGATAAAACAGAGATGAGGCATAGAACAGTTGTGCTAGGTGAAAGGTAGTCATTGTGAAGTGACCAAATGAGAGAAAAATGCAAGCCAATTACAGGAAGCAGATATATTTTTGACTTGAAATGAGCTCATGGTAGGACCTTGTGAAATTTTGCCTATCCTTTTTGGCATATCGACTGCAGTTGTCATTGTACTGTGGTAATAATAAATTGGAGGTTTCTACTCCACCTTTGATCATTTAGTTCCTAGATAAAAGACGAAAACTTTTATATTTATAATAAGCCTTAAAGCATTAGAGCTGGGCAAGTATCAACCCTCTAAGCTATTTGCTTCACTGTCAATAACCCCAAGATATGAATTGTCATGTTCCACCTGAGCAGATCTTACTCAGATTGGCCAAAACTCAAGCCCCGTTCTCAGTCCCTTATTTTATCTCATCTTCCCCTCTGCTCTCTGTCTCTCTCTGTCTCTGTCTCTCTCTGTTTCTCTCTCCGCCCCCCTCAGAATTTCTGCCACAGACCCCAAGCCTAGGATCTGAACCCACGCCTAACCCTCTTCTTCCCAGCTGCAGGATGTAAACATCTTTACTCAGCCAGTCGTTTTAAATTAAGGAGCAAGATTAAGTAGCATCACTTGGTACACATGAGGATTTCCTAGTCCCTGAGGGCAGCCAGGCCTAGGGGATCAGTATTTAGCATCACAATGCATAGCAACAGACCAAACCTCAACATCATTATGCAGTTCTGTTGTGTTTGTTTGTTTGTTTGTTTTACACAATTATATACTGTTGAGATTTCTTGGGTAGAGCTTCCCTGTCAAGTCTAGACCACACTATCTCAAGCAGGCATTCTGATCCTCTCACTCTTAGAATATTTCTGGCCCCTCATTCATGATGTTCCATAAGCCTTAGGTGTTGGAGATATGTCTAGGTATAATAATTGGGATTGGGCAAAACGATCTGTTCTTCTCTGTGTTTTGACCACAGAGATCAACTCTGTTTGTGGATCTCTGAACTAGTTTCCATCTGCTTGTCAAAATATGCCTCTTTAATGACGGATAAAGGTTACACTTATTTATGGGCATGAGGGAAAATATTTAGAATACAGTTAGAAATTAGAATGGTTTAAGCAAATGGGATTAATAGCATCTCCCCTTGGGCTTATGTCCCCTCTAGCCAATAGTAGTTGGCACATTTGCAGTAACAGCCTGAATCTATTTCTACTGAGTTGGCAAGTTAGAAAGCTTCTACACTGGTTAGTCCCAATGTAAAAGTCATCCATTAGGATGCTACCCTGGGCAGGTCACTCTTGTGTTTCAAAGATTACTTTACAGCTGTTTAAGACTATTGATAGCTTTCACCCTGGCAGCATGCTGAGCACTTCCAGATACTAAGGTGGCCACTCCTCAGTGAGGAGGCTTGTAGCTCACTTCCAGGTTGTCTTCTTCAAGTCCCATGTCTAAAGCTTGTGGCATCTTCAGCAATAAGGTCATATCTTCAAGTCCTGGGAGGAAACCGAGGACAAATGCAGCAGCCTACACTGTTTGGACACCCGCCCACCACTACTGACCAGTAACTCAAATGAACATTTTCCAGTTTTGGCACTGGGATTTTTGATATATAGTCTATGGTTCTTGGGAGAACATTATTACCTTATGTGAAATAGCTTCACTTAAATATATATGTGTGTGTGTGTGTATCTATGTATATACGTGTGTATATGTCTGCAAATTCATATATATACACATATATGTATATGTTTATATGTCTATATACATATTCTTTTTTTTTTTTTTTTTTTTTGGTTTTTCGAGACAGGGTTTCTCTGTGTAGCCCTGGCTGTCCTGGAACTCACTCTGTAGACCAGGCTGGCCTCGAAATCAGAAATCCGCCTGCCTCTGCCTCCCAAGTGCTGGGATTAAAGGCGTGCGCCACCACCGCCGGGCTATATACATATTCTTATATGTATATTTCAAGTAAATTTATAAAATAATGTTTTTCTGATGGCTTTTCCAAACATTCTTATTGTGATTTATTGCTCCTTCCTCTCTTTGCTCTGTATTACCTATATATGTATACATATGTGTGTGTATATATGTATATAATTTATGTACATATACATGTGTGTATGTATATGTGTACACACACATATATACATATACATATGTGTATATATATATACATACATTTCAAGTAAACTTATAAAATAATGTTTTCCTGATGGCTTTTTCACACACTTTTAATGTGATTTATTACACTTTTAATATGATTTATTGCACTTTCCTCTCTTTGCTCTTTTTACCCACTCCCATTTCTAGAGAAAAGTCCCCCCATGCCAATACAAGATTTTCTGAAGACTGTTGCATCTTACGGTCACATTAGGCTGATGCTGTCGCAGCTGCCTGGGTTCTCATGGCAGCTACATTTCCACCTAGGACCTGTCTTCTTGGCAGAATGGCTTTGGTGAACTTTTAGACACATTAACAACTTTTCTTTATGACTGAATTCTTCATAGCTGTAATACCCGGTTTTTCCTTTCTGTTCCCTAAGAAACTTTAACAAGTCACCAATGCTTGATCACTAACACAAAATAATTAAATTACAAAGTTGAATTTTGAAGCATGCAAATATCAAAAGATTTTATTAAATGTTTTTCAAAAGTGATTTTGACAGCATTTCTTCAAAAAATATTTTAGCTAATTGCTATTGAAGTTCAATTTTTACAGTTCTTTGAACTAAACGAAATAATAATTCACTTGTACACAAGGTAACATAAGCCCACAGTTGCCATCCTTTTCAAAAAGAAAGTGCCTAAAAGTAACTTATGTACAGTTTCATGAAATAGTAATTTGTTAGATGTTTAAAAGGTAAGAATATTATAAATAAGGCTGCTATGAACATAGTGGAGCATGTGTCCTTATTGCATGCCAGGGAATCCTCTGGATATATGCCCAGGAGTGGTACAGCAGGGTCCTCCACAAGTGTCATGCCCAGTTTTCTGAGGAACCACCAGACTGATTTCCAGAGTGATTATACCAGCTTGTAATCCCACCAGCAGTGGAGGAGTGTTCCTCTTGATCTTTGATAAAGGAGCTACAACCATCCAGTGGATAAAAGATAGCCTTTTCAACAAATGGTGCTGGTTCAACTGGAGGTCAGCATGCAGAAGAATGCAAATTGATCCATTCTTATCTCCTCATACTAAGCTCAACTCCAAGTGGATCAAGGACCTCCACATAAAACCAGACACACTGCAAATAATAGAAAAGAAACTGGGGAAGACCCTTGAGGACATGGGCACAGGGGGAAAGTTCTTGAACAGAACACCAATAGCTTATGCTCTAAGATCATGAGTTGACAAATGGGACCTCATAAAATATCAAATCATTCCCAAGAAGAAGGAAGGAGAGGGCCGAGGTCCTGGAAGGGCTTGATGCAGCATTGTAGGGAACTGCCAGGACAGAAGAGTGGAAGGAGACTGAAAGGGGAACTGGCAGAGGAAAGAGGACTTATGGGACTTAGGGGGAGGGGGGAGCCGGGAAAGGGAAAATCATTTGGAATGTAAACAAAGAATATAGAAAAGAAAAAAAAAACGAAAAAAAAATGTAAGAATATAGTCTGAGCTCAAACTGATATTACATTATGCTAGATTCTATCATAAATATTGTATTGTTATAAAATCTTTATACAAAATTCTGGGTAATGAAACTGGGCAATTCCTACGCAAACATCATGATCAAGAAGCAAGTTGGGAAGGAAAAGGTTTATTCAGTTTACAGTTACACATTGCTGTTCATCACCAAAAGAAGTCAGTACTGGAACTCACTCAGATCAGGAAGCAGGAGCTGATGCAGAGGCCATGAACAGATGTTACTTATTAGCTTGCTTCCCCTGACTTGCTCAGCTTTCTTTCTTATAGAACCCAAGACTACTAGCCCAGAGATAGTACCACCCACAAGGGGCCCACTTTATCAGAAATTGAGAAAATGCCCCATAGCGGGATCTCATGGAGGCAGTTCCCCAACTGAGGTTCTTTTCTCTTTGATAACTCCAGCCTGTGTCAAGTTGACACACAACCAGCCAGTACAACTGCCATCCTTTTGTATCTTAGAAGACAATTGCATTGGGGATTAACTTGATTTATTGTAAAAATTATACAATATTTATGATAGAATCTAGCATAATGTAGTATTAGTTTGAGCTCTGATTAATTGAGAGGCTTACTTTTTACCAATTTCTCTAAGCACTCTTAGATTTTCATTGCTCATGCATTGGTCACTTGGCCTGTCCTCGCTGACACTATGGAGAGGTGATTGGGTAACATAGGTGCTAATGTCATCAATGGATCTTAGGAGGTAGGACCCAGGCACCCAGGCGGTAGACAGAGGTCACTAGAGTTGAGCATTGGCTAATATTTGTTTTTGCTCTCGCTACTTCTTCCCCACTCTCTCCTTCCAAATTGTTTGCAAGGCATGAGCTATGTCACATCTTTCGACCTCGTCCTGTCTTACTACAGAACAAAAAGTGACAGAAGCGGGTGGGCCGGGAACTAAAATCCTTGGAAGTAAGAGCCAAACGAAACCTTTCTCCCTTGCTTTCCTGCAGTATTTTGTCACACCTATGAAAGCCCGAACTAATGAGATTTATGGTGACTGACTACCAGGAGTTCTATGGCTTAACCAGGAAAAAGTATCCCGTTGTCCTTAAGGCCAGAAGTCCAAAATGAAGGTGGCAGCACCTCGTATTTCCTCTGTGCATGCTGTGAGACCTCTTCTGTGTTTGCAACAGCATTTCCAACCCGGGCGCATCACCTGCATTCTGCCTCAACTTCACATCACACGCACTCCTGTGTGTCATCTTTCAACACACCCGGGTGACATCTCAGGGGGACATTTAGATGCTATTCATATCAAGATCTTTAACGTAATTAAATCTGGAAAGCTTTTTCCCCCAAATAAAGTGAGGTTTGAGGATTCCTGTGAGCAGATGTGGACACACCAAGACATCACCAAGGTGATGGTGGGCTTACCTCACGACCTTCCACACTTCTGTGGTGTAGAACAGAAGACTGGGCATTTCTTACATCTCTCCTCTTTCCTACTTCCAGGCCCTCCCCCAACAGCTCTAAGAGGAAAACAAACATCCTTGTACCACATACAAATGATCAAAAGATCCTAGTCATTAACTCTGCTAATCTGCTAATTTGCAATCGCGGTTCTGTCCTTAAAGGTGTTTATGCCTAGTTTACTAATTAGTTTCACGTGTCCATAATACCACACGTTCTACCGAGGGGGAGTGGCATCCAGGAAAGCAGCATCCACTGGCAGACAAGTGATGGAATATAATGACAGGAAACACCCGAAGTAAGCCGAGTTTGAAGCACCTAAAGCTCTTTCTGAGTTTGAAAACTGTGGCTAAGCTATTCTTTTTCTTCAGCTTGAGAGCCCACAGAGTGTGCCTACAGAGAAGTCCCGGTGTGGCTGTGTTCTCTGCCAAAGGAGGATGCCTGAAAGTCAATGAGAGGGAGAAGTAGAAAGAGGCTCTGAGAAAAAGCCAGGGGAACATCAATAGCCAGCAACACTGGTAGTAAATTGTTGTGCCCTCATTGGTATTGGGAAAATTGGGGCACCATAAATTACCAGTCAAACTGGAGCACCCCTTTCAACGGGGCCTTGATCTTGCTACTAAATATTTTTAATGGACTCAGAAGGAAATTTGAGGGCAATTTTAGTATTGAAATTTGAGAAGGAAACAATGGAGCAAGCAAGCTATAAGCCTTGGCAGCTCCCCGGAGAAGACAGACAGAGGAAAGAGAGAAAGACAGGCTCCCTTAAGTTCAAGTCCAAGAGGAGGACAGGCAAGTTCAGGAGTGGATTTCTGCAAGCAGCTGCATGGCAGAAGGGATGGGGTTAGAGAAACCAAGTAAAAAGTTTCAGGGTACAGGATATAGGCCACGGCTTCAGCCACTATCTAAAAGAAAAGGATAGAAAGGAAGAGAAAGGAAAGTTATAAGTTGACAGTTGAGACCCAACAAACAGGCAAGCCCTACAAGTGGTGGTAAATGTCTGCCATCTAGGAAGGAGGAAGGCTTCTGGAAAGGAAAAATATTTTCTCATTAACAGAATAATTACCCCCCCACCCCCAGCATGCTTTCTGGTGAAGCAGATTGTTGGTGGGAGGCATGACACATGTTATGATTTTACTTTTCTTTTTTTTTTTTTTTTTTTTTTTTAGTTATTTTTATTTTCTATATTCTATGTTTACATTTCAAAGGCTTTCCCCTTTCCCAGTTCCCACCCACCATAGTTCCCATAGTTCTTCTCCCCCCCAACTATTCCCCAATCATTCCCCCTCCCCCCTCGGTTTCTTTACTAAACTGGATGCAATCTTTACATGCCCAGGGTCATCTCCTTTCTTCTTCTTGGGAATCATTTGACTTGCTATTTGTGTCTTGAGTATTTAGTGCTTCTGGGCTCATTAATATCCACTTATCAGTGATTGCATTTCATGTGCTTTCTTTTGTGATTGGGTTAGCTCACTCAGGATGATATTTTCCAGGTCTAACCATTTACCTACAAATTGCATGAATTCATTATTTTTAATTGCTGAGTAGTATTCCATTGTATAAATATACCACATTTTCTGTATCCATTCCTCCTTTGAGGGATATTTGGGCTCCTTCCAATTTCTGGCTATTATAAACAAGGCTGCTATAAACATAGTGGAGCATGTGTCTTTATTGCATGTAGGGGAATCCTCTGGGTATATGCCCAGGAGTGGTATGGCAGGGTCCTCTGGAAGTGACATGCCCAATTTTCTGAGGAACCGCCAAACTGATTTCCAGAGTGGTTTTACCATTTTGCAATCCCACCAACAGTGGAGGAGTGTTCCTCTTTCTCCACATCCTCGCCAGCACTTGTTGTCTCTTGAGTTTTTAATCTTAGCCATTCTGACTGGTGTGAGGTGGAATCTCAGGGTTGTTTTGATTTGCATTTCCCTGATGACTAATGATGTTGAACATCTCTTAAGGTGTTTCTCGGCCATCCGAATTTCTTCTGGTGAAAATTCTTTGTTTACCTCTGTGCCCCATTTTTTGATAGGGTTATTTGGTTCTTTGCGGTCTAACTTCTTGAGTTCTTTGTATATATTGGATATTAGCCCTCTGTCGGATGTGGGGTTGGTAAAGATCTTTTCCCACTTTGTTGGTTGCCGTTTTGTCCTTCGGACAGTGTCCTTTGCTTTGCAGAAACTTTGTAATTTTATGAGGTCCCATTTGTCGATTCTTGATCTTAGTGCGTACGCTATTGGTGTTCGGTTCAGGAACTTTTCCCCTGTGCCCAAGTCCTCCAGGGTCTTCCCAAGTTTCTTTTCTAATAGTTTCAGTGTGTCTGGTTTTATGTGGAGGTCCTTGATCCACTTGGAGTTGATCTTAGAGCACAGAGATAAGAGTGGGTCAATTCGCATTCTTCTGCATGTTGACCTCCAGTTGAACCAGCACCATTTGTTGAAAAGGCTATCTTTATTCCATCGAATGGTTGTGGCTCCCTTATCAAAGATCAAGTGACCATAAGTCTGTGGGTTAATTTCAGGGTCTTCAATCCTGTTCCATTGATCTGTTTGCCTGTTGCTATACCAATACCATGCAGTTTTTAACACAATTGCTCTGTAGTACTGCTTGAAGTCAGGGATATTGATTCCCCCAGAAGTCCTTTTATTGTTGAGAATAGTTTTAGCTATCCTGGGTTTTTTGTTGCTCCAGATGAATTTGAGAATTGCTCTTTCTAGATCTATGAAGAATTGAGTTGGGATTTTGATGGGGATTGCATTGAATCTGTATATTGCTTTTGGCAAGATGGCCATTTTTACTATATTGATCCTGCCAATCCAGGAGCAAGAAATATTTTTCCATCTTCTGAGGTCTTCTTCGATTTCTTTCTTCAAGGACTTGAAGTTCCTGTTGTACAGATCTTTCGCTTGTTTGGTTAGAGTTACGCCAAGATACTTTATGTTGTTTGTGGCTATTGTGAAGGGTGTTATTTCCCTAATTTCTTTCTCAGCCTGCTTGTCCTTTGAGTACAAGAAGGCCACTGACTTGCTTGAGTTAATTTTATAACCTGCCACTTTGCTGAAGTTGTTTATCAGCTGTAGAAGTTCTCTGGTGGAGTTTTTTGGGTCGCTTAGGTAAACTGTCATATCGTCTGCAAATAATGATAGTTTCACTTCTTCCTTTCCAATTTGTATCCCTTTGACTTCCTTATGTTGTCTAATTGCTCTTGCTAGAACTTCAAGTACTATATTGAAAAGATATGGAGAGAGAGGGCAGCCTTGTCTAGTCCCTGATTTTAGTGGGAATGCTTCAAGTTTCTCTCCATTTATTTTGATGTTGGCTACTGGTTTGCTGTAGATTGCTTTTACTATGTTTAGGTATGGGCCTTGAATTCCTGCTCTTTCCAAGACTTTTAGCATGAAAGGATGCTGAATTTTGTCGAATGCTTTTTCAGCATCTAATGAGATGACCATGTGGTTTTTTTCTTTCAGTTTGTTTATGTAGTGGATTACATTGATGGATTTCCGTATATTGAACCATCCCTGCATCCCTGGGATGAAGCCTACTTGATCATGGTGGATGATCGTTTTGATGTGCTCTTGGATTCGGTTAGCAAGAATTTTATTTAGTATTTTTGCATCTATATTCATCAGAGAAATTGGCCTGAAGTTCTCTTTCTTTGTTGGATCTTTTTGTGGTTTAGGTATTAGCGTAATTGTGGCTTCGAAGAATGAGTTGGGCAGTGTCCCTTCTGTCTCTATTTTGTGGAATAGTTTGGAGAGTATTGGTGTTAAGTCTTCTTTGAAGGTCTGGTAGAATTCTGCACTAAAACCATCTGGTCCCGTACTTTTTTTGGTTGGGAGGCTTTCTATAACCCCTTCTATTTCTTTAGGGGTTATGGGACTATTTAGCTGGTCTACTTGATGCTGATTTAATTTTGGTATTTGATATCTGTCTAGGAAATCGTCCATTTCCTCCAGATTCTCCAGTTGTTTTGAGTATAGACCTTTGTAGTAGGATCTGATGATCTTTTGAATTTCCTCAGTTTCTGTTGTTATGTCTCCCTTTTCATTTCTAATTTTGTTAATTTGTATACTGTCTCTGTGTCCTTTGGTTAGTCTGGCTAAGGGTTTATCTATCTTGTTGATTTTCTCAAAGAACCAGCTCCTGGTCTTGTTGATTCTTTGTATGGTTCTCTTTGTTTCTATTTGATTGATTTCAGCCCTGAGTTTGATGATTTCTTGTCTTCTACTCCTCCTGGGTGAATTAACTTGTTTTTCTTCCAGGGCTTTAAGGTGTGCCATTAAGCTGCTAGTGTATGCTCTCTCCAGTTTCTTTTTGGATGCACTTAGAGCTATGAGTTTTCCTCTTAGCACTGCTTTCATTGTGTCCCATAGATTTGGGTAGGTTGTACCTTCATTTTCATTGAATTCTAAAAAGTCTTTGATTTCTTTTTTTATTTCTTCCTTGACCAAGGTGTCATTGAGTAGAGTATTGTTCAGTTTCCATGTGTATGTGGGCTTTCTGTTGTTTTTGTTGCTATTGAAGACCACTCTTACTCCATGGTGATCTGATAAGAGGCATGGGATTAGCTCGATCTTCTTGTATTTGTTGACATCTGTCTTGTGACCGATTATATGGTCTATTTTGGAGAAGGTACCATGCGGTGCTGAGAAAAAGGTATATTCTTTAGCTTTAGGATGAAATGTTCTATATATATCTGTTAAATCCAATTGGTCCAGAGTTTCAATTAGTTTCACTGTGTCCCTGTTTAGTTTCTGCTTTCCTGATTGGTCCATTGAGGAGAGTGGGGTGTTGAAGTCACCCACAATTATTGTGTTAGGTGTAATGTGTGCTTTAAGCTTTAGTAAGGTTTCTTTTACGAAGGAGGATGCCCTTGCATTTGGAGCATAGATGTTCAGTATTGAGAGCTCTTCCTGGTGGATTTTCCCTTTGGCCAGCAAGAAGTGACCTTCTGAGTCTCTTTGGATGATTTTAGGTTGAAAGTCAATTTTATCTGATATTAGAATGGCTACTCCAGCTTGTTTCCTGAGACCATTTGCTTGTAAAATTGTCCTCCAGCCTTTTACTCTAAGGTAGTGTTTGTCTTTAACACTGAGATGTGTTTCCTGTATGCAGCAAAATGTAGGGTCCTGTTTCCGTATCCAGTCTGTTAATCTATGTCTTTTTATTGGGGAATTGAGTCCATTGACATTAAGAGATATTAAGGAATAGTAATTATTACCTCCAGACATTTTTGAAATTATATTTATTTATCTTATTTATTTTTTATATTCGAGAGGTTATCTTCTTTTGGGTTTGATGAGAGGAGGTTTCTATCTTGCTTCTTCCCGGGTGTAGTTTCCGTCCTTGTCTTGGTGTTTTCCCCCTATTATCCTTTGTAGGGCTGGATTTGTGGAGAGATATCTTGCAAATTTGGTTTTGTCATGGAATACCTTGATGTCTCCATCAATGGCAATTGAGAGTTTTGCTGGGTAAAGTAGTTTTGGCTGAAGTTTGTGTTCTCTTAGAGTTTGCATGATATCTGCCCAGGATCTTCTAGCTTTCATGGTCTCAGGTGAGAAGTCTGGTGTTATTCTGATAGGTTTTCCTTTATATGTTACTTGGCCTTTTTCTCTTGCTGCCTTTAGTATTCTTTCTTTGTTTATTATATTTGGAGTTTTGATTATTATGTGACGGGATGTATTTCTGTTCTGGTCCAGTCTGTTTGGGGTTCTATAGGCTTCTTGTATATTCATGGGCATCTCTCTCCTTAGGTTGGGGAAGTTTTCTTCCATAATTTTATAGAAGATATTAGCTGGCCCTTTAACTTGTAAATCTTCACTCTCGTCTATACCTATAATCCTTAGGTTTGGTCTTCTCATAGTGTCTTGGATTTCCTGGATGTTTTGGGTTACCACCTTTTTGCATTTAGTATTTTCTTTGACTGTTGAATCAATGGTTCCTATGTTATCTTCGGCTTCTGAGATTCTGTCTTCTATCTCTTGTATTCTATTGTTGATACTTGCGTCTATGGCCCCTGATTTCTTCCCCAGGTTTTCTATCTCCAATGTTGTCTCCCTCTGTGATTTCTTAGTTGTTTCTACTTCTGTTTTTAGTATCTGGATGGATGTGCTCAGATCTTTCGCTTGCTTGATTGTGTTTTCATGTATTTCTTTAATAGATTTTTGTGCTTCCTCTTTCATAGCTTCTACTTGTTGGCCCACGTTCTTCTGTAGTTCTTTAAGTGACTTTTGTCTTTCTTCCTTATTGTCTTCTTCTCTTTGATCCATCTTCTCCTGCATTTCTTGAAGTGATTTTTGTATTTGCCTTGTAAAGGCTTCTAACTTTTGATCCATTTTCTCCTCTATTTCTTTACGAGATTTTTCTATGTGTTCAGCTACCAGCATCCTGACCAGTGATTTTATATCCAAGTCTTGTTTTTCTGGTGTTTTAGGGTATCCAGGGATTCCTGTTGTTGGAGAACTGGGTTCAGATGCTGTCATGTTGCCTTGATTTTTGTTAGTAACGTTCCTTCGTTTTCCTTTTGCCATCTGGTTATTTCTGGTTTTAGTTGGCCTTGTTGTCAGTGGCTGGTGTTTGAATCTCCTGTGAGGCTGGGCTCACCTGTTGTTTCTCTACTGGTGAATATGTGTGACTGCTGCTTTAAGGGATCATAAGCTGGCTGCCACCCATGCGATTGTAGCCCCTGTTGGAGTCTGTCTACCTGGGCTTCTCCAGCTGTGTCCTGGTTGCAAGGAACTCCGAGAGCCCAGCAGATCCCCCGTGAGGGTAGCCCTGGAAGGGGTGTTTACCTGGGCCTTTCCAGCTGTGTCCTGGTTGCAATATGGAGGCCCGCCGCTACACCGCTGGTCTAGGGGCCGGCGAGCTGGTTGCAGAACGCAGCTTAGGTGCTCACCCGAGGGCGGTGATGTCCCACAGAGCCTGGGCCTTTCCAGCTGTGTCCTGGTTGTGATATGGAGACCCGCTGCTATACAGCTGGTCTAGGGGCCAGTGAGCTGGTTGCAGAACGCAGCCTATGTGCTCACCAGAGGGCGGGGATGTCCCACAGAGCCTGGGCCTTTCCAGCTGTGTCCTGGTTGCAATATGGAGGCCCGCCGCTACACCGCTGGTCTAGGGGCCGGCGAGCTGGTTGCAGAACGCAGCTTAGGTGCTCACCCGAGGGCGGTGATGTCCCACAGAGCCTGGGCCTTTCCAGCTGTGTCCTGGTTGTGATATGGAGACCCGCCGCTATACCGCTGGTCTAGGGGCCGGCGAGCTGGTTGCAGAACGCAGCCTATGTGCTCACCAGAGGGCGGGGATGTCCCACAGAGCCTGGGCCTTTCCAGCTGTGTCCTGGTTGCAATATGGAGGCCCGCCGCTACACCGCTGGTCCAGGGGCTGGCGAGCTGGTTGCAGAAGCAGCCTTGGTGCTCACCAGAGGGCTCGGGGATGTCCCACAGAGCCTAGGCGGGACTCCGCCTGCTTGGCTCCGAGACCCTAGCAGATAGCCCCGTGAGTGTAGCCCTGGAAGGGGTGTTTACCTGGGCCTTTCCAGCTGTGTCCTGGTTGCAATATGGAGGCCCGCAGCTACACCGCTGGTCCAGGGGCCGGCGAGCTGGTTGCAGAAGCAGCCTTGGTGCTCACCAGAGGGCTCGGGGATGTCCCACAGAGCCTAGGCGGGACTCCGCCTGCTTGGCTCCGAGACCCTAGCAGATACCCCTGTGAGTGTAGCCCTGGAAGGGGTGTTTACCTGGGCCTTTCCAGCTGTGTCCTGGTTGCGATATGGAGGCCCGCCGCTACACCGCTGGTCTAGGGGCCGGCTACACCGCTGGTCTAGGGGCCGGCGAGCTGGTTGCAGAACGCAGCTTAGGTGCTCACCTGAGGGCGGTGATGTCCCACAGAGCCTGGGCCTTTCCAGCTGTGTCCTGGTTGCAATATGGAGGCCCGCCGCTACACCGCTGGTCCAGGGGCCGGCTACACCGCTGGTCTAGGGGCCGGCGAGCTGGTTGCAGAACGCAGCTTAGGTGCTCACCTGAGGGCGGGGATGTCCCACAGATCCTGGGCCTTTCCAGCTGTGTCCTGGTTGCAATATGGAGGCCCGCCGCTACACCGCTGGTCTAGGGGCCGGCTACACCGCTGGTCTAGGGGCCGGCGAGCTGGTTGCAGAACGCAGCTTAGGTGCTCACCCGAGGGCGGGGATGTCCCACAGATCCTGGGCCTTTCCAGCTGTGTCCTGGTTGCAATATGGAGGCCCGCCGCTACACCGCTGGTCCAGGGGCCGGCGAGCTGGTTGCAGAAGCAGCCTTGGTGCTCACCAGAGGGCTCGGGGATGTCCCACAGAGCCTAGGCGGGACTCCGCCTGCTTGGCTCCGAGACCCTAGCAGATACCCCCGTGAGTGTAGCCCTGGAAGGGGTGTTTACCTGGGCCTTTCCAGCTGTGTCCTGGTTGTGATATGGAGGCCCGCTGCTACACTGCTGGTCTAGGGGCCGGCTACACCGCTCTTTACTTTTCTTTACTGTTGAATAAAATTATGTATGTATGTACCACATTTTTTTAATCCTTGGTGATGGGAAGGTAGACTCATTCTATTTCCTGGGAATGGGGTTTGATGCAGCAGTGAACACTGATGTGCACATCAGGTGGTATGCGGACTTAGAGACTGGAGAATGTAATCCCGAAGTATGCATCCAAATATAATGAGGAAAACTCTAGCCATGGCTGTCTACTGAGTCTTGACCTTACCCACAGCATCAGATCTGCACTGCCTATGAACTCACTTGTATTTAATTCAAACCTGTGGTTTATTTTGCCTTTTTGACTGTGTTGGTGTTTTTTTGTTTGTTTTTGTTTTTCTGTTGTTTGGTGGATAGTATTTTTGTTGTTGTTTTGACTCAGGGTCCAGTCAAATGCACATGCTGATGTCTTTTTACCTATCATAATGATGCCAGTTTCAAAGATAAGGCTCTTAGGGAGATGATTGATTTGAAGTGCAGTTTTTGATCTCTAAAATATCTCAGTAAGGCACTTGCTACTGAACCTAATGGCCCCGGGTCATCCTGAATAAACATGGTGAATAGAAAAAAATAATAACTCTGACCTCCACATTTATTCATGGCTTGTACACACACACACACACACACACACACACACACCTCCTCAACACAAAAAAATATAATTTAAAATTTTAACTTTTGTCTGTCCTTAGGGGACCGTGGTTTGCATTCAACCTACCCCTGTACTGGCTGATTTTGTGTTAACTTGACACAAGCTGGAGTTACCATAGAGAAAGGAGCTTCGGTTGGGAAAATGCCTCCATGAGATCCAGCTGTGGGGCATTTTCTCAATTAGTGATCAAGGGAGAGGGCCCTTGTGGGTGGTGCCATCCCTGGGCTGGTAGTGTTGGGTTCTATAAGAGAGCAAGCTGAGCAAGCCAGGGGAAGCAAGCCAGTAAGAAACATCCCTCCATGGCCTCTGCAACAGCTCCTGCTTCCTGACCTGATTGAGTTCCAGTCCTGACTTCCTTTGGTGATGAACAGCAGTGTGGAAGTATAAGCTGAAGTAAAGCCTTTCCTCCCCAACTTGCTTCTTGGTCATGATGTTTGTGCAAGAATAGAAACAATGACTAAGACACCCCTGTAATAAATAAATGTAATTTAAAGTTTTAAATGCATTTTTCAGGGAGTGATCTAATCCGATAGCATTACAGTCCTTAAAATGAGAAAGGATTAAGACACACGGGAGAGGTCACATGAACTTAGAGCAGAAAGGCAAACATTTCCAAAGCAGAGAAAGGAGGCTCAGAGGGAACCACACTTGCGACAGCTTACTAGACACTGAAGCCAGAACTTCAAACCACCTTGTGCGTAGTTGTTGCAGCTTAAGTGAACAAAGATGTTCTCAGGCATGTATAAATCACAGTGCACAGGACTGCTTAATCCTTGTAGCTGTTGCTCTTTACTTTGCCAGGTGTCATCCAGGCACACACACATCTACACGTTACTTTCCTGTATCAAAAGCATGTAGACCTCAGGATGGCAGAGTTTGGCCTTTCACTGATGGCCTCATCTCTTCTCTGAGCGTCTTTCCTCTCTGTGTCACATTGTAAGGCCTTGGCTTCTATAATGAGCCACATGCACTGTGTATGACACGGTGTTGTTTTCCTTTGCTGTTGTTGAGATGTTTGAATATTACGATTTTCTTAATGTTATCAAAGATTATTATGCCATCAGCTTGATTCTGATTCTATCTCAGAACACGCTGAAGGAAACATTTTCTTAGAAAATGCCATCCAAATTCATGCATTCACTGGAAAAACCAGATCATTCAAATCACAAAAGGGAAAAGCTGTACTTTCTCAATGTAATGTCTACAAGTAACAGTTAAAGACAAAAGAGGGATTGACAGCAGACCTCTTCAATAAAAATAATGTCACTTATAAAACTAAAGACCATTGTCTTTTATCCCTGTGGCTGAGTTTGAACTGGAAAAGTAATTAGACATTAGCCAGATGTCTGGTCAGTTGAATACTGTCATATAATCCTGTGCCCATGTTTTCCAACCTAAGTAATACAATGAATCCACACAAAGCTCCTGAAATCTGAAATCCCTAAAGTTGCCCTCTGATCTCTATATTCAGCCATGGCTTATGTATGCAAACTTCCTCCTTCAAAACACTAAATATAACTTAAAATTTTGAATTTTGTCCTTCCTTAGGGTCCATGGGCTTGTATTCATCCTACCCCTGTAATAAACAAATATAATTTAGAGATTTAAATGCAGTCTTTATGGAGTCTAACATTGGATAAAATTAAGGTGCCCATTCTTAGCTTTCACTAACTACGCCGTGCTCATTGGCCACATCTACCCAGTGACTACCATAGTGGACAGCACACACTATGAAGCCCACCATGTTGAAAGACCTGCTGGGCATCACAGCAGTGGACATAAATCTCCCAGTGTGAAATAAGGGAGAGGTGTTAATATTATAAACTAACATCATGGGAAATTGGAAAGAAAAGTATCACTTCACACACAAAAAAAAAGTAACTCTGATGATATGGCAATGTAGTCTGTCCTTTGATGTGGGTTTCAGTGTGTCCACTGGATATTTTTGGCCCAAACAGCTTACAGGTTGCAGTTTCATGATCACGTGGAAATGTTTGAGAAAGCAGAATGTTGTCTACAATGAATTTTAAAAAGATTTAAATAAAAATATTTAAAGAAATACCATGTAAAACTTAAACTAGGACTAACTAGGCAGTAGTGCCAACCAACTAGAGGGCCTCCAATAAGGCAGTAGTACCAACCCAACAGGAGTAGTGCCTCTGCTGCTAACACTGCCAACTGAATAGCCAGCTCTAAGGAAGGCCTGGCTGTTATTTGGTTGATTTTGTGTTTCCTTTCTTCATTAATTTTGAGGCATGTTTAGAATATCTTCAAGATCAGTCTATTAAAACTCAGCACTATGCTAGGCCTAGAGGCCAATATCGCTGATCCTATCTACTTAAGAGACCTGGACAGTATTGCTTTAGCTTCAGAGTTTATGAACAGTCCAGGTACATAAAGTACCCATTTCATAAAGAAGGGTATGGATCAGATCTGGACCTAATTTTAAAGTTTGTAGACCCTATACAGGCAAGGTGATATAATTTATTCTTAAAGTTTTCTTTAACTTGAACAATTAAATTTTATATATCAATGACTGTTGCTTTAGGAAAAACAAATTCAGGAAAATCAGATTAATAAAGCTGCCATGGCTAAGTTCAGAACACATTTTAGAAGACAACTCAACTTTGTACATGTAAGTAACAAAAGGTTAAAGGCATGGCTGCACCTTGGTGTATTTTTAATCACCAGGATCCTAGAAGAGTTACAAATGCTTTGTTCTTGGAGGAATAAAGAAATGTCTGCTATCCTGGTCCATACATCAGGAAAAACTCATAAAAATGAAGATACCAAACCGATTGTATTTATTACATTTCTGTATTGTTTGACTTACATATTTTCCAGGAAAGGAACAGTTAGATGAAAAAAATACAAGAAACATATTATTCACTAATGGAAGCAGTAGGTTTTTCAGTTGTCTTCTAGTTAGACAAATTTTGTTAAAGACCTGAACTCCTATTTTTAGGGAGGATTAAAAAGAATAATATTAAGTAGATGTATCATGTTAGAATGCTCTTATTTTAAAAGATTGCCTTTTTCAACAAACAATATCATATTACTAAGCAAAACAGGGGTTTTTAAACAGTGTAAAGTGTGGCTTTACACTGTTTCATCTAACTTATCCTCTGTCATAGCCAGATTGAATCAGGCCCTTTGAATAAGATCATTTATGTTGATATCAGCATTTTTAAGCTGATAGATTAGAACAGCAATATAAAATATACTAGAAGATGAAATAACCTTCAATAATTATGGATTGGAGGAATCTAGGTTGTGAAATGCCCATATTACTGAAAGCAACAATGCACAGTTTCAGTGCAATTCCCATCAAATTCCCATCAAATTCCCATTTCCTTCCAAAATAGCTCCTATGCAAAAGGCTACAGGGAAGTGTCAGTTACTGACACCCAGGCATGAGAACCAGAGTTTCCATCTCAAGCACACACATAAATGCACAGTGTGACCAGTGCAACACCAAGGCCAGGGAAATAGTGGAGATCCAAGATCTCAAGAACACAAAAATCATTCAGCCTAGCTAATGGGTGTCCTCCCAGTTCAGAGAAAGAGTCAGTCTCAATAAAACAAGTTGTAGAAGGATGGAAGAAGATAGCCAACATCTACCATTGCCCTGAACACACAGGCACACACCTCATATGGGAGCACAAAAGAACACAGATATCCAAAAGTAATTCTGAGCAAAAATAAAAATGGCGGAAATATCACCACACTTTCAAGTGTGTGTGTAGGTGTGTGTGTGTGTGTGTGTGTGTGTCTGTCTGTGTGTGTGTGTGTGTACATGCTTATTATTTTTAGTATGTATGCCCAGGCATATGGGTGCCAAGAACAAGGTCAAAGTATAGAGTCTACCTATGTCACTTTTGGATTAGTTTTTTTGAGGCAGAGTCTCACAGAGAACAGCACACTCACCTGGAACACCCAGGATGTCCTCATTACAGCCTCGCAGCACTGGCATACTGCCACACCCAGCTTTTTATGTGAACGCTGGGATCCAAACTCAAACTCTCATGCTTGTGCTCCTGTAGCAGTAGTCTGGTAACAAGCTGTTAAATTTTATTTTTTACACAAGGCAATTTAAAGGGAAGCAAGCAAGGTGTAGGGAGGAGTAAAGGGGGAAAGTTGTTGTATTTGGGGAACAATCTCATGGGCTAGCATCATTTCTCAGGAACAATTTCTCAGAATTGTCTCAGGATCTCAGGGAAAAGCTGGCTATTGCTGTAGGAATTTGGCATGATAAATTGATCATGAAGAGGTGAAGTAGAAAGGAGTTGCTATGGTAACCTAGTCACAGGTGAGCTCTGCATGTACTGACCATCTAACTACTTGGCTAATCTTTAAGCTAGTAGTTTTCCTTCTAAAAGCAGGCTAGAAAAAGCAGGCTAGAAATGGCTGAAAGGAGGGGGTTTTGAGATCTATGTGAGAATGGCTCCTGGCAATTTCCTGAGTATATTGGAGGCACAAAACCTAGTTTCTAAAACTTAAACAAATTGTTAAGACAGTTGACTACCTGGACAGCCCCTAATTTCTTATAACATTGGAGTCTTCAGCCTTCTGGTTCTTTTTGCAACTTTGTTGGTGTGCCAGCCTCCTGAATTCCTATGATTACAAGGTCTTAACTTGTGTCATTGCCCCTGTGTTCACCCTTAACCTTTTGGTACTTACAATGGAAAACACTACTTGCCTTCTAAAGCTTGTTCCTCTTCTTAGCTGCATTAGCAATTTTCTGTCCTTTAGCAGCTGAGTGAGCTAGTCAGTCTTAGAGGCTTATGCAACTGACTTCTCAGCTCCAAGGCAGAAGCTGTATGAGACACAGGGAGCATCAGCACACTGAAATAAAACCATTGACATCTGGCACCAGAGTGCTATAAGCTTGCACCTTACAGATCACAGACCCGTTGGTCAACTGGACTGAGCATACCTCTGTTGGATTTTTAAAATGTTTAAAAGCATTAAAAGAACAGGGCTAGAGAAACCCTACTGAGAATGGAATCTTTAAAAAGTCACACACACAATATTAATATCCTCTTGTAATATGTTAGAAAAAATAGCTAAAATGTTCCAAGAGATTTAATTTTAATAACAACCTTGGAAAACTCTCTAATTAACAAAGTGTTCCTCTGTCTCCACCAAGCACCAAATTTTATTATTTTCATTAATATAGTTTTTGTGATGCCATTCTTCTTACATAGTTTTATTACTAATAGAAAATTAATACAGCTGTTAATGATTGAGAATGACCTACTTGCAAACCTAGGTCACAAGCAGTATGATCAACAAAAATAATTACATGAGCTGTAGGACATGTGCAACTTTGGAAATTAATTTTCAGTCATTGTTTCCAATAACAAGAAGATGGTTTGAAATGGATGTTGTTGAGGGAAAGTATTAAGATCCTGCATTAACTGAAGAATGTCACTAGAGATTTTTGTCTGGGTTTAGGAGACACTATGCCATGATTGACAATGTTGGGAAAGTATTAAGATCCTGCATTAACTGAAGAATGTCACTAGAGATTTTTGTCTGGGTTTAGGAGACACTATGCCATGATTGACAATGCTGGTAACAGGAAAGAGTAACACTGTAATAGGTAAAGTATAGGAATCTGTGAAACCAAAGAACTGATGAAAAGGCAGAGATATATTAAATTATAATTATTAAATAAGCCTAAAGGCATTTTCTCTCATCTACTAATATAACCTTCACATAGAACACACACAAAGAAACAGGATTATAATCCACCTGTTCTTAACACTCTGGATTACTGTTGCAGAATGTCACTCCTGCAAGACACAGTCTGTTCTAGGCTCTGCCTGTCTCTCTTTCTTTCTTTCGTCCTTCCTTCCTTCCTTCCTTCCTTCCTTCCTTTCTTTCTTTCTTTCTTTCTTCTTATTATTACTATTATTATTATAATCTTTTCAGTCTCTGTAGTCATTATCACCCTCCCTTTCTGCCCTCTGACATTCTTCATCCCATTCCTCCTCCCCCAATCTCCAAGAGGATGTCCCCACACCCTATAACCCAACATCCCCACACCCCCTCCAGGCCTCCCCATTCTGTGGGGCCTCAAGTCTCTCGAGGGATAGGTGCATCTTCTCTCACTGAGTCATACACAGTCCTCTGCTGTATCTGTGTTGGGTGCCTCATATCAGCTGGTGTATGCTGCCTGTTTGGTGGCCCAGTGTTTGACAGACCTCAGGTGTCCAGGTTAGTTGAGACTGCTCATCTTCTATAGGGGTCGCCCTCCTCCTCAGTTTCTTCCAGCTTTTCTCTAATTCAACCACAGGGATCCCCAACTTCAGTCCATTGGTTGGGTGCAAGTATCAGCATCTGTAGTCCTTATACTTCCTTACTGGGTATGTACTTTCTTACAAGACACGATTTCTCTACTAGTTCTATTGTCTGGGCCTATTATTGCCACTAGCAAGACTGAGGAGCAGGCAGCATCCCCTCCAAAGGAGGTTACTTTGAAATTTTCCTTATCATGCTATTTTTTCTCCTATAAGGCATTCAGTTTGGCCCGCTTCCTTCCCTCTGGGATGAGGGGGCTGAAACGGGCCTCACACAAATGATTACAATCCTTCACTGTAGCTCCCCCTACTTTGAGTAGTAAAATCCCATTTTCTAATCCAAGGGTCTCCTGCCATTGTGTGGGTCTCCACAAAGCAGCATTAGGATGCTCACTTTGTAAGTACCTAGCAGTGCCCTAACTTGCAGATCTCTTGAAATACTCTCTTAAGGCTATAGAACCACTTGAGGATAAAACACTGCTTTTTATATTACATTAGATATTGTGTATCAATTTGTAGGGTACAAAGTGATGTGATTTATGAATATAATTTAAAATAATTTTGAATTAAGGTAACCCAGCAATCACCTCAAACAATCAACAATTTGAAGGAAGAACATTGAAAATTTAATCTTGGGAACTATGAAATCATGACTAACTCTTTTTACCATGTTGTACATTAGAAATATATTGAGCATGAACGGAGGAATATTGCACTCAAATGGGCACATTTTAACTCACTTACGAGGAAAAGTGTGTGTGTTTCTGTGTGTGTACATATTTCCTCCATATGTCCCTCACGAGGTTTGTTATTTTATCTTGTCCAATGGAATTTTGAATCAGTATTAGCCCTTTCAGAGATTAATATGTTAACATAGAACTTTGGGGAATGTATACTGGACTGTCGGGGTGTTCACGTGGCTTTTATAGTTTAATTTCCAGGTATATCAGAAACATGAACCTTGCATCAGCGTATTGAGTATACACACATTCAGGAATATCACCCCATAGCTTCACTCTACAGAAGGCAATGATTCCCTAGAATTCTTTATTTGGTGCCTCGTTCACTAAATTCCTAGAAAAACTCCACAAAGTGTTATCTGCTAAGAACTAGAGTGTTGGGAGTCACTGCATTCCATGCTGAGCAAGTGTGTCCTAGGATTTGGAGTGGTTTTCAGTATATAATGACTTCCCGAAGTGAGAAAACTCACTCGTTTAGTTAGTAATAAAAGCTACACATCAGAGGGGTATCCAGACAAGGCTACCCGTCGTCTAAGCTGGAGCCTCTTCTTTTTGATGTAAAAATTATTTGAAGATGCCATTAGAATCACATCTATTTTACAGAAACCCATCTGTGTAATACCAAGAACAGAGTATGTGATGAACATGAGTAGGGATGTATAAGACTTAAAAATGAGAATGTTTAAATGGGTGAACCCACGGTCAAGGTATACTGGTCATAAACATTGATCGATTATGTACTAAGGAAGTGGTGACTGTAAAGTATTGGCGTTTTATGTTGTTTCTCTAATAAATTTTTATGTATGTCTTACAATTACACCTATTACATGAACATATATAGTAAGAAGGGCTCATACACAAAAGAGACAGTCTGCACTTATATTGTTTACATCATTAAGCTAAAAAAGGAATATGCATTTAAGAATTAACCACACTTAACTAATAAATGTCAAGCTCCCATTTGACTGGCTAATTGCATTCAATAATATTAAAGGTCATCATTGGCAAACTGCCTCATTTCCAAGCCTTTTAATGTTTGATGACAGATTTGTAACTCTGACCCTCATAATTAAATTACCTAATCCTAGGATGTTTTATGGTTTTTATTATTATTGATTATTTGAATTTACTTTTTCCCTTGCTTGCTTTTGAAGATACAGAATATGTTATTTATTTGTTTGGCTTAATATCCATTGACTTTTTCCATAATGTAAAACCCAAAATCCTGATGATAACCAAATACTTAATCTATCACTTATATTTCTCCCAATTTAAAATGTAAATGAAATTGTAAGTAGATAGCAAAGTCAATATGATATTGCATATAAATTAGCCTTCTAATTGAGGGGCCTGGAAGGATGTATCAGCAGTTAAAAGCACACACTGCTCTGGCATAGTACCTGAGTTCAGTTCCCATCACCCACATCAGACAGCCCAGGACCACATATAACTCCATCTTTAGATATTCTTTGGTTTTTTGGATGTATTTTTTTTTTTTTTGAGACAGGATTTCTCTGTATAGCCCTGGCTGTCCTGGAACTCACTCTGTAGACCAGGCTGGCCTCAAAATCAGAAATCCGCCTGCCTCTGCCTCTGAGAGTGCTGGAATTACAGGCATGCACCACCACCACTCAGCTTTTATATATTCTAATATCCTCTTCTGTCCACCACAGGTACCTGCATTCACATGGTACACATTCATAAAATGAAAATAGACAAATCTAAAAGTGTAAATTATTTTTGGTTAAGTCATTATAATATATAAGTATATTGGTATTTTCAAGACATTTCAAGACATTTTTCAGTTTCCTTTAAAGAATTCAGATCTGTATATTTTATTATTCACGTCACATTGTACTTCAGGAAACTACCAACATTCAAACACTGAATCTTTGACATTTGCTGTTTCCTGTGGTCTAATTTAACTTGTGAAACTGGAAGTTTACATAAAGGTACATAAAGGTTTGTTGCACTGTCAGTGACCAATTATGGGATGCTTATTTCCAGAAATATATAGCAAAAGTAGTTTTAAGGTTGTTTTCTATGAGAATTGGGTTTGCCCCTTTTTACTTAATTTTAATTGACACCTAAATTGCAAATATTTATATACAGATACGCCATTTTTATGATTTTTGGGGCTAAACCCATGGGGCTTCATGCGTACTAGGCAATGCTTTACACAGATCTGAACCCCAAATCCTATGTGAGTATGTGATAAAGTGAATTGTGCATAATATTCAATCTTGTGTGATTATTTGTTCCTTTAGACATTATTTCTTTAACATAAAGCTGTCAAGGCTTTTCTTTCCCTTCTTTCTTTTTTTAAGGTATTTTGAGTTTTATTTTTATTTTTTTAATCACTTTATTTGTTTATATTTCAAATGATATTCTCCTTCCTGGTTTCCCCTCCACGAACTCCCCATCCCATCCCCTCTCTGCTCCCACCCTTTGACTCTATGAGGGTGCTCCTCCACCCACTCACCCATCCCCACTTCACCACTCTAACATCCCCTATGCTGGGGCATAAAACCTCCACAGAACCAAAGCCCCCCCCTCCCACTAATGTCCCACAAGACCTTCCTCTGCTATGTATGTATCTGGAACCATGGATTCGTTCATGTGTACTCTTTGGATGGTGATTTAGTCCTTGAGAGCGCTGGGTGGTACAGTTAGTTGATATTATTGTTCTTCCTATGGGGTTGCAATCCCCTTCAGCTTCTTCCATCCCTCTCTACCTCTTCCCTTGGGGACCCTGGGCTCAGTCCGATGGTTGGCTGTGAGTATCTGCATCTGTATTGGTCAAGTGCTGGTAGAACCTCTCAGGGAACAGCCATACCAGGCTCCTGTCAGGAAGCACTTATTGGCATCAGCAATAGTGTCTGGGTTTGATGTCTGCAGATAGGATGCATCCTTAGATGGGGCAGTCTCAGGCTGGCCTTTCCTTTGGTCTCTGTTCCTTTTTTTCCTCCCTGTCTTTCCTTTGGAGATAAACACTTCTAGATTAAAAATTTTGAGATGGGTGGGTGGTCCCATCCCTCAACTGGGGGCTATGCCTATTACCTGGATTTATTTATTTATTTATTTATTTATTTATTTATTTATTTATTTATTTTTAAAATGTTCATGCTTTATTGTATCTCAGTCCACCATCAGTAGCACATTGACACTTCTTTCTCCTCTCTAACTCAAGCTAGGTTTCCCCCATCTTTCACACTTCCCTTTCTTAAGTGACAAGAAATATTCAAATCTTATAACTCTATAAATATGTAGTGATTAGAAATTCTCTTATTTCTGGGCCAATGAGGTCACTCAACTGATAAAATAAATTGTCATTGAAGTCTGACTGCCTGAGTCAGTCCTCAGACCCCACGTGATGGAAGCAGAGACCCAACTACAAAGAGTGGTCCTCTGACCTTCATGGAACACTAGATGTTCTATCTATCTATCTAGCTGTCTGTCTGTCTGTTTGTCTGTCTATCTATCATATTTTATCTACTATCTATCTCTATCTTTCTTCCAGGCTCTGGCTCTGTCTCTCACAGAGAAACAGTAATTTTGAAATGGAAAAAAATACTCTATTTCTGGTGGCTATTGATTTTATTTTCACTGTTGAAAACTGAACCCAGTTCCTTGCTTATTCTAAAAAATCAATCTGCCACTAAACCAATTCCCCAGACCTAAAGTATATTTAATATACTGTTTATGTTTCTGTGTCTTTAAAAGTTTTGACTATGGGGCAGCAAAGATAGGTCAGTGGTCTATGTTAAAATGAAACAAATTAACTAAAACCTCATATTGAACATGGTAGGCCATTAAAAAGTGAGATCTTGATCTTTCCAAGACTTTTACCATGAAGGGGTGTTAGATTTTGTCAAATGCTTTCTCAGCATCTAATGAGATGATCATGTGTTCTTTTTTTTCCTTTGAGTTTCATTATGTATTGGAGTACATTGATGGATTTCCATGTATTGAACCATTCCTGTATCCCTAGGATGAAGCCTACTTGATCATGATGGATAATCACTTTGATGTATTCTTGGATTTGGTTTGAAAGAATATTATTTTTACGTTGATATTTATAAGGGAAATTAGTCTGAAGTTCTTTCCTTGTTAGGTCTTTCTGTGGTTTAAGTATAAGCATAATAGTAGCTTCATAGAATGAATTGAGTAGTGTTCCTTCTGTTTCTATTTTGTGGAATAGTTTGAAGTGTATTGGGATTAAGTCATCTTTGAAGGTCTCATAGAATTCTACAGTAAACCCATCTATCTGATTCTGGGCTTTTATTTTTGTGGTTGGGAGAATTTTAATGACTGCTGCTATATCTTTAGGAGTTAAGGGACTGTTTAGATTATCCTAATTTAATGTTGGTACCTGGTATCTATCTAGAAAGTTGTCCATCTCACCCACATTTCCCAGTTTTGTTGAGTATAGGCTTTTGTAACAGGATCTGATGGGTTTTTTTTAATTTCCTCAGTTTCTGTTGTTATGTCTCCCTATTTATTTCTGATTTTGTTAATTTGGATAATGTCTCTGTGAGTTCTGGTTACTCTGGCTAAGGGCTTATCTATCTTGTTGATTTTCTCAAAGAACCAGCTACTAGTTTTGCTGATTGTTTGTATAGTACTTTTTGTTTCTACTTGGTTGATTTTAGCCCTGAGTTTGATTATTTCCTTTCATCTACTTCTCTTGGGTGTATTTGCTTCTTTTTATTCTAGAGCTTTCAGGTGTGCTGTCAAAGTGCTAGAATACCATTTTCTTTTTGGAGGCACTTAGAGATATACGTTTTCTGCTTAGCATTGCTTTTGGTGTGTTGTGCCTTCATTTTCATTAAATTTCTTTAATTTCTTTATTTCTTTCTTGACCAAGTTATCATTGAGTAGAGTGTTTTTCAGCTTGCACATGTATGTGGGATTTCTGTTGTTTGTTTGTTTTTTGTTATTGGAAACAAGTCTTAGTCCATGGTCATCTGATAGAAAGGAAGACCAGAGTTTCAGTCCTTCTTAGAAGGGGGAGATACTCACAGTAGGAAATACAGAGACAAAATGTGGAGCAGAGACTGAAGGAAAGACCATTGAGAGACTGACCCACCTGGGGATCCATCCCATATACAGTCACCAAACCCAGACACTATTGTGGATGCCAATAAGTGCTTGCTAACAGGAGCCTGATATAGCTGTCCCCTGAGAGGCTCTGCAAGAGCCTGACAAATACAGAGGAGGATACTTGCAGCCAGCCATTGAACTGAACATAGGATCCCCAGTGGAGTTAGAGAAATGACTGAAGGAGCTGAAGGGGTTTGCAACCTCATAGGAAAAGCAACAATATGAACCAACCAGACCCACCCCCCAGGATGACGGTGACTAAAACACCAACCAAAGAGTACACGTGGAGGAACCTATGGCTCCAGCCACATATGTAGCTGAGGATGGCCTTGTAGGAGAGGTCCTTGGTCCTGTGAAGGTTCAATGTGCAGGGTAGGGAAATGTGACAACGGGAAGACTAGAATGGGTGGGTAGGTGGGTGGGGGAACACCCTCATAGAAGCAGGGAAAGGGAGGGTGGGATAAGGATTTTCCTGTGGGAAAATTAGGAAAAGGGGATAATGTTTGAAATGTAAATAAGGAAAATATCTAATAATAATAATGATAATAATAATAATAATAATAATAGATGTCTTCTGCTCTAAAATATGATTCTGGGTGTCTCCACTGATGAGTTTTCTTGCATTGTGCCTTTTTTCTCCATAGCCATGTTTATTTCAACTACTACCTGTGTATCAGTATCTGGCAGGCACCAACTCTCTAGTAGATACTTCTCATTTTAAAATCGCCAGGCCTAAAAACTAACACCAACTCAGAAATGGATTGAGGTTCTCTGATGATATTCTCTCTTCCAAGAAAATAAAATAATCTTTTGTAAGAAAATTTCATCACATAAAGCTTTCTCCAATTTCAATATTTTAGCTGAAATACAAACTATATTTAAAATAAAAAATAAAATAACCACATAGAAATTTGGTTAGATAATTCTACTAGAAGTTCTGAACTCAAATCTTGATGTCCACAGTGGCTTCTCCACTGCACATGCACCCTCAGCTGTGCCTAGGGAGGGAATGCTTTCTTTTACCTTGCCTGTTTATCCACCTGAACTCCTCCCAGGTGCCCTGAAACATATTTCAAACAAGACTTTCCCTGAAATCCTCTTTGCAATTCCCAGGCAGAATAAGATACTCCTCCAGTGCTCTCCTATAGTGCATGCCATGCCTGCTATTGGAGAACCTTTAAAGTCTATTTTGAAAGTTTAGAGATGTCCTGATCTCATCTAGTAAGCCACTAGACATTTTGAACTTCAATAGATTCATAATGGATTACAAGATTTCTTTGAAGTTTTCAGAAAATATGTATTGGTTCCCAAGCATTCTTTACATTGCTTTAACAATAAGCTTACTGAACACATACCCATTGATTTCATCCCAATTTTGATGCTCTAGAATTGCATCTGCTTCACTGAAATGATTAACAGAGTTGTGCTATCATTCCTGTGATCCTACATCAATTTCCAATCATGCCGGTCACATGAAAGTAGCCATGACACAGGTATTTACACCATGGGTGAAGAGGGCTGGCTATGAGGACCATTCTATAGGTCAGAGCAATGTTGAATCATTCAGTAACAAATGTGTGACTTATTAACAGAAGTATTGGAAACTTCACCTCCATATAATTGGTTGATATAAGTGAAAATGTCATTTAACATCTGTCATAGTCACAAAGGGTTATCAACAATCTAGGTGTCTACTTCTAAGGTTATATATTAGTCAAGTATTTGCCTGTGGTGTTACCTATTACTACATTATCATAAAAATTGAATTATAAAGCTTACAGTGGAGTTTTACAGGAATTAGCAAATTGCAATGAAGTTATATATGAATACACATTCCATGGTTTATTTGTAAGTTATGTTCTTTGTATCAAGCAAATTTTACAATATATTTATGAAAATATTGATACACACTCACTTGATTTCCCTGTAGAAGTACCATGAGAGTACAACTGAATAAGAACTTCTACAAACAGGTTTTCTTGGTATTCTGTATTTAGACTAATGTCTAAATAATAGCTACTTCAATAGATTTTACTACTTTTGTAATTTGAAGCTTACATGTAAAGCCAGTATTATTTAGATTCGACAACCCAATGTTGGTATAGAAGTTATAGTCTAAGAATTAATACATAAGTAAAAATGAATAAGAAAACTAGTAGACATGTATAAGAAGATTCACTACATTTTTTATTTTAATTAAAAATTTATTTCATCTGTGTGTGTGTGTGTGTGTGTGTGTGTGTGTGTGTGTGTGCCTAAGTATAGATATATGTACCAAATGTGTCCAGTGCTCATGGAGGCCAGAAGAGACCATCATATCTTCTGGACCTTGGTTTACAGATGGTTCTTAGTTGCCACATGGATACTGTAAACCAAACCCAGACTATGAGCAGTGCATGCTCCTAACTGCTGAGCCATCGCTTCAGTCCCTATTCATTACAGTATCTGAACCTGATAAAAATAGTAGTCAGGTGTTACATAGCAACATAGTCAAGGTAATATGCTTTTGTTTTCTACACTGCTTCTCACACAGAGATATGAACTATCTGTAAATTATACGAAATGTTAACTCGTTTGGTTTCACTTTCTGGAGGCCTTTAATTTAGACCTACACCTTATACCAAATGTAAATTGTGTAAGTGTTAGGAAGAACCCAAAAAACAGCCAAGACTGGTCTTTCTAAGGATGATGTTAAAGCTTTTTATATTTGATTGAAAGAATAGGAAAGCAAACAACAGATAGGTACACAAATATGAAGAAATCTTAAAGAGAAGATGTATTTTAGAAGTTATATTATTTCTTGCCATATTTCACAAAGAAATGTCATATTCACTTATAGATAGATCATGTACCTAAGAACAGAAGAAGGTAAGTGTTTATTACAGACATTTTTCTCTTACTGAGACATCAGGATTACTCTGACTGTCTTTGGAAACACCACTTAAAGACTTTGATATCTTCTGTGCTATTTACAGCATCTAACATAAAGTGGGTTGTTAGACACAAGGTCCTCACAGGTTAGATAGAGTGGTGTTTTCCTTCAAGGGAACTGTAGAAAATGAAGCAAGCCACTCTTCTACCCAATGACTGCAATCGATGCATGCTGACATATAATATCATAATGTGAGCATAGTTCACATTAACTGGCCAGATGCTTTAACCCTTCTTGGCTTCTCACTGGGACTTTAGTATCTGCTGCGTCTGCCCTACAGGCTCAGAAAACCACACAGTAGTTCTTTCTACTGTAAGACCTGCTGAATTAATTTGCAACCTTTGGGTAGCTCCAAGCCTTTACCGCATTTCTTCATGTATGGTTCTCCTGGTTTTTCCTTTTGTTGGCAGAGAATTCCATGCATCTACGCCATGGGTTTTGAACAAATCCAATCCCAGCCTTTCCTCTAACTCCTCTCAGATATTCCCTCCATCACATGTCTTCCAAGCTGCAGATCAAGCTGGCCAACATTCCAGCACTGATAGGGGGCACTAGGAAAGTCCTTTCCCAGGGGGAAAGCTTTAGGTAGCTGACGCTGGTGTGAGAAAGCCTGTCTTCTTCAGTGAATCCACCAGGGTTGAAGTTTCTCTGTCCATTGGGTGGTCCTACACCACTGCACTTCCTGTAGCATTTTTTTAAATTTGGAAACCCTATAGCTCCTACAGGATAGTTCTTAGAAAAGTCCCTAGTATGCAACAAGGTCAATAGATGCTCAACAAAGGTCAATGGAATGAGTAAATACACAAACCTAAGTTGAGCTAGATCCTTAGTTCCCGATCCAAATTTCCAAGGAAACAATGGCAAAGGGATAAATCCGGCACAATTTCTACATAAATCAGTTTTTTTTCTGGTTCTCTTTCTAACTTCTGTCTCTGCCTGTCCCCAAGTGTTGTATATTATCCAAAGTGTTCTTCAAATCCAGCTTCTAGAACCATGACAGTAAATAGCTCTGGAGCACTCTTTTATTGGGGATGGAGTGTTTTGCAGCTTCCATGTGGCTAAACTACTGCAGTGAGAGTATATGGTAATTGCTACCATCTTACCCGAGTAAGAACTGAGCCATAGGGTAGAGACAGCCATGGTAGTGCTTCTACACCTGGTTTGGCAATTTAGTTAGGAACTCCCACCGGAAGCCAGGGTGAAGCTGGAGTGGGTTGCCCCTTGGGCTGTGCTATAACATCTCCCTGCCCAATTTCTAGAACATCCTTCTTTTCTTCCACCTCCTTTAGAAAGCCAGGGTTATGGAGGGGGAACTGTCCTATGAATAATTTAAGACCTTGTTTTGAACACTTAGAATGGAATATCGGCAAGCGTGTTGTTTGCTGCAGCTATGGACAAATTAGTGGCATTTGCTGCTTTACAGAACTGTTTATTTTAAATATCTACACATATACAAACACATTAATGAATATTCATCATTCTGAAAACTTTGCACTAAAAGTTGCTTTTAAAAATAGGCCAAGTATTAGGAAACAAAAATAATGTGTATGTGTCAACATTTATTTTTTCTTCATTAGTAACTAATTACGAAGAACAATTGAACCTTGCACTTTATGAAATTGTGGATTAAGAGAGAAGCTATCTCTCTACTCTGAGAATTTGCTGTGTAAGATTTTTTTTCAAAAGTAAAAATGTACAGAAAAAAATAAAATTTCGTACATCTCCCTAGACCTAGTTGTAACATTATTCTTGAAGAAGGCAGATGATACTGCTAGATCCAACCACCTGAAGTATTTCTCGTGGATTTTGATGGACTTGAACCAAGCTGCATCCACATTGTAAAAGAATATTCTTGTGCAATATTAATATAGATTAATCAGATGAGTACTCTATATAATATACTATACTGAATACTACAGGCCTAAAATGTCATTAACTGTCACATACTCCCTTTTTGTTAAAGGAGACAAAATTCTAAAACCTGGAAAATGTAGAAAAATGAAAAATTGTATGTATAGACAGTGTAAATATCAGAGAAAATAACAGGTTATAATCATCCAGAGGTCACCGTATACTTTGTGACTACAAAAAGTATTTCCTTAAGAAGTATCATATAATATGAGTTTGAAGAATCAGCAGAATATCAACAGATAGAGATAGAAGAAACAGGGAAGGATATCAGGGCCATAAAAACAGAAGCCTACTCTGACCCCTGGATCATCTACCAGGAAAGTGGATAACATTTGAAATGTAAATAAAGAAAATATCTAATAAAAATTTAAAAAAGAAATACCTGACATTCACAGCATTAAATATGTTATGCTTGTAAAATAAACAATAAGCATCAATAAACATTCTGTAACTAACAAATAAAAAGACAAAAAAACAAAGCTAGAATATAGAGATCTACAATGAGAAGGAAAACAGAACACTGCATGTGGTTTCTGTAAAATTTGCTAGAGGATCCAAAACATGGACACTAGATATTCAAATCTTTTGAGGCCTCTTGCAAGTCAAATCAATCTTAGAGTTGTCCACTGTGTTATATTTGATGGATAGTGTTCAGGATTCCTCTATGACAGCTTTCAGAAGATTGGACTGGACTGGGAACTGTTCTTCACCAAATAGGAAAGATGATTCCTGTGTTGATAATAGCTGCTTAAACTATAGATGCAATGTGAGGCTCCGCTCCACACCCCATTCGTAGCACATGTGTATAATCAAACTGAAATGTTCCTTATGAATAATGATTATGATGAATTCTTCAATTCTTCATCAAGTAAAAATGAAATAAGAATCATGTAGAACAAAAAGATACATTACAGTTCTAATCTTCAACACCAACTTTATTAGGAGGTAGAACTCTAGATTAAAAGAATTATTTAGATTTAGATTGTGTATCCAACACAATGGAAGAGAAATCTGCAGGAGCAGACCACAATTAGAGTACTACCACATATGGAATACTACCACTCATTAACTACTCATAAGAATGCCGTCTTGTCAGTTGCAGCAAAGTGGGTGTAACTGGAAGATATTAACTTAAATAAGCCAGCACAAAGATACAAGTGCTGCACATAACCTCATATATTAAGGTAAGACATTCCACCTGGATGTGTGCCTGTGACTCACAGCAAATAGACAGGGTTGGGGAAGGTGGATACAGGAGCCTGCCTTTGAGCAGTGTGTGTTGAGGGCATCTGTAGAATTAAGACACTAGCTATCAGTAACGCAGACAAGCTAATGCGTGCCAACTAAAACCTAATAAAAGACAACAAAGAGAAAGGCCACCAACAATTGGAAAAGCATCTAAAATGGGTAAGGAATTAAAATCTCTATCATATAAAAGCAAAAGAAATCCTCAACATCAATATGCAGTAGTAAGAACAGAAAACATGAACTCAGAACTTACGAATTTTGATTTGAAAATGACTTCCCCAAACTTATTTCCACTATTTCATTCTAAACTTTTTGTTAGCATACAAAGGAACATGTCTCCCCAGCTATCTTAGTGCTCCATGGCTGTGAAGTGGCATACTATGACCCAGGCAACTCTTATAAAGAAAAGCATTTAATGAGAGCTGGCTTATAATTTCAGAAGTTTCGTCCATTGTCCTTACAGCATGACAGCATCAAACAGACACTGTGCTGGAGAAATAGCTCAGAGTTCTCTCTACATCTGGATCCACAGGCAGCAGTATGAGAGAGATACTGAGCCTACCTTCGGCTTTTGGAACCTCAAAACCCACCACCAGTGATACACTATTTTGAAAAGGCCCACCTCCTGAGCCTTTCATATAGTGTCACTTTCTGGTGACTAAGCATTCAAATCTCTGAGCCTGGTTGTGGGGGCAGGAGGGGAGGAGCAGCATTCTCATTCAAACTATCACACTGACCTAAATCAACAATAAAATAACTTTAGGAATTCTATCAAGTGATGTATTTTATTGTGTGTCAGAAACTACATGAATAATCTTGAAAGCATTAAAATATGTCTCTCTAAATTTTTAGCTACTTTTCTCTAAATAGTGTTTATTACTTAAAAGCAATAAATTATGTCTTTTCTCACAAAATCAGGAAAGGCCATTATTAGATTTTGATTATTATTGATAGTATACCTGATCTATGTTTCAAGAATTGAGTTGCAAATGATTTAAAAATGTGTGTATATAATACTTAATACCATATAATGCATAAAACATATAAAATACAAACAGGCAAGATGGCAACAATTTACAAATCAGCAGCTAAAGGATAGGTGAGTTTCTATTATCTGTTATCAGTTTATCATTTTTGTACAATTTAAAAATTTCAATTTCTGTCCCTAAGCAAAAGGTAGTTTAGGGAGGACATGAAATATAAAAGAAATTAGAGAGAGAAAGATAATCTCTCATGTATCCTCACAGTAGAAATTACCATGGAAATATTTCAACAAGAAGGTGAAATTCGGAAAGGTGAACCTATTTTAAGGGAACTATGGTAAAGATGTCATAAGAGCCAGGCATGGTGGATCAGGAAGCAGGAAGCTGGGGGTGGGGCAGAGCCTCTCTCTGAGGTTGAGCCAGTGCGACTACACAAGGAAATTAAGAAAACTAACCCACCTTCAGACCTACCTAGTTGCACATCCCTGTGAACCAGAGTGCAAGAAATAATATCAGGAAGGGTTGAAAGAGCATTACTCACTGGAAAAATAGCCAGAGAAATAATTCCCATCTTGTTGACACAAATCCTTTAGTGCTTTTGAAACAATCCAGGTGTAAATTCTTTATTTTACCATAAAGGATCTTAATTGCACACTTCATTTCATGAACACTTCTCTGAAGATGACTTCTGAATATTTCACTTAAAAATCAAAGACATCTAAAGTAGAAAAATTAAGAATTACATGGAGGAAGTCTTTCATATTTCACACAAAAATATGACAGATAAATGAGAGAGATAATTAATGACAGAGAATTTAGTCTCAGTATATGTGATGTATAATAGCATCAAATAAAGAAAACCGATGGAAATAAGGAAACGTCGATTTTCAAACATGAAAATAAATCCTTCAGTGATAAAATACTAGTGTTCTGATTAATAAAATTTTTTAAAAAATTATTCAAGATGAGTTTGAAAAAAAATTTACAATTTGCAATTTTCATTTTTAGTTTTAGGCACAAGACATAAGAGATGTGTAAGTCCCCAGAGGAAAGCGAAGGTATGAACTCGTAGGGTAGGGTGTAAGAATATTTCAGGGAGAAAATTGCTACAGCAAAGATCTGGAGACAGACCTAGGGAGTAGTTCCAGTGAATGGATAGGGTTTAAAGCCGATGACCACAAAGGGACATAAAACGGAATTTCTCTCTCTCTCTCTCGCAGAATGATTGATAGCTGCAACATGTAATTGCTAGCCTACTCGCAAGCTCCAGAATGACAAATCTCCAGGCAATTTGTCAGTGTGATTTCATCAGACTTGGCACACCACATTGCTTACCAGATCTTAAAACGATAAAGTTTATAACACACTAGGAGTTCTTCAATCACACTCATTCTCCTTTTCCTCTCTCCTTTTATTCATTTGTTCATTTATTTACTTACCTTTCCAATAATGACTCCACTTTCATAACCTGATCACAATGTAATGATCCTATACTCTAAGTTTTCTGTCTTAATAATAATGATAGTTATTAGGTGAAAACAATATTTTGAGTAGGATTGCCACCAATACTTTACACTACTATTAGGCTAGTAATTCTAGATAGCTATAATTTATTTTTGTTGTAATTATTCATTCGTAATATTTGTCTATGTGTGTTATCTGCATCTGTGTGTATGGAGGTGTCTATTATGTGCACATGAGTGCAGGTACCACTGAGGCCAGAAGAAGATGCCAGAACCCCCTGAACTGATGTTACACCCAGTGTGCATGATGGGACCTGAACATAGAGTCCTCTGCCGGAAGAGCTATCTCTTTGTATCTCTCACACATGACATTCTGAAAATGAAGGATTATATTTTAATTTCTTAACTGATCTTTATTATATATCAAAATTGTAAATGCATCTTACAGTGAGGGTTTGTGTCACTGATAGATTGAGAGTTTATTTAACAAGTACTAAATCTTTTCTATATACTTCATATTTTATGAGATATATATATCATATGTATATGCAAGTGTTTTCCTCATCTTCTTTCTCCTCTTCCAAATCCTCCCAGACCGACCTACTCCTTACCCACCCAACTTCATATTCTTTCATTCTATTAAAAAAAGCACACAAAGCCACATAAAGGGAAAATAAAAAAACTATATTTTAAGATTATGTGGAAACTGTAAATATATGCAAATATAATCAAGCATAAAAATGAACCCAAACTTGTGGGATATAAATTCATAGAAAATAGAATTAAATCAAAGCAGACTGATTAGTTAAAAATATTGTATTTTCTTAATATTTCAGGGGTACGATGATGGCTATGGGGGTGAATATGATGACCAGACCTATGAGACTTATGATAATAGCTACGTGACCCCGACACAAAGGTAAGGCATTTGCTGGCAAATCACATTTCCAGGTGTTATCTCTGCTCTATTTTATAACATACATGTGATTTATAGTTACATTATATGAGGGTTTCAAGCAATGGATTTAATCTCCATTACCTTCCTAAATTATCAAATTGCTTACTAAACCATAAGAGATAAAATATAGTAACTCTATAATTGCAACCATGGACACAATACCGTGTAACCTGAGGAAGGATGATTATACCAGTGAACTCACTAGAGAGTCTTTACTCAACTAAGCACCACCGCGTTTAGAAACTATATTAATGAGCTTGCGATTTAATTAAAAAGCAGGCAGCTTGCACCATGCGACATGTTTTTACAAACCTGTACCTTTTGTTTATAAAGCAAATCACAAGGAAATGTTATTGATAAGCTAAAAGTAGCCAATTGAAAAAAATAGCTCCTTCGATACTCCTCTTCTTTCTCATCAATATCTGTAAATTGTCAAATCTGTCTTTGCATTGACCTGGAATTTGTAATGTTGATGAATCTGTACTACTTGAAAGTCAGATTTAGTGAGATACCGCTTACAGATGATAAAACTTTCCCATTTAGAACTCCCCTTGTGAGAGTCTCACGAATGTCATCCACAGGGCAACAAGCCCCATAAATATCATATACGTGGAGAATTCCATCAGCACCAAAGCTTCTCTTCGCAATGATATTTGTTATCCTAAACTTGCTCCATTCTCTTCACACACTATGGAATACACAAGTTGGCTTTATTGCTGTATACTTGCCCTTCCTACAATGTCGTATAAAGAAACAACAGCCTTTCTTCTTTCTTTTTTTTTAAAAAAAAAAAATCATTAAATTATGTTATTTATTTACATTCCAAATGTTGCCCCCTTTCCTGGTCCCCCATCCCAGAGTTCTTCATCCCATCCCCACTCCCCTTTGCCTTGGAGAAGGTGCTCCCCCACACACCCATCTCCCTCACCCATCCACCCACCAACCCGCCTCAAGCACCAGCTTCCACCTCACACTCCCCAGCACCCCCCTTCCCCGAGACATCAAGTCTCTACAGGATTAGGCACATCCTCTACCACTCAGGCTAGACAAGCCATTTCTGTGCTACATGTGTGTCAGGGGCCAGGGACTAGCCCATGAATGCTCTTTGGTTGATAGCTTAGTCTCTGGGAGCTCTGAAGTGTCCATGTTACTAGATACTGTAGTTCACCTTTTTTCCTTTTTCATGAAAATTCACTGTATTTATCATTAGTGAGAGTCACTGTGGCATTCCTACCAATGTGTCTGTCATGTAAAGTGATGGTTCTTCCTTCTTCCCCTTTTCCTTTTGCTTCCTCCCTTCCTGCTCCATTTCTAAGACCCAAATAGACCCTCCTCCACGTTGAGGGCCTTTTGTTGCTATTTCAGTTTCTACATGTATCAGAAAATAAGGACTGTTTGTCTCTGACTCTGCCACAGTTCACTTGATATGATAATCTCCATTTCTATTCATTTTCACACATGTGGCAGGATTTCATCCTTTGGAGAAAAACATATTCTGATCGATATTGCATACACATGGACATTTTCTTTTACCCATTGTCCTAGTTAGAGTTGCTGTGATCAAACAGCCTAGATCCCCTCCCAATGCTATGAAAACTCAAGAACAAGGAGGAAGATGCCTGGCTATTACCTTTATTTCTTCATATCTTATGACCAAAGTGTATAGTGTCTTCAGTAACATAGTCACACTCATCCCAAATACAGTGGGAAACCATAACAAACAGTCCATAAAGTAGCCTGAATTCTTTCTGGGAACTTGGAGATACTCTTAACCATTTGAGAGGTGGTAATACAATCCAGCATTGAACTTTCCTTATCTTAAAGCACTGGCCTGAATTGGGATTGTTTATGCCTATGTAAGTCCTTTTGCTAATTAAAGGAAAGGAAACAGGTACTAAAATTAATAATAATTCTAATGCTATAATTTGTAATAATCATAAATTTCTGTTTTGTCAAATATCATTCAATAATTACTAATACAAATAATTGAATACAAGAGAATTCATTATAATATAGTCATGCTGGCCTACATAATAAGTCCCAAGCCAACCAGGACTTCATAGTAAGAAAGAGAAACAGGAGAGATGAAAAACAGATATAGAAACAGAGAGGCAGAGAGGACAATTTCTTTTCAACAAGTTTGAATAAATACATCAGTGTAAGAATTATTATTTTATAAACAGTATGGAGATTTTAGTTAATATAATCTCAGTATGTACCCATGATAATTTATTGCCAAATGTATTAAATAGTCAACACTGCATTATTTCTATTGGAACATCAATCTGAAAATAAGGTATACTTAATAATTCAACTGGCTAGGAATGCCATCAGATGACATCCTGGGCCTATAGGAATGCTACCCTTACCCTGCTACACTGCCTCTGTTGTGTATCCACAATGCATTTAGAACATGATTTGATTTATAACTTTCTTCATTCTGTAAAACTATAAAACTTCACCAAACTGCTTCCATGTTGGAAGATGAAATTTGGGTTAACGTAAATCTGTGTTCCCTTGGCTATGCTCACTCAGAAGGGTTCAAGATGTAGCAGCTCAGTGACAGACTGACAGTGTGGTCTGAAGAAGTCCCCAGAATTCATCCCAGCATCCCAAAAGTCTGTTTAAATAAGCCCTTACTGAGTGAGAGTGGATACGTGACAGTATAGGAGGGACAATACTTAATGTTTAAATGGTGATATAATATTTTCTGCTAATGATTTCTCTGAAGAGCCTTTTAGAATAAAATGGTGTTGATAATTAGGTGTGAAATGAAGTTCATTTTGTCAAGAATTGCTTCAGATTTTTTTCTAAGTCCTGACTCCTTAATTGAACTATTATTGTAAGACTTTCTTTAAAATTTTATTATATGAAAGAAAAATGCTACAAATAAAAGACATGAAATTAACCAGACCCAAAGACTGTGAAACTCAGTGGCCTACCATACAGTCGGAGCAGCCAATCAACATGAAAGGAGTGGAATTTCACAATGGCTTTTATGCTTTCACTATTGAATATATGTTATACATTACTGAAACCAAGAAAAAGACATTTAGAATTAGTAAAAAAAAATGATATAAGACTTGAAACAAAGGAGTAAAAGAAATAAAGTAAAAAGAAATACTTGAAAACATGACTCCAGTATTTATCAACAATTTGAATATTTTGGGTAGACAACAAAAATCTTGTTTGTTTTGTTAAAGTAAAAATCAGAAAAAAATGCTAACATTGAATTCTGGAACTAAATAGGATATGTATAGCCTGTCGGTAATAAAAGGGGTGCCTTTGGATGGCTAGTCAGCAGATAAATATAGAGTTGTTAGAATCGTGAAGCAGAAGCCATGTGCTACCATACCAGTACCATTGTATTATCCTCAGCACAAATTCCAAGGGCGTTCACAAGGTAACAGCTGTAAAGGTTCACTGGAGTTCAAAAGATGAAAACAGTATAATTAGCCCCTCATTGTATAAGGCACCATGAATTCTGAAACTTTTCAAATGGATCAGAAAAGGTTCTGTACCAAACTATGCTCGGGAGACAGCTTATGGAATGGCATTAATGGCTGCCATTCAACCATCTTTTTCTCTTGATCTATGTCTAAGAAAAAGAGTGAAAGAACAGAGCTCAGAGTCATTACACAATCTCCAAAGTACAGAGTTACAACTGCTGTTTCCACGCTGAGTCACTTTTGAGGAGCCTTTGGTTTAAAACCGGTTACATCCCAAGCTTAACACCTTTAATTGGACCTATCTTTTATGCCATTTGCCAAATTTGTATCTACCCCTTGAGACACTGACATTTTCAGAGATCATCCTTCTAAAAAATATCACACAGTTTCGCGAATATTTTGTTAACATTTCTCAATATTAAAAAAAACTATATCAAAGCAAGTCATTGACATGGGAATATAAGTTTCATTTACTTAGATATAAGTGCTCTTGCCACAAATGAAAATTAAAAGATCAGGTCTGAAGTTTTGATTTAGGTGTAAAATACTAAGTTTTATAATTTCTTATTGTAAAAAGATCCATTCATATGATTGCCTATAATGGTCACTGTACACTTCTAGGGAGGTATGTAGTATGGGAATTATTTTCACTGGCAGACGATCACAAGGAAAAGTTCAGTCATCTGAGAGGTCAAGACTCCTATGACTGAATTGTTCTGCAACCCCATGTGAAATTAAAGGGAAATAGAGAACCCCATAGGTGAAGGTAACAGACATGAATTGACACTTTGACTTCAGAGTGGGAAGGAAGAGCTAAAGAACTGGTAAATACTGACGCATGAGTGCCCTCCCCATGGTCTCTCTCTCCATGGTTCCCACCAGTTTAACACTTTAGGAAGCAGGAGATTGAGAGGCCATTAGTCATCCTCTCAATAAAGTCCATGCTGGAAGGATTGGGGGCTTTGAGAAGGCTAGTGGAGGAGATGCATCAGGACATCCAAAATGAGTGACATACTTAAAATAACTAGGAATTGTAGGGATCCATGTCAGCTGTTCCAAGGCTCTAACAATGGCGTGAAATTGTAATAGAAACAGTCAGTCTTGTATTGAGGTTCTAAATGACTTTCTTTTGCAGTTTTGAAAACATTCATTTGTTCTTTGAAAGGTACATGGAACATAAATACAGAGTAGCTAGACAATCACATTCCAAGACCAACTTTTAAAAGTTCTATGCGCTAAGGATAGGAACCTCCATGCTCATGTTAGAGTGTTTATCTCCTTCACGGCAGTCTATGACAAAGGCACTGATTTCTAATTGTAGTTAACTCTAACAGTCAATTCAAACCCATATGTGTTATGTCTACAGCCTTAGATATGAAGACTGATAAATACTGCCTGGACCTTTGAGCTGGATCATAAATTCCAATACACACTAGAACAAAACACGGGGGAGACATGCATCTCATAAGAATACAGGGCTTCAAAAAACTTCAGGCTTCAAAACACTCAAACTGAAAAATTCTTCTAAACATGAGAACATCAAATTATTTAATTATTTTGTCAGGCTGTGAGATTAAGGTGCTGCATTTACGGAAATCCTTCTAATAAAGACATGAGAGTGTAAAACCCACTGTACTTTAATAAGGGTTATTGTTATTATATTAGGTAGATAACTGCTTGTCCTGTTCTTTTAGGTGTCTCCCATTCACTGTAAAACTGATCACCTCCACTTTAAAATTCAATTCACTTTGCCGGAATCCATGATACTATTAAATTTATAGGAATATTGAATTTGACCTGGCGTCCCCTAGCTATTGCACAAGTCAGTTGTATATTCACACTATCTAAAACATTCCACATGGATAAAATGTAGGTTTCACATTGTTTGAATGAAACTCAGTTTCGTGATGTACTTGTTACCTTTTAAATCCTTATTTCAGATATGTACCATAGACACACAGCATACATATAAAGGAAAAAAGTCACTATGTATTTTTGACAATCATTTTTTCATTCATTTAAACTTAATGTTCACAATAACTAGACTGCTTTCAAAAATAACCTATCATCTACATCACTTTAATATAGGACTAATTAGAAACTATGCTGTCCTTAGTCGCATGAAGGATCAGTCTTCCACAAAATCCAGGTGTCCCAGTTTTAGTAAAACTTGCTCACTCTTCTATGGAGATAAAGAGATCTCGATGGATTAATTCAGAATTAGAGACACTACTCAAGAGGGAACTTGAGAGTGAATGGGCAAACCACACACACTCAGAGCTCCAGAAATTAGTATTGCTAAATCAGCATAAACTCTCAAAAACCCAGTGTGTTGGAAAGGATGCATCCTGATGGTCAGGTGAGGTGGAAACCTTGTTTAAGTGGTAGGTGGGGAAGCTTGACATTACCAAAAACAAAATAATCAACAAATAGAAAGAAACCTATTTAGCATATAGTGAAACGGCACACGGAAGAGTGAGGAATGTAGCTGAGTACATGAGTGTCAAAATATAAAATAAGGAGCGGCAAATGCAGTGAATGAACCCTTTGTTCAAACATAGACTACTACAGCCATGTGGCCCTTATGATGATGAAGTTGGCCAAGAGTTCTAGTCTTTATTTGGCTCTTCTGATTAAAAACTGGAAACTGAATTTTTTTTTTTTACTTTTTTTGGGGGGGAGGAAGGTATATCTTCTTTATTTACATTTCAAATGTTATCCCCTTTCCCTGCCCCCCCATAACCTCCTTATCCCATCACTGTTCCCCCTGCTTCTCTGAGGGTGTCCCCCCACCCACTTACCCACTCCTGCCTCCTCACCCTCAAATTCTCCCATATGGAGGCCTCAAAGGATCAAGGAATCTGGGCTTTTAACCACTGTTTTTACATTATAATAAAAAAAGAACACTTGAGAGGTAGTGATATTAAAAACAAAAATGGAGATTTTTGTTGATTAGGAATTTCCTCAAGGTACAGCCATGGCTTGCCTCGGTCCGACTGTGTCTGGGATGGCTCAGAGACCAATAGTTGGAGTTACCTGGAGATTGCCCCTGATTAAATGCTCCCTCAGCACCAGAAATGGAACTGTTGTGTAGAATGCTCATTATCAGCCTTTTTGTCACACAGGTTTTCTCACGGTGTGGCAGCTCATTGTGCCAAATGGTTATCTCAAACCCTCCACCAGTGGAGGCTACATTGCCTTCCGTTATGTAACCTTATCCCCTTAATTACACAAGAATTCCAATCAACCCAGGTTCAACAGCGGAGGCATTAGACCTCACTGGTAGATTGACAATTGCCATGCCTCAAGGATGGTAAATATTATAGTAACCATGTTTTGAAAACATAGCCTGGTATACCAGTTATTTAATAACAGTATAGTATATTTAGATGCTAATGATATGTTGAAAGACATTAAATATTTTGTGAATTAAACTAAATATTATATCCACTATTTTCTTATGTCTGCTGTACACAACAAGTGAAAACAAAATCAATGTACAGATACTACTTCCAAGGCCATGGTTTTAATGATTCATTTAGAGTTACCATTCAAAGCACTAAATGATCTGTAAAAGGTGTTGTGAAGATCAGGACAATGTATGTGAATGGTCAGAGAGAAAACAAATTAATATATAATGTACTAGAAACCAGAATATGAGAGAATGTGAGAAGACCTGAGTGGCTCTCCTGTGGAGAGTACGAGGCAGTATCATAAGGCTTTCAGGAACTGATGCTTTGCTGGGATTTTACTGATGGGTAAAATAGAGCTAGGAAAGACAAAGAAATTGAAGTGTAATTTACTACTGAAGAGCCCCATGTACTTCCAGAGTACCAATTATAAAGTACTTACAACTGAGAAAGGCATTCCTTGAAATGATAGGAAGGCCTCAACACATTATCAAGGACTAAGAAAGCATTTGGCAGAGTTCTAGATTTTCATGGAACCTAAAACCCCCATCTCCAAGCTTATCTTTGGTTTGGCGATAAAATTATGAATGAAGATAGAAAATCTTGTAAGAGCCAGAGGTAAATAAAGACTAATGCAAATTGTGTCTTCTGGGCATGATGCTGCCTGCACAAGACCTGCACAAGATGAAGCCAGCTGATGTTTCAGCATGAATGGGGTGATAGGCTCAGAAACTCAAATTCCCTTCAGGAGAGTTGCTGGACAAAATGTCTGCTGGGTGAGGAAGAGTCAGTTTTCTTCGGGTTGTCAGTGCTCGAGTGCACAGTTCGACACCTCTGCGTATAGTGGCAGCACTCCGTGAGTTATAAAGAAGACATGAAGTCCCGGTGCAGGGATGCAAAAGAGAAACAAGGGAGAAGTTAGAGGGGGAACCATGATAGATGTGATCAAATCACAGTGCATACACATTATAAAATCCTCAAAAACTAAAGAAAATTAAATTTAAAACTGTTTTGCACTAAACTGGTATGATACACAGAAGCACAACACATTCTTTTTTGTTATGACTTTGAAATCACGAAAGTAAAGCTACCATATGATCAATTATATTACTCGGTAGCGTAAGCCCAGAGGATTCAATATATTTATCTGCAGATACTTAGCTGTGTTCATATTATAGCCATGTTCATTTTTGGTCTATTTACAATAGCTAGGAAATGGAAAACAACCTCATTGTCCTTTGCTTGATGGATAGAGAAGGAAAATTTAGCATGTATGTATAATGTAATTTTATTCAGCTGTAAAGAAAAGTGAAATTCTGACATATTCTAGGTATAGAGGCAGATCCAGAAAAATATGACTCTGAGTAAGGTCACTCAGAAGCAGAAAGATAAATGCTGCATGTTCTTACTTATATGTTGACCATAACTCCACATCTTTTGAATAGAAGTTAGCAGGACACAGGGGCTGTGGAGGGGAAAATGGGAAAAATTAGCCGGGAGAACTACTGATGGTATATTCTCTTTCTAATAATTTAAAATATACATTATGAATTATATATTCCATATATATTAAATAAAGTTGTGCCACTTGGTTGGACAGTTGCCTCATCAAAGAGACACAGGCTATCTGTGCTATCCAGTCCCAAGCACAGGAAATCTCCCTTAAAATTATTGTACAGGGGAGTTTAAGAGTTCCTCCAAAACAGAATAAGCCATTGCCTTGTCCCTTGGTGGCCTACCAGAGCATGAAGGTAAGACCCTACTGCTGAGGGTGCCACACACCGGACACATGATGGCACTGAACTGGAGCTTAACTACTGCTGCACAAAATATTAAAAAGTGAGCCCGCCAACTCTCTGTGGTGCCAGACTACGCTCTCACGCTCTTGCCAGCACTGGTGTTTTCTCGCAGAGCTACTCTCCCCAGCTAGCCCACGCTGCTCCCAATCTCTGCATTCCCAGCTCTCATTCACATGTCCCTGGAACCGCTACTTCTTCCTCAACCATAAACCCCTGTAGTTGGTGATCCCACATTCCAGTAACTCAATGGAGCCGCCAACCTCGTGGTTGCATAACACAATTCCCAGTAGTCCGGTAGAGTCATGACTCTTAAAGCTTTATTAACCAATCAGATTTATGTAACAATAAAATCACAACTTACAAGAGGCCAATACAGTAATTTCAGAGCCAATTGATAATGATAGAAGCTTTATCCCACTATTTCTAACCTTGTGAAATTATAACTACTTGTGGCTGGAAAACACCATGTAGCTACACATCAGCAGACATCTAGGTTCCTCCTTCTACCCCTAGATGCCCCCAAGTCTCTGCCAATCCTAGCTCTGCCTTTCTTTTCCCTGTCCAATCACAGGCTTCCCACTACCCTAATGTGATTGGACAGGGAAAATCTTGCAACAAACTATAAGCCTCTCCCCCTGAGGACTAGCTCTCACCATGGCAGAGGCGCTGTGAAAGATTCCAAGTGAGAAGCATAAGCAATAGTCCTAACCAGTGAGAAAGTCTACAAATGACTGTGACCATCATGGCAGAATGTGCCCAAGGGTACAATAGTGGCATTTATATCTTAGAGGTAACTAACAGATTAATTTAATTGGACCTGTGGTCCACACCGTGAGAGGAAATTCATGTCCGCTACTGCAAGCATAGTCAACCATCTGAGAATGTTGAGATCACGGACCCTAGGGAAAACATTCTCCAAGAATACACAGGAAACACTGTCTATGCCTCACAATGTCTGTAGTTGCTAATCATATCACATATGCTAGAAGATAATAAATAGATGCTCAAGTCTTACTACTACCAAAATCAAACATTGAAAATAAATATACATAATTCTCAGTTAATAGTCATATAATTCTAAGCTGTGTATATCTATTATGAATATGTATATATAAGGTATACATATTCATACATGAATAAAATATTGTTATATACTATAAAATATAATTTTCATTTGTTAATTTAAAAAAAACAGTCCTAGAGATACCAAAAGAAAAATAATACAAAGGGAAAAAAGAAAGATATGTTATATTAGGATAAATTTATTAGGACTTGGGACATGGCCATACAAGTGTGAGGTCCCGAGGCTAGATCTCCAAAACCCACGAACAGACCTGGCACCATACATGTATGTGTGTATGTAATATATGTGTATATAAGTGCACAGCATATGTGTTATATTTATGATGCATGTGTGTGATAAGTATGATGTGTGAGCGGAAGTACGTGATGTCATGGAATGGAGAGAAAGAAAAGCCTAGAAGCTTGAGAATCAACTGACATATGCTGTGGTATGCATGGGGGTAGAAGAAAAGAACCAGTACTGAAGCTTATCCTCTGAGGTCCACTGAGTGCCATGGGACCATGTGCCACTACCAACTGTACACATATTACACACATCACACTCATGCACACACGCATCACTTACTATCATTCACACATTGTACTTATCAAACACATCACACACATGCATCATAAATATAAGACATATATCACACACTTATATACATACATAGTACATACACACACATCACATACTTCCACTCACACATCATACTTATCACATACATGCATCATAAATATAACACATATATCATGCACTTATATACACATATTTTCCATACATACATACATATACACACATATGCACACTTCACATACTTCCCCTCACACACCATACCTATTAAACACACATTACACACATGCATCATAAATATAACACATATACCATGCACTCATATATACATATACATACATACATACATACATACACACACATCTTATATCCAAGCATATCACATGCAAGGATTAAAGCAAGTATAGGCTTTCATCCTATAGTTGCAATACAGAGACCTTAATTTTAGAATTTTTTTTATTTTAGAAAGTCAAAGTAATGTGCATACAGCATATTACACAATGCCCTCAGTGTCATCTGTGCCCAAGATACATGCTAATAACATTGCATGCAAGTCATTAAGCATGTCTAGTGAATTATAAATAGGCATAACTAGCTTCTTTCTGCTTTGGCTTGGCATCGGACTGTCTGCTTATTTCTGACGGAAAACTTGTGAAGGAGTAATTGGTTGCAGAGTTTGGAGATTTGAAATTAAAAATGGGAAATTCCAGAGTGTTTGAATTTTAAATTTTCCAAGCTTACTTCAAATAAACATTTGTGGGATTCGGCTGTCCAATACACAGTAAAATTGAATTCCAGGAGACAGAATGGAACAAATGAGAAGCTGAGGGGTCTGGCAGGGAACACATCAGCATTCCCAAAGTTATTGTCCTTCAATGTGCTAATGAGGCCACCATATAGAGGCTTAGCTTTGCATGAGATGGCTAGAAACAAAACTGTAGCTCAGACCTGTAACTTCTTGGTTAGTGTAGCGTTCTTTCTTAGGGCATCATTGCTTTTGCATGGTTTGACACAGAGTGACTTGGCCCTCTGCATCAAAATCACTGCAAGCGAATTTTAATGTCTGTACACCAGCCAAGGACAGTTAAATCAGAAGGCGAATCTTGATTTTAGCCTAGTGTCATACGTATTGGGTATTAGTAGAGTCACTGCTATAGATGAGGTGGAAAACTGAAAGAGCTCTGACGTGGGGAGGCACTCTGCGCGGGACCATGAGAACAGTCCCACAGAAATCAAGTGTGACAGGAGAGGACATTGATGACCCCTTCCAGAGAAGGTGACTGTTGACCTGGATCCTAGGAAGAGGAGAAAAACCTTTTTAGACAAAAAGATTTAAGATAACCATGGTCAGAACTCTGCCTTCCTGCTTCACTGCACATTGTACGGACACCGTGTATGTTGAAAGGGGAAAGAGAAGGAAAAGACTAGGCAGGATTGGAACATGGAAGAGAGCTGTGCTTTATTTATACTAAGGAACTGCCGCTCACAGTCTGTAACTTAAGAAAGCCTGAAAATACAAAGCCACAAGTCACTTCCAGCATGCTGCAGCAGTGGTGTGGGAAGACAGTGCGATTCGAATTCTGATTCGCCATTTCTCAAGAAATCTATATACTTTAAAAAAATTTTAATGTTAGTGTCCTTCACTCATATTTTATACTCCAACCAGTTTCCCCTTGCTCCCCTCCTGCCAGTCTCTCCCTAACACCTCCCCTCTTGCCCAGATCCACTCCTCCTCCACTCTGCCTTGGCTTAGGAAAAGCAGATTTCCCAGAGACATCAGTCACACCAGCATAACAAGCTACAATAAGACCAGGCCTATACCATCATGTCAAGGTTTGGATGAGGCAACCTAGCTTAAAGAAAAGATGCCCACAGGGAGGCAAAAGAGTTAGGGACACTGTTCCCACTCTGAGGATTCCCACAAGAATACCAAGCTACTGACCATAGCACTGACACAGAGGACCTAGGTCAGACCCTTATAGGCTCCCTGATCTTTGAGAGCCCCCATGATTCCCACTGAGTTTTTCTGTGAGCCATGATCTCCTCGGGTCCCTGATCCCTCTGGTTCTCTGATAGTTCGTCTCCCTCCACAGCAGAACTGCCAGAGCTCTGTTTGACAGTAGCACTCCGTATCTGCTCCCATTAGCTTCTGGACAGTGTCCCTCTAACCTCTGATGGTGATTCTGTGAGGCTCCGATCGAAATCTACATACTTCTAATGTTTAACAGTAAACATGTTTCATGATGCTTTTACCCGTGAACAATACAAGACTTGCCTGGCATCTGTCGCATGCTGTTTCTGGGATAAATGTAGCCTCACATGTTGACAAAACAAAATCCCTTTTGTAATTGTATGTGTTTCCTCCTCAGATTCAGTTATGTATGTGTGTCTTAACTTCCAAAGTATGGTGTGTGGAAATAGCTCTTGAATTGGGAGTAAGTTGATTAAGAACATTACTCAGCCCAGGGGAGAATATGTTTGTGCTTTGAATGGAGAATAATATGAATCAAAGTTGCTAGACAGGCACAGCATCTCACCGTTTTCAGTCCCATAGTAACCTACTGTATTTTAAATAAATAGGAACAGTACCAATGCTTACAGCGCTGAAATCCTATTGACACCTGTGAAATATGACTCAACCAAAAAAATATATGTATGCAGTTTAAGTGGTGTGTGTTTCAAGCCAGAGTAGAGTGACATCTATGTATTTGTACCAAAGGCATGTAACAGTGCATTTAACAATGCCATGTGCCGTACACCCTAATTAATCAGTCATTTGATGGTCTTGTTTCTGAAAATAATTGCTACATTCTAATAATAATTTTGTGCAACTCGACAGAAGATTAATGTTCTCATTATAAACTTTCTCACACTTCACTTATGCAAGAAAGGGTCAAAACAAGCCAACGATAATAAACTAAACTGGGAGCAGAGGATAAAATTGTGCCTTGTAAGAGGATTTTATTTGTAAAAATGCATGCGTGGCGTTAGATCTGCAAAGAGTGGCTCACAGAAATCTATTTCTCTACTGCTTGCTGTGCCGCACCCTGAAAATACCCATTTTATGTAATGGAGATCATTACCAAGCTGATAATAATTCTATACTGGATGCCTTACATAGATCATCTGTCTTGATCCTTAATCTATAAGCAGAACAAATATGTCACTTACCTCATGAATAATCAGCCTATATTTCATGCTATGAACACTGATTACCAACAAGTGAAACTTAGGGAGGCATGTATAGCTATTTAATGTCTCAGAATATTTCAACCTGAAATCCTCCTTGGCACTCCAACCTTTATGAATATTAAAGAGCCAAGCCATGCGGCTGTACTTTCATTGGTGGAAGAATCATTAACAGCAGTGGAGCCCATGATATATTGTGGACACCTTCCAGAGTTAGCACAGGTTATGCCCTTCATACTTGAGGGTTATAAAAGTATTACTGATAAAAGTGAACACTGGAGTACAAAGAGATTAAATAATGTTTCTAGAGTGGCACAGTCATCAAAACATAGAAGGGAATCTCTCAGCATTTGTCTTGAAATGTTCCTTTATGTCAGTGGGTTAAAAACAATAGGTGATAAACATATTTTTAAGGGTTGACTTCCTACACATAACTCACTGTTCACTACGCTAGAGGCTGAACTTTGTGTCTCCCACAATTTAAGATGGATTTCACTCTCATATTCTCAATACAAATGAGACAAAATAACAACTAGAGTAGCTTCGTGTGTGTACAGCCCTATCTCATGTCATGTAGAGTATTCTAGTGATGCTTCAGTTACATCTAGACTTTTCTATCACACAGAGACAGAGTCTCTTAAGCACCTGCCCCATTTCTTGCCCCAGATCAAATATGGATGACTACTCTACCCACTATCTCCCTGGATACTTTGGGGCAGCAGTAGAAGGCACACTTTCTCTTGTCTGAGTTTTGGCTAATATCACCCTTAAGGCTCCCTTTGTTCCCTTTGACCTGGGCAATGCCTACTAAGTCTCAAGGTTTTAGTATTCACTGAGTTAAAAAAATATGGAAAGAATATTTAATATTTGTTTAGTTGGTTTTCTGCTGAACTATAATTCCCACCAGGATATTTTCATTCCCTTTTATTATGATATTTGTACAAAATAGACAAAATATCTATACACATAGCTGCTGCCAGGCTTTTATTACACTATTATTATAACTTCGTGGTCATTATATCATCACTTTGAATGACTAGGGACAATGAAATTGAACGAATACTTTGGGAGATGGGTGTACGGGGATGATTATGACTTTGGAAGGAAGATACAAGGAATAGACATATGGAATCATTGCTTAAAACCTGGTAGCAAATAGGTCTTGACATAATAAAGATTTGCACTTATGCTGTATTGGAGAAATTCGTTCTTCCTACTGGAAATAATAGAAGATTCCCCCGATTTGAGAATACTTGGGAATACCCATCAGAATCAGGAGGTAACATAAGAGTGATAAGGTGTTTGATAGAGTCTCCCTGCCAGTGACGGTCGATTAACATTCAGAAGGATACTGAAGTATATACATCGACCTACATGTTTTACTCATTGATCTTTACAGCTTTGTAGACAGAGATTTTCACAGAGTTGATAAAATTTAGTAGAAGGCCTTGAATGTCATATACATGAACATGGAAATAAGGAAAATATCCAGTTGGTAATTTGGGGATGGGTGCTAGGGTGAAAATGCACCTGTGTTTGACATTTTGACTTCACGACTTCTGTTCAGACAAGAAAGTAAGAGTGTAGAGTGAATGCAGGAGAATAGTTGAGAATAATTTCCTTTTTTTTTTAATTCTTTTTTTTTAAATTAGGTATTTTCTTTACATTTTAAATGTTATCCCTTTTACACGTTTCCCCTCCCAAACCCCCATCCCATCCCCCCATCCCCTGCTCACTAACTCAAGCACTCCCACTTCCCTGACCTGACATTCCCCTACCCTGGGGCAATGAGCCTTCACAGCTCCTCTGTTGATGTCCAACCAGGGCATCCTCTGTTACCCATGCTGTTGGAGCCATGGGTCCCTCCATGTGTACTCTTTGGTTGGTGGGTAAGTCCAAAGTATCCACACATTGGCCTTGAGTTTCCTTTGGTCTGTGAATTATATCTTGGGTATTCCAAGCTTCTGGGCTAATATCCACTTATCAGTGAGTACTTACCATGTGCGTTCTTTTGAGATTGGGTTACCTCACTTAGGATATTTTCCAGTTCCACCCATTTGCCTAAGAATTTCATTAATTCATTGTTTTTAATAGCTCCATTGTGTAAATGTACCACATTTTCTGTATCCATTCCTCTGCTGAGGGACATCTGGGTTCTTTCCAGCTTCTGGCTATTATTAATAAATGAACATAGTGGAGCATGTGTCCAAATGCTAAGTGTAGTTGCATCAGTATTACATAGCTTCAGATGAGATGTTCACATTATTGCATTATTTTTAACATGTTAGTTTGCCTAAATATAGCAATCACTTTTCTCTTCATATGTACCAAAGTACCATGCTTGATTTCTTATATAAAAGAAACATGAAATTAAATTTTAAAGTGACCTTAATCATAATAAAATGTGGTGTTTTTACTTTTATTTATATTTCTGAAAGCTGCATCATCATTATGTGCCCTTCATTTATTCTGTTTTTGAAGCCACTGAAGAGGACCAATGAAGTCTGTATAAACACAGCCTGATTATTGCATTCTCAATTTCTTAACATTCTATATATTTTATAAAATATAAGGGAAAAGGTTTCTCAGCACAGTTAAAATTATAGAAGTGTTAATTAAAATTAGGACATTATTAGTGATTGAGAGCTTAGTTATTATCATGTCCACGCTGAATCTAATTTTTCTAAGACCTGGCACATATGTAAAATCTGAATTTTCTTATGATTTGCTCAAACAATACCTAGTTATTAGCATTTTATATTCAAATGGCTTTAATATTAGCAAATATTTGAAAAATAAATAGGAAAAAATTGGAGTATAAGAGATAGGATCCTTAACAGAATAATTTCTCATGAATTTTAACTATAATACATCAAAAAGGAAAAGAATGGTTTTGTTGTTGCTGTTTTTATTGTTTCTCTTTCTCTCTCCCTCTCTCCCTCTCTCTGTCTCTCTCCCTCCCTCTCTCTCTTTCTCTCTCTCTGTCTCTGTCTCCCTCCCTCTCTCTCCCTCTCTCCTTCTCTCTTTCTCTCTCTTCCCACGTCTGTGTGTGTGCATGCATACTACTACTGCTCCATTGCTCTCAATGCAAGCAGATGTCTTTCCTCTATCCCATCTCTTCCAGAAAAAAAAATGCTTCAATATTCCCGATACTGAAATACAATGATCTCTTTCTTAACTTCGTTTTAATCCACCATTCATTCATCCATTCAACGATGAATGCTAACCGCAAAGGAAATCTTTTATTGTCAGCTTTGTTAAGTGAGGTATATATATATATATATATATATATATATATATATATATATATATATACATACACACACACACACACACAATGGAGCCATTAGAAACAATAAATTCTAATTCAGCCATTAGAAACAATAAATTCATGAACTTCTTAGACAAATGGATGGAGCTGGAGAACATCATCCTAAGTGAGGTAACCCAATCTCAAAAGAACATTCATGATATGCACTCACTGATAAGCGGATATTAGCCTAGAAGACTGGAATACCTAAGACACAATCCACATATCAAATGATGTCCAAAAAGAAAGAAGGAGTGGCCCCTGACTCTGGAAAGGCTAAATGCAGCAGTAGAGAGAAATACCAGAACAGGGAAGAAGGAAGGGGTGAATGGGGGAACAGGGGGAAGGAAGAGGGCTTATGGGACTTGCTGGGAGGGGGGAGCCTGGAAAGGGGGGAATCATGTGAAATGTAAATTAATATGTCGAATTAAAAAATTGCATAGTAAATAGTCTCATAGTTGAGTGGGAGTCACTGAGAAAAGCTTGCCCAGGAGATGATGGATTTTGGTTCATAAGAGTCCACCTCTCTACCCAAGGACTCAGGTTGTTGGGAGGCTAATACTAAAGATCTATTAAAGTGGGATCAGTCACTGAGATTTCCAGCCAGTATCAGGAAAGGCCAACAGAAATAGAAGAAAGTAGATTTACTTTCACATACATTCTAATGAATTTGGAGTACCGCTCTGCATCTCTTAGATGGCACAAAGGAACATTGAGCCAGACAGTGTCTTAGGAAGGAAGGAAAATACTGCCTGTTTCGAAGGAGATAACAAGAAGTATTCTGTTATTAGGTCATCTTTCTAGTCATCAAATATGAGTGGCTTTTCTTCATTCTGTTGTTAAAAAAATATATACCATTCCCTCAATGCAGAACATCTCAGCTTCTAATTACTGGAACTAGCTCAAAACCCAGTATCTCTGCAAGGTACATATCTCCATGATCAGTTAGGTACCGACGCGATTCTGTAAGGTCTGGTACCTTGTCAAATTCTCAGCACATGATTCTTCCTGCCTGTCCCCAGACAAAGCACCTGGTACAAAGTGATCAGAAAGGAGTATATTGAGTGTTCTAGAAGCTGTGATTGTGAAAAAAGGGAGATAGTGAAGACACAGTAGCCAGAACAGTAATGAAATACAGCCAAGGGGAGATGTAAGAGTGGTGATATAAGTTTCTGAGTAGTGTGCCTGGCCATGTTGATGCTCTTTTCTGGAATCATGGCAGCTCTCCAGAAAGGTTCCCTTGCACCTTCCTGGGGAATGGATGTATCTGTGTGCAGATCTGAAGTGAATACATCAACAGTTTTCCTTTTTGGAGATTTTGCAATTTGTATACTTTCCTTCCTACTGGAGCATAATCAGAGGTGCAAGGACTGTTCTGGAAATGGTCAGTGTTAGGGAACCAAATGGAAAAGTGTGATGACACCTGAAAGCAGTATTAATTATGCTTTGCTATTGGAATATAGAAAATGCAACTTCTCAATAAGGTCTACATTTCCAAAACCTCTACCAATCTAAATTCTAGAGCTAGCACAAACGAGATAGAGTCAGTCAGCCTCTTTCAGCAAAATGTTCTTCACCCTTCTTCTGTCTTTTTTTCAAACAATATTTAAAACATTTGTTTTTCTTAACAAACTGTGAGGTAAGCAACACCATAGAGCAAAGTTTCTTCCTGTGAAAAGTCTGAAGCTGTGGTGCAGCCCATGGCACAGTCTGTCGCATGCCTGGCATTGTCCTTATGCATGGAGCCAATGCTTGACCATCACTAAGAAAGTTAAGGAGCACAAATCCAAGAGAAGGAGAGAAGGAGATTCTTCTTAAATCCAAATGACCTTGGTTTTCTCATTATATCTGCATACACATTGGCTTCTTCATTTTGTCTCTAAAGTACATATAGCCACAAGGGTATCTGGCATGCTCATTGCTTAAGAACTCTTTGTCAAAGTAAAGCTCTTCCTATGGAAATAACTCTGAGTAAACAAAGAGCCAGGCCCTACTAATTCCATTATGACAGTTAGCCATCATTTTTATGGCTTTCCATTGTGTGTGTGTCTTATAATTGGAAAGAGACAAATCCCTCTTGGTGTGATTATGTCTTTCATGAGAAACAATAATTGTGGTTTCTTAGTAATAGTCTTTCTCCTTGACCTCCATTGGCTTTATCAATGCAAATCTTGATGATGACCAAATGATGTAATATGGTAATGGCAACAGATAGTGTTCAGCAACACTGTCCAGAGACAGTACATTCCTGGAAGCAGAACCAGGTATTTATTCAAAGAAAAGCTCTGACTAACGTCAGCACCCCCCGCCTTCCAGTGTTGATCATTAAATCAATTTCTCATGTCTGCTGCATTGCCAGTCTCAGAAACTTAACCCAATGACTATCAGGAATTTGTAGACTCTGTATGAGGACCCTGAAATAGTTTGTATCATTCCTTTTGTTTTTAATGTTTATTTTTATTTTAGCATGCATATATATGTAGGAGTAGAGAGATAGATAGCTGATAGATAGATAGATAGATAGATAGATAGATAGATAGATAGATAGATAGATAAATGCAGTATCTACAGAATTCAAAAAAGAATGCCAGATCACAGGACCAATGGCCTCTCCTCTCATTGATGTCCGAAATGGCCATCTTCTGCTACATATGTAGCTGGAACCATAGGTCCCTCCATGTGTACTCTTTGGTTGATGGTTTCATCCCTGGGAGATCTGGGGGTACTGGTTGGTACATATTATTGTTCCTCCTGCAGGGCTGCAAACTTCTTCAGCTCCTCGGGTCCTTTCTCTATCTGCTCCATTGAGGACCCTATGCTCATTCTATTGGTTGGTTGTGAGCCATGGGTATTTTGATCCATTTTCCAATAGGGGAATGCAAGTCAGGAAATTGGGGGGGGGGTTAAGGGGAAGGGGGATGGGATGGGGGTTTTCAGAGGGGTGATGCAAAAAGGGGATACCATTTGAAATGTAAATAAAGCAAATATATAATGAAAAGTCCAAAAAAAAAAAAAAAGATCAACAATATCTGGAAAATAAAAAAAATAAAAAAAAGAAAAAAGAATGCCAGATCACCTGAAGTTCTAATTAGAGGTGGTTGTGAACCAACAGACTTAGCTGCTGGGAGTCTAACTCATGTTCTTTTGTAAGAAGACATCGATTCTGAACTGCTGAGTCATCGCTTCAGCCCAAGGTTGCATCATTTCTATTAAGATATATGTATGAAAGAAGATATAATGGTCAGTTACCAGTCGGTACCATTAACCTTCTATGATAGAGAGATGGGGAGAATATCTATCATTCAGCATTATTTTACAAGCTTCTGTGTAAATACTGAATGCAGTAAGGGTAGGCTAAGTAATTTTATCTTTTTGTAGCTCCTCTTACTAAAATTACAGTTGTTCACTATAAATGACATCCTGGGAAAATAAACACAATCAAATATCTCTATGTTTCTCATTACTTTCTAAGGTATAGACTTTTCTTTCTGTGCCTTTACTTTCAGTAAAATCGTTGATGCTTGATCTGTTGCTATCTAGAGGATTCTCTTGAAGAATAAGATCCACACTCACAAAGCACATCATTTGAGTTCCTTCTGTGTTTTCATTTTACCTAATATTTGACACCTATACCAATCCTTAGATTTTATATTCCATTTTATATTTGGTATGAAATTATTTTCTTGCCATCGTGCTGTCTACCTAAAGGGATTTTGGGCTAAGGAACAGAGCTCTATGATGGAATATTGTTTAGTGGGTTCAAGCTCTGATGTTGCCAATTAAAGGAATTAGTAATAATAAAATATTTAATTAATTAATATTCAAGTAGAGGACAATGGATTATAGCTAATTTAAATCAGGGAATTGTTTAGGCAAAACATAATATTCATAACTAAAGTATAGACTTTTCTTTCTTACTATAGAGCCTATAGGAATAGTGAAATGTAAGAATTATCAAAATGATAACTTCTAATTCTTGTATATTATTCTTAAGATATCCACGTTGCATTATGCCCAAGTCTGTAATTACCCTCCTATAGACAATGAACTCCTGTATGTCATAAATCTGGAGAGGCTGTCGCATGCCAACCAGTGCTACAGAAAATCAGCCTGGGACACTGACAGACAATAAATTGAATAAGGAAGGGGAAAGTGACAGAGTGCAGCCGAATACAGACTTTTATAACTTTCTGCCTTCTTCCTCGCCCCCCCCTCCAAAAGGCATTGGGAAGACATCTGTGGATTTTTAGTAGAAAACACAGATGATTTAAACGATCTATAAAAAGGACTGCTACGTGGAAAAATAGACAGACAAAAGTGAGCGGAGCACAAAAAGCAGTTAGCGGGAGGTCGCATCATTTGAGAGAGAAATGGCAAACTCTTTTGCTACAGCTGCAGCTGTGGAAATGTTGGGGCATGTTCAGGTTGTGAACATATTTGCAAGTAGAAATGAAGGAATTTGCCATTCAGGTTGAACATCACACATGAGATAAGAAAGAGAAGCCCACATATTACCACATGAGTGACACTAACAGACTTCCAGTAATAATGATAGAGGAATGTGAGATGAACAGGGATGAGGTGGGAAGAAAATCATTTTAATTTTTGACTTTTTAATAGTGCATTTTGACAAATAAATAGAAATGGACGCTGGACTGTCAGACATTTGAGAGTAGAGGGGAAGTACAGAAGGTGGAGATGGATTTTAAAAGTCCTAAGAACAGAGTGGGTGTTTAAATACAGCCACCAGTGAGCTTGTTCTTGGAATTAGAACAGAAAAGAGAACATTTCTAATAAATGGATGAGAATAAGTAGTCAGAAAATAAAGAGCTTACTAATACAGAAAATTGAAGAAATGAGTTAGACATACGTCAAAGCAGGGAGAGCATGTAAAGGAGCATAAATGGCCAATGGTGTCACATGACTTTAAAGAAAAATGACAGTGAAGTGGTATTATGTTTGAACACATCAGGATCTGCATAAGAGTTCTTTCAGTGGAGTCATGGCAATAGCAGCCTAATGTCATCAAACAGAAACTAGGAAGTGTGCTGTGAAACCTCACAGGGAGAGGGCTAATCACAGCTAAGTATAGTTGCCAATTGAAATGAGGTCTGTGACAGAAAGTAGCAGTGCCTTGAGGCCAAGCAGGAAAGGACTGTGAGGGAGACGTTTTGATCCTTTAAAAAAAACAGAGCCCAGTGCCATTTTTGTAGTTATTGAATGTAGAAATACTGAAGGAAAGTAAATAGATTAAATAGTTGACAAGTCTATAGACCAGAAAAGAAGATGGCCACACACATCAGGTCACCAATGTGTATAGCAGCTTTTTCTTAAAACTAGACTGTACATCTTTTCTCTCACCAACTTTTGAAGCTTTAGACTTGTGTTTGAAGGGAAATTTAACGTGTCAAATAGGAAGGCAGAAGTGAAGACCAACTTATTCCATAAATAAATAAATAAATAAATAAATAAATAACAATGGATGGAAGATAGATAGATAGATAGATAGATAGATAGATAGATAGATTGATTGATAGTATATGTAAGTATACTATAGCTGTCTTCATACACTCGAGAAGAGGGCCTTACAGATGATTGTGAGCCACCATGTGATTGCTGGGATTTGAAGTCAGGACATTTGGAAGAGCAGTCTGTGCTCTTAACTGCTGAGCCATCTCTCCAGCAGTTTGGCGGTTCCTCAGAAGACTGGGCATCATACTACTGGAGGACCCTTTTATACCACTCCTGGGCATATATGCAGAGCATTCCCCATGCTCCACTATGTTCATAGTAGCCCTATTTATAATAGGGCTGGAAAGAACCCAGATGTCCCTCAATGAAGGAATGGATACAGAAAATGTGGTATATTTACACAATGGAATACTACTTATCTATTAAAAACAATGAATTCATGAAATTTTTAGGCAAAGGAGTGGAACTGGACAATATCATCCTAAGTGAGGTAACCCAATCACAAAAGAACACAAATGGTATGCACTCACTGATTAGTGTATATTAGCCCAGAAGCTTGTAATACCCAAGACAACATTCACATATGAAATGATACCCAAGAAGAAGAAAGAACGAAGTATGGATACACTGGTCCTTCTTAGAAGGTGGAACAGAATACCCATAAAAGGAGATACAGAGACAAAATGTGGAGCAGAGACTGACGGAAAGACCATCCAGAGACTACCCTGCCTAGTGATCCATCCCAAATACAGTTACAAATCCCAGACACTATTATCGATGCCCACAAGTACTTGCTGACTGGAGCCAGATATAGCTGTCACCTAGGAGGCTCTGCTCATGCATGAGAAATACAGATGAGGACAATCTCAGCCAGCCATTGAACTGAGCACAGAGTCCCCAATGGGGGAGCTAGAGAAGGGACCCAAGGAGTTGAAGGGGTTTGCAGCGCCATAGAAGGAACATCAATATGAACCACCCAGTACTACCAGAGCTCCCAGGGACAAAATCATCAACCAGATAGTACACATGGTGGTGTCCATGGCTCCAGATGCATAGGCAGCAGAGGATGGCCTTGTTGGACATCAAAGGGAGGAGAGGCCCTTGGTCCTGGAAAAGCTCCATGCAGCAGTATAGGGGAATACCAGGACAGTGTAGTGGGAGTGGGTCAATTGGGGAACAGGGGGAGGGAAGAGGCTTACGGGACTTTCAGGGGGAGGGGGAACCAGAAAAGGGGAAATCATTTGAAATGTAAGTACAGAATATATCTAATAAAAAAGAAAAGTAATTTGTATATACATATTCAGAATAAAAAGATAGATAGTTATATGATGGAAAGATAGATGATGATGATGCAATCATAGTACTTTTACCAATAACCTCCATTTTAATCATTGAACATTTCTTTTAAAATTGTTTTTGTGGCTGAAGGTTCTTAGACCATATTTTGACTTGAAATTTCATGTGAAGTCCTGGGTTGGTTCTCCTGCTTACAGAATCATTGATTCCTGTCTAAATCTGTTGCAGTGTGCCTGAATACTATGACTATGGTCATGGAGTAAATGAGGATGCCTATGACAGCTACGGTAAGCCCCTTTCCTTACTATGGTTAAGAGACCAGAACACCCATCTGTCTCTGACAACTCAGAAATTATTTCTGTATCCACCGCACTGCCCCATTTTCACAGAAGTTTCTGCTACATTGATTTATGTAATTCCACAGTATGATTTGACTTACAGAACCAGTGTAGAAAATTGGACAGATTAGTTTTGATCAAAATTTCAAAAGAAATTAATCACAATCATAGATCATTTCCACAGCATTGGTGAGCAGTCGGTAGTGGCGCCATGATCTAGCACGCCCATTGTCCAGTCTTTGGTGTAACCTCAATATTGTGTCTTTCCTTTTGTCACAAAGATATCAGTGTAATCTACATTTAAAATATATTTAGACTTGAAAGAGCAGAACTATTTTTATCGTATAATGATTTTGAAATTATTTCTCCATCATATGTAGCTATTAAAAATCCCAAATAACATTTTTCTTGTATGTATTAAGAAACAGTCAATAAAATATTAGTCTGTAATATTGATTTCAAAATGTACCATTATTGAATTGAGTATCACTAAAAATTAATCATAATTCTACCTAGCAAATACTTGCTGACTACTTGTGATCTATCAACATAATATCACATTGTGACGGGTTGTGTCTGATTCTACAAAATGTTTGTTTAACAGGTTTGCCTTGAAATGACATTTAGAAATTAATAGTCTTGGATTTTTGTTGAAATTATAACAAGGCTCCCTCTTCCTCTGATAGAGAATGAAGAAGACAATGAGTTTGAAATGCCATATCATAAAAGTATAATGCTAGGTCGGGATGTAGAAAGAAAGGCACAAATGGTTGTGGAGTAGAGGGAGGAAGACACAGAAGACCAGCCAAGTGGGGGAAAGAAAGCACAGATGGTCAGGTGGGGGAAGGGATAGACGGACAGGTGGGGGAAGGGATAGATGGTCAGGTGGGGGAAGGAAGGCACAGATGGTCAGGTGGTAGAAGGTATAGAAGGTCAGTCGGGGAAAGGGATAGATTGTCAGGTGGGAGAAGGGATAGATAGTCAGGTGGAGGAAGGAAAGCACAGATGACCAGGTGGAGGACAGAAACCACCGACAGTCAGGTAGGCAGGTGAGAGAAAGAAAGCATATATGGTCAATTGAGGGAAGGAAAACATAAAGATTACAAAGAATGGAGTCATGCTTAGAAGCAGTCATTACTTAGTAATGCAATGCCACATCCAGCAAGAGAATATATCACTGTGTCCCATGCTAAGCAAGAGTTGATGCCCTCCATATGAATTCTTACACATTTATTCATTTTATGTGAACATATCAAACAATTTATGACAAAGTAGATGTCAGAATGAAAATAACAAAGGATCCTTGTTGGAGGAGGTGTGTCACTGGGGACAGACTTTGAGGTTTCAAAGGACTCGTGCTGTTAATAGTTGGAACTTGACTCGGTGCTGCTATCACATATGGATGCTTACTGTGACTCATGACTAAGCAAATCCTAAGGAAGTCTATATCTAATGAAAATGCCCCTGATTAGAAATTATGGGATCTGGGAGTACAGGTTACGTTAGAAGACTTGGCTACAGGTCTGCATATGTGGGACACAAAGGAGAAGTTGGGAAGAGAAAAGGTATCTTCCATATCTTCCATATGATAGTCTCCATCAGCATCCTCTAGGAATAGTCTCACACATCACCTGCATTTTAGAGATGAGGAACTAAGGGTGTAGCATTAAGTAATTTCCCTTCATGGAACAATTAACATGAAATGGAATCCCAAAATGCCTGATTGGTCTTCTCTCCCCAAAAATACTAGCAATGATTCTGGAAGCAAGAAGAGAATCTAGCACTATTAATTCTAGCAAGGTCACCACTACCCATTTAGGTTGAGGTACAAGGAAAAACACCCCATGGCATCCACAGTTCCCTTGATTCAACAACAGCAAAAATAACTATACTTTTCTTCATCCAAGCCTGTCTCTACTTGTACTGGAATCATGTAATATGCCTTGTCCAAATTTTTAATGAAAATGATCAATGAATAAAATACAAACTTAGTTTTTCTGCTTTTTATCATGTAGAATGCTACAGTGTAGCTTTCTTTGGTCAATCTAGATCCAGGATCATCTGATACCTCCCATCATTTTGCTCAAGTTTAACCCAAATGAGATCAAAATCATGTACCTAACATGCATCAGAGCCAAGATCAGTGCCCAGCCTGTCTTGGCCTCTATGGTTGTTTGAATGAGAATGGCCCAGTACGCTCATATATTTGTCCCTAATTAATAGGAACTGTTTGGGAAGGATCCTTGTTGGAGGAGGTGTGTCACTGGGGACAGACTTTGAAGTTTCAAAAGACTCGTGCTATTTGTTATTCCTAGTGTGCTCCTGCATTCTCATTCATTCTCTCTCTCTCTCTCTGTGTGTCTGTCTCTCTCTCTGTCTCTATCTATCTATCTATCTATCTATCTATCTATCTATCTATCTATCTCTATCTCTATCTCTATCTCTATCTCATTTACTTACCAAGACATGGTTCTCAGCTGTTCCTGCCTCCATGCCTTTGTCCTTCCATCATGGACTTTAACCCTCTGAATCCATAAACCCAAATTAAACAACTTTTTCTAAGTTGCTTTTGTCATTATTTCTTATCACTGAAAAATAAGTAACTATGATAACCCCTGTGATCCATCCCCTCTGTCTGTCCCCAGAAATGTTGGTGATGACATTGCCAAGGCAATCTGTAGTTGGAAAGGTCTCCAGACAACAACACCATAGATAACAACAGCAGGGGTGTTGAGGAGACCCAGCTAATTTAAAGGTCACAAGAAAGTATATTTCGCACATAGGTACTTGTAGGTATGAGCTTTGTGAGTATTTACAAAGTACTTTGTTTGTTTCTTTTTATTGCTCCCATTGTTTTCAGTTGAGAAATAGATGGGTGCATACATATTATATCAGATTATAATCTTTATGAGTTTAGAACCTAGAACTTAGAAAACAAGTTCCAAATTAGTATAATGCTGTACAAAGTTAGACAACATTACTTATTTAATAATGTTTAAGTGGCTATCACATGTATTCCTGTGTCAGAAGAGTACAAATCTCCTGATAACTTTTTCTAATGAGGAGATATATTATTATTCATGAAATGTCTTGATATTTTCAGTGTAGTCACTACTTTTCATAGTTGATATGTCAGTTCGAGGAAAATGGCTCCCATGTTTCCTTTATGGAATCACATGAACTGGAATCAGTGCTGCATTTGGTGATATGCAGCAGGATGTTTTGTGAAGAGATGAAATATTAGTTTCTAAAAAACAAATTCAATCAGGAGCAAAATGAACAAACAGTTCTCAGAAGCATAAATGGCCAATAAACACTTGAAAAAATAGCCACCATCTTTATCCATCAGAAAGATGAAAATTGAAAATACTTTAAAACCTTATCCCACCCATAAGAATGGAAAATATCAAGAAAAAAAATGACAACAGATGTTGAGTATGTGGGGAAAGAGAAACCCTTCTTCACTGCTGGTAGTAGCATTAACTTATAGAGCCACTACTGAAATAATAAGGAGGTCTCTCAGAAAAATGCAAATAGAATCACCACATCTCATGGCCCATTTTGTATCACTCTGGACTACATACTCAAATATCTCTTAATTACAGAGACACTTGAACATCAGTATTATTTCTACCAGACTCACAGCAGCTAAGAACACAAGGTAGGATGACCAGCACAGAACAACAAAAAATTTAGCAACTATACATTGTAAAGTTTCATTGAGTTGGAAAGGAAAATGAAATCATGATATTTGAAGGCAACTGGAAATCAGTATATAGAGTGAGATAAGCTAAACTCAGAAGGACAGACACCACAAATGCTCTGATGTGTGTGTGTGTGTGTGTGTGTGTGTGTGTGTCCATGAGAAAGGAAGAGGGATCATATGTAGAGCATATGCAAGGTACAAAGACAGTAATAGTATGCATGTACATAAAGAAGAGGGGAGAAATCATTGGTACCAGCATGGGTTGGGAGCAAGGGCATGAGAAAGTGATTAGGTAAGAAACCAATAATAGACATGCTTGATGATGGCATATGAAACCTATTGCCTTGTTTTTGTTTTGGTTTTTTTTTTTTTTGGTTTTTTTTTTTTTCGAGACAGGGTTTCTCTGTATGGTCCTGGCTGTCCTGGAACTCACTCTGTAGACCAGGCTGGCCTCGAACACAGAAATCCGCCTGCCTCTGCCTCCCAAGTGCTGGGATTACAGGCGTGCGCCACCATGCCCAGCTCCTATTGCCTTGTATATCACATTAAAAAGATAATTTAAACAGAGATTTTTTCCTCATCATATTCTGTAAAAGTATTTTCTTCCACTTCTCTCTCAGTAGCACTGTACCATGATAAATATAAACTTTAATGTATTTCACACAAATTGTAATAATTAACTGTTCATATGTTCATTTGAAATTGGTATACTCTCTTTTGCATAATCATAGACTAAAGTAAATTGACCTCAATCATGTATTGTGAGACTGAAGTTCTGAAGAGTCTAATGCACTCATACTCTGTGTAGGGGAAAACAAGACCCAAGAAAATACAAGAAATACAGGGACTCAGCAAAATAATGTCAAAGGCTAATTAAGTTATATATATATATATATATATATATATATATATATATATATATATCATGAGAATTCAGATTTTGGTATAAGATGTTAGTACACTGAATTATCAAGATTATGGATTATGTTAATAATTATTGATAAGTGATTCGTCTTATAACAACAAAGTAGTAAGATGGTAATAATCTTTTCTTATGATGTATGCATCTAGAGTTTTTCTCTTTTATTATTGAAAATAACTTTTTGATACAATGTGTTCTAATAAGACTTTCCCCACTCTTAAAAAAATAAGAAAAAAATCCACAGGAAATATACAGAGACACAAGCAATTACTAAAACAAACCATAAAAACAGAAAGCAAGATTGTAATATTTACAAACACAGGAGAAAAATGACCCAAATGGTCATTCAAGTCAAACTGTATGTGCCTTCTGTACATTATCTTCCATTTGTATACTCTAGTTAATGAACTGTAGACAGTCTTGTAGGTTAATACTCTTTGTTCCAAGCATACATGTTTCATCCCAGATTTCATTTGAATTAGTAAGTCTTCCCTTTTACAGGTTGTTTTGGTTTTATGGTGGATATAGACATTAAACTCTAGTGGTTTTTGTTTTCTCTTACAAAATGGATAGTCAATTTCCTAGAATACTCCTTTACCCAATCAACAATGGGAGAAGTTGACAGTAGGTTGGCCCAGACACCTCTGTCTCCTCATGAGGATGACACTAAGAACCAGAGAATTGTGAGTGGGCATCAGAATGGGCTTCTGAAAGTAAATTCACAGATGGATTCTCCCTCCCAGGGTTCTTGTTCACAGCTGGTTTGAAATCAAACTAAATATCCAATGCTTTACAATTAACACTTCATTCAGAATCATAATACATTATAAGTATGTTTTCAGCTTGTTATTGGACATATGGAATGAATGTATTTTGAAAAATTGGTACACTCTGAAGAATGGCTAAATTGAGCTAAGTAGCATAAACATTACTAGCATGATTTTTATTGTCATTGTATGTGTGTATATATGTAGGCATGCATGCTTGTGGTAACTGAACATTTACTGATTTACTCCATAATTTTCGAGAATGCAACATTTTGCTACATATCCAAGACTAGTTTCAAACTGGAGTCATTTAATTCTCCTGTTAAACTCCCAAGTAGCTGGGACTCCAAGTCTAGGCCTTCATTTATTTATAGCCTATTTTGTGTATCATCAGATGTAAAGATTTTTTTCTCTTTGTGTCTCAGGTCTCACTGATGAAGTAGGAAATATAAACTGTGTGTTTGTAGGAAATAGTAAATATTAAATGCTTTCCTTGCAACACTGTAATACTAGAATTTAAATATAACCAAATATTTAGATGTATTGATTATAAAGATCATGTAACATTTAGTGTATTATCAGATCCATTTTTTATTAAAGTAAGATTTGTTACATTTTACACTGAATTGATTTTCAGAGAATGAATATTTGACTAATACGAATTTAAAATCAGTTTCTGTATATCTAAAATATTTTCTAATTAAATCAGAATTACTAAAATTACTTTGGATATGTCTGAATAGCTCATAATTCAGTGGGGATGTGTTTTAATTACAGGGCTTAGCTATGCAATGCTTCACATAAGAAACACCCTCTTCTTTCTCCCAGAGATTGGCAGCAATGAATGGACAGCAATATTATCTTCTCCGAGGAAAGAGCTGTTTATTAAAATGTACTTAATGTATGAACTGGATAGCTAATTATGCATCCATTTGTTAGTAGCATCATAAATGCAGCTGTGTGGAACCAAGAAAGATAATATCAATACAGTCTTGAAATGAATGAAAGCATAAAGAAACTGGGTGCTCTACTTCAATCCAGAGCACCCGAGCTCCGCACTTCAAGTCGATTGCAGAACACGCACATTCTCATTTTGTGTTGAGGAGCAAGATAATTATATCCCAGTGTGAAAATAAGCCTGCATTGATTAATCTGTGAAAACAGCTAAGGAAAATGAAGCCAACAAGCATTCATGCCAGCCCTGGGATTGAAGAACAAAAACCTGCTATACTTAACAGTCAATAGAGATACACATTTGAGAAATTCATTTTCCAAAAGATGAGGTTTCTAAAATTACCAAGAATATAAAAGTCACTGAAAAAATAATACATGCAAACAATTTGTTTGTCCTTGGATTTAATATTGAAATGTTTATATGTTCCCATGAATAATATCACAGTTATTTCATCTTAATATAAAGTTTTGAAGTCTATTTTTAACTAAAAGATAGCCCACTGAAATTGTGTTCCCAAAGTACTTTAAAGTTCCCATAAAATTAATTTTAGACTAAGCAATTTCTCTTGTGCTATTTGAGAAATTACAATTAAGTAGACATCTCTTACAAGTAGCCCTGATAGTACCTGGATCTCATTTTCCTAAGAGGTGGCAGAGTCTAAACAAGCAGGGGTGGGAGATGGCTCAGTGCTTGGCACACAAGCTTGTCAGCATGAGTTGGGATCTTCAGAACTCAAGTGAAAACTGGACACTGTAGCCATCACACAGCTCCCTGCCATCCCAGCGACCCTACTCCAGGATTGTGGGAAGCAGACTTAAGGAAGGAGACTCTACTTACAGGCCAGCTAGGCTGGCTTATTGAACCATGAAGAGACCCTTTTTCCCTATCTCAAACAAGATGAACGACAAATGCTGTAAGGCTGTTTTCAGATCTCCAAAGGTTGCATACCAGAGGTGAACACGTGTACACACACACACACTCATACACACATATACACACACGTTTGTACACCAGAGTCTCATTATTTCATAGCTTATTTGGTAATTTTACATTATTTATTATATATATTTTTATATATTATATATATATTTATTATTTTTTATATTCTTTGTTTACATTCCAAAGGCTTTCCCCTTTCCAGTTGCCCCCTCACCATATGTCCCATAAGTCCTCTTCCCCCCCATTCCCCAATCACCCCCCCCACACCATTTCTCTGTTCTGGTACTCTCCTACAAAACCGGATTTAGTCTTTTCCACACCAGAATCCTCTCCATCCCTTTTCTTGAAAATCTTTTGCTTAATTGTGTCTTGAGTATTCAGAGCTTGACAACAGGTACTGGCGAGGATGTGGAGAAAGAGGATCACTCCTCCATTGTTGGTGGGATTGCAAGATGGTACAACCGCTCTGGAAATCAGTCTGGCAGTTCCTCAGAAAATTGGACATGACACTTCCAGAGGACCCTGGCATACCACTCCTGGGCATATACCCAGAGGATTCCCCTGCATGCAATAAAGACACATGCTCCACTATGTTCATAGCAGCCTTATTTATAATAGCCAGAAGCTGGAAAGAACCCAGATGTCCCTCAACGGAGGAATGGATACAGAAAATGTGGTATATTTATACAATGGAATACTACTCAGCAATTAAAAATAATGAATTCATCCAATTTGTAGGCGAATGGTTGGATCTGGAAAACATTAATTATATTTAGGATCTCAGTTTTGCTTTGAATTATCCACTCTTAGTTGAACAGCTTTAGGCAAACTAGGAAACTGCTTCTGCCCATCTTAACGATTGTAAACTTTAATTACCTTGGTATGCTGAGAATAAAATAATAGACACAGCTAATTTTTACTCTTGATCAGTGTGTCAAAAACCTTTTGAGACAAAAAAAATAGTGATAAGGATTATTTAAAAGCTCTTTAGATACCACATGTGGCATACACTTGTAATCCCAATGTTCATGAATTCAAGGCTACTTTAGGGTACACAGTGAGATAGTAACCATTCCCTAAATGGTTCCCTTGTAAGCTAAATTTAAGTGTAGGCAGTCATAGTGCTTATATCTCAGAGGCAGCCAACAAACAGCGAAACATGGGAACACGGTCCTTTAGAACAGATCATGGAGTATAAGTCTGGTTTTTGATTGTTTCTTCATTTACTGACTACCTTGTTGAGTGTCTTTCTGAGACCAAACACTGCATTATAATAGAAAATAGGGGAAGGTGAAAGAAGCAGGAAACTAGAAGTTGGGTTTTCTTATCAATGAAAGAATGTAACTGTGCCTACCCTCTTTACTGAAGTAAAGGAAAAGAATTATAACATTACTCTCTGTTACCATTTGATTCCACCCTGTGTTACTTCTCATTGAGTGCTTGTGTACTTTTCAAGTCTGTGGATGAATGCCTCAGCTTTTGGTAGAGTTCAGACTTTGACAAAAAGAAAATTTAGTTTAGGTTCAAGTGAGACCAGTTTCTATATTGTGTTCAGTTATCATTTGCTATTTAATTTTCTGCATTCTGTTACGTTAACCCTTTTCTTAGTTGTCCTTTTGCCTCCTTTTATTTTATTGAGGTGAGACCTGAACTCTACAGTAAGAATATACTTCACTACAATCTTTAGGTCATGTGTGGTACATGGATGAGTTAAGACAGACTCTTCTGTGATTGACATAGAGAATTTGAGCTATATAGTATGTTTCAGTTAAATCTGAACTAAAAGATAAAACTTGCTAAAAAGAAAAACAAAAAACAAAAACATAATACCACACCAGAAACAACAAAGGTGGAAATCTGTATCTCCCCCAACTCAGCCCCTGATCTACACATCACTCATTATTTAGAGGATTTCTACCTGTAGGAAAACTGTGAAGATTGCTTATGATACTATAAGACTGCATTTGATACTCAGAAAGCGGCATTGTAATGAATTACAAAAATGGCAAAAGCACTAATCTTAATGTATCCTCTGAGAATAGTCTGGAGACAACTTCTAGGTACAGATTTGTGAGGAGCATTGTATAAATGCTTTACAGTCCGGGAAAGTCTTACTCAGCCACACAGCCCTGGCGTTGAGTTATATTCCTAATACCCTTAGCAGAATTGGACAGGGGAGATCAGTTTGTGCTCTCTGCTGGCTTAGTGTCTTCAGGGGATGAAAACCTAAGAAGAAGCGTTTAAAGGAGGAAAGGTCCATTTGGGCTCCTGGGTTGAGGAGGATCATGGCAGAAGTAGATGGTAGAGGGAATGGAGACAGACAGAAAATCAGAAAGGGGGAAATGGGAGGATTTATCTCTGTGGGTGTGCCCTCACTAACTTATTTCCTAGCACGCATCCAGCTATGACCACATTTGTGGGTTAGTCTGTTAATGACTTAAAGTTCTGGAACCAAGCAAGTCACAAAAACCCTTTTACTTGCAAGCAAGCTTCCATCAGCATTGCACTGGGAAGGACACTTCATATCCAAACCAAAACCCTCCTATGAGTTATGTTGATCTGCAACAGGATCAGTATGCTCCAACAGGGGCAGTATGAGGAGCCATTCTTTATGTTGGGTTTAAACTACTTTTCTCTTCTGAGATTCTTTTTTTTAATTAATCACTTTATTTATTTACATTTCAAATATTATCCCCCCTCCTGGTTTCCCCTCCACAACTCCCTATCCCCTCCCCCTTTTGCCTCTATAAGGGTGCTCCTCTACCCACTTACCCACTCCTACCTCACCACACTAGCATCCCCCTTCTATGGGGCATCAAGCCTCCACAGGACCAAGGGCCTCCCCTCCCACTGATGTCAGACAAGGCCATCCTCTGCTACATATGTATCTGGAGCCATGGTTCACTCCATGTATACTCTTTGGTTGGTGGTTTAGTCTCTGGCAGCTCTAGGTGGTCCAGTAGTTGATATTATTGTTTTTCCTATGGAGTTACAAATCACCTTCAACTCCTTCAGTTCTCCCCCTAGCTCTTCCATTGGGGTCCAATGGTTGACTGCCAGCATTTCCATTGGTCAGGCTCTGGCAGAGACACTCAGAACAGCCATACCAGGCTCTGTCAGCAAGGGCTTCTTGGCATCAGCAATAGTGTCTGGGTTTGGTATCTGCAGATGGGATAGACTCCCAGGTGGGTCTCAGGATGACCTTTCCATCAGTCTCTGTTCCATTATTTGTCCCTGTCTTTCTTCTGATATTCTTTTGTGAAATTCAGAAATGCAAAGCTCTATGGAGAATGACCAATGCACATTAGCTTAGCCCTCATGATAAAACGCCTCCATGACATCTGTTTTTGAACTGGTTCGAAATGAATGCGATAGTTTAAATCTACCTCCTAAAACCCAAATATTAAAACGTTACTCTTCCCTTTAACTGTTATAACACCAAGTTTTTAAAAAGTGGTTGCTAGTCCCTGTGTTTCATGCTCACCAAGAACCTAAGTGTTTAAAATATCTAGGACATTCTCTTTTGCAACTTTAAAAATCGTCTAGATTTTTTCCCCACCATTAGTGCTCCCTAAAGTATCTAGTTTCACTGCAGAAATGCAAGCACATTACAATCTGCATGAGGCTTAATGGGCCTGAATCTGCTGAGCAGAGCCTTTGAGGTGGAGAGAGTGCAGGTCATTTGAGTAACAGTCAGAGCACAGGAAGAGAAACCTGGATGACTTATACTCCAAAGGATGTAAAATTCTCCTCAAGGACACCGACTCTCCTGTGACAGGCATGAACCCCAGGCATTCTGGGAAGCTCAACTTAGAAGGTAATACATTACTCACTCTCAGCAATAAAAAGAACTTTGAAAAGAAATGCACATATATCTGTGCACAAATCAAGTTGTTAGCAATGTCTATGCTTGTTCTATTCCTCATAAGTGATTTAAAAACTCTTCCCTTGTTTAATAACACTGTTGACTTACTTTACATTTATGTTGTTTTCCTACATGTTTGCCACTGTACAAAGTTCCTTCCCTGATAGAACTTGAAAGCCACTTTAGAGAGAAGATCAAATAATACAAGATAATTAATGTAGAAAAGTCCTTATAGAAAGAATAATCTGAGATAGGTTAAATACGACCCGAGTTCAAAATGGATTTTTAGATTTGCTCAGGAAACCTTTTCTTCTTCTAGGTGGTCATTAGAGTCCAGTCTAACTTCAGCTAAATGAGGAACGTTAGTGGCTCCCCCATCACTACTTCTCTGAATATTTTCCCAGAAGACAAGCTCAGAAGGTGCTAGGATCCATGACATTTTACATGTGTTTTTCTGTGAGTTTTCCTTGACTGTCTGTCGCCATAGCATAGGAGAGCAGCTGGTGCATAGGAGATTTGATGCCCTTTGTTATTAACAAATAAATGTGAATTTACTTCATACTTTATAGATTTATGGTATTCTAGTCATTTCAGCGTGGCAGAAATGTACACATAACCTCTCTGAAAAGTAATTTTGTTATTCATTTATTTTATAACCATAACCCAACCAGTGTTTCTCCAACCAGTGCTTCTCATATAGCAATCCCCTGGTACTGAACACACCATGTTTCCTCTGTTATTTTCAAAGAGACAGGGCTGGTTTAAAGTTTTGCTGTAAGGATTGATTTTTAAGAGACATCTTGCAAAACATTACGGGACTGAAAACAATCGGCTATGAATCCAAATCATGGAGTAAATCTGAAGATATTTTTAAGACTGTAGTGTCTAGTAAATAAAGCCCCGATGAAGCAGCTAAATTCCAAATGGGCTTCTAAATTGTATTCCTCTGTCATTCACAAAACCTCCCCCTAGAGGGACCTTATGCTTCTTCCTCTCACTGTTGGCTTCTGTTCTGAGTCCCCAGAAAGTTCCACACTTGCCTGAGCTTAGGATGACTTCGGAGTATCCCTTCTGTCTTTGGTAGTTCCATTAAAAATATAGGATTGCAAGAACTATAGATGAGGGGTGAGAGACTCACCATGGCAAGTTTAAAGACACAAGCGGTGGTGGAAACAGGAAGCACTGAGTCAGTGAGAACTCTTGCAAGGTCGGTGTACTGCACATATCTACACTGTAGCTGATTGCCCAGTGTGGCAAATGTGACAGTTACATAAAGCATGGCCATCATGATAAAGATCGTGACTGGACACAAAAAGAAGTAACAATTCTCCAAACCTGGATTCACAGCTGTTATTGAGATCATGTACAAAGCAGAAGCAAGGCCTGATTAGGAGACATAAACCCCCGATTTCCTCTATTAGTGATAGGGAATCTCGGAAAGCAGCAAACTTGCATTTGCTGAGTGGGAATTCATTTTTGATGCTTGTTTAACTTCAGAGTTTCAGTTATCATAAGCCCCATAGTATTAGTCATTTTCCTAGCTTGAAGCCAGGAGGAAAAGCATGGTATTCATTCCAACACAGATACAAATGAATGCTTTTTGTGAAACATGATGAAATATTTAAAGATAATGCATTGCATGCAAAGTCATCAAATACTTAAAACTACCACCCATGGTGTGCGTCCTCCAACAAAGCTGCCTCTCCTATGCCTTCTCAAACAGAACCACTGCCTGTCAATCAAGGATTCAAATGTCTGAGAGTAGGATACAGAGTATTTCAATTATGAATATCGTTTGCCATAATGAAGTTGTCTCAGAAACATTTGTCTACTTAAATGTGGTCTTTTCCTAATATTGACATGTGTTTGATTGTTTTTAATAAGTTGAAGGTTATCTTGTACTGAAATTTAAATTTCAATATCCTGTTTTAGAAACCTTTTAAAACCTTTTACAAGAAGCACCACAGAGCAGAGGGCTACATCAATTGCCCTCAGTGGAGATTCCCCAGTAGATATTTTCATTGATTCTATATGTGTCTATCATTTTATTAATGTGTCCTTCTTACTGGGACTTGCCTTTTCATCCCCGCTGTCTGCCCATGAGTGTATATGCTCTGAGTAACTGGCCTAGATAAGCTCGTTTCTGGAGTCACATGGATTGCCACCACGAATCGACCTGTAAGCTACGGGGAGGAAGAACCAGTCCCTTTTCTGGGAACACAGACTTTACATACAGTCTCTGTTTCCCATGCCTCTCAAATACTTGGCTGGCTTTTGATTTCCGGGTTCTTCTTTGGAGGGATTGGCTAAGTTTTATAACATTAAGGGGTTTCCCTAGCCTTTTAAGGGCCGTCTTATTTTCCGAATAGCTTTCGGGAAAGGGTTTTGGGAAATCTTTCTGTACATACTTCGGGACATCAGCTTCCTCTGCTCCGTGCTCTCTGCCCTTATTTTGTCATCTGAGGTTTATTGTAGATTTTAACTCTGGACCAAATGAGAGGCCCTGAAAAGGTACGACACAGAGGTCCTGCATCACAGAGCATTTCAGTTAATTAGTGTATGGGACAGAGAGTAGACATTTTGTTTTGTTTTACTCTGAGTCTTCTTTGATTCTCACGATTACCAAGCGCTGAAGACCACTGGTTTACTATGTGCACTTTAGAAGTTTGCACTGAAAGATTAAATGACAAGTTATGTATAAACACTTCTTGCAATGTAGTAGGGTGGAAATGGAGCGCATAGCAAGCGGTGCGTTTATCTTAATAGTTTGACTGTTTAATTCAAATGACAATCACATGCACTAACTACACGTGCATAGTCTCACCCGGCTTTAGCTTTCATCGTTGAGCTCATTCTATTACCTTTTTGTTAGCGAACCACTATTTCTTGAATGACTTTCTTTACCCGAAATCGTGAAGTCATGTGTCTGTTACTATCTTTCTCTTACCCGTAGCACCAGAAGAATGGGCCACAACTCGCTCCAGCCTGAAGGCACCACCACCAAGGTCAGCCAGAGGGGGATACAGGGAACACCCCTATGGTAGATATTGAAGGTCCTCTTCACCTCCTCAAAGACAGTTCATAGCCTGTGGTCTCCACATAAACAGCAACAAGACAAGTAATAGTCCTTTTTTTGTTTGTTTGTTTTTTCTATTCTAGGGGTAACTGCTTATAATTGCTCCCACTGTTTCTTGTATTCCCTTATACTGTTAATGTGACATGGACATTAGTTTTATTTTACAAAACAGACTGAAAAAAAGACATTGGCAAGCATACTTTATAAACTATTCTATAGGTTGATATCTCTTGATTGGTTTTGTTTTTTTTTAAATCGTTGTGTGTAAACTCCTCTCTCTTTTCTTTTTAGTTTCCTTTTCCATTTTCTTTTGTAAGAAAGAGCATGAATCTGTTAGATTTTTGAGTCTCAACCAACTAGCAGAACCTTTGTTGAGGGTTGTTAAAAAACTGTAATATGATTTTGAACTAGCTGATAATAAAGTTGTAGATAAGATGTTTTAACCTGTCTTTTAATATATGTTAGTCAGATGGAGATGTTCAATATTAAGTTGTAAATTTAATTTTTAAATGCTGTTTTAATGGGGTTGAAAATAAGCAGCTACTGTATGTATGTAGCTAACTGAATTTGTTCAGTGTTTTAACCTGTATTTGTTAAAAAAAGAAAAAAGAAAAAAACACACATGGAGTACCATGTGTAAGCTTCTTTAAATAGGAACCACAATTTGTCAAATATGTTTGCCATAATTTGTCAATAAAGCTGAAGGCTTTTTGTAAAAACTAAATTTGGAATTACTTGTTTTCTAACTTTAAATGCCTGCTTTATTTCTTTTTCAAGAGATGCCTAAAATGTTTTCTATTTAAAAATTACAAAAATGAACCCAAGCCTGTTTTAAGATATCTGTGTAATACTTAAAAAAAACATGTATCAATAACTTATGGTTGTTAAATAATTTAAAAGTTAACAAACTAAACTGTGACATGAATCATGGTCAGTAAACACTAATGTATAACATGTTAATGGGAGAAATGGATTTAGACTAATAAATGGATTTTAAACTATCCTCTAAGCTTTATCTTGCTAAACAGAAATTCTGATTGACTTGTTTGCACTAGCATGTCTCTCGTGAGAAAGAGTAATGGAGTATTAAGAGGTAAGATTACCACTTACCACTGTCTAAATGCCTAGTTCTTCAACCTTTGAGTTTCCCCGCACATTTAAATATCCCATCCAACATGTAAGCGTTGCATAGACTCACGTTATTGTTTTCACTCGAAGGAGTGCGTGGACTTCATTCGCGTAGCTTATAACAGTTTGTTTGACCAAGAAATCATCAGTGTCAACGGCTAGATGTTGCGACTCGACCTCAAAACACTTTATTTGTAATTTTCAGTGCTAAATATCACCGCCCTTGAAGGCAGTTTAGAGGGCTGATATTTCTTTTGAGACTATCAGACTTGATGGCTGATGATTATTAAGGAAATATGTCGCAGGACTCACAGGATGACTAAACGTTAATCAGGTAACACTAATAGTAACTCTGTAAGTTTGCCTATGCAGCAGTAATGTTAAATCTTCTCAGTTATTAAGTTCCTGATAGTTAAAAAAGTAAACCTACAAAAAATATATATATATAACAAATAGGTCTACAGGCTTTTAAAACAACTAATTAAAATTAACTAGAGGCAGCAAAAATGATTTTACAATCTATAACCCTCAAGGTAATAAACAGAACTAAAATTAGCAATAACAGTAATGCAACTCTTGCTAACATCAAACATTAAGCTAAATTTTGATGGAGAGAAAGAGAGCAAAAAAACTTGATAGTAGGGATAGATACCAAAACCGTTACTCTTTTGAGCATAGTTTTTTTTGTTTATGGTGGCTTTTTGTCAACGTGATTGGTTTACTTTTTTTGCTGCTTCTCACTAAGCGGAGGCATTTTGCTGTTTAGTTTCTGCAGCTGGAGTTGCATGCTAATAGTTTTACGAAGTGTGTGTTTGTCCTCGATTAAAATTGTGAACATTCACCTCTTAAACAGTGCTGCTCAGTTATGTTTCCATTTTCTATTCTTTCTTACTGTTCCAGGTCCGCACAATGAGCACATAAATGGTAGCAGGGATGATGGACTAAAAGGGATACAGGTAGGCTGAGTTCTGTCACCTCTGACATAATCTTTATACCAAAGTATGGAACAACGGGAAGCGGTAGTAGCAGAGTAAAACTCTAAATGCCAGTTTTGGGGATACTGAAAAAAATCTACAGGGAAACCAGCTTAAAAGCAGCAAGGAGCCATTTGCAACTACTTAGTGCGTCTTAGTGTATGACAGTTTCTCCAAATTAAAATTGTTCAAATCGCTACAGAACACCCTCCGGGGTTCAGGCACAGATCCTTTGGAGCCTCAAATGTTCAGTTACAGAAGGGGGGAAAAGCAGAATTTAATTACAATTAACACTGTGAATGTTTTTATAAAGCAAATGGTGGCAGCTGAGGCTCAGGTACCCTGCTTCTTTCAACACGATGGACAGCAAGATGGGACCAGGATAGACAGCAGGATGTGACAATGCGATGAAAGAAACCTGGCCATTAAGTGTAACTGTCTGATATGACAGTTCTAATTTAGGTTCATTATAATAACCTGAGTGTCCATGGGGACATATGAGCTAGTCTGGCTCCCATGTTTTCTATACAGGGCTCACACAAGTTTGGAAACTTATATAAGTTTATAGAAGTTATATAAATTATATGCAAGCTTATAGAAGGTATAAACTCAGAACCTCTCCCATGGCATTAGGACTCGCCCGCTGTCCCACAGAAGAAGTTATGGAATGTTCCCTTGGCTTATTAGCGGGAGGAAGGGCAAGGCTGCTTTGGGGAGCCTTACACACCTACCACCCTTCTGCAGAAAGGCAGGACCCGTGCTGACCAGAATGAGGAAATGTCTGTGGACACCACCACATGGAAGAGAGAGAAAAGTTAGGTCTGACACCACACAGCTTAAACTCGAACCACAGAAGAAAAAGAAGGGAAATAATCCCTTGAGTTATACAGGAACTCATGACATAAAATCCTTAAAATCCATAGTCTGGATTGACTAAGATTATGTTTTCTTACCTGGAAGAAATGACAGAGTAGTATGAAATCAAACTTAAAAATATGAAAACATCATATGTGTGTATACATGTGTATATACATATGTAATTTTATACATATATTTATATATATATATATAAGCATGTAAGATATATATATACATATATATATATATATATGATATATATCAGATATGCTTACTGGATAATTTACCTACTCTTCAAGTAATTGGAAATAAATTCAGTGTGATTCTCTGGAGATGGAGTGTGGAAATTCTCCCAGTTTAGAATAACAACCCTTCACCTAGTGTTTTTAACAGGATGCTTCTCCCATGAGCAGTAGCAAGCCAGGCTGGGTCCCACTGCCAGCCTCCTATCTACTGTCAAGATCTCAAGTTAATTCTGGCTCCTAAATATGCCGAACATTCTTACGTCTGACGCCACCTCACACAAGTTATGAAATTCTCATGGCAGCACACTCTGAATCAGTCCTTGTGCATTCTATCTGAAGATATGCGTGAACTTCTGATGGATTTCTTCAGACAAGGAGCTTTCCATTGGCACACTGATAATCCCATGACAAGTGAGAACTCACTAAAACACCAAATCTGAACTCTTAACAAAGTATTTTAAATAAAAACAGCATTAGTAATTAAGAGTTTTGGGCCCACTAATATTTGCCAAACAAAGTCTTACAATATACAAGCTTGGCTTAAATAGCATCGATTTGCTGGCATTTGAGAACCTTGCCAGTAATTTCAAGTCTTTCTTTTACTATTTAGGTAGTATTCACCTTTGGTTTGTTAGTGGAACTAAAGCCATTCAGCTTGATAACGCATGAATTGCTAACCACTCTTAAATTAAGTTTACATTAAGTCACATATAAATGTTTTTTAATTCATTGAAAATAATCAATGTTGCCAAAATACATTTTTTTCTTTTTTTTAAATTTTTATTTTCTATATTCTATGTTTACATTCCAAAGGCTTTCCCCTTTCCCAGTTCCCCCCCCACCATACGTCCCATAATTCCTCTCCCCCCCAACTATTCCCCAATCATTCCCCCCCCATGATTTCTCTGTTCTGGGTCTACAAAACTGGATCCAATCTTTACAGGCCCAGGGTCCTCTCCTTTCTTCTTCTTAGGAATCATTTGACTTGCTAATTGTGCCTTAAGTATTTAGGGCTTCTGGGCTCATTAATGTCCACTTATCAGTGATTGCATTTCATGTGTATTCTTTTGTGATTGGGTTAACTCACTTAGGATGCCAAAATACATTGTTTTTTAATTTTTATTTTCTATATTCTATGTTTACATTCCAAAGGCTTTCCCCTTTCCCAGTTCCCCCTCCCTATGTCCCATAGTTCCTCCCCCCCCAACTATTCCCCAATTATTAAAATGCTGTCTTTATTTCTTTGGTTGTTCATTTAAAATTGCCTAGACTGGTGATTTCAAAACCACACATGCCCTTGGAAAGACACCCTTTACAGCATTCTCTCTCAGTTCATGCAACATGAGCATATTCAGGCTTTGGTTCTGTTTGGTTATAATGGGGACACGCCGGCTCTCTGCTGGCAGGTCCAGGCAAGTGGAGAGAACCTGGTCCAGCCGGTTTCTTCGGGACTGAGCAGGATGGCCAGTGTCTTGGCCTGGATCTCTTGCCTTCAGAGAATAGGGTAGGATAAGAGTCTGTGAAAGCAGGAGCTCCTTTTATTGTATCAGTCTCTTGTTTATAGAGGGTTGAGGGAGGAGGTGGGATTCTTGGTGGGGTGAGATGGCATTGGAGGTGGGAAAGGGTGATGGAGGGTATGGGGTGAATGACAGGGCCAATAAAGTTTTTCCACATCAGTGGTAGCTAGGCAAATGCAGGCTTAAGCAGGTTGTGCTGAGGCTCCCTGAGGCTCCCCCACTAAGCCTCAGTGTCTGGCCGAACAAGGCCCAACAGGAATACGGTTACTCATGAGAAATTTGAGTGGGCAAAATATTACTAATGCCAATGCGATGACACCTGTCACTAAAAGTGTTGTTTGCCGCTCCTGCTGGCTCTTTGGGAAGGCTTACTTCTTATTATAGAAAATACTGAAGTAAATGTGTGGAAACATGCAATTGTGTGACAATTTAAAAATTAATTACCCAGAGATTTATAACTGGTATAAAGGTAGACCATTAAGTATAGTAACAGTAAGCAAGATGCAAACTTTTTTACTTGGATACACGTACCAAACATAGAACCAGAAATTTTTTCTTTCCGGGACAGGGTTTCTCTGTGTAGCCCTGGCCGTCCTGGAACTCACCCTGTAGACCAGGCTGTCCTCGAACTCAGAAATCCGCCTGCCTCTGCCTCCCAAGTGCTGGGATTAAAGGCGTGCGCCACCACCGCCCGGCTCAGAACCAGAAATTTTACATAAACACTAATATTAAACTCCTATAATTTTTACAAAAAATATGGAGCAAAGAGAGTAGCCCAATTCTATAGAGAAGACATTAACTTCATGCTGCTAATTAGAAACAATTAGGGAATATGGGAAAAAAGCTTTCTGTCCCACAAGTTTTTATTTTTACTCTTCTTTTTTTGTTTGGGAATTTATATTATTAACAATTACATGGAAAGGGGCAGGAGAGACGGCTCAGCAGTTAAGAATATTTGCTGCTCTTACAGAGGATCTGAGTTTGTATTCAGGTGCCCAACAGGGGATCAGGGTTTGCACAAGCTCTGCTAACTTCAGCATGCACACACACACACACACACACACACACACACACACACTAATTCCATACAGTAAAATAATTGTATAGTTATAACTTAGAACAAACTCGGAAACCTCTAATATACCCAAATTTCTATTCTGTAGTAATAAAATGAATACACTTTCAACACACTGGAGTGTTTTTTTTACTTTGAAATGCATTTTTACTTTGATATTTTCCCAAACTTATCATTCTTCTAAAATTTCTGACTCCATCCCTGAAAGATGCAGATGAAAGCATCACACATTAGTCACCGAGCACGGCTGCAGCCTTCTGTACAGCATGTGCTTCCATTTATAGTCTGCGTTCCCTTTGACATTACGAGAAAACTCTCACATGATACATTGAGCACAAAAGTTATTGCAGGGTTTTTGTTCCGGAAGTCACAGATCAGAATGCCGTTAAAGAATTGGGATCAATTTCAACCCAGAAATACTTTTGTGAGCCAAACAATCATGTGTCATGAGCACAGATGAAGGGAGGAACCAGCCCATCTTGAATACTTTCTTGGTATTCCTGCAGCCAGGGTAATATGGTCTATTTCTCTGGTTATTCTGGTGTCCCAGGGAATAGCTCAGTTAACAAACAGTGGTGTCATTGGCCGACAGGCACGCATCTTCTTGGTCTAGCTTAGAGATTAATCTCCTGGCTCCTTATGCAGAATATATCAATAGGCTCTTGAAAGATTGTTTACTGTGAGAGAGAAAAGGTCACTATACTTAGTATGCATTTTACATCTGGGTCTTTTGTACTTGGTAAGGAGAGGAAAGGAGAAAAAAATGAGATGCCTGATTTATACACACTCTACAACTTATGAGGATTGGGTTTACATTTGCGCACACACAGAGAGGGAAAGGAGGGGAGAGGAGAGGAGAGGGGAGGGGAGGAGAGAAGAGGGGAAAGTATAGAGGAGAGTAAGAGAGCAGAGAGAGCAAACAACCTCTTAAACTTAGCCAACTACCTATCAGTAATATCCTATGTTTCTGATTCACTGTGTCTCCCACTTCACAGTAGTATATGGTATATGATGAGATGCTGATTTACTTGTAGGAGAGACTCAGAATCTTTCTTGAGAGAGATTCCTCACTAGATGCAAGCTTCCTGCCATCTTCATCTCTCTTACGAATGAGGAGATATATATGCACCCTTCCCTCCCTCCCTCATTCTGTGTCCCTCCCATAGGAACACTGCATCCCTATACTGTAACCTCATAGCCTGCCTCTGCGACAGTATGATGTTCACATTCACTGTGGCTGTGAGGTCACCCCCCTCACAATCTCTCCCACCATTTCCTTAGTAACACGGGACATAGTAAGAGAAGAGAGAAGCTCAAGTTCTCTTCTTTGAAATAAGATTTGTTAGATTATTTGCCAACTTTCATTATAGATTTCTATTTAAATTTACTCTAACCACAACATAAAAACGTAGTTTTTACATATTATTGAGGTATCCTATAATGAATCAATACGCGTTATGTTGTTCAATGTTTAAATCAGGTCAAACACATGGATCTGCTCAAATAAATACCTTGTCTTGGGGTTAAAAACATGAAAAGCCATTTTGCCCACATTTAGAAATAAACAAGAACTTTGCCTTTGACTGTACCCACTCTCCTGAACAGTAAGACCCAAGCTTCTTGCTCCTAAGTATAACTTTTAGTGTGTGTTAGTTATTTTCCCCTACCCTTTCCTAGTTCAATTAAACTCTCAGCTTCAATGAGGTCAGTATTTTTACATTCCACACATGTTTTTCTGTGCCTGTCTTATTTCACTTAATGCAGTAATCTCTAATTCTATCCATGTTGTTTCAAACGGCAGGACTTCTTTCCTTTGTGTGGCTGAATAGTATCCTGCTATTCATGTGACTACATGTACTCTACCTGTTCATCAGTTGATGGCCATTTTGGTATTCCCATGTCTTGGCTACAGTGAACATAGGAGTGCAGGTATTTACTTATTATACCCATTTTGTTTCCTTCAGCCCTGCCTACCAGCAGGATTCCTGAACTGCATTATCATTCTTGGATTATTTCTTGAAGTTTGGTCATAGCCCATTGGGAATTTCATTTGGATTCTCCTAATGAAATAGTGACAGTGAAATTTGTCACACATCTGACAGATATATGAACAATGTTTAATTTAAGATTTTGTTTATTTTCTAAGTTATGTGTATGTGTGTATGGATATGTGCATGCAGATACAGGTTTGGAAACCTCAGGCATCATATCTCCCTGGACCTGGAGTCAGAGGTGGTTGTGAGCCACCAGGCCTGGCTGCTAGAAATACATCCTGAGTCCTCTTAAAGAGCACTTGAGTGCTTTCAACCGCTGAACCATCTCTCAGGACTCCAAGTGCAGAAAATTGTAAAAACAAATATATCTACCTTCTAAGAAACTTCTCTTGGATTCTTTAATCATTGAAAACCTCAGTATAAATTGACCGAATAATAAGCTATTAACTATTTGTCTAATTTTTTTTGTTCCTAGTGACTACTAAAAATCACTGTCTTTGAATAGATTTGACAGTGAATGGGTAATTTTTAGAAGGGCTCTGTTTTGTTTTATGTTGCTTTTAATCATTCAATCTCATGATTACTAAAAAAAAAAATAACATGAAACAAAGCTGGGGGGCAGAATGGCTAACATAAAACCTAAGTGTACACTACTAGGTCTCAGAAATTTACTTTGTATTTTTATCATCTTTACCTGTATTGCTTTTTCCATTCCTCAGATGTTATTTCTTTTAAATAAGTTTCTAGTAGATAAATTTAGTCCACATCCCAGAGGGGTGGATTTCCTGTTTCTATTTGTTTGCAGCAGTTTACATTATGAAGAAAAGTTTGTGCTCAAATTCCTGTTTAACACAGGCCGGTTGCCTCACATACGCTTGGAGTACAGGCTTGCACCACCACGACTGGTTTAAATGCACAGGACCTGAATTTTTAGAGCACAAGCTGACTTTCAGTTTGGAGGGACAAAGTAATCTAAAACCCGGGGTGCTGAGGTTAGTGTGTATGTAAGGATGAAAGCTGTACCAACCGTCTGGGGAACAAGAAATGAACTGGAGGGTGAGCAAAATTATTTGAACGTTCTAGCTGCATTTTTGTCATAGGTAAAGTTGTCATAACAGTTCATATCGTTATGAGATAAAGTAAAATGAGACAGTTAAATTATTTCCTCCCAAATTTAGTTACTAGGCTCCCAAATTGGCTCTTACTCCTTGCAACAAATTCTAAATGTAGAACATCTTCATACTGTGTTTCAAGCAGGCAAATAAAAATTCATTCTATAAGAAAGGATTAGAGTATGAATATATTTAATATACTACTAGTAATATAATTTTAATAATATTAATATTCATCTAGTATATGCCTTAGAACATGGTTGTTTGGAATTGGTTCTAATGTTTTATCTTAATTTGGCCCCCAAAAGCCGCATTCCCAACCTGAGGGTCCCTGCCCCCAGCTGCCTTAGGTTGGTAATGAAGAATTGCTTTACAGCCAATGGTTGGGCAGTGAGATGGAGGTGGGGCTCTTAGATTGCATGGGCAAGGGTCCAAGAGAGAGGGGGAAAAGGAGAGGAGAATCTCCATGACTTGGAGGGAGAGAGATCAGATTTAAGAACTGCAGAAGGGAAAGCATCCAACAATGTAGGTAGAAATGGAAAGAGACCCTATGGGAAGGAGCTGCCCAGAAAGTAACAGGGCAGCAAAGATAAAATATAGATTTAGAAGGTGCTAAGGCAGGAATACCAGAGGGAAATGAGTGCTAGCCGCAGGGAGGTTTAGAAGTGTCCAGCCATTGAGCTAGCCAAGGCGTATCCAAATTAGCTGACATGTGTGTGTGTCTGTGTGTGTGTGTGTGTGTGTGTGTGTATGTGTGTGTATGTGTGTGTGTGTGTATGTGTGTGTGTGGTGTGTGTGTATGTGTGTATGTGTGTGGGGTGTATGTGGGGCGTGTGTGTGTGTGTGTATGTGTGTGGGGGTGTGTGTGTATGTGTGTGGGGTGTGTGTGTGTGTATGTGTGTGGGGTGTGTGTGTGTGTATGTGGTGTGTGTGTGTGTGTGTGTGTGTATGTGTGTGTGTGTGTTACATTTGAGAATCCTGAGAGCTCTTGGGCAGGTGCAGTGTGTGCACCACCCACTGGGAGCCGAAGCAAATTAACTATTCACTGCTACACACACTTATGAAATATTCATTATCATATTTAGTCTTTAGCTTCATATATCAAATAAATAATGGGAAACATAAGATATTTATATTCTAAAATTTTTTATAAAATGATATATACGCAGATAGATCAATAGGTTATACATCTAAAATGAATGTAATTCCAGCAGTAATTTGATATAATTGTTACATTAATAATGTAAAGAAAATGGCAGCTAAACTAATGGATCACATAGCACATTATTGTTTCTGTGCCTATAAACAGCTTCACTTATTTTCTTAACACTTTCATGTGTGACACAGGTAGTACTGGTCAAAGTATTTACTTTTTCACAAAAGTCCATCAATTTCAGGTATTATTACAACTGACTCCCAGACTCCCATTCCCGGAAAGAACCTACATATAGCTAAGTACACACCCTTCTAGATTAGGCATGTAATAAACAATCAAGTAACATGAGCTTTAATAAAAACGAACGTGAACTAGGAAATTGTGTGTCTCAAACAATAATCCTGATCAGTTCTTACCAAAGACATTTCTTTGTACTGATGTATCTACATACGTTCTTGCAAACTAAGATCCATTTCTCAGCTGTTCTTCCTATTTCTATCAGATACCACACACCACTGAAATGTGCATTATCCTTTACTATAGTTAAGATACCCCAGTGAAAGTCAACAAAGAAAGAACAAACTATATTTGGAGAGAAAAATAATAAGGATCGATTACAAGTACAAGAGCATGGGAAAGAAGAGGGAAGTTTCTCCTACATCTCCAGAGCAGGCGATGTCTCAAGCCTCCATCACATTCATCTTGACATTAAAGACTATATCTGCATTTCCCATGTTAGTTAGTTAGGAATTTAAGGCTAAATTCCTGGCCATTAAGAGCTTATATGTAACTAGAGGTACCAGCACAGGATAAATTATTTACCACCATTTTCTTAAATCACTGAACTTTCTTTTGTGATATTTTTAGAACTTTAAAACTTTTCTAGGTGTACAATGTTTAATAAACAATATAAAATGGTGCCAGCTTCTCACAGTTTTTGGTAATTAAACTGAGATTTTTATAGTATTACAAGTACTGTGCATTACAATTTTGGGCCGGTCCAGAGAGTTTAATTCCCCAAGCTTCTGTGGCACCGAGCAGGCATGCCTGGTGCACAGACACACATAAGCAAAACACTCGTACACACATGCAAACTTATTTTAAGAAATAAGTACAGAATATGTAAGGACTGATTCTATATCTATCTTACCATATTTTTTTTGTAATACCACTGGTATTTTTGAGTGATATCATCTATCTGTTTATGTCTTCCAAGCCATATAACTTGATAGAGTGTACAGATACTAGAAGCTTCAATTCTAAGAAAGATTTTAATAAGAATTAAATGTTTATTTAATGCATTCATATTATTGAAAAGGTTTTTTCTCTTATTAATTTATTCTTTTCTGATGCATTATATCGCAAAATCCTTACCACAGTTTCCCCTCCTTTCCCCTTCTCCCAGACCATCCCCCACCTTCCCCTCTTCTCCAGATCCACTCCTCCTCCATATCTCTTCAGAAAAAGGCAGGCCTCCCAGGGACATCAACCAACCATGACTTATCAAGTTGCAATAAAACTAGGCGCCTTCATTTATAATAAGGCTCAATGAGGCAACCCAGTGGGGGAAAACGATTCCCAAAGGAGTACCATCAAAAGAGTCAGAGATAGCCCCTGATCCCACTATGAGTCCCACAAGAAGATTAAGCTATACAACTCTAACATATATCCAGAGGACTGAGATTTTACTATAGATTGCAGACTCTCAATTGTCCATCCCATGTCTGTGAGCTCCCATGAGCCCACGTTAATTAATTCTGTTGTTTTATTTCTTTTTTGTGATATCCTTGATGCCCCTGGCTTCTGGAATCCTAGATTATTATTGTAGAAAGTTAATTTCTATAAAAAATCCCATGATGAGTTGACTTGGTACCAGTCATTAGGACTTCAATTCTCCGGTCTTTAACTCTAATGTCCTTGAATATCTTAATAGTTAAAGGACTCACAGAATCGGTAGTTTTCTACCAGTAACTATATGATTTCAACACAATCATTCCGGGAGCAGTAACAAATGAAGGACCCTTATTAAGAGTGGTCTCATAAAATTCTACAGCTGAAATATTTTCAGTGGAGGCTGAATTATTAGCTCAGCTGACTACATCCTTAGCTGTCAAGAGTCCTATCAAAGGTTACATTTCTGTTTAACTATCTCTAAGAAACACTCTGAAAGAACAGCTAGACTTCACCTTCCTCACTGCAAGAGTCAATGACTCCTAGGAAAAAGTATTACTTTTAAAATCTAAGCCAGGACACTAACCTGATAAGAGGCAGTTATCAAATAAATACGAAATAGACAACTTAATGCTTTGCTTCTAATTCTTATGTCTTATATTCCGTATGTCGTGTCTATGACTTTGGCAAATTATCATATTTATTTGTATATAAAATGCTAATTTTTAACAGGGCATGACATTTACATGTATATATTTACAAATGTAGAGGTTAATACTTAAAAAATATCCCTAAGATAATTCAGGGTGTCTTAGTTGGTTTTTGTCAATGACCTAGACATATGGGAAGAGAAAATCTCAACCAAGGAATTGCCTCCATTAAAATAGCCTGTGGATAGGATTATGGGGCATTTTTTTATTAATGACTAATGTGGAGTGTCCATATGACTATGGACAATGCTATCACTAGGTAGTATAAGAATGCAGGTTGAGCAAGCCATGAGGAGCAAGCCAGTGAGCAGCATTTCTCTACGGCCTCTACCTCCATTCCTGCCTCCAGTTTCCTCCCTTAAGTTCCTGCTATGTCTTCCCTCCATGATAGACTATAAACCGTAACCTGAAATAAATCCTTTTCTCTCCAAGTTGCTTTGTCATAGCATTTATCTCAGCAGAAATAAGCAAAGAAAGATATTGACTCAAGAAAGGCAAATTGTTTCCTATGGAAAAAATTATTATATATTTTTAAATTGTATTTCAATTATTTATTTATTTATTTGAGGGTGAGGGAGCACTTGCAACTTCATGCCTTCAGAGACAGAGGACGACTTTCAGAAGTCTGTTCTGTTCTTCCTCCATGTGTGGGCTACGGATGGAGCACAGGCCATCAGACATGGCAACGAGCACATTTCTTTTCCTACTGACCTGCCACACTGGCCAGTAAAACAGTTTTAACTCTTTTCTTTAAAAAAAAAGACAAAATTAAAAGGTTTGTTCAAAACAAAACAAATCAAAAATGTTACCTGAATTCTGCATGTTAGGACTTGGTATAAAACATCTTCTCTCTAAGATAATTAACCTTGTCACTTTTTGTGAATGATTTTTGTGTTTTGCTTGTACATATATCTGTTGTATTAGTGTGGGCACATTCCTTGATAGCTTTTCTGCTATAAAATCAAAATATGTAGGAGTTTTGGGTTTTCTCAGACTCCAGGAGAAATCTCATTTCTGCATTGGAAATACGTTCTTAATTATTTACTCTTCTTACATAGCACCAGAGCCTGGTGTTGCATGTCCTCAGAGAGAAGTCATTTTTTCAAAAGATTTGCATACATAACTAATATTTTCATTTTTATTATTGTCCAACTTGGCTGACTGGAGGTTCCTATGTATATTTATTATTCATCTGTAATTATCTTCAAAATACAAATAGGAAAGCATAATCTGAAAGTAGAAATATTAGAACCAAGCAGGCCATTAGTGTGCCAATGGTTATGTATTCCTTTGGAATTAAAATTTTAAAGTCAAATTATTAAAGTAAAACAATAAGCTATAAAGCTAGGTATGATGCTGATAGATACCTATAATCTCAGAAGCCAGAAAATGGGGAAGAATCATTATTGTGTAGCAGCAATAGCTACACAATAAAACCTTGTATCAAAAACAAAGAATAGTTTTTAAGGTCAAACCAAAAAAAAAAAAAAAAGGAGATGGAAATATAGATACCTCAGTGGTTAAGAGCAGCAGCTGCTCTAACAGAGAACCCAAGTTCAAGTCCCTGTACCCATATGGTTGCTTATAACTATCTGTGTTCTCCTGACCCTAACTGCCATTAAGTATGCACAGGATACACACATCTACATGCCCACAAAACATCCATACCCATAAGATAAAAATGCTAACAAGTACCAGCAAGATGTCTCAGTGGTTAAAGGTACTTGCTACACAATGTGACTATCAGAATTCAATCTTAGGGACAGACATAGTGGAAGACTAGAATCTTCTCCCACAAATCACCCTCTGACCTCCATACGCAGAAAGTGGCATCTGCATCTGCACACACAAAATAAAAGTGTAATCAAAAAACTTCAAACAGACGCTTGTATTGCCAAGAAAAATGCTTTGTTATATTAGTCAAAGGTTTCAAGTCTTGTAGAACTTTCATAAATAAGATTCTTACTTTAAACTTAAATTGAACATTATTTGTATAAAATGTCTAATTTCAATATCAGGCATTTACATGACCTCAACCTTATTTATAAGCCAGAATTCTATGTTAAACAATAAAGTTTTGAAAAAAGTATTTACTAAACTAATCATTTGTCATAAATAAGTCATTTGCCAAATAATCAACAAATACTTATTATTCATAATTTTGGGGTAGAAAGAATTAACATTACTTACAGGTGATCCAGGCATTATATTTCAATTAGTACTTACAGTATTTCAAAGCATGCACTTTTATAACAGAATGCCTATAACATTAAACACTTGAACATTTTCCAACAATTTTAGCTACGGTTAAACAATAACTTTAGGCTTGTGTTAGCATAACAAAACATAAAGTTTATACCCAGTATATATTCTAAAATATCTTTTGGTTTTTGTTAATGGACTAAAACAACTATAAAATATCTGTGCTGACATTCTGTATTAATTTTAACTTGAGGCAAGACTGGGAATTTATTATTTAATGTCTATCAGTATATGGATGAAATGCCCAGAGAATATGCTCAACTTTTTTTGTTCCTTGGTTGTTCAATAACTTCAAAAATATTGATATTAATTATTATATGAATTGATATATAACAATATACAGAGTTAGACAATGCATATTCAGTGGCACTTCGTGACTTCTTTTAACATCAGATTATATGTATATAGCATCAAATAATATAAATATGTTTGAATTATGATAAAAGTAAATTAAAATAAGTCAAATGCTCAGATAACATGTTCCTTAATGCTATGTATGCAAGGTTGTTCAACCCATCTGGAACAGTAACAAAAACTAACTGACCACCCTAACTGTTGAAAACACAGATTTTGTGTTAGAGCATCAATGATGGGGTGAAAAATCCCTATGCATGGCAAAAATATGGAGCTGAAATAATCAAAATCTAAGGAATTCAACAGCATATATTTTAATGAAACACTGTTAGGAAATGCCAAATCAACTAATAAATGAACAACCCAATGTGTTAATGTCCAAAGCTCTTATCAGGAATATCAAGTCTGCTATTACTTGGTTGTATTCATAGTGTGAAGTCAGCAGGACACCTTAAACCTCCCTCCTTTCAGTCACCATTTCTGAACCTCTTGTTGATGGGTTAAAGTAGGGGACATGAAGAAGAGTACAGCTACAGTTTTATTAAAATATATTTGCAGTAGCACACACACACATGCTGTGTGTGATGTAATATTATCCTTAGTGTGTAGAAGAATACATGTTCTTTTCTCAGTGAGCATGACCTTTCCCTCCTGTGAATTAGGATGTTCAACAGGATAGAAAATATTGTAATATGTTCTGTCCAAATAACAATAAAACCAGAAGGAGCTATTTATGTTTAAAACTGACCAGAAGCCAGGTGGTGATAGCATATGCCTTTAATCCCAGCACTTGGGAGGCAGGGGCAGGTGGATTTCTGAGTTCGAGGCCAGCCTGGTTTACAGAGTGAGTTCCAGGACAGCTAGGGCTACACAGAGAAACCCTGTATCGAAAAAACAAAAAAAAAATGACCAGATTTCTGCATAAATATATTCTCAGTAATTCTACAAACTAGAAGAAACATGTTGCTATGTCATCCAATTAACCGTTGCTTTAAGGGTGGTAAATTTTATTTAAAAAAATATACTATAATCAGTGATGTTATAAGTTACATATGGACAAATTTAGACTTTTGGTACTCTAAAATAAGATTTGCTTTTGAGTTGTTCTAATATAGTCTTCTGTTCAAACTCCATTTTAATCTTCCGTGTGAGTGCAGTAAAGCTCAACTTGAACAAGTCATTTCTTCATGTTCATCTTTTATTCCTATACAAAGTAAGAACTCTGAATATTGATCCATATTTCTTGTCACCTAGATCAATGATCTTTTTGGGGTTCAAATCACCCTTCACGGGAGTCAAATATCCTGTATCCTGCATATCCTCTATTTATATTGCGAATCATAACAGTAGCAGAATTACAGCTATGAAGTAGCAGCATGAACAATCTTATGGTTACATGTCACCACAACATGAGGGACTGTATTAGAGGGTCTCAGTGTTAGGAAGGTTGAGAGAGAACCAATGACTTAGGAAGGTTGTTGGTACTCTGTCTGGACTCCACCCCCACAGTGACCTAGCAATAGCCAGGTAGGCTCCTCCCCACAGTTACCTGGCAACAGGTAGGCCTGTCCCACTATAAAAGGGGATGCTTGCCCCATTCTCCCTCTCTTGCTTTCTTACTCTCCTGTTCTCTTGTTCTCTTACTCTCTTGCCCCCTTGCTCTCCTTCTCTCCCTCTTCCCTTCCCCCATCTCTCTCCACGTGGTCTTGGCAAGCCTCTACCTCTCTTTTCTCTCCTCTTTGCCTTTCTCTGCCTCTACGACCCCCTTAACTCCCCTCCCTATGCCCTAAATAAACTCTATTTTATGCTATACCATTGTGTGGCTGATCCCTCCCCAGGAAGGGATGCCTTGGCATGGGCCCACTGAGGCATCCTCAGTGGGGGTGGTAGGAAACCCCACACCTCACCATACACACCCCCATAGAACATATATTCTTTTTATGATCACAACATAGATGATAGTATGAGGTTCTATAATAATACTGAGCATTTTTAAGACCTGTTGAAGTTTTGTTGCATTTAATTATTCTCAAGTGACTTCTGAGAGTTTGCTCCAGAGGAATTAAGGTATGAAGGCAACACATGAACAACACTTGGCAGCCAGTGGGCAGGACGCTTCCTGAGGGTTGGCAGAGACACCAAGCTTGGTATACGGTGAAGAAAGACAATTAGGTTTCTTGATGTACATGACCAGTGCATGCTTCTAAGGTTAGACCAGGTTCATCACAGTGGCAGTCAACTGAAGTCAGGAGCCTGCACAGCTCAGATGGAGTCATCTGCTTCTCATGTTGTCTTAGCTGCTTATAAACATCACTGTGTTGTGCCATATGCTAATATCAGTGATGAATGGTTATCATTATCTTCCCTCAGTGTCATAAAAGGCATCCTCAGGAGAGACCAATCATAGCTAGAATGCTGTTAGTTAAACTGTTTTCCTACAACACAGACTATAAAAGCCCTTTAATATAAAAGGTGAGAACAATAATTTATTTTGTTTGGAGTCTTTCTGACAACCACTGGTTGTGGTTAAACTTGCCATGAAGTGAATTGAGATCCTATATTGAATGCCTAAGAGGTGCCTAACTGGGTAAGATTGTGTGATGTTTCAAAGTTACTCGGTTCACTTAAGAATATGTGATGATGCATTATGGGAAGCCCAAAATTTACCATAATTCTGACACTCATATCTTTTGAAGGTCAGTATTGCCAGCAGTGAGGTGAACCCTTCATCATCCATTTGTGATTTCCTTTATAAATTGTTTTTAAGGTAGCCATTGAGAGGATTCATTGTGAGCCTAAGCAGAAATGTTTAAAGTGGAATAGCTCTTTGCTTCAGATAGAAGCTGAGTAGTATATTAAATTTTTGTCAAACAGGTGAATAACTCTTGATTTTATTGAGTACTATAGCAACATAATACTAATATATTGACTCTCATTTGCCCATAGCTTTCATGTCTTATATCACCTGAATTTGAAGTTATGAATTCTTGAGTATTAGCGTAAAATAAGAAAATCCAAATAAGTCAGCAATGAGATGAATTTTGTTGAAAGAACATGATAAGTGTTTGAACCACTTTTTGACAATAAATGGAACAGGAGACAATAGTTCCCGTGAAGGGAAATGGCGTCTGTCATACCTGATAGAAAATTTCAGGAACTCCCCCCCCCCCCCGCTTAAAGGATTATTGAGGTCATTTTCCAAATTTTGCTTTTTACATTAATGGAAAGTTCTTTTTTTATTTTTCTTTTTTTACAAAGACGCATTCAGTAAATATCTGCCGGACAATATGAAGTTGAGCAGTGTAAACAGAAAGCTATAGAATAGGCCAAGGAGTTCCTTCCTGAAATTCTAATTTTCTCTAAAGCAAAATGAAAAATGCATGTATTCATGGTAAATGGAGTGCCCACTAGTCTTAGGTCACAATTGTAGATCCATCGTAATTCTGACCAATACTACCTTTCCCTTTTCAAGATTTTAATATACATGAGAAAACAGGTTAGCCTTATCTATCAACAATAATAAAAGGCTTTCAGTATTTATTACTCATTTATTAGATGTTGGCCAATTGTTAGTGACCTTAAAATGCTTTCAATAAATAATGAATTCTTTATAATAACCCAATAAGGCATCAGCTGGGGACATAGGGTTCAGAGGTAGATCGTTTCCACAAAGCCTTGGCTTCTATGAGCAGCAATGAAACAAAAGGAGAAGCAGTAACGAGCCAAGTGTTTTATTATTTCCACATAACAGTGAAGGAGACAGAAGAAGACTAAACCTAGACCTCAACATATGACTGAAGATGTTATTTTTTTATTAATTAGCAGCTTGTATAATTATTTTGCTTAAAATATTCAAATATGATCAGTAGTTCTACCTTGATTATCCCGAGCTCTTACAGCTGTATTTTTATAAAGCCAAGTGCTCTTTTAAGATACAGCAAAAATCTGATCTCAACTGGGAAGTAGGTGAAGATCTCTACACCGATGAAGAAGATTTGCTGAATGATTGGTTTATGCCAAGCACTGTATTTTTGACTGTCCCTGTGTTAGGCCACAACTTTGTAAAAAGTTCTGCCAGACAGAATATATGACTCTCACGAATACAAATGCATCGCTTCAGCTAATAATCCGAAATAGGTTCACAAGATAAAAATTAAGAATGAGGGATTACACTGGTGTTGTTTCCATAGACTCTCCATCTCAAACACTTCTATGCTTGGCATCTGGGAGTAATTGGTTTTCAGGATATTGGACACAGAAGCTGAATAAAAGGAAAATTCTTAGTGGAAGAAGAACTCCCCAATGTCTCATATTTATAGTCACAATTGTCTACTCAACACTTAACAAGGACATGTTCTTTACAAATTGCTTTTTTTAATCTTGTCAACATATCTCAAATAAGAAATGCATTTGAACCAATGAAAGTTCTTCTCTGTTATGCTATACAAGGTCCTCTTCTCTGAAATATCTAAATATTGCCTTACTTTAGAAATATTTCTGATAACATAACTTAAATGAACATAAATACCATTTATATAATTAACATTCTTATACCACTGTGTAAGCCATGTCACAATAAAACATATGTGCAGAAATGTTATTGTACCTAAATGTTTAGTCATTATTTCTAACAAAAAAAGTAGAAGTTCATATAAGCATTCCCTAAGATCTCTGTGCTATAGAGAAGCAAGTAAACATGACCAGGCCTATGCATGAAATAAGATTACAGTTCATTTCCTGATACAAAAATATGTGTACAAATATGGGCTGTGTGCTGTCATTACAGACTAAAGAAGTTAATTTGGCCTACAGCTGAAAAGGAAGGCATTATAATAGAGATGAGAGTTGGATGGATTATCAGATACAGAGAAAAAGCAGGTGAAAAGAAACTTTGTCTTTCTTTCTTAACTAAAATTATTATGTTGACTCTAGGGCTTGAGGGATTGTTCAGTGATTTAAAGTTCCATATTGTGATTAAAGAAAACCTAAGTTCAGTTCTCAACACCCATGCCCGATTTCTCAAAACTACCTCTAATTCCTAGTGGTACCTCATTCCTTTAGCTTCCACATGAACATACAGCATCACAATGCACACACACACACACACACACACACACACACACACACCTTTAAATTAAATCTTTAATGTTTTCAAAATAAAAATCTTATATTATACTGGGATTTCCAGTCTACATCTCAGATGAGATTAGATCCAAGCTAGTAGGTCAATCTAGGCTAGGTAAAAACATACCAACAAATACCTAGAAATGCTCAAATAGTATTTTACAACATATCTATGAAAAAGCATCAACCCAACTGGGACTTTATATATGATTATATATTCATATTAATATCTCTAATGAATTTATTCATAGCTAGTAAACCTAATTTAGACTGCACACTAACAATGGCGGGGTTTCTATGCTTTGGTTTACATTTTGACTTTTAGGTTGTTAGCACAAGGGTGAGCATCGAAACTTTGTATGCTACTTAGACATTAAATGAATGGGACAGTTCAGACACTCGATGTAGTCATCTCCCTTGTCTATGATGCTAATTACAATGTTCTCCTTGTAAAGATTGAGTACTTTAGCTATAGCAGTTTCTATTTATCTTGTTGTTGGTATTCTTGTATGCTTTTGCACTGCTGTTGTTGTTGTTGTTGTTGTTGTTGTTGTTGTTCTGGAACCAAAGACTTTCACAATTATCATAAGCTTATGATGCAAGATTATAGACTTTATATATATGGTTCCAGGGCTTGTATTTCCAGTAGAATATTAGAGTCCATGATAGTGCTATGGACACAGCAGTCAGCAGGCATGGCAGCCAGAGGAGCACCTCAGCTCACGTCTTGAATCACAAGCAAGATGCGGAGATATGAGAGCCTTTAAATTTTCTAAGTCAAATTCCAAAGACAGACTTTCCCCAGCAGGGCCACATTTCTTGAAACTCGCAGACATTGCTGCTAACTGGAAGCGAAGATATCAAACATCCAAAACTGTGGAGAACATTTCATTTGAACCTGCATAGCTAGTAAATCCCTTTCTGAGATCAGTCCCACCACAGGAAGCAGTAAAGGCACCAACCCTATCTATCAATAGGGCCATAGTTTCCCAAGTTTCCTCAAGCTCTATCTGTGGCTCACTACTTTTTTTGTAAGAGATGATTGATTGACTACTACTCACTGTTTTGATTGGGTCTGTTAAGAAAGCTTTTAAAGTCATAGCCAAAAAGAAAACCAAGGATCTTCATCTTACCCTACATCTTGGTCCCAGTTAAGTCAAACATCCTTAGTGTTGTTTTCTGTGGTGGAGAATGGTCAGATGTTTATATTCTCCTGGAGGAATCTGAGGAGACCTTTTTGAAACAGGGAGAAGGTGATAAGAGGAAGAAAGCAGAATTCAGATGGAGAAAAGCCATGATCAGCTGATGAGGAAAAAAAACTATCATTCATACAGTGTGTCAATCACTTTGTGAGACATGGCAAATGAATTCCAAGTGAGACAATTCTAAGTCCTAGTTCTTTGGAATTAGGAAATAAGCAAGTATGACCTAGGAGGAGCCTGGGCAGAACCTGTTGCCATAGGACTGGGCCACTGGGGGGCCTCAGCTTTGGGCCACTTGAGATCCTGGCTGCTTCTCTCCATTGCGTTGGATCCATTTGACCAGGATCTAAAATAGAAACACTTTAAAAAGTTCAGTAAGCTCCCAAGACATGTGAAATTCGGGATCAAAAGAAACTTTACAACTTCAAATAGCTCAATGGAACATTAGAATTTAAGTTGCCTGCCAAGTAGCCCCAGCTCTCCTGGCCCTTGAAATCGCTGGCACTGGATTGCCCTCCCTTCTTCCCAACCTCATCCTAGAGAGGAATCATCATCATCAGAGAAGAACGCTGGGAGGGAAAACATGTTTACACAATTCTTTACGAGTAATGGTTAACCACAATCATAAACTAAAACAGGCCATTTACATTGGGTCACACGAAACAGCCGAGAACACAATGAACTCCTGTATGAAGGCTATTCTGAGCAGAGGCCATCACATCTTCCATAGGATAGCTCTTGTTAGGGATCATCCTGACACACCTGGGAATCTCAATTAAGGAATTACCTCCCTCAGATTGGTCTGTGACCATGTCCGTGGGACATTTTCTTGATAACTAAGAGATGTAAGAGGAAAGGGCACAGAGAAATGTAGTAAGTCTTATCCCTGGGTGAGCTGGCCTGGGATGTGTGCGAAAGGCCGCTGAGCAAGGTAAACACGAGTCTCTATAACGAGGGATATTGCTGGCTGACAAGATACATGAAGAAGGCACTGCTTCGGGGAAATCGTGTTCTGCTAGATTGCTTTGGTACAGACCTTTCACCGACTGACAAGGAATAGAAGACCTTGCCTCAGCCTCTTCTTCCTTGAAATAAGAATAAAACAATATCGGGGCCGGGCGTGGTGGCGCACGCCTGTAATCCCAGCACTTGGGAGGCAGAGGCAGGCGGATTTCTGAGTTCAAGGCCAGCCTGGTCTACAGAGTGAGTTCCAGGACAGCCAGGGCTACACAGAGAAACCCTGTCTCGAAAAACCAAAAAAAAAAAAAAAAAAAAAAAAAAAAAAAAAAAAAAGAATAAAACAATATCCTCTTTTGTGATTCTTTTCATGATGAAAGAATATATTTAATAAGCTATGATTCTTTTGCCGTTTTAAAATGTTCCTGGCACAAAGTGCTTGGCGAGTGTGATCTGGCATGCAAGGAGCAGATTAGACTCTGTAACTAGCTTTGTAGTCCTCCAAAGGTAGCCCAGGATCAGGGCTTCATGTATCAGGCTTTTTTTTTTGTCTAGAAACCAATTCCCCCTCTTCACAAGGTTTGTGGAAATCCGTGATAAAAGCACATCAAAACAGTTTGAAATACATAAAGCACTGTGTCAATGAAAGGTACAGTAATTATCCTAAAGGCATCATCTTGGATTCTGCTCCTACTGCATCTTTTACGCGAGCATCAGATTTTCTCCAGGCAGTTACTATTGCTGCAGAAACAAACACAGATGGTGCCCAAACTTCCTACTGACTCCTTCTAGGCAACAGCATTTATCAAAATACTGCAGGTCAGTATAAAGAATCAAAGAGAACCTCTCTCGCAGTGGCAAGCAGCATGGTAATTTAGGCAAATAACCCTTTGTTGACAAATCCAAGGGGTTTCTGATGAATAAAATATGTTGGTGATATAAACAGAAATACTCTGACATAAACAGAAATTCTCGCATACAGGCTAAGTTTGAGGGGGAAAAAGCAGCAATTTCTGTAGGAGGAGAAAAAAGTCACTTTGTCTTTTCTGGTGAGCCTTTCTAGACAAATTGAAACCAGTTTGCTTGTGCATCTGAGGATTTGTGGTATTTATGCACACATCACTGTTTCCTCCTGACCTGGCCAAGCCAAGGGAGGGGAGATTTGCATGGCACATACTTCCTTTACATGCATACCTTTGAAGAGAGTGCAGACTTCCATTCCGCAATATCTACAGCTCAACTCTCTTCACTGGCTTTTGCAGTTTCCAGGTCTGTTTGCCCTTGAACCCAGTCCATGTACTTCCTCTGGCTCAGTAAGGAGGAAGCTGATCCCTGGGGCTCCCTTCCCACATCTCTAGTGCAGCTGGCTTCTGCAAGCGGAGTCTCTGGAGACTAGAGATGAACAGGCAGAGGAGGGAACATTTCTCCCAGCTGCCTTCTGTCTCCTTCCGACTCCCCTTCGGCAGCTTTGTCTCTTCCCTCTTCCCTCCCAAGCTTACCTGGACTCTGATTCCCACCACACAGCATCCAGTTCCCCTGTGCTATGATAGCCCTTGCCCTGTCTCCCCTGGTCTAGTTTTGTTGTGGCTTTGTTTTTTTTTCCGGGTACTAATTTCTGGTGTTTCGATTTTTTTGTTGTTTTGTTTGTTTGTTTGTTTTTTAAATTATCAATTTCCTCTTTTTCTCAGTACCTGAATTACAGTCCCATTCAGAAAGTCCAAGTGAATCTTCATTGCCTATTTGGTCTCTGGGAGGTTCCATGTCAGACATGGAAGACTGTTGGCTGCCCTGCCGCCTTTGTCCTGTCATGACTACTCCGACCTTGAAGACACTGTCTCGGTCAGGATCTCCTGCACGCTCTGTTTCCTTAAGCAATTCTTTGTTCAGAGACTGTGCCACCTGAGTCTCCCAGCGCTGTCTCAGAGGTGGGGCAGAGCATATTGCCTTACTTTCTGCTAACTTTAATGTCGGAACACCCTTAAGCATTGCCTTGATGGCTAACCTAGCCTCTCCCTCAGCATTCTCTCATACATGTCACAGGAGCTGATTTCTCCTATCAAAAGTTGGAACTTCCAAATCACAGTAAATCGCAGAGGATAACAAGGCCCCTAGACTTCCCTATAGGCAATCAGCAGAGCTAGACTGTATAGTATGCTAGTTTCTATTCAAATATTCTTTTCCTTGTGCTTCTTCAAACAAAAGAGATGCAGGCCACAAACCACGTCTGTTTCAAAAAGGTTTAATTTGTAGTTATTCACCCATCTTAAACCAAAAGTGTCGAACTATTGGTCTGCAACCCTGGGGACTGTTAAGCTTTCTTGGGGTGTTGAACATATACCAATGCCGTGTTTCTAAAAATAGCCTTGGGTGGGGTCTCCCAAGCTCCTTTGACACACACCATTCCAGTACTCCACTTTTCTTTCTCAAAGGGCATTTTCCCTCCCAGTCTCTTTTGTTGGGTTATATGAACTACCCCACTCCATGAGCTATGCTGCTTGCAGGCTCTTGCTTGTGACTCAGGGGTACATTACTGACAATGGAATACTCCCCTTTCTTGTCAGATTTCAGGGTCCAAAATAAAAGGTCTGCCTTGAATTCCTGTCTCCTGCACAGAAACATCCCCAACACTTGGGAGTTATTTGAAACACAGTTTGCTGAGCTACAAAAACAGTACTGTAAGCTCTGGGGCCTCGCATGCTAGGTCGAAATTAGTAGGAGCTCTTGGCAAGAAAGTGGTGTGTTGTTCAAAGTTTGTAATGGTAAGACGTATTTTACCAACAAACAGGTCATTGTTCTACCACCCAGTGTTTGTTCTCTGCTCACAAAGATACTTATATCTTTGTTGAACAACAGTGGCATGGGAGAGAAATGAAAGTACTTTAACAAAATTAGATGAAAATTCTCAAGTCTGTTCTCGGTTGTATTCTCTTCCACCAGAAGCCTTGTCCTCTCTCTGAGGCTGCTGACTAAGACTTTACTTCCATATCCTTCCAAATATGTCCTTGCATCCTCCACCGTCAATTAAGTAAATGTGGAGCCTCTAGCTCATTTCCTTCCAGAGGCAGAGCTCAGCCAAGCTCTGCTTATTCAGTCATAATGGCTGTCTCTGCTCACAGTGGCCCATCGCCTCCAGTACCATCTCTTAAGCATCTGTTTACTCCGCAATTAGACTCGGAGCATCACAGACACGAGTCTGGGTTTTGTTCTTTTATTCTCCACAGCACAGGCCTGTGAACTGAATGTCTTCTAGAACTAGTTTTTAGTTCTTTGTCAAATAAGCACATTATATACTCACACTGTAGATAGATAAGTGGCTATTTGGTCTGCTACACAGAACGCAAGTCAGGGTGGTATTTTTCTCCAGTCTGGGAGCTAGGTCTGACAGAGCAGGAACTGCAGAGACTTTGCCACTTGTGCTTTTTTACTTTAATTCCAGAAATCAGGACTCAGAGGCAGGCAGGTCTGTGTGAGTGAGTCTGAGGATAGCCAGGTCTACATAGCAAGTTCCAGGACAGCCTGGGCTCTGTAGAAAGATCCTGTCTCAAAACAATCAGGAACAAAAAATGATACTCATGAAATAAGGGGTATCTTTAAATTGATCTCTCCAGGGACTCACCATTATCTTTCTAGAACTTTCATCACTGATAAGTAGTGGTCATAGAACCTATTCCTTTTCTTTACAATGCATAATGATATTATGTGTGTATATTTTATATCTGTATATATGATAACTATATAAGAAAATGGACAATTTTAAGCATGAATATGTAAAATAGTATACATAAAAGATGAATATACATAGTTAACATTTTAAAATACATCCATATGTGCATTTGTATGAACGTGAGTTTTATGCTCAATTTGTTTCCCCCAACAGTTTTTCTATACCCAAGTTTCTGTCACCAGTAAACATCATACCTAACACACAGCCTGGGACATAGCAGGTATCCAAAAATACTCATTGACTGAATGAATCCTGGGGAGTCCACAGCCTTTTCTAATCATTAATTATTTCAACTCTCAATTGGCCTTGATGAAAAACAAAGAAGTATAGAAAACAGAAAACCAGGAGCATTAAAAAAGTCTGTTATAAAACTTCACGGGTTTATGATCTGCCTCCTCCCGGGAAAAGGCTCCTGCTCTTCTCGGTTTGTTTTCACCTTAACATGAGAAAGAAAAAGGTGGGGGAAAAAATCTCCACTGTTCACCGCTGTGGCAGCCTACTAAAGAAGCCAAGTCTGGTCAGTAAAGCACCTGTCAGTGAAACCCCGTGGTCCAACCAGAGAGGTGGAAAACATAAACGGGCGCTTTTCCACATTCAGCTGCAGCATCTTGCTTCTTCTCAACAGGGATGTCTTCAAAAGCACAGAGCACAGATGAGCATTTGCTCAGTTATCATAAATCAAATCTACTTAGAGCAGAGGAAGAACACCATACAACTGCAAGAGCAGGACGCAGAGCATGCCGGGGAAGCAGACCGCGAAGCGTACTGGGAAGTGGACCATCTTGGCCTCCAGTTCTGGCCTCATTCCTTTTGAACCCCTGCTTTCCTTCACTATCCCTCTTCCTTTCTAAGCGGAGATCATAAAAGAATCTAATTCACAGGACTTCATCCTGAAATTAAATAACATAGGATGCATAAAACCTCCGGAATAAAGTCTAGCAGGTTTAGTAATTGCACATCAGTCATTTTTTTAATAATTACTTTTGCTGCCATCCCAAAATTAAGATGAGACTGCTGCTAATATATGATGAATAAAAATTTCAACAAGATGAAGATGTGGGTGGGGGGTATGAGGAATGCACACTAGGATTAGCAAGCATTAAAAGCCGTCATGACCAAAGCTGTGGGAGAAACATAAAACAACACAGCAGGAAGCCAGGGTTATCGGTTGGTTTCTTCTCCTCAGTTCTTAACCCACTAGAAACCATGACTTCATATATGTGTCAAGTATCTAACCAAGACTACCCGTACACCATCCCCTGTAGTCTCAACAATTTGAAGAACAATTAATCACCATCAGCTCCATATTCAGCTCAGCATTTCTAAGGAGTCTCCACTGACTTAACTCGGTGGTTAGCAGACTTCCTCATTCAAGGGCTGTTTGAATCTCTTTCCTTCGTCCAAAAAGACACAACTAATTACATTCTCCCTGTATATCCTTATAAATAGCACTGTGCTCTTTGCCGCTGTACTCCTTATGACTAGTATGGTTCATTTAACACATATTTAGTTATAGAGTCTTTTATGGACACTGCGCTGCAAGCATAGAGCACAAACCAACCAGCACCAAGCGACAGTCAGTTTCCAAGAAGACTGTGTCTAAATACAGATCTCAACTGTAAGAGTCCGTCCGAAGACCCCTACTCAATAAGGCCACAGAGACCGTAATCGCTGCAATCTGCAAGATGTTTATTGTCCCAGTGTACACTGGGGTCCCTCAGCACGCAGGCAAGAGGAGACCCCGAGCTCACACAGCACAACCTTTTTATGAACATTTTGGAGGGGAGTTCAGCGGTCGCCTGAGTTGGATGACTGTGATTGGTTACCCTGAACAACATTTAAAATTATTGGTCAACTGGAATGAGGCGGTTGTCTCTGCCATTTGGCTCTGTCCTGCCCACCTTGAGATATTTGTGGTATTTCCTGGCATTGTCTCTTTTGTCTTTTCTCTCTCTGGCCTCACCCTAGGCAGGGTGGTTCTGTTTAGGCCTTATCCTCCCCCAGGCAGTCCTGGGCAGAATGCAAAGTTTCAGTCCAGCTTTGAGCCCCCACTCTGGGTTGCGGGGAGCTGGTCTGCTGTTTCTGACAGGGTTCTCACAATCGCTATTTTTATGGCAGAAATAATTTGAATGAATAAATGAATGAATGAATGAATGATATAGCCAAAGCAAAATAGGAACAAAAAATAACTAATGGTGGTGTGTTGATAGACTACAAATGATGGGGTCGGGGTAGCACATCTTAGCTTTCATACTGACAATTACTTTTGGTGTCAGACTAGATCTCACTCTTTCCTAAAACATAGACAATTAGAACTTGAGCTGCTCATGCATTGTACCAGAGAAACTATCTAGAGAAATAATGGAGTCATAGGTAAATATTTCAGTTAGTTACAAAAACAGCTAGTTACACCAAAGCTCGAAACGGCACAACCACCAACAGCTAGTTTAAAGTTCACCTTATAACGTTATATTAACTTCACTTTCCTTCCTTAAAACAAATTGTGATGAAGATATAATGGCATCTTAGAGTGTGTTGCGTAAGCTCTCAGTCTAAGTCACTTCTGGGATATCTTTGTTTTGAATTATCATCCCTTCTCTGATATCAGTGCTTTTGCCATTTGGGCTTTTCGGTCAAGAGAGCAAACCCAGTCCCAGGATGTTATGAACGAGATTACTTTTCCTTATTTTTCCACTCGGATGCGTCTTCTTTCTACACAGTATGCCATTTGTCTTACGTTACTATTGCTGTGATGATGATGAAAGGATAAAAGGCTGCAGGCTGGAAAGGTCCCTAGCATCCTCTCCTGCCTCTCCTCCTGTGGAAAGGGCGGACACCGCTGCGCCAGCCCTTATGTATGCACGTACGCATGTGACACTGTGTGTAACCCTGGCGCGACCCTGTGCGTGGTGGCCACGTAGGCGGAAATGACTTAACCAGGTCCCATCTGGCCTCTGTGGGAAGCTGATTGGTTCTCAAAGAGCGCGGGCTTGGATGGTTTGAACTGATTGGCTTAGAAGCTATGGAGTGGCTTGTATAGGCAGGCTTGGCTGTAAATTATAAAAGCAGTTCTAACTCTGTATGCGGGGTTCACTGTTCTCTACCCTGTGTAGAAGAGGTCCGTGGCCCCAGGGCTCTGGAATTAAAACCTCTTGCTATTTGCATCAAGACTGTTTCTCGTGAGTGATTGGGGTGCTGGCTTCTGAGGCGTGGGGTGCTGGGGTGCCCCCGTTTTCCTTTCGGGTCTTACAATACACTATGACCGAAAGCATCTTAGGGAGGAATGGTATCATTTCCTTCACAGTTCCATCCATTTAACAGTTTATCCTCAAAAGCAGTGAGGGCAGAAACTCAAGCAGGGAAGTAACTTGGAGGCAGGAGCTGATGCAGAGGCCATGGAGGCATGCTGCTTACTTACTGGCTCCCTGTGGCTTGTTCATCCTGCTTTCTTATAGAACCCAGGACCAACCCAGAGATGGCACCACCCACAGTGGGCTGGACCCTCCCCCATCAATCACTAAAGGAGAAAATGCCCTACAGGTTTACCTACAGGTTGAATCTTACGGAGGTATTTTCTCAATTGAGGATCCTTCCTCTCAGATGGCATAAATTCTTAATAACAAAAACTAAGTAATGAAAACAGATGTAGAGTCACAAGTCTTTAATCCCAGCACTTGGGAGGCAGAGGCAGAGTTCAGGGCCAGTCTGCTCTACAGAGTGAGATTCAGGTCAGTCAGTGCTGCATAGAGACCCTGTCTCCAACAACAACAACAATCACAACAAGTAAGAAAGGTGCATACAAGATCATTATGGCTACTTGAGTAGTACAAAATTATGTACAAGATCTCTAGATACATGGAAGCAAGATGCCTATTTCCTTAGTTGTGGCAGAAGTTTGGACGTAAAACTTGTTACATATTTAATGAAAACATTTCAGTACAAAAGGAAACGATCAGCAAGTTTTGGCCATTGTGAGAAGCAGCTGCATACTAAATTTTAAAATTTCACTAAGTGCATTTTAGAATTGATTTTCTAATCCATTGTGTCACAACTCATAACTGAAACAAATTCATCTCCCGGGCAGGCAGGAACAGTTACCCAACAGCAGGGTTCTGCTTTAAGTGACACAGCTGTACATAATTGTAGATAATTATGCGCTAACTTACATACATATCACATCTTTTAGCTTACTGATACCTGTTTGTAAAAATACTGGCTGCAGTTCGTTTTTCCTTTAAGATATAAAACAATGCAGATTTTTCGAGAACTTCCTATACAATTCCAGTATTTACATCATTTTATGCTACCCTTTGAACCCCTCCAGTTCCGCCAGCTTCCCTAATTTCCTGTCAAATTCACAACTTCTTCAAGTACATGATGTGTGTGTGTGTGTGTGTGTGTGTGTGTGTGTAATGTTTATAAAAATAGATTCTGCTTAATCCACTTAGAGTTGTTCATAGGTGTGCGATTAGAGCTGATCATTTGGGACTGAATAACATAGAAGGGGCCCATCCCAAGAGGAGAAAACTGATCCTTTGTCAGCAGCAGGGAGTGGCCTGTAGCTCTTCCTCTAGGGGTGGTGTTGTGGATAGACCTGGGCTTGTATTTTGATGCTAATTCCATTCCTCAGAGGGGCTGCAGATGAGGAGTTGCCTTGTGAACCTTCTCCCCACCTTAACTTTTCAAATAAATGCTTGAGCCAATGATTGGGCATTAGGAAGTGGGAGGAGCTGAGAGTCTAGGGGAGGAGCAACGGGGATAAACAGGAAGGGGAGGAGCTACAGGAGAACAATGGAGAGGCGTCAGAGAGAGAAGCTGGGGCCGGAGAAACCACAAGTTACATGGGATAAAATAGATGGGAATAGAGTAGTGTGGTGGGAGGTCGCCCAATCTAGGCTTGTAGCTTGTTTTATTGACTGTTGAGTTGGCTTTCTTTTACTGGGGAATTGGGTTGGAAACAAAGTAGCAACAGGGTGGGACTTGTGGGATGCCCCAGAATGTCCACTGGTCCTCTGACCCTTACATCTGACTGCTCCCACTTCTCCTAAGCTCACCGGATGCTTTGGTGTAAGGTTTCCATTATAGATGTACCAACTGAGGACGGGAACCCAAGGTCAGTTCTCGTCACTGTGACCACTTGTAGATTTCTGTAATGGTCTCTGCCGAAAAGGAATTCCGTGAAGGAGGAAGCGACTTGAAGATAACTATCTAGAACGCAGTTGACAGGGATACTGATTTAGGAGAGTGGCAATAGTAAATTCTGCTCTAAGGTCTGTGACGTCACCAGCCATGGGAGCTGGCCAGGTTGATAGCACCAGGCACGGGTTACCTTCTGCCGAGCAGGCCTTACATCCAACTAAACAGCTTCAGGTTGTCACCTTGATATAAGTGCGATTATCGCAACATTGCAGATCTGTTGCCAAGCTGCCCTTAAACTCCCTCACATAGACTGCCTGCCTCTGCCTCCAGATGTCAGAAGCCCTGAGCAGCATGCAATGTGTGGTTCACGGGCTTTACGGCTGGGTAGGACTGTGGCAAATTCCCCTCCACGCCCCTTTGAAAGCCCGTATAGCACCTTCAGATATGAGGAGAGCTAGTGCTCAGGATGCGGCTCCCAAGTCAGTTCTAGCTTGATTCCTTCAAGTCATAAGTTTCTTACCTTCAGTTTACAGGGAGACAAACAAGGCCATGGTGTAGCCTACATTATTTAGACAGTCTTTTAGATTCCCTTATCCTAGAACTAGAAGAGAGGTTGCCTATGCCTGGCACTGGAATTTGTGTAAATTGTCTATTGCTCTTATGTTAGGGAGGAGGTGGGCATTATTATCCACATTTAGCACATGCATAATCACACACATGTATGTATGTGTGTATATATATATATATGCATATATATATACATATACACACATATGTATGTGTGTGTATGTGTATATATATATATATATATGTTAAATTTTAAATAAGCAAAATTATTTTTTCATTGTGGTATTTTCAATCACTATTAGTTCTTTGATTTCTCTCCCTGTGTGTATTGGCCCCTCTTCATCCTCTCCAGATAAATCGTAAGCCTAAATATCAAAATTCCCCTCATAGCAAATTATTACCTCTACTATCAAATGTTTTCACAGTGGCTTGCTACTTATAAAATAGCTTCGTAATTGTTCCTCAATGACCTCATTTCATCTACAGAAGCCTAAAAGTTAGTTAATAATGCATATTTAAATATTCATTGTATGTATTCATATTTCAGAAGTCCTCTCCTAATAACAAAAATAGTCTCAGAATTGCCAATAAATAAATAAATAAATAAATAAATAAATACATGTGCAATACGCTTTCCTCATTGCTGCTCCAGGGGCGAAATCCTTCCTGGCAGATGAAGGTGGTGCTATGGGAGCCATGAAACATCAGGGACTTTTCTAAACTTTTCTGAATGTATTTTCAGTTTTAAAAACAAACAAACAAACAAACAAACAAACAAAAAAAAACCCTGCATGGTATATTTACAATAGACAAATTAGTCTTGCATGGTGATACAAGGACTTACCCCTAGCGCTGAGGAAGCTGATACCAGAGAATCTGTGGTGCTAAGGGCAACCTGGGTTGCACACAGACGCCCAGGTTCAACAAATAAAAGCAAGGGCAGTCAGTCATATGTGCTGGAGTGTTTTCCCGCAATTCCCACACATTCTCCTCCTCTCCCTTCCTCGTCTCCCCCAAGGCCACTCTCCTACCTCTCTGTATCTGGCAGGCAAGGGCTCTGGGCACCGTCTGTTATTTTACTATTAACAAGTATTTTAAAATACTTTGTAATCTCAGAGCTTATGTAGGGTTCATGGCTGAGAATCCACATTTTCACCATCAGGTTCCCATTCCTGTAACATTTCTGCAACTACTATAGGGAAGATTGCAACTATAAAACTATGAATGCTTTCCCCTGAGCTGCTGGAATTGTCCAAGACCAGACAGGTGATGAGTCACTCGTCTTTCTAAGCATATTGTACATTACTGATTTTTAAAATAACTCTTCTTAGGCATTAGGTTATCTCTATTTTATACATAAGGGGAGCAACACTCAAATCAACTTCAATCAACACTGTGATTCAAAAATGTGCCACAGTTATACAATTTGTAAGAGAGAAGCTGAATAAAGGCACTGGAAACTAATTGAAACGCAGAAGCATGTGTGTTTATTGGAAGGCATAAGAAGGGTACTACAATATCAGCATCTGCACCAACATCACAACTCTCATCCTAGCAATGATTGGTGTACACAGAGAGTGGTATGTCAGCCACTACGGGTTATGTAGAAGAGCAGAGGCTGCAGAGAGAGCTCAGAAGTTAAGATTTATTGGTTTTGCAGGATTCTCTTTCTATTCCCAACACCCACATGGTGGCTAACTGCTATCTTAACTCCAGTTCCAGGAGATATGATGCCCTCTTCTGACCTCTGAAGGCACTGCACATACTTCCCACACAGACATACATGAAGAATGAACAACCATATATTTAAAATAAAGAATTAAGAAAAAAGGAAAGCAAGGGCTATCCATTCTATTATGTGTTGGCAATTTAATGAAATATTTTTGTCTTGACAAATGTTTCTGAGTCTTTAACAGGCTCTTATGTTCCATAAGTTTCACCCTCCATACAGTACAGAGTAGCATGTCTAGAAACTACTTTGGAATGACGTAACCTGAAATATTCTTAAGGTATCTACCTGTCTGTGCCAAAACCCCATTGACCCTTCCCACAGATATTCCTACCACTCCTCCCAAGAGAACATGTGTCACTTTCCAAATTTTTGTTATCTCTAATATTTAGTAGATTTATAATACTTAGTCTATAAGCTATGAGAATATAGATACATATCAACATATGAATACATGTATTATAGACGGAGATATCAGGGAATGTATGCAGATATATGGACATATTTATCAAATGATTTACATATTGAAAGCAGTTCCTTTAAATGGTCACTTTGGGGAGATATGCATTTCCTAAACAGTTTTCTTAAGCCACAATTTGCAGTTGGCTTAGAGAATCTACACTTTAAGTGTTCTTACAATTATCTCATCTTTCCAGAGAGATTTTTGTGGGGTGTTTTTTTTTGGGGGGTGGGTTTTTTGCTGAAAAGAAACAAAAGTATTTAAAGCAAGAGGGATCTGAAACTTATCAAGTAATGACAATTTTCTTATGAAGTTTGAAATCTATTCTGAGACCCATGACTGCAGTGGGTGTGTGCAGTAACACGTTGGTTAGCAGGCCGGTGGGCACAGGCCTGTTAGGGCAGTGCGTATAGTTTCTAATCTGCATATTAAAACCACTTTCGATCAGTTCAGTGAAGGGTGTTCTCACACGTTCAACAACTTCAGTGCGAGGAGTCCTTGTGTAAAAGACAAAGGGAAAAAAACGGCAAATAAAAACGTGGATGTTATATCTCTTTGTACAGGGCTAAAAAAAAAAAGACAAAAAAAAAAAAAACAAAAAAAAACAAACCTCTAAGTCATTGCATAAAACCAATTAAAGAGAGGCTAGTTTCTGAAGCCAGGAGAGGAAGGGCAAGCCAATCTGTTTATGCTATGTTAAATCTTCTGAATAACTTGTTAGTTATGTCTTCAGAACACAGTAAAAAATAAAGGTTGTTAAGGCTTGACTGGGATTTGAACTCAGATAAACTATGTAAATGGAAATTATCAAATATGATCAAGTCTCAGTTTCTTCATCGATACAATTCCAGAGTTAAATAGATTAAACATGGCAGTGAAAATACCATATTTGCTCTAATGATCATGTACTTTCCTGGAATAGCAATCATTTCACTACTAAATTTTTAAACCACAGTTTTCATATTTATGAAGACATTTTTTTCTTGATCTCAAACTATTTGTTTATATCTATTAGTACTCTTCTATCCACCTGCTTACCAGTATTATTTAAATATATTCCACACACAGATCTGTATCAGAGATTAGAGCTAAGTAAGATGTTAGGGGAGGTTGTGTTTAAGTGCAGTGGTAAAGATTATGCTGCATTATAATACAAGATACAAACATATCCAAGGAAAGTACACACACAGTGTGTGCTGGCACCTTATGGAAATACTCCATGCTTAAGGAGATGGAAAGCAGATTGCAAGGGTAGCTTATGTAGAAAAGTTAGGGACAGGAACATTGTAAATCAAAGAGAGACCCTGAAATGTGGATTATTTCAGGGAAACCCAGCTGTTTCAGTTGACTTACTGTCTAATGGAAGTCTCACAATTAAGACTTGGACATTGCCGGGGAGTGGTGGCACACGCCTGTAATCCTAGCACTTGGGAGGCAGAGGCAGGCAGATTTCTGAGTTCAGAGGCCAGCCTGGTCTACAGAGTGAGTTCCAGGACAGCCAGGGCTACACAGAAAAACCCCGTCTCAAAAAACAAAAACAAAACAAAACAAAAAAGCCTTGGACATTGCAGGAATCTGAGTTCTGTAACACTGAAAGAATCAACAGTGGGTTTTGCTTAGTAGGCGCTAGTAAAGCACTGATAGCTTTTGAATGTAGAGCTGTATGGTATATGCTCAGTTCAGGAAGTCTAAACTGGAGGCTGCCCATATGAATGCTGAAGAGAGAAAAAAATGGGAGTAAAAAGACCAACGGGCTAATACCCACTTATCAGTGAGTGCGTTCCATGTGTGCTCTTTTGTGATTGTGTTACCTCACTCAGGATGATATTTTCTAGTTCTATCCACTTGCCTAAGAGTCCTGAGAAGGCTGGATGCCCCAGTATAGGAGAATCCCAGGACAGGGTAGAGGGAGTAGGTGGGTTGGTGAGTGGGGGGGTGGGGGTGGTATAGGGTGTTTTTGGAGGGGAAACCTGGAAAGGGGATAACATTTGAAATGTAAATAAAGAAAATATCTAATAACAAATGAAAAAGACCAATGGACATCTCACTAAAGTAATCACAATATGAGCTAATGAACTCTTCAGACCTGTGTTGTCTACAGTACAAGGAACATCATGGCACCCTCACTGTGCCAGTAATACTCAACCTTTTGCCAAATGTTAACGACTACTTTATGTCCTCATATTTTTATTGGAATGTTTAAACAAATAACCAGCCTGTTATTTAAAACTAATAATGCATTTCCCTTTGATAAGGGCCATGTTTGATAAAGCATGCATCCCTTTCTTATACGGTAGGTCTTTAATGATGTCTTTTCACACTGTTAGTGTTTTACACATTTGTGTATATGTTTCTCCAGTTGCATCAATGTGACCTCCTATAATTTGTTCAAATCCAAATGCTGACAAGGTCTACACTTTATTTTTGGCTGTCATGTATACAACGTACTTTGGCCAGGTTATTTTGTGATTTATAGCATGCTTCTGTCTGTATGCTCTTCTACATTTATTTGTTGGATAATATTGTTTTATATTCCATAACTAGGCTGCTGCACTATTTTCTACTCCTAAGGAAAAATGATGACCCATCTACCCTTCCTTCACCTGTGTCATAATTACCATGTGCAGGTCATCATACTAGATAGACAATAAGTGGGAATTGCAGATATCTGTCAATCAGATCCATACCTCCAATACTGAAGAATCTGGAGAAAAGGAAAATAAAGATGAAAATGCACAGAGGTAAGGTTAACTGATGGTCATATAATTTAGTCCGGAGGAAAATGCTACAGTGTTTTAGTGAACCAAGGGATGAACTGAGCTTTAGAACGAATTCAGCAGAGAAGATGGAGAGGTTAAAATAATCAGTAATTTGATAGGAAGTTAGATTAGAAAGAAATCAGAAGAAAGACTTTACTACGTAATTTCACACTATAGGCAGAAGACCAAGTTTGCCTTGTGATCTATATTTTGGTATAGACCCTAAATATGAATGGAGAAAATGAGAGATGGTCTCAAGAGAGCAAGGTTCAAATGCGCTGACAGAACATGTATGAAAGATTCGGAAGGACATTGAATGGCAAGCAAAATCATCTGAATATTGTCTCCTAGAACCAGAGACTACAATACGACTTCATTTTTCCACACATGATAAGCTACTGGATATTATGTAAAATTAGATATCTTACTAACAGGCAAAATTGATCATCTCATTTCACAAGGAACTCTAAGTGGCTTATACATTCCAAAAGTAGTCACTTTTAAGTATTTCTAACATTTGCAAGAAAGCTTAATGTTTTATTTTGCCCAACACCTAGATGCTCCATTTAAAAAAAAATCTAAACAAATTCAAGCTGATGTAACCAACACATGCACTACAGGGAGCAGAGAGACCTTCACAAGCAAGAATTTAAAAGCTTGGTATAAAATAAAAACTTGACGAGTTTATCATGAGAAAAACTAGTAAACACAGATCTGCCAAAGTCACCTTTTCATCTATTACATCAGTGTGTGTTTTCTTCCTATTGGTGATAAATATGAATTGACTTATGATATCTTTTATTTACCAGAACAATACTGATTTTCATTATTGAAATATTCAAATGGTGATTAAGATGTCAAATTCATCAAAGAAATTTTATGTTGACTGTGACACAGCTTTATTGGTAAGTAATTTCTTACATGTTTGTTCTTTTAAAAATAATGAATAAGATAGTCTGTATATTTTTAAATTTTAAAATATTTTAGACTAAATATATATGTCAGGCTTTGCGCTAGGCTTTGGAGATTATAAAATCATATATAGTATGATTTCCAATGCTATACATTCAGGAATAGGTGATTACACACACAGACACACACAGACACACACACACACACACACACACACATTATTCACACTACATATACAACACAAACTGTGCCAACGACAGTGTGGTTGTGCACCTATAAACACACACACACACACATGCACACGCACACAAACACTCACCATAGTAATAAGCACATGCACACAGACATGCAGATACACACGATGTATCCCACCACCAAGTAAAAGTATCATCCATTCTAGGTTAGGGTTTCTCATTAGCAAACTATTAACATTTGGGATAAAATAACTTCCTAGGTTCAGGGAGATATCACCTTTCAATTGTGACAACCAAAATTGTCTCTTGTCTGCAGAGACTTCCAAAAGTCCCATGTGAACTGAAGATAAAAATTCCCTGCAGCTTGAACTAATGGATTAGGAGGAAATTTCTAAATGTAACTTGCTCATGACGACAACATACTGCTGAGGAAACGTTGGGAAATTCATAGTGTTCAGCAGCGGCTGATACAACTAACTTGAAATAAAGCATTTTGGAGTACAGAATAGTGAAAAGGTGGTAAAACATAAATCCGTAATGGAAATAGTTAAATACAAATTGTATTCAGGACCATGCAGTATTCGATATTTGGGATATAGTTAATAAAAATGTATAAGGAATAATGCAAGCCCTGGCACTATAAAAAGCAATCAAATTGTTGAGATCTTTAAATAAAAGCTTTTTTTCCATTTTGTAAAAAAAGATATTTGAATGTACAAATGGAATTAATAAAACATGATTTTGGAAATGTCAGTGTGGTATTTCTGGGCAAGGGTATTAAGAGACTGTTTGAAGTGTGTGATACAATGAAAGATATATCCTGGAAGATATTGGAGGACTGAGGACAGGCATCTCAATGGGAGGTGGGGGGAAATAACAAGTATTTAACTCTACCTCATGTCAGTGTCTGAGCTTGTAAGATGTCAAGATTGTCTCAAGGAGTTGACGCTTGGGTAGAGCTGATCAACAGATTTGCTCAGACCCTGGGACTTTGTTCAGGAAGTTGGCAGTTGATGTTGCAGAATGTTGAGGCCAAAGATGGTGTGATTCCAAAGAGAAGTTCTGCAGTGACACAGAAAGTATACATCTACCCTTCTCAATAGTCTCAATGGAGAAAAATTAATAAATTTAAAACCCTTGGATACATCAATTGTTCAGTATTTACCTGCTCGGTGAAGATTTCTTGTGTATGTGTTTGTGTGTTTAGGTGCCTATGTGTCTGTATGTCTGTGTGTGTGCTCCCACGTGTGCATGTGCCCATGTGTGGGTATCAAATATTTTTCTTGGTCAGTCACTTTCCGTCGTCGTCGTCGTCATCTCTTGAGACAGTGTCTTCCTCACTGAGCCCAGAGCATGCCAGTTACGCTATGCTGGTGACCAGCAAGCCTCAAGGATTACTTCCTTATTCCACCTCCCCAGCATGAGGTTACAGGTGCACAGCACGATGATGTCTGGTCCTTTGTGTGGATGTCGGGAATCTGACCTCAGGTCCTCATGCTTGCATGCTAAGCACTTTGCCAAGTGAGCCAGCTCCCAGTCCCCAATGAAGATTTCTGTAATGTGTCTTAGAACGTGTTGATGTTCTCACCAAGCACCAGGCGATGCCAAAGCTCTGCAGCTCTCCAGTACTTTTCAGAGCAACAGTTGAAGATGATCATCATTTCCTCATTTTCAGTATGAATTATTGAGGCAAGACATGACCCAATACTACTTCAGTGCCCTACAACCAAGATGGTAAGATCCTGGGCATCCCTGCTTGAACAAGTAAACCATACAGTTAAATTAATTTGCCCTTGGTCAGTAGGTCAACTATTCCTTTTCTTTGAGCACTTATATTCTGTGTAAATATAAAAGCTTTCCTGTATATGTGATGGTATGGTGTTGACACAGGAAAATAAAATCAAACACTGGTACAGGCGCTTGTCTCTCCCCTTACACATCGTTCATTCTGCCCAAGCTACCAAGACATGAGATTTTGTTGTGCTCACTCATGAACTAATACTTGCTGATATTGAAAATTCTTAAAACTTTCATTTTGAGATTATGAATAAATTTTATAGTAGTCACATAAATGTTTAAGTATACTTGTTCAAATATGAAAGCATAGTGAAGTAAGCAAAGATCTTCTAGACAGCAGAACTGAAAATGCAGGAGCTTGATGGGGAAAATGTCATTTCCGGCACAAGTATTTTGATTGCTGCACAGTAAATTTGTTTCAGAACCAGGAAAAATACATATATTGGTAAATTCAGGAGATATCACATCCTGGAAGTTAGATATAAGATGATTAATAATTGGAGAAAGGTTGCATGAGAGAAGTTTAGAAATGGTTGCAAAAATCTAAATGTTTGTTTATCAAATGCAGTATTTAAGTAAGTGTGGCTTCAGAATCTGGTGGGAAAGGACAGGAGAGAGGGCTAGATGGTCATGAAAATGAATGGAAATCTGCAGCTGACAGGCTGAGGAGGTGGGAGCATCTCCAGGATGTGACAGAGACCTGGGATAAGGGAGGTACCCCAGAATCAATGGGAGTGACCTTAGCTGTGACCGACTACACCGGGGATATGGAACCTGAAGAGTCCTCCTCCTGTAGCCAAGAATGAACTCCAGTGGAGCTCCAATCCACCCACAAACCTTTCAACCCAAAATGTGTCCTGTCTACAAGAAATGCAGGCATGGTGGATGGAGCAGAGACTGAGGGAAAGGCTAACCAATAACCGGCCCAACTTGAGACCCATCCCATAGACAAACACTAATCCCTGACACTATTAATGATAACTCTGTTATGTTTACAGACAGGAACATGCTGTGCCCTCTGAGAGGCTCCACCCAGCAGCTGATTCAGACAGATACAGACCCACAAAGAAACAGTGACTGGAGCTTGGGGTCTCTTGTGGAAGAATAGGAGGGAGGATTGCAGCCCTGAAGGGCATAGGAACTCCACAGGAAGACCAACAGAGTCAACTCACTTGGACCATTGCGGCTCTCAGAGTCTGAACTACCAAGCAAAGAACATACCCGGGCTGGACCTAGGCCTCCCGCACATACATAGCAGATGTGCAGCTCGGTCTGCATGTGGGTCCTGAACAACCGGGAGGGAGCTGTTCCAAAAGCTGTTGCCTATACATGGGATATGTTCTTCTAGCTGGGCTGCCTTGGCTGGCCTCAGTAGGAGTGGGAGAGAAAGCGCCCAGCCTCACAGAGAATTGAAATGCCAGGGTGGGGGGATACCCAGGGGAGACCACACCTGTTCAGAGGAGAAGGGAATGGGGGATGGATGAAGGTTTGGGGAAGGGGGTGACCAGGAAGGGGCAGTGAGATATACAGTGAATCAGTAAAATTAATTACTAAATTAAGTAATTCATATCCAGAAGACCCAACCAGCAGCTGAAAGAGTCAGATGCAAATATTGCACCCAACCAAAGGACAGCAGCAGCAGACCTCTGCTGTTGAATTAGGGAAGGCTGAATGAAGCCGAGGGCAACCCGCTGTAGGGACCAGCAGTCTCGATTAATCTGGACCCCGGGATCTCTCAAACACTGGACCACCAAGCAGGCAGCATACACCAGCTGACATGAGACTCCCTGGCACACATACAACAGAGGACTGCCAGGTCTGTTGTGTTCATTCAGAGATGATGCACCTAACCCTCAAGAGTCTGGAGGCCCCAGGGAGTTTAGAGGTCAGCTGGGGGTGGGGGTAGGAACATCCCCGTGGAGACAGGAGGAGGGGAGGAGGTATGGGATGTGGAATGATAGAAGGAAAGGTGGACAGGGGTTGGCGGGGTGGGGAATAAAATATGGAATATATAAAATAGTTAATAAAAAATTAAAAATAAATAAATAAATAATATTTTTCAATTAAAATACTAGCAAATTGCAATAAATTTCTTCCAGTATGGGTAAAAAAAAATCCCTACAGTATTAATAATACTTTATTAGATACGAATCAATGCTTCCTCGAAGTAGGGCAGTGGCTACAGATATGGAAATGATGCTGTTGAATATTAAGATGATTTACTTGAGACTGTTATGCCTACTTGAGACTACCTCGCTTTACATGTTTGAAGATGATCCGCGGGTAAATTAGGAAGCCTTCCACAAACGGATAGCAGTAACTATGAGGGAAGTTTAGGATCACAGTCACAGACCAGATCAAGCACTTGCTAGTCTGCCCCTAAGCGCTAGGTGCTTCTGACAGGCGGGAGCCGCGCTAGCCGCAAAACGCTTTATGGAGAGCCCCATATCTTCAGTCTAAAGAGCTGAAATCTATCCCGGTCCCCTGCAAAACTTCAGAGTGTATGAGTGTGCTCAATGACGACGAATGAGAGCAAGCGGACCCAGTGATTGGTCATTTGTACTCAGCGGGCCCAGTGATTGGTCATTTGTACTCAGCGGACCCAGTGATTGGTCATTTGTACTCTCCTGGCTTTAGATGGGAGGTGATTTTCAAGGCTCTCTCTCAAAAGCTTTCCCCATTCTTTCTTTATTTGACCTGTAACATTGTGGAAGGAAATGATCAGGCCATTGGCAACGATCGGCAGTGAATATGGGAACATCATTTGAAAGTCTTTTTAAATCCTTCTATATAGCGTTACACCTGTACTGTTTTAGTTTTTTTGTTTGTTTGGTTTGTTTAATAATTTAACACAGATTGTCAGAAAACTTCATTTTGGTTTTGGTCTAAATTTTAGTTTTTCTTAATGCCCAGATCACTGTCAAATGAGATAAGCACTCAAGAAATGAAATGAGTCTGGGGTTGTTCTACTTTGTTGACCCAGGTAACACAACCTGGAACTCCTAAAAAAGTAGTGTTTATTATAATAATGCTTACAATGTGTCTTATACAACCCATATTTATTACACCAATTGTGGTATTGTTATGCAAATGAATCTTCTTTCATGTAAAGCCTTGGAAAGACTCTGGATCCTTTATTTATACCCAGGAAACAGATTGCTCCAATCGTAAGCGTGAGTGAAGGAAGGTATCTGAATCTGTATGTAAATGTGGAATTGTCCATTGTTTCGCCTTGAGTCACAAAAATTCTACACTGAAACATGCACTAAAGCATCAGCGCTATTCCTTTCTGTTACATAGTATCGGTTTTTATTTAAATTGCATTATGGGTTACTACTATATAATAAAATATATTTGTATATGTTAATGTGGCAATGGCATTTGGAAGTTGACTGTGATATATATCAATCAACCTAAAGAGTTGTAGTGCCTTAAATTTATTTTGGATAAAAACTTAAAAAACGCTTCATTCTCTTATTTGAAACCACAGTACATTGTCATTACAATGTTTCTCTTTTATGAGGAATTGCCAGAGGGCTCCAATGGTTTTCTTATTATTTTCTTTAATCTAGGATAAGAGAAGAAATTAAATCACCACATATAAAACATGCTACCACAGCACTGAAAAAGACATAGCCAGGGTGTGGATGCATTTTTACATTGTTTATTTTCCTCTTCTAGTGTGTTTAAAATTTTCATCCCAAACCTTCGAAGGTTGTTGTGAAAAATAGAGAGCTTTGTGGAGTCCTGTTTTTCTCAAATGCTAAGCTACTGAACTGGATATCAAAGAGTAATTTATTTTGTTGTAAGTATGCTTTTACTATTTACTTTAAAAAAATCAAAGCATAAGTACTTCAAACCAGCTAACTAGGTGATGAATTAGAACAGTTAAGAAAGGGTGTGTGTGTGTGTGTGTGTGTGTGTTGGTTTTCATTTCTGCTTGTCCTTCAGTGTGCAGAGAAGCTGGCCGTGACCTGAGATCTGTAGGATATTTGCTTTGTCTGTGGCAGTGATAAATTTAAAGTGATCCATCACTGAGAAAAATGTGGAAATGATCCTGTCACAGAGTTGCTTCTACCTATAGGGTAAGCAAAATGGCTATCTTCTAAGGGCTAGACCCTGAACCACTGGCATTAACAAATTATATTTAAACAAAGTAGCAAGTAAGTGTGCTCAGAAATAGGGCATGGGCAACCAGCTACCTTGTAGGCTGAGTTTTATCTGGATATTTCCTTTGTGACTTCTAAATTGATTTTTTAAACTTGGCTGTGTTAGAACTTTATGTGTTCAATAAACTAATGTCATTCTACTGAACGTTTTTTTAAATGAGCATACTATTTTAATATGTTTTTTAATTCTTTAATTAGATATTTTCTTTATTTACATTTCAAATGTTATCCCCTTTTCTGGTTGCCCCTCCAAAAATCCCCTATCCCATTACCCTTGCCCTGCTCACCAACCCACCCAACTCCCGCTTCTCTGTCCTGGCATTCACCTACACTGGAGCATTGAGCCTTCACAGGACCAAGGGCCTCTCATCCTATTGATATCCAACAAGGTCATCCTCTGCTACATTTGTGGCTGGAACCACGGGTTCCTCCAGATGTACTCTTTGTTTGGTGGTTTAGTCCCTGGGTACTCTTGGGGTTCTGGTTGGTTAGTATTGTTGTTCTTCCTATGGGACTGCAAACCCCTTCAACTCCTTTGATCCTTTCTCTAGCTGCTTCATTGGGGACCCTGTGCTCAGTCCAATGGTTGGCTGAGAACATCTACCTCTGTATTTGTCAGTCACTGGCAGAGCCTCTTAGGAGACAGCTATATCAGTCTCCTGTCAGCAAGCACTTGTTGGCATCCACAGTAGTGTCTGGGTTTGGTGACCGTATATGGGATGGATCCCCAGGTAGGGCAGTCTCTGAATGACCTTTCCTTTAGTTTCTGCTCCACACGTTGTCTTTGTACTCCTCCCATGGGTATTTTGTCCCCCCATTTAAGAGGACCTAAGTATCCATACTTATATCTTCCTTCTTGAGCTTCATGTGGTCTGTAAATTTTATCTTGAGTATTCCATGCTTCTAGGCTAATATCCATTTCTCAGTGAGTGCATACAATGTGTGTTCTTTTGTAATTGGGTAACCTCACTAGGATAATATTTTCTAGTCCCATCCATTTGCCTAAGAATTTCATAAATTCATTGTCTTTAAAGCTGAGTAGTATTCCATTGTGTAAATGTACCACATTTCTGTTTCCATTCCTCTGTTGAGGGATATCTAGGTTCTTGCCAGCTTCTAGCTATAATAAATAAGGCTGCTATGAACATAGTGAAACATATGTCCTTATTACACATTAGAGCATCTTCTGCATATATGCTCAGGAATGGTATAGCTGGGTCCTCAGGTAGTATTATGTCCAATTTTCTGAGGAACCACCAAACTGATTTCCAGAGTAGTTGTACCACCTTGCAATTCCACCAACAATGGAGGAGTGTTCTTCTTTCTCCACATCCTCACCAGCTTCTGCTGTCACCTGAGTTTTGATCTTAGCCAATTCTGACTGGTGTGAGGTAAAATCTCAAGGTGGTTTTGATTTGCATTTCCCTGATGACTAATGATGTTATAGGTGCTTCTTGGCCATATGAGTTTTCTCAGTCGAGAATTCTCTGTTTAGCTCTGTTCCTCATTTTTTTAAACAGGGCTATTTAGTTCTCTGGAGTTTAGCTTCTTGAGTTCTTTGTATATATTAGATATTAGCCTTCTATAAGATGTAAGATTGGTAAAGATCTTTTCCCAATCTGTTGGTTGCTGTTTTTTTCCTATTGACAATGTCCTTTGCCTTACAGATGCTTTGCTATTTGAGGTCCCATTTTGTCAATGCTTGATCTTAGACCATAAGCTATTGGTGTTCTGTTCAGGAAATTTTCCCCTGTGCCCATGTGCTCAAGGCTCTTCCCCAGTTTCTTTTCTATTAGTTTCAGTGTATCTGGTTTTATGGGGAGGTCCTTGATCCACTTGGACTTGAGCTTTGTACAAGGAGATAAGAATGGATCAATTTGTATTTTTCTACATGCTGACTGCCAGTTGAACCAGCACCATTTGTTGAAAATGCTTTCTTTTTCCCACTGGATGGTTTTAGTTCCTTTGTCAAATATTAAAGCTCAGGCATTACTATTTTTCTAATACAGTGATGACCACAGGTTCTGCAACATAAATGGTTGGTATGGCTGTTTCTATTATGTGACCCTATGACCTTGGTCATAATTTATTCTGAGATGGTAAAATTTTCATTCTAAGGAGATTTAACATGCCATGGTATTTATTATTTTCTCCTAAAGAAATTTTTGGCATGAAATAATATTTAGGTATGTTAAGGGATAATTTTAATTGACACACTTTGAGTGGCCATATTCAAATTTGGTGTAATCCTCTCACATAGTCGTTCTGAAGTTATGTTTAAATTTTGGTGAGAATATATTCATTATGCAGAACAGTTATGAATAAGCCATTCCTCATTCACTCCCTCTCATCCTTGCCTGTATCCATCACTAGTCCCAATTCTCTTCCAAAACAATCCAGCTTCCACTTTCATGTCTTTAAAAAAATCTCCAGATTCTGTATTTGAGGGGGTTAACATTCTCTATCTATCTTTTTGCATTCATTATACTGACATGATTGTCTCCAGCTTCCTTCATTATGCTGAAAACCATATGATTCTATTCTTCTGTTATGGCTAGTGTGTTGGGTGTGTGTGTTTGTGTCTATCTGTGTAGGTCTGCCTGTCTGTCTGGGAGTGTCTGCCTGGGTAGAAGCATGAGACCCTGAGGAGAGTAGACACTGGGAAGAGTGAGCGCTATAGAGAGTGGATGCTGGGGAGAGAAATCATGATGGAGGTTTGGTTCTTGGGAGAATGGACACTGGGAAAAATGGGCTTTGGGGAAAGTGTGCTCCAGTGAGGCTGGGGACTGGGAAAATTGAACTCTGGGGAGAGTAGTGATTTGTGCACACAGTAAAATGTGCACTGAGGAGAATGAACACCAGGAGAACAGGGTCTGGGGTAATGGACCCTTACCACTCAAAAATGCACCATGGAGATTGAGCTATGAGGCAAATGGGCACGATTCTTGTCTGGTCAGGTATGCTTTCTGCAAACTTAGTCCTATGATCCATTCTGAAATCTAAAAGAGTATCTGTGGGTTAAGATCTCCCCCATAATTATAGCCCAAGTTTCACACCATGTGTTGACAGAATGAAATCTATCTTCTGTTCTCCACTCAGGATTCTGTGTCCTGGTAATTTTTTTTCTGTCCCACCCATTGGGAATGGGAGTCTTAAGAGATGATATTTCCCTTAGTCCTGTGAAGGCTCCATGCACCACTGTAGGGGAATGCTAGGACAGAGAAGCATGAGTGGGTGGGTGGGTAGGGGAGCACCCTCATAGATGCAGGGGTTGAGGGGATGGGATAGGAGGTTTTCAAAGGGGAAACCAGGAAAGGGAATAACATTTGAAATGTAAATAAAGAAAATATCTTTTTCAGATCCAACCATTTGCCTACAACAAATGGTTGGATCTGGAAAATATCATCCTAAGTGAGTTAACCCAATCACAAAAGAATACACATGAAATGCAATCACTGATAAGTGGATATTAATGAGCCCAAAAGCTCTGAATACTCAAGGCACAATTAGCAAATCAAAAGATTCCCATGAAGAATGTAGGAAAGGACCCTGGTCCTGAAAAGATTGGATCCAGTTTTGTAGGAGAGTATCAGAACAGAGAAATGGAGGGGGGGGAGTGACTGGGGATTGGGTGGAGGGAAGAGGACTTATGGAACATATGGTGAGGGGGGAACTGGGAAAGGGGACAGCCTTTGGAATGTAAATAAAAAATATAGAAAATAAAAAAAAGAAAATATATTAATAAAATTTTTTTCAAAAAAAAAAAAGATGGAATTGCCCTATTTGGAGCCTTTCCATGCTTTTTCCTTTCAGGACTGGTGCTGGAGTTCTCTCTAACCTGACAGCATGTACTTTGTTGTTAATTCACCATGAACCTTTCATTTTCTGTGAAAAATCTCCCAAGCAGCAACTCTCAATTCATTTATATCTGGTTTGCTACATTTTCAGCTAAAGATCTTCCTGTTCATTGCTGGAGTCTCTGGCCCAGCCAGTGCTTAGACCTGGGTCTTCACCAACCAAGAAAATCATTCATATATCATTGTTCTATCTAGGTAAAGTGTTCTTTCTGAATAAAGTGTGTGTTGACTCAAAGGCAACTGTGATTAAACTATGGGCTCCTAATATTGGATCTTACTTACCACGTCTTATCTGAATTTTTATAATAAACAGATACCAAAACTATATGCATGTGTACATTTCTACTACTATTGATAATTTTGTGAACTCAATATAATAACTGTTTTAAGAGCCAGAATTTAAAAGCAAAAATCAATGAACTTTCCATCACAGTGTCATGTTAGAGACTATTTTATCAGTACAATGTCTAGCCATCCTTTTGAACAGATGAGAATTAATTTGAATTTTTTCTACTGGCTAATTTAAAATGTGCATTGACCCATAAAAGGTATAAATGATTGAAATTACTATTTGAGAGAAAACACAAGCTTAGTTGTGAGAATACAAAGCAATTGCAAAATTATAGCTGACAAAACAAGATCTTTAAAAATGTAGCTTCAAGGAGAATAAGTAGAAGTAATGTAGACTCTTAAGAAATTTGAAATGTATCAGATAAGGCTTTTCATAGATGTCAATGTTCATCATTCTGTTCATCTTTATTTTCAAATGCATTTATTTGTATCAAGGCATTACACACTGAATGCTAAAACTCAACTATCAACATCCTGTTCTTTCTTCCAGCATTTTTATTGATCATGTATGTCCAGAATATACACACATGCTTAAAAAATGCGGGTGTACTTCTCCAGATGCATTTGCCCAAAGGGATTATTAGTAAATTGCATGTTACCACCTTGAATATTTGACATTTTAAAAAATGATGCTATATACCTCAGAGCTTCCCAAGGTAGATATCTAGTGATTGAACATTAAATTGTTATGTGTCCTTCATCATCAGCATAGCTAGAGTCTGGTTTTCTTATCTTTTCAACAATGAGGGACTTAGAGAATGCCAGTGTGTAGCCTCTAACTACTTGTAGGAGTATGAGCAGTGTTAGCACTAATGCCAAAGACTTACAACACTACCTAAACATGCTGCATTTTTCTAAGGCTTGGAACAGAGCTTCTCCTATATTTGGGAGCAGCAAAGACTTCTGTGCCCAGTGAATTGCCAAATATTTCTATAATGAGAGATAAGAGACTTGTTGGCTTTAGGGCTTCAGTGAGAAAATTTTGATTACAACAAATAAATGAAAAATCATATCTGCACATGTTATTGAATAATAACACAACTATCAATTTCTCTGTAACTACGGCTACAAAGAAGGTAATATGGACAATACTATCCATAAAACTTCGATGACAGTTAACTTATGGAATCGACTAGAAACTCTCCACAATTAATTACGTTGCTGTTTTCTCCTTGTTGCTAAAGCTCAGATGAATGCTTGTGCTAATTGGGTAAACAAAAAACTGTATCAACATCCAAAAGCATATGAACCTATCACACAAACAGGTGCTTCAGATCATGAACTTTATGTGTGTCTATAAAAGTCTTTGGTATACTTTTTAAAGGGATATGAAATAACATCTCACATATCCTTTGCCTCAACCTAGCAGCCAATGAGAACTGTAATCAACATAGACAATATGCACAAAATACATGCTGTAAGACTTCAGAGGAGATTGGGTTGGGAAGATGACTCAGTTGGAAAGAGCATTTTCGTATCTGCATGGGGGCCTGAGTTTAAGTCTCCAGCACTTGCACACTCACATACACATACAAGCATAAACATAGACTGTGAAAGTGCAAGAAACTTCTCTGGCAAATGGGAAAATCCAAAAAGACACTCAGAGGGAGGTCAGGCCTGTAGTGACAAAAACAGCGTTTCAAACATGCATAATTGTAAAACCAACCATCTTTTATTTCGTTTAATGGTAATGGGTGTGCATTATTTGTCACTGATATCAATGAATATGGTAAGTGGTTCAGAGCAAACGTCTATATGTCTTGGATTTGTTCAGAATCAATTTGTGGGTCTCATGGGGACATGTATCAAATAAATGGTTAACTGCTGCTTGGGAGATATTTTCAATAATCTCTAAACATATATCTTTATGTCAAAGACCAATTTTGACACCCAGGGCAACCTGAGGCAGGGCATAGAGTTGTGAATTGTCTGGGGCCACTGAAATACTCCCTGGGGCTAAAAAGAAAAAAATAAGGGGGGAATCATCATATACCCACACAAATACACACACTAGATTGATGAAATATGCTTCAATAAGCTCCAACAACTTCATGCATATACATGAACGCATACATATATGCATACATTTAAATACTGAGTCGATAGAACAAAGCTACAATCAGTTTAATATGCATACATACATATACATATATACATACATACACATTCATACATTCAATGGACAGAGAAAAGCTCCAACCAACTTTGTCTGCTTATATACATATATATATATACACAGATAAGCATATATATACACATATATACATATATACTTATACATATATACATATATTTATACATCTACTAATTCATATATCTATACATAATCTGTACCTACCAATCATTCATATATCTTTATAATCTATACATCTATATACATATACACATTTGATGGGCAGGGCAAACTCCAATGAACAAGTTCTAACAACTTTACTTTTTCTCCTACAGCTTATATATCTCAGCAAAATCTTTCAAGCAGTATAAAAATTACAATGTGGCTACATTCTATTTTTCTTTTAGTGAATGATTATTTTAAAAAAGTATGTTCCCCTATACATTTATATAAAAAATTTCATATATTACAATGAAAAAAAAAGTTTCCAAGAATGAACATACATTCCTAACTAAGCCAATTGTTACATATTAACAAAAGGGTAGGTAAGCAAGATAATTTCCTCAGCCAGTTTCTGACAGGCTACAATTTGCTGTTACCAAGAAAGGATCAATTATATTATTATTTATCTTAAAGAGTAATCTTATAAATAATCTTAAAGAGTCACAAATCTAAACTTTTACACAAAAACCAATCAGTCATTTCACTTAAATCCTCAGGGTATACTTCTCGTAATTAACAATTTTTTTATTAAATCCGGAAGCTCAGGGCAAAAATGGGTACAAGAAATCAATCGTCACCTTGATAATCAGTACAGCTTCCCCAAGAGTCATGTCAGCCAGTGCTTGTGTGTTGGCCTCTGCTCTTGTCTTCTATCTGACCTTAAAAATCCCACACATTGTGTATATTTCTTAACTTTGAATTGTTTTCTAAGATTTTCTACACCAGAGTCATTGACAAAAGAATCTCAACCTAACTTTACTAACAATCTACTTCTCCAAATCCTTTCTAAGGGTGGTGATCATTGCTAGACATCTACATCAAGTTTTTTCCAAGGGTGGTTATTGAATCATTAATCTGCTCCAGCCACAGTTCTTGGTAAAGGTCAAACACTATTATTGTGAGGACCGAGGATACTGCCCATGAAGGAGCTGGAAGGACCTTGGAACTTTCATGAAATTCATAGATTAGGAAAGATGAGGTGACACTGTAAGGGTGACAAGCAGAGGATTTCTCCATAAGAGCTTGAAGTCCTCAGGTCACATAATCTTTGGGGCCTCTGTCTCTCAGACACTCACTCATAATGATTGTGCTAACAGGTGGTCTGTACACCATGAGTTCTTAAGCTGTTTTACTGTTCCTCTTGCATGGCTTCTTACATCTTTAAAAATGAAATTTGAGCTTGAATGGTAGGTGGGAAAATTTGAAGAAAAAAACACAGGCATGTAATGTTAGACTGAAGGAGAGACCTGTGATGTTTTTGAAGAAAGAAATTGGACTTTATGGCTGATAGATGTGGAAAGAGACACAAACTTTGGAAGATAAGGTGGTGGGATTAAGGGGGAGGAATGGTTGAGGGAGGAGAGCAATGATGTCCTCAAGCCAATGATGTAGGTCAAACTTGTTCATAGGGCAAAGCCAGGTTAAAGGCACAAACACATAAGACTGCTTTTGCTTTGTATTCTAAGCTCCATATTCTAGGTCTTGTATTCTAGGCACAAGGTCTTGAGAGTCCAGCCCACGAGAAGGGAAAAATTGGCTAACATTTGTGAAGTTTCTGAATTCACTTCTAAAGATTTCCAAACACAGAGCTTTGGAAAGTACCAGGCTTAACAGTTTTGTATGAGGTTAAAAAAAATTCAAGACCAGCCAAATAAATGTTGAGAGTAAGACGTGGAATACTGTGAGATATAAAGTTCTGCACCCCAAGAGTATACCCCTGTGAAACATTAGTATGTGTCACTAACCAAAAGCATAAACTGGCTGGGCCTGAGAGATGGCTCACTAGCAGGGGGTGGGGCTCAGCTTTTGTTTCTGTTAGTGTGACAAAACACTCTCTGGCCAAAAAGAACTGAAGGAAGCAAGGATTTCATCTGGCTTACAATTCCAGATCACAGTCTGTTGTGAGGAAGAGAAGATAGGACCTCAAAGCAGTCAGTCACATCATATCAAGAGTAAAAGCCAGAAAAAGATCAATGCGCCCATGCCTCTTGTCTTAGTCAGGGTTTCTATTTCTGTACAAACATCATGACCATCATGACCAAGAAGCAAGTCTGGGAGGAAAGGGTTTATTCAGCTTACATTTCCACATTGCTGTTTATCACTAAAGGAGGTCAAGACTGGAACTCAAGCAGGCCAGGAAGTCGGAGCTGATGCAGAGGCCATGGATAGATGTTCCTTACTGGCTTCCTTCCCCTGGCTTGCTCAGCTTGCTTGCTTATAGAACCTAAGACTACCAGCCCAGAGGTGGTACCACCCACAAAGGACCCTTCTTCATTGATGACTGATTGAGAAAATGCCTTATAGCTGGATCACATGGAGGCACTTCCTCACCTGAAGCTCCTTTTCTCTGTGATAACTCCAACCTGTGTCAAGTTGACACACACACAGAAGCAATACACCTCTGCTGCTGACTCGTCACTTTCATATTGCTTTCTTCTGTCCTTTATAGGACACCCTGTCTAGGGAATGGTGCCACCCACAATGGGCGGGCTCTCCTGTCAATTAACGATCAAGACAATCCCCTGCAGATATGTCCACACGCAATCTACTCTAGCCAAATACTTAAGCATTGCTCCCCTCTCAGGAGATTATAGTTGTGGCAAAATGGCATTCGAAACTAATCATCACAGTTGGTAAAAGCATTTGCCACCAAGTCTCATCCCGAGTCCTAGTCCCAAGACCTACAGTGCAAAAGGAGAGAATTAACTCCTATAAACTGTTCTATGACCACATTGATACTGTGGATTGCGTGCACTCAAACTTGCATGTACACACACACACACACACACACACACACACACACATGCACACACGCACACCTACTTACCTACCTCTCTAATCACAAGAAATGGTCTTTCTAGTCAGGTCTTCATCCTGACTCATCTCACTAGCATAAACACTGCACTTGTCTGCATGACTCATCTTAGTAGAAATTTAAGCTGCCATACTCAGAAGGACTACCATGAATATCAAAGATATGGCTATCATTTGAAAAGTCTGAGGATTTACAGACTCCCTACCAATAACCAAGCCCAGCACAAGCCAAATTCCTTTTTACACAGCAGAATAAATTTGATATGGCAGCCAGGGCTGCCCTGGTGCAAACTCTAGCGGAGAGTTGAAAGAAGGAGAAATGAGACCAGAGCTTTGTCACAGAACAGGAGGGTATGCATGCGGAAAAGCACCTAAGCATACATAGTATGCATTTTAGAAACTCAGCATGATACAGACATTACCTTGAAGAGAAATGATCATTGTCCATCTTTTCTTTCTTAATCAGATGCCTAAAATGTACAATATTTAATTCTTGCTTGATAAATGAGAAGTCAATTTCTCTCAACTTGCATACAAAAATACCCACATGTATTTGCCTTTTGAAGTATTAACAGAAAAGAGCTATATTGTATTATGAAATATAATACATTTTAACCTAACTTCTCTATACTTCCATAAGTATGTTTGTAATAGTATATATGAGTATTTCTTAGTTCTATTTAATACATAACCATTTGATAAAGGATAATTATATTCCTCTCTCATCAGACCCGTGTCTACGCAAAACAGTCACAGATCAATAGTTAAGATACATCGGAAATTGGTTTAAGGAATACCCACTTCTTACTTTTACTCAAAACTGATGGGAACTTCATGGGTATTATCCAGTGTGTCAGTCTGAATTCTGTGAGAGCAGATTCTGAGACAGAATTAGATACACCAGCGATTTACTGGCAGGATAAAATATGGTTCTGCATAGAAAAAGTGTTCTGTTTCTGAGGGAAGTCTTGTATCTCTGATCGTAAAAATAACGAAAAAAGGCAACTAGAATCCTGAAACAGTTTGACCATTGGCAGAGCCTTACACAACAATGAAACTGCATGGCCCTGGTAATTCTGTTCTGTTAAGTTATGGGCTGGAAACTGCTGATGTAGAGTCCATGGCCTTTCAAGGAACCCTTCAGTGAATCTCAAAAATGTAGGCATAAATTGGTTGTCCTTCCTGACCACCACACTTCAGTTTGTTAGTGTCCTAGAATCTGTATCTACACATCCTTAAGACATAGTCACTCATTTCTGTGGGCCTCTATTCTTGAGAGAAATTTTAAAATAGGAATAGAACAGATGATAGCCCTCACTGCTTGTGGTATCTGCTGAGGGATACAAACACTCATTCCTGGCCATGGATAAACATGGCACACTGGGGTAACAGTTTGTCTAGTCACTGGTAACCTACCCAGAGATTACTATAAGGCCTCAATGAGATTCCCCTAAAACCCACATAATCCCTCTGTCTCCTCATGGCAGAATTAGCTATATTTTGTTATGGATCAATTACTCCTACCAATAATCTAATATATTATGAGATATTCTGAATGGAGGTCATTTATTACCCCATGGACCGTAGTCTATCTCTACCAGGGGTCAGTAACATAGCAGGACTGCTTACCAGAAGGAATATATCATAGCCAGACACCTGTGTTGTAATTTTCCCAGTAGGGCTGATGAAGTCCACATTCTACCTCACTAACTTCAAATAACATTGCCATCACTACAGTGTGGCCACTGGACTGAGGAGTTTGGGTAGCCTGGAAGTGCCACGCTGTTAGAGCACCATTAGTACAGAGCCACATATATTGGTCCACGGTTTTTGTAATCTAAAGTTTGTCCAGATCCAGAAGCTAAATAAGAGATCATTACCTTAAGTAGAAATGACTACTTGCAGTTCATGTCTCCCAAACGTGCCTTGTTCTATGAGTAGATATTAAGCAACACCTTTAGTGGCTATCATCCATTTCTCTAGAGATGCCATAATTACCCACAATGGCTTGCAAAACTATTCTCTGTGATTGCTCCTCCGACCTGGCTGGCCATTGTAACTGAGAACCCATGGCATTAGTCAAGCAAACATCACTAAATGGCCTTCATTACCTTAGGCCCCATGATTACCTTCACCGTTAATGAACCCAGAGCTCTGAGCCTTTCAGCCATCATGATGGCCTACAGAAGAGTTTTCATGGTGCCCTGGATGCCCCTACCACTCAGTCTTACTGAAAGCATTGATGAATGTGTGTCTTCTGAGTTCATCCATGCAGCATAGTTCTCTGATCTCAGATAATATAAGCTATCCCAGCCTGCCCACTTTTATAACCTTTTCTTGTGTTTGCTAAGGAACCCCAGACATTTCTCCAATGTTTTGCACAGGCCATCATTTTCCACTGAATTCTAATTGCTGCTCCTTTACTCTGAGTTTTTTCTCATTATCTCGGGTCATTATACAGGATTGAAGCCTCTGTTGCGGTGAACGACACCTGTGTAATTTTAGTCTTGTTTATTCAGATTTATGCTCTAGGTGGCTTGATCAAGTACCCATAAATCATAGGGAGTGAGTGCTCTTGGATCTAATTGGTTCATGTTTACTACTTTTTGCGGTTCCTTGTAGTATCATATTCTCTCTCCATCATCAACGTCATCTTGTCCCCAGCCAGGCTATACTGAGATTTCACCTTAGTTATCAGCCTACCAAGAAGAAGTATAAGAGTGACTCTGTTGCCTTGCAGAGACCTTGTGATAACTTTACTGGTTTTCCTTTGTGGAGAAGGGAGAATACCTATGCGAGCAATTAAGGATTTTTGTAGCCATCTACTGAGCTATAATAGTTTTTGTCGTGAAACAAATTACCCCATGCTTAGTAACTTAAAGCAACACACTCTGATGATCTCAATGTTCCTTAGGACAAAAGTCCAAGCAAATCTTACAGCCTGACTAGGTCCTCTGATAAGGATCACTCCAGCTTACAAAGGGCAGCTGAGTTGTATTCACAGTGGGAGGTGCGCCTGGCAAAACCGAACTCACTTGAGCTAGCAAGAATTAACTTTTAAGACTCTGTGACTGAGGTTTCAAGCCTCTCACTGGTTGTCAGTTACAACCTGTCTCCAGTCCTAATGGATATATACAATATATACATTCTCTGCCATCTGACAGTCTCCATAAACAGGCTCAAAAGCAAGACGAGCCTATTCTTCCCTCTAAAATAAAATATTATAGAATGAGACAAAAATCTCAGAAGAGATATCTGACTTCTACTGGGTGATTTTGTGCATGTTACTGGGATTGAATTCAGGGTGTCACAGCTCATAAACCATCTACTGCTGACTTGCCCCTTGCACCTTCCCTCGCCATTCTACTGTGGTTAGAACCAAATCAGGGCTCCCATTCATCACTGGGAAAAGGTCACAGAAGAAGAAAGATCTTTAAGAGTCACTTTATTGTTTGTTCATCATAAGTGTAAAGAGCCTTTGGGATTAACCACCTAGAGGTTTACCTCTGATGTTTTAGTGAACCAGATTTTGCTTAGCTGGATTCCAACCTTATTAGAACGGGCCTAATTTGCCCGCGGATCTAAATGTTTTGAGAACTACTAGCTAGCAAATTCTCAGCTGCTCTTAAGCCGCTTCAGCTTCCACGAAATGAGGCAGGGGGTCACCTAACCCACTAAGGAGGTTGCCTTAGTCAGTGCTCTATTGCTGGGAGGACATACCATGACCAAGGCAACTCCTATAACAGAAAGCACTTAATTGAAGCTTGCTTACGGTTTAGAGGTTTAGTCCATTATCATCATGGTGTGGAGCATGGCCCACACAGATAAAACTAACACTGGAGAAAGAGCTGAGGAGGATTCTATATCCAGACCCACAGGCAGTAGGAAGAGGGAGACACTGGGCCTAGCTTGGGATTTTGAAGCCTCAAAGCCCACCCATAGTGACTTTCTTCAACAAGGTCACACACTCCGATAGGACAACACCTCCTACTCCTTCTCAGGTAGCTACAGCACTCTCTGATAACTAAGCATTTAAATATGTGAGCCTGTGGGAGACATTTTTTATTCAAATTACCTCTGGTATCCTCTGGCTTCCTGCCTAACTAAATACTATTTGCCACTCTTTCTCAGTTCCTACTTTTTCCCCTTTGCAGACATTGCTGCAAATTAGTAACGAATAGACAACTCCACTGTTATTACAGACATCATTATCCCAATATATTTCAAATGCCTGGATCACCGTACTGGCAAGGATATTCTTGACATTGCAAGGGCTATCCTAGACTGTCAGTAGACAGTCATCAGCAACTAAATCTCTACCTTCAATGTCACATTTTACTTAAGTGGGTGTCCCCATGAAGCTAGTGCAAGCAGTACTGTCCCCAAATGATATTTACTTTATGTCCTTTGAACCCACTTCTCTGGCAACTGGATTAGTTTCAGTCCTATGGGAAGAAGCTACCCATGTAAATATACAAGAGCATTTTAGGATAAATACCAGGGTTAAATGTCAGGTGTAGAAGCAGGGGTGTGAATTTGAGACTGCAGTGAAGAACTAAGACCTAGGAAATGAGTGAAGAAAGGAGAAATGGGGAAAATACACATCTGGGAGCTGTTTCCCCTTCTGAGCTCAGGTATCTGTTGGCCACGGGGCCCTGGGATAACTGTAGCTTTTGGGTAAAGCTGGGCCTGAAGCGTAGCTGAGTCTGAATTATGGAGGATGTTCTAAAAATCTGAGCTCTCTTTCAAGGAGGTCTGCAGGGATTAGGAAAGTCAGTGATTAACTCCAAGTTACTAACAATGCATCTATGTCACATTAAGGAGAATCGCAGAAACACTTCCTCTTGGAGCCATTTAACCAAGCGTGAGCACAGACCTGATTTCTCTCCTGCATGCTCCCTGCTTCCATGTTCTACATTGTCTGCCCTCTGTTGTGTGAGACTGGATCTGGGCCTACCTGAAGACTGTCTTGTGAGACTGTTTGTCCATGTGTCTATGCTTACCCTTATCTGTCTGTCTGTCTGTTTCTGTTCCCATCAAATGGCTTAACGTTATTTATTGGTTAGCATAGAAAGCAGAATATGGGGAAGGAATGGGATGTTTTACAGAGACATCTTTAACAGTTTCCCAAAGGATTCAGTCTCTATCTCCAAATGATAACAATTGATCCAGACGACAAACATCATTTCTCTTCAGCCAAAGACTTGGGGTTGCTTCTGGCTTTTGTGGTAGATTTTAGAGAGTTTCTTTCAACTTTGGTATTTGATGCTTTCAGCAAGCCATAAATACACATGCAAGGCCAAGGACATGGGAGAGTAGATGGCTTGAGATTACAATTATACCTCAGTTTAGATTGTTGTATATGTGGATTGCTTGGGAAATCAAGGCAACTGAAGATGATTGCTATATTTTCTCTTAAAGACAGGTTAAACAAACAGGTTGAGTACACACTAAGTACTTTTAGTACTTAATCTTAAGTAAACTCATGATATATTTTTTACCACTGGAGATGATGGTCTAGAAAAGTTCATTGTCTTACAATGTAAAATATATTTTTAGAATATTTCATTCCCATGGTGGGTCAGCAAATGGACTATGAAAATAATTATTGTTTTTAATACATGACATATAAATGTTAAAAATACTAATTTCAACATTCAACGAATGATAAGGCAATACTCAAGGCAGAATGCTCTTTGAGTCTATTTACTTAAAGTGATGCTTGCAGCTGAAATACAAAATTTTTAAAAATGATGACAAAAATATGTACAAAGGCAAAAGTGAGAAGGCAGATTTAGACTATGGTGACCTTTATACTTTCATCTTTTAAATTATGTCACCATTATGTGTGCTTTAAAAATATAATAAAGTTCTTTAAAATTGAAGCTCCTTTAAGTGAATAAAAATGTACATATGAAGCAGGCGGGCAATAACTGACGGCGATGGAGAGATGGCCACATGGGGAGCATCGTGCTGAGCGAAACCGAATGATTGATCTGATTGATCGCATTTCCATCTTCATTTCAAACCAAGAAAAATCATCTAAGAAACAGAACAGAGTTCCAAATGCAGAATGGCTGATTGTAATTAAGACTTAGTGTTCTAAACATTGATCTCACAAAACTTGACTTACCTACTCTTTAACACCATTAGGAAAATAACCAAGTTCTACGGAGACCAAGAAAGGTGTGTTTTGTTTTGTTTTGTTGGGGTTTTTGACTGCTTTGTTTTTGTTTTGTTTTGTTATTAATAAAACCAAGGTTATATCAATAGCTAAGCTTCCCAGCTACCATATATAAGCAGGTTCTTAAAAAACAGGTATATAAATTACAGAAGATGCCTCTTCAAAGAGCTCCAAAGGCTATTGTACAAATGACCAGTCATAGTTTCATAAAACTGTACAAAGCAGAAATTAAAGCATTTTTAAAAGTTCTTTAAAACTGTCTTCTCTGGCAAGATGGCTTTAGCAGGGAAAAGTGTTTGCCACCAAGCCTGATGACCTGAGTTCTATTCTTGGAGCTTACATATTAAAAGGAGAGAATTATAAATTGTCTTCTCACCTCAGCATGCATGCTAGGGCACATGTACATACATAGACATGCACACATTCATACATACACAAATTAAATAAATAAATAAGTTTAATTTTGAAAATTTAAGAACAACATCCCCCCACACACCTCAAATTACCCAAATCTGTCATACTAAACATGATCACATATACTGGAAGACTTTAGACCCCACAATGGTCAATAGCTAAAAGTTCAGCAAGCAAAGAGAGCCTTTTATTTACCAGATACAAATTTGCTGCACAGGTGTGTTCAAAACAGTACCCAACAAATGACAAAATCACAAGAAGAAGGTTTAATCCTTCAAAATATTTTCTCTGTATTATGATAATACATACCTAGAATCTAAGCCCTCAGGAGCCTAACTCAGGAGGATGGAAAGTTTAGGGCCAGCCTTGGCTACATAGTGGGACTTTATTTAACACAAAAGAAAAGAGTTATCACTAAGTCATTACTAACTACAGTAGTTTCACTGCTTTGATCTAAATCCCTTCCTAAATTACAAAATTCATACCTAGTAACATGCAAGCAATTGTATTTAAAATGTTATGAAAAGAAAAGAAAGAATCTGCAATGGAATGGCAAACTGAGGTAAAATAGTGGTGATTTTCTGGAAAAGTTGACAACCTGGGGAATAAATAGGACTTTTTTCTTCTTAAATTTAGTATTCTTTAAATTTTTTTAAATTAAAATGTTATTTCTCAATTTCTTAGACATATCTGGAAATTAATTACTGCCTAGTATCTAAACATAGAAATAATAATAATTTCTCACACAGTTCAATTTTACTACTGTTGAGAGAAGTGACTAGAATTCATTTGGACACAGTATTTTATTAATTAGTTTATTTAATGGGGTATGCTGTGGGCAGGGAACTGCTGACATGATGTACACAAAATAGATTTTAAAAAATCAGAGCCTTCTTGAGTTAATAAGATTTTGGAACAAGATTAGTATTTTTTTTTTTTGCTCAATTTGTATTTTTAATATCCAGTGTAATCACATCCTCTGTCTGCTTAACATGTCAAGATAAATACTGCTAACAGGAATTGAAGTGGTGCAGCAATGTCGCCACTCAATAATCACTGGTAATGTCTTTAATAACAGGTAGCATTTTAGCAAGAAGATAAGTGAAATAAGGTAACTCGGAAAATAAGACAAGTGAGCTGAATCAGTGTACAGAAATCCCAAAACGAATATCCGAAGCCAGGCATAGTGGTTTGCACTTAGAATCCCAAGCACTTAGGAAAGAGGGATAGGAGGATTGCAGTGGGTTGAATGCCACTCTGGGCTGAGACACTGCCCTTAGGAAAACAGTGAATCTGGATGCCTGGGACATTGGCCAGACAGCATGCTACTGAAAGCCCAAGTGAATTTTTTTCCTCAGGTACTACAGGTGTACAGACCTGTAGAGAGAATAGTTAACGATTCTAAAGTTAGGGTTTAGGATCCAGTAAGCACACATATCCAACCTGATCGGTTATACTCTGGATGCATTTTAAAGTCCCAGTAGTTCAATTATTTCTGCCACAAATGCTTTAATGACCTTTCATCTTCATCAAGACTCATATTCCTTTTGTCTTGAAATCTGTATCACTTGCTGTCTTTGTGACCTCGCTCCAATTTTCTTCGTACATGGAAAAGGAAAGAAAAAAAGAGCTACTCAAGAAAGAAAGAAAGTTGTTCCTAAAACTCAAAATAGTCATCTCAACATTTCTCCTTTAAGCATGTTCAGATATAGTCTTACAAAAGAAGTTTTTCTTAAATTCAAACAAACAAAAACCACTTAAGCGGGGAAGTCAGGGAAAACTGAAATCCTCGACTAGAAACTCCGGGGAGGCTGATTCTACATCTTTTTGGTTTTTTAAATTCAATATATTCTAAATTTACATTTCATATGATTTCCCTCTTTTCAGGCTCCCCCTCCCCGGAAGTCCCATAAGCCCTCTTTCCTCCCCCTGTTCCCCCTTCCACCCCTTTCCTCTTCCCTGTTCTGGTATTTCCCTACACTGCTGGATTAAGCCTTTCCAGAGTCAGGGGCCATTCCTTCCTTCTTCTTGGACATCATTTGATATGTGGATTGTGTCTTAGGTATTCCAGTCTTCTAGGCTAATATCCGCTTATCAGTGAGTAGATACCATGAGTGTTCTTTTGAGATTGGGTTACCTCACTTAGGATGATGTTCTCCAGCTCCATTCATTTGTCTAAGAAGTTCATGAATTCATTGTTTCTAATGGCTGAATAGTACTCCATTGTGTGTATATATATATACCATATTTTTTTATCCATTCCTCCATTGAGAAAATGGGGTACAGAGCTAAACAAAGAATTTTCACCTGAAGAAATTCAGATGGCTGAGAAGTATCTTAAGAAATGTTCAACATCTTTAGTCATTAGGGAAATGCAAATCAAAACAACCCTGAGATTCCACCCCACACCAGTCAGAATGACTAAGATTAAAACCTTAGGAGACAGCAGGTGTTGGCAAGGATGTGGAGAAAGAGGAACACTCCTCCACTGCTGGTGGGATTGCAAGTTGGTACAACCACTCTGGAAATCAGTCTAGCTGTTCCTCAGAAAACTGGGCACCACACTTCTGGAGGACCCTGCTATACCATTCCTGGGCATATACCCAGAGGATTCCTCAGCATGTAATATGGATACATGCTCCACTATGTTCATAGCAGCCTTATTTATAATAGCCAGAAGCTGATTCTACATCTTAATGATCTGGCTAAGTGGACTCTGCAAGACCCTGGAGCCCTTGATGTCTCTGATTCTTCTTCAGATGCCTCTCACAGGGTGATCAAAATCCAGTAAAAGAAGATAAAATGTGCAGTTTCATCAGCATGTTCATGGCCTGAGCAAATGCAGAGGAGCCATGCTGTCTTAGTTAGGGTTTCACTGCTGTGAACAGACACCATGACCAATGCAAGTCTTATAAAAGACAACATTTAATTGGGGTTGGCTTACAGGCTCAGAGGTTCAGTCCATTGTCATCAAGGCAGAATCATGGCAGCATCCAAGTAGGCATGGTGCAGGAGGAGCTGAGAGTTCTACATCTTCATCTGAAGGCTGCTAGTGGAAGACTGGCTTCCAGGCAACTAAGGTGAAGGTCTTAAGCCCACACCCACAGTGACACACTTATTCCAACAAGGCCACACCTCCTAATAGTGCCACTCCCTGGGAAAAGCATATACAAACCATAACACATGCTAACAGGATGTTCAAATTAAATAAGTCACTGGAACACTGGAAATGATCTAAAATAGTTTATGCTACAGATGGCTTAGAAACCGATCAGGTGGGCTTGTGCACTGTCACACAGAAAAGTAACTGTAAAAATAACAGTTTACTTTGCAAAGCCACGGGGGATGACTTTGAAAGGGATTTCTTTTTAAGTAAAATTTTTACCAAGGCTAATAAATGTTTGAGAAAATAAATATGTTTATACTAATTTCAATACTATGCAACTGAAAGGTCCATCACATGCTACCCAGTAAGTATGTACAGATACTATTCTTATATGTACCAGTTATGACATTACATTTAACATAAAGAAGGGGTCGGGGATGTGGAGAGATGTTTCTGTGCTTAAGAGCAATTATTGCCCTTTTGAAAGCCTGATTTGGGTTTCCAAAGGTTCTTTTTTTTTTTTTTTTTTTTTTTTTTGGATTTTTTGAGACAGGTTTTCTCTGTGTAGCCCTGGCTACTCTGGAACTCACTCTGTAGAGCAGGCTGGCCTCGAACTCAGAAATCCACCTGCCTCTGCCTCCCAAGTGCCGGGATTAAAGGTGTGTGTCACCACCACCCGACGTTTCCAAAGGTTCTGATGCTCTCTTCAGGTCTTCCTGTAATACATGAACACATGGCACAGACATGCATGGCAGACATGCAGGCAAAACCATCAAACTAGAATAAATCTTAAAGAAGAAAGCAATAACATCATATAAAAGTTATTTTCTAAACTATTAGAAAAGAAACTTGGGAAGACCCTGGAGGACTTGGGCACAGGGGGAAAGTTCCTGAACAGAACACCAATAGCTTACGCACTAAGATCAAGAATCGACAAATGGGACCTCATAAAATTACAAAGTTTCTGCAAAGCAAAGGACACTGTCAGAAGGACAAAACGGCAACCAACAAAGTGGGAAAAGATCTTCACCAACCCCACATCCGACAGAGGGCTAATATCCAATATATACAAAGAACTCAAGAAGTTAGACCGCAAAGAACCAAATAACCCTATCAAAAAATGGGGCACAGAGCTAAACAAAGAATTTTCACCAGAAGAAATTCAGATGGCCGAGAAACACCTTAAAAGATGTTCAACATCATTAGTCATCAGGGAAATGCAAATCAAAACAACCCTGAGATTCCACCTCACACCAGTCAGAATGGCTAAGATTAAAAACTCAAGAGACAACAAGTGCTGGCGAGGATGTGGAGAAAGAGGAACACTCCTCCACTGTTGGTGGGATTGCAAAATGGTAAAACCGCTCTGGAAATCAGTTTGGCAGTTCCTCAGAAAATTGAGCATGTCACTTCCAGAGGACCCTGGCATACCACTCCTGGACATATACCCAGAGGATTCCCCTGCATGCAATAAAGACACATGCTCCACTATGTTTATAGCAGCCTTGTTTATAATAGCCAGAAATTGGAAGGAGCCCAGATATCCCTCAAAGGAGGAATGGATACAGAAAATGTGGTATATTTATACAATGGAATACTACTCAGCAATTAAAAATAATGAATTCATGCAATTTGTAGGTAAATGGTTAGACCTGGAAAATATCATCCTGAGTGAATTAACCCAATCACAAAAGAATGCACATGAAATGCAATCACTGATAAGTGGATATTAATGAGCCCAGAAGCCCTAAATACTCAAGACACAAATAGCAAATCAAATGATTCCCAAGAAGAAGAAAGGAGAGGACCCTGGGCCTGTAAAGATTGCATCCAGTTTAGTAAAGAAACCGAGGGGGGAGGGGGAATGATTGGGGAATAATTGGGGGGGAGAGGAACTATGGGAAGTATGGTGGGTGGGATCTGGGAAAGGGGAAAGCCTTTGGAATGTAAACATAGAATATAGAAAATAAAAATTAAAAAAAAACTGTAAAACTTGAAAAAAAATACTTTCGTGTTTCAAACACAGATAATTATTAAAAACTCTACCAAAACAAAGAAAAATTTTGAGGTGGTAAATATGAAAAAAAATAAAATAAAAGTTATTTTACCTTATAACAAAATTTTTGCCAGAATATTATTTACCATTGGTCCATTTCGTTTCCTTTGCTGCTCCCTGTGCTCTACATGCAGATGAGTTGGCTTTGGTCTACCAGAACACTAGACCATAAATCATTGGTCCCAACCCTCCGGAAAAACACTTTCAGGATAATCTTTAGCACATTTCAGATAAATAGAAAGCTTGCTTGTACTTCTAATCTCTCTTCCTGCTGTCCAGCTTCTGTGGGAGACACAGAAATGGAGATGTTTGCCTCGAATCAGTCCTTTTCAGGAAGAAAAATGCCATTTTGAGAAGGCACTACAATCTATCCAACTCAAACTTCTGTCTCTTAATGGAAATGAAAAGTGGCATTTCAAGGAAAAATTACTAGTTTTCTTTATAATATACAGAAAAAACAGTCATAACACACTCTTCATAGGCTTTTATGGATTGGTGACCTTTGAACTTATCCAGCTGCCATTACAAAGCCGTAAAGGCCTTTGGACTCATATCTCTCATGTTTGACTCCAGCATGAAATGCATGTAAACTATTATCAATCAACATCTAGAAGTTAGTAATTTCTCAGGTTAAAAAAAAGTCTTTGAATCTATGAATAGAAATAAATAGGCAGAACATTGGTCTCACAGACAGTGAAAGCTTTTGGAAACACACTGAGAAACTTGTATTTACACCAATAGACAATAACCACTTCCAAAGTCCGACCCTGGTGCTCAGGCTTTAGAGCTCACCCTCAGTTTTATGACTGGTATTTGAGCTCTGCGGTTGGTGTGAAAGCATGAGCTATGCAATCTTGGGGTCCTATAAATATCCTAGGAGCCTCACATGTGCAGACAGTGAGCAGGTTTGCACACACAGAGTATTGCTAGATGCTTTTAGTGTAGCAAATTTTCTGAGAAAAAAAGTCAGGAAATCTCGCAGATAATGCATATAAGTATATTTTCTAACCATTCCCCTTTTGAGTACAATCATGACAGGGTATTTTCTGATATATATATATATATATATATATATATATATATATATATATGTGTGTGTGTGTGTGTGTGTGTGTGTGTGTGTGTGTGTATTATATATATATTATAATATATATATATATATATATATATATATATATATATTCCATGCATTTGAAATGAATTGAAATGAATGGATTCCTTTAGGTCTTCTCTATGTGGCTGATGTAAATTATTCCTGAATGGAGAACAGTATTTAAAATGCTTTAAAATATAATAAAATGAGAGTAGGTAGAACCTGCTAAATGAATCCCCTCCATATACAGCAACGGCTGGCAAACTCATTTGCTACCACTAATGAAGATTTACTGTACCAGCATTCAGATGTTTCAGGAGCACAGTTGAGAGAAAAGGCACATTTAAGGTTTCATTGTAGATAATCCCTGGGCATAAGACGTGTCCAGTTCCTCTCCTCTCAAACCGTAGGTCTTATCACTGTGAGAATTATCAGCCATTTTGAAAGGCACAGCAGAAAGTGTAAGAGCCGAAAGGCCGTGCATAAGTACAAAGAAACAGTATTTTCCACACCCAACAGAACAGCTGCACATAGGAACTCACAGAAGTGGTAACAGTGTTGGATCCTGCTATTTAAGGCCGCAGTCCACCATATCTGGATAGCTCCTCTGAGCACATCACAAAATAGAGGACTCCATTTCCAACAGGGTTTCCTTTTCTCTATCTGACCTTATCTGGGAAGTCTGATCTCCACACACTCTAACTAAGGTCATACACATGGTCCTCAGCAAAAACTACAGATTCAACTTCCTCTCCCCAAGAAGAACCCGCCCAGCTTATCTTGGATTCCTGGAATGCCATCTCCCCTGGGCACTCACAGCCAGACCTAAATTCTGCAGACCTTACCCATTCCAGGCTCTTCCTCCTTCCAGTCCGGTGTGCAGCAGGGCAAGGACACATCCACAGGGAGGAAATGTGCATATAACAGCACAGAATACTCAAGACACAAATAGCAAGTCAAATGATTCCCAAGAAGAAGAAAGGAGAGGACCCTGGGCCTGTAAAGATTGCATCCAGTTTAGTAAAGAAACCGAGGGGGGGGGAATGATTGGGGAACAGTTGGGGGGGGAGAGGAACTATGGGAACTATGGTGGGTGGGAACTGGGATAGGGGAAAGCCTTTGGAATGTAAACATAGAATATAGAAAATAAAAAAAAAGTAAAAAAAAAAAAAGAAAAAAGAAAGGAGAAGTGGGCATGGAGTCTAATCTCTAACCAAGAAGCTACTGGCAATTAATGGCCATCAGGAGATGAAGTGTCTATTTCCTTTAAGAGTGTCCTTAAGATTCTATTGGTGTAAAGCAGAAAGATGAGGGGACCAGGGAGGTAGGAAGAGAGAGAGAGAGAGAGAGAGAGAGAGAGAGAGAGAGAGAGAGAGAGAGAGAGAGAGAAACAGACACCAAGCCAGTGGTAAATTCACTAGCTTCTTCCTAATATTTGAATGTAATTCCTGCCTCTTACCCAGAACAGGCAAAGCTAACTTAAAACTAACTAACCCTTCAGCATTTCCTTGGTCCATTGCTGAGACTCCAAGGCATGCCTAAAACCAATGGCTTGCTTGTTTTAGTGAACATTAAGACAGTATTCGCCTTGATACATTATAGCCTTGAAGCCTACAGTCCATATCACTAAAAAATAGTGTATGGCTTTTAAAGCAGTATTCTCGACTGTGAGAGTTAATAGCAATGTAGAAACAGTAGATATAAAGGTTATCCATTATTGCTGCTTCTAAAAATGCCTTTATCATATCTACAAAAGTCATCCTTGAAATTGTTTCAGTTTTGAGGGGAGAAGGCATTTATCAGTGAGTTGTAAGAAACATCTGACAAATATTAATTTTGGAATATGTAAGAGTGTTCTTATTTTGATATAGAAATATATATGGGAGAATGTTTAAATCCTTTCTCAAAAGCAACCACTTCAACCACTTCTTCAGAGGCAAGCACAATTGTGTCCATTCTTCAGTCCTTTTTCCTAATAGTTTTATCTTTTGTATTTTACACAAGGCAATGTTCTAAACTCTTCAGAAACTAAAGTTTAATCACATGAACTCTAGGTATTTCAATATCAACACGTGCATTTACTGGCAAAAGTGTGAAACTTAAGCTAGGCATGGTGATATATACACATACACACACATACACACACATACACATATACATATATAGGTATATATATATATATATATATATATATATATATATATACACACCTATAAATTCAGCACTCAGTAGACTGAGCCAGGTGGATTTCTGTAGGAGGCTAGCCTGAGCTACATACTACTTACATAGTGAATACCCACCCAGCCAGGGATATGTAGCCAGCTTCTTTTATAAGAAAGAAAAACAAAGCTTGAATCTTGAATGCCTCTCAATATTCTTTGTGTTGTAGACTTGGTGGCTCTTCCAACAGGCAATAGAGCCTTCAGACATGGAACCCAGGGGAATAAGCTGTGTCATTGGATTATGACCTTTACATGGACATTAGGATCCTGGCCCTACTCTCTGTCTCTGTGTGTCTGTCCCACTGTCTGTCTCTTGCTCTCTGTCCCTGCTCATCTCTCTCCTTTGTTTCCCAGTCACAGTGATAGACTGCCTTTGTAACAGGCCAACTGGCCATAAACCACAACTTTCAACACCTTGAGCTCCAAATAAGCATCTCTCTCTCTTTTTTTGAGATTTTTTTAATTTTCTATATTCTTTGTTTACATTCCAAAGGCTTTCCCCTTTCCCAGTTCCCCCCTCACCATATGTCCCATAATTCCTCTTCTCCCCACCCATTCCCCAATCACCCCCAACCCTTTCTCTGTTCTCGTACTCTCCTGCAAAACTGGATCCAAGCATTTCTCTTTTTAAGATTATTAGCCCATGTATTCTGACACAGTAATGAAAGCAACATTACCCCAGGATGGACTAGAGATTTAGCTCAAGTTGAATTTTGGGTTTTGTTGTTGTTTGGATGGTTGGTTGCTTTTTGTTTGTAGGTTTGTTTGTTTTAAATAAAAAACAAAGCTATTAGAAGCAAAATTGTGTAACTCGAGTGCTTGTGCATTTTTAAAAACAAGGAATAATCACATATAAAGTAATGATTCATTTTGAAGATTCTAATCTTCACCAGGGCAATTTCTTTCTTATAATATAAATTAAGTATAATAAACCCTCTGGAAATGGTTTCATGTAACTTCAGCCCTATAGAAGGACATCCTGAGCTTTAGAAACAAAGGTAGAAGGTTAAACTTTTTAGTGTGTGTCAGAAAATAACTGGAATTGGAAATAAAGAAACTTAAGTTTGAATTCCAGTGCTGCCAAGTTAGTAAAATATAACATCTTGTACTCTTGGTGTTCTCATCTAAGAAAGTAGCTTAGCATTCTTCATTAGTCATCCAAAAGAAAATCCCCAGGAAGTCACACCTCCCAGAGTAAAGGCAGTGGATACAATTTTTTTTTAGACTAGAGGTGTGCTGTGTAAATTATTAAATATGTTTCATTAGTTTATGATTTCTTGGGTCCTTATAGTAACGAATGAGAGTCTTTTTGAGCAGACCTTCATGCATGAGATATACTTACTTGGCTCAATAAATCTGCTATTTTAAGTACCTGATATAACTTATTTCTTCATACAAGATTTTGGGGATAGAAACTGTGTACCAAGCAAATATCATCCTGGTGGTCCTGGGATAGCACAGGATGGTTATGTGTCCATGAGAAATCCCCAAATAGTCCCATTGTATATGGTAATAATTGAGATTTTAGGACTTGTAGCTTTTAAAGTGTATACTTAATGCCAAGATTCCACGCTGCCCAAGTGTGTCATACTTCTAACAGTCTTTTGTTTACCACTCCAGTTTATTTTAAAAGATTTTAGCATATAAAAAGAATTATAAATCCAGGAATATACAGTTTACAAAAATTGAAACCATTGAACAGGTTGAGATGCAGGATTTCTGTCTTAGAGTTTCTATTGTTGCAATGCATTGCCATAACAAAAATGCATATTGGTGAAGGAAGGGTTTACTTGACACACACTTCCACATCACTGTCAGGACAGGGACTCAAACAGAGCAGGAACCTGGAGGCAGGAGCTGATGCAGAGACCACTGTGGGATGCTCCTTACTGGCTTGCTGTACATGGCTTGCTCATCCTGCTTTCTTAAAGAACGCAGGACCACCAGCCCAGGGATGGCCACATCCACAATGGGCTGGGTCCTCTCACATCAATAACTAATTAAGAAAAGACCCTATAGTTGGATATTACGAAGTCATTTCTTAACTGGGCTTCCTCCTCTCAGATGACTCTAGCTTATGTCAAGTTGACATAAACTATCCAGCACAATTTCCATGACTAATATTTGTTTCATCCTCATTTGGCATTTTATTCATTAGCAGATGCTTCTTGGATACACAATGTGTTCATCACATACAGAAAGAGGGTCGCCCAGTGGTAGGCCTTTCTGTTGTCATGGTGGGGCAATTTCTGAGCAATTGAACACTGGGGGAATTTGAAAGACTGCCTGAAGGTTGCCTCCTTCATCTGCTTGTAGCTAACACTGACTATAGCCCCCATGGAGAATGTGGGCGTGGTTATGTATACCACGTGTGGACTGTATTTTTTCCTACAGTCTCCTGTAGGAAAAAATAATACTGCAGGCAAAGTGTAACTAAAGAGATTATTTTCCAACAACTAAAAACTTTCCCTTTCAGCAAGCACATTTCTTTCTAATTATCAAATACCTTGGTCCACGGAGACACAGGAACAGAACAACACCAAGATCAAGAGTCAGGAATTTCTACTATTTTAGCCCTTTCTTGCTAAGTTTATTGTTTTTGTGAAATAATATCCAAGTGGTAAAGTAGCATAGTTTCGAATACATTTGCATGATATAACCAGAAAGCCGTCACAGGTCACAGTCTCCAGAGAAAACTGGGCACACAGAAGAAAGAAGAAAAGTCTATTCATGAGAAAATATACTAGAATTTACTTATTGGGAATCATGCTACTTTTGAATAATAGCATTAAATTTGTGTTTTATTCCAAGAAAGGCAAAGTGTCTTCTGAGATCCTCAGTGGCTTCAGTTCATTTTAGAATATAGGAGCTGAAGCCTAGAATTATCTAAATCATCCAACTACAATCAGGAAATAAACAAAATATCTGTGAGATATCCATATCTGTTTTGTGAGTTATGCCTGTGTATAATTTTGGAGCATTTCAACTTAAATATAAGGAGTCATACCACTGTCACATCCTCAGGCAATAAACAATAAAATGATAAACGTTGTCATTATAGTGGCCAAGGTAAAGACATTTTAATTATCCCTAAATCTGTGAGATGCTTTTTTTTTTTTTTTGAGACTGGGTCTCTCTTTGTCATCCTGGCTGTCCTAGAACTTACTCTGTAGACCAGTATAGCCTTGAAATAACAGATATCCAACTGCTTCTGCCTCCCAATGGTTGGGATTAAAGGCATATGCCACCATACCAAGCACATGTTTGCTCTTCTTATCCTATGGGTGCTTTTGTGGTTTTGACACAATCACAAATTTTGTTACACCTTAGTCATTTCCAAGGACCATGCAAATAATAATTATGTCATTAAAGTTTGAGATAATACATTAAAATCCTAATAAATGTCTGACTACATGGAAATAGAATGAAGGACCACCAGCTTATCTACTAGTTTGATGGTAGCATGTGCCATGTTTGTGTTTGCCATTGAGCTTATAATGTGCTGCTCATAAATGGCTGTAAATTAATGAACTAGACATGGCTGGAAAGGATGAAGCAGTCTGGATCCAGCAATGTAACATAATTATATATTTTCATGAAGGAATGATAAACATGAACTGGTCATGATTTTACATTCCTAGACCATGTACTCCAGAGAATATCCAGGAGTGTAATAAGCTCCATACTACCCTGAACTCTATAGAGAAAACTTTTGTTAGAGCACCAAGAGCTGGGAGATAGCACAGTGGTGGAACGCTTCTCTAGCATGCCCAGGGTCTTGGGTACTGTACTTAGATCTGAAAGAGAAAAAGGGGGAAAGAAATGGGGAAAGGGAGGAAGAAAGGGGAGGAAAGATAGAGGAAAGGGGTGAGGGTGGGAAGGAGGGAAGGAAAGAAGAAAGGAAGGAAGTACAAAAGGAAGAAAGGAAGAAAAATAGGAAGGAAGGAAGGAAGGAAGGAAGAACTATGTCTTTAATTAGTTTTAAGTTACCCCATAAATGCTAACATTAAATTTCATAATAAAGTAACTGGTCTAATAAGGTCATATGTGTGTCCTCTATGGATGAAGGGTAGTAGAGAAAAGATAACAGTAGAGAAAAGACAACCGGTGTTTATTATGAAGATATACACTGTAACCAGTGATATTAGGAGACTAAGGCAACTAATAATTCTGATGCTATAAAGAACAACAACCTGTCACAGCAAAAATATCTCATGCTTTGTTTCTAAGGGTATAGCATCACATGAGATGAACCCCTTGATTGAGAAAGTTAGGGCCATCCACACCATATCAAGGTCATTTTTGAATACCTACTAATAATGTGTAAGTTTCCCTAAAGCCACAACAGAAGTGAGGCCAATATATAACATTAAGCTGAACTTATGCAAAGAAACCACCGAGAATGGGTGTTCTAGCTGCTCTGGAATGTGCTTTTCCAGCACGGTGTTCCCATTAAACACATTTGCACAGAAATTCATGACAGTTTTTGTCTATTCATAATTTGGTTGCTACCAGCTGACTGTCACTGGGCACATGGTCAGCAAAATGATCCTGAGATTTTCACCAACTTTATGAAAACCAGCCTGCATTATTGGATGGCATCTAGAGACATGCCAACTAAGCCCTAGGTGACTCACAGCCCAGGCAGCAACTCAAACTGCCAGCGGTGGGGCTTCCTCATTAGGAGACTTTCTGTCCGAAGAGCCATTAGCAGCAGAGATGTAAAGAGAGTTAGGGTGTGCCATGACTTTCCCCAGATCTGCAGGAACATCAAATGCTGAGAAACAGTGCAGATGACAAGGAGGGACAGGAAGGGAGCAGATGCACTGTTGAATTAGTTAGCAGTTATCTTTGTGCATATAGAAATTCGAACAGGTTTTCTAATGTATTATTAGTATTTGAGCAGTACAGAAACGGACTCATGCCAGCTAAGCTCAAAGGGAAATTTAATTTAATGACACCCCCCCAAAAAAAAATCAGAAAAGTTCAAGAATGAAACTGGCTTCAGGCATCGTCTTTATTGTCTTGGGACTTCCTCTCTCCCCACGTATGTCTCTGTCTCCATTTTGTTTGCAAGACTGGCTTTGCCCCTTTCTTCTTTGTGCGTGTCTTTGAAGTGACAGGAAGCAAGACATCTGAGAAATGCAAGCAAAAGAAAAAAAGTCCTCTTTCTAAACATAAAGACTCACTTCACGCAAACATGTATTTTCTCTATGGAGGGCCATGAGTAACCATACTCCAGCTACTCTGCTGAGAAATTCTGAAATCTTTGGTAGGCTGCAGCTATGGCAGAAATCAGGAAGGTTGTCTTTATAGATGCTGAAAGAGTCACACAAACAGACCGAGAGAGTCCCACAAGGAAATTGAGAACTACTCACGGAAGAATTGAGGTAGAATATGTGGAAGAGGTTCTCCAAGGAAATACATCTGTTTCATAGAAGAATAGTATTGAAAAATCAGTGAACTTAAGAGGAACCAACCACTATGGTGACACTGAGCTAACACTAAGGGGGACATAAAAATGTAGAAGGCCACATACTCCCCGAAGAATATTCTAAATCACTGCGTTTCCTGGTTAATATCGCCAAGATGATTTTAGTATCACTAGATAACAAACATTCAAAACAAAGTAGTTATTGAGTACATAAAGCATTGAGAAGGTTTCATTATCTTTGGCAGGGCTTGATTTGGAAACTCGAACAAAATGTATGCAACTCCATGTCAGGTCTTCCTTTTCTGTTTCTCCTAAGCTCCATTATCAACCCCCCCCCCTTGTGATCAGCAGGTAGCTACTGGCTGTTCCCAGGCTTTCTGCTTTCTTATTCACAATAGCACAGAAATAGGTTTTCTATAATACCTAAGCACAAGATCTAAGGTTGAAATGATTAAATTAATAATATTGGCCCATTCCCACAAATTGCCATAATCGGGGCAAAGAGCCTACCACAGTCATTTTAAGCTTAAGTCTTGTACCCACCATAATGCAAAGGACTCTGAAACAGAGAACTAATGTTCACATAAAGATCTGGCTGCCTTTTCCAAAGGGAGCAACTGACAGACAGATATGGAAGATATCCATAGCAAACATTATTTGCAACATAATTTCTCAGAACGTTTGGAACTTTTGAGTCACAGTGATGATTATTTGCTGCCAGGTATGGCCTTACATTGTGTAGAGTCTGCAAAGTCACCCTATAAGCCTGGCTGACTAAGCCTGTGACAGAGACTATCACACAAGTTTAGAAACCTGAAATGTCCTCTAAAGCTGCAATGGTGCACACTGCAGTTTTTAGACTGGTGTCTGGGTTCTTCCAGCTGGCTGCCACAGGAACAGCTAGCCCACACTCCTGTGTGGTAGGTGCTTTCCTCGTGAAGACTCATAAATGATGGAGGTCCATTTTTCTCTGTTTTATGTATTCTGAGGACTTTCACAAACCACACTTGCGTCTAATGATTGCTCTGGCTTTCCTGCAGCATGTTCTCTTTCATGCACTGGATGAGAGATGGCCGTAGGGACAGGTCGCAGTGCTTTTAAGTGCCAGACATCGGTGCTGTGGTGAATACACTTCATTCCAGTTGTTTGTTGTAATTCTTCTGCAAGGTCCATAAAATCCTGGGGTTTACTATTTCTGCATTATGTTTATTTTTCTATGAAATTGGATATAGTCTTTGAAACATGAAAAAATTTAAAACACATTTTCAGCACAACAAAGAACAATCTCAATTGGAAAACGTGAAAATGGGAAGATTTTTGACAGTATTTTAAAATTTGCTTCAACTATTTTAGAATGAAAAGAAACTGAAATTGGTTTTTTATATTATGCTACCTGATCCCACTGTACATTCCCAAGATGTCTTCCATCTTCTATTCCCAGAAATCCATCAAGCAACCCCACAAGAGGAATTATTTACTTCAGAAAACCAAAAACGCTACACTCACATACTACCATATTCGTATTTTAATTGCTTGCAGAATCTATTTTGAAGTCAACATGTTTACTGAACTATCCACTTGCCTAAATGACCTTACATATATGTACATATATGTATATGCATGTATATGTGTATGTGTGCATATGCATATGATGTATATGTATATGTATAGTATATGTATGTGTATGTGTATGTGTATGTGTATGTGTATGTGTATATGTATAATGTAGTGGCTATTCCTGGTTGTCAACTTGACTATATCTGGAATGAACTACAATCAAGAACTGGAAGGCTCACCTATGATCCTAATCTGGAGTCTCAGAGATACAAGTTTCAGACCTGGTTCTTGGCATGGAGATCTTGAACCATAGTGGCTATGTATTTCAGAAGATTAAGATAAGGAGATCTCTGAGTTCAAGGTCATTTGGGATTAAAGGCATGGTGGCACATGCCTTTAATTTAGGCCATACCCTCTGCTGGAGACCTACAACCTTTAATCTGGACCACACCCTTTGCTGGAGACCTACAGCCTTTAATCTGGGCCACACCCTCTGCTGGAGACCTATATAAGGACATTGGAAGAAGACCCACTCTTCCTTGCCTGCTTGCCTCGTGGGACTGAGCAACTGCTAGATCCTTGGACTTCCATCCTCAGCTGCTGCTGACCATTGCTGGGGAGTTGGACTACAGGCTGTAAGTCATCGACAAATTCCTTAACTATATAGAGACTGCCCATAGGTTCTGTGACTCTAGAGAACCTGGACTAATGCAATGTGCGTGTATATAAGCTAGTCCCAGAAATGATTTTGATGAATATTTACATTTAAAACTCTTCACAAATTACCAATAGAAAGTAAGTTTTCTAAACCCTTAAAAAGAAACCATGAAAGTTTTGGAGCAAATGCTCAGCAGTGACATCGGAATCGATGGGTGAGACTTCTAATATCTACAGCCAACAAGCGTGTGGACTCTGTCTCTACTCGGCCATGCTCTAACACGACCCAGCACAGCCCATAACAAAGAGCACAGCAGGCAAGCACATTGGAAAGAAGGCATGAAACTGTACTCCTCTTTTTCATGAAGACAAGGCCAAGTGCACAGTCCAAAAGAATCTGTTGGAAATGTCGTGGAGGGAAAAAAGTATATTGATGTCATGGAGTGTAAAATCAACTTATCTATATCGGCACTGTCTATACATACTAACAGCGGAATCTGAATAAGAAATAAGGAATGCCATCTACAATAGCATTTAAAACAGCAAAATGCTTATGCATAATCTTAGTGCATGTTATTCATAAGGATCTGCATTGAAGATGGCAAAACAATTCTGAGTTCATTCAAGATTTAAATTAGTGAGAGGTGTACTGTGTTTATGAGTTAGAAGATTCAATAATCTTAACTGCCTGATTTTCCATAAATGGATCCATAAGTTTAGTTCAGTCTTAATTAACAAATTCATAGGACTCGTTCTACAATTGTAAAGTCTGGCTTTCATAAAAAAAAGAAAGTTTAAAAGACAAACTGAAATAAGCAACGTATTCTAAAAATCAGAAAAATTATTCTGATTCTGAACTTTTTACAAGTCCACAGTAGTGAAGTCTTCTTAGTGAAAGGATTAACATACAGGCCAACAGGATGAAACAAAATAAAAAATAAGTTCAGACAAACATGACCAGAGGAGTTTACAACAATGCAGCCAAATAATTCAACGAAGGAGACAGTGAATTGTGAATAAATGATACTGAATGAACTGCATATTCTTATTAAAAATCTTACATTTTTAAAACATATTCTTTTATTGAAAAAGGAAGTAAAAATATTTTGTGATAAAGTTGAAGATTTATATGGAAAATATTTCTGATAAAATAGAAGAGATATATAGAAAAACGTTAAAATTGACAATTTTCATGGAAAATTAAAGAGTAAAATGGTAGATATAACATTGCTACATTAATTAAAAAAGAAAGTGGAAACACTTTATGATAGAATTGAAAATTTACATGCAAAATATTTCTGATAAAATTGAAGAAAATGTAGAAAAACATGTTAAAATAGAAATTTTTACATAGATATAATAATGGTAGGCATAAAAGTATTCGAAGTTGATTGAAAATGAAATTATAAACATTTTATGGTAAAGTTGAAGAGTTACATGGAAAATATTTCTGATAAAATTGAAGAAATATAATGAAAAACACATTAAATTGGACTATTTCATAGAAAATTATTCAGATAAAATGGCATACATAAAAAACCTTTCTAAATTAATTGAAGGTGGAATTAAAACATTTTGTGATAAAATCAGAGAGTTACAGGAAACATTTCTGATAAAATAGAAGAAATATATAGAAAAACATGTTAAAATTGAAGATTATTATGAAAAATAATGCAGATAAAATGGTAGACACAAAAAATTACTAAATTAATTGAAAAAGAAACCAAGATATTCCATGATAAAACCATTACAAACATTTTCTGATAAAACTGAAGGTTTACACGAAAAATATTTCTGTTAGTCTATGTCTTTTTATTGGGGAATTGAGTCCATTTATGTTAAGATATATTAAGAAATAGCAATTGTTGCTTCCTGTTATTTTTGATGTTAGTTTTATGTTTTTGTGGTTATCTTCTTTTGGGTTGTTGAAAGAAGATTACTTTAGTGATTTTTCTATGGTCTAGTTTCCCTCCTTGTATTAGCATTTTCCATCCATTATCCTTTGTAGGGCTGGATTTGTAGAAAAATATTATGTAAATTTGGTTTTATCATGGAATATCTTGGTTTCTCCATCTATGGTGATTGAGACTCTTGCTGGGTATAGCAGTCTGGGTCTTGTGTTCTCTTAGGGTCTGTATGAGATCTGCCCAGGATCTTCTAGCTTTCATGGTCTCTGGTGAGAAGTCTGGTGTAATTCTGATAGATCTGCCTTTATATGTTGCCCCTTTCCCTTACTGCTTTTAATATTCTTTGTTTAGTGCATTTGGTGTTTTTATTATTATGTGCTGGGAGGACTTTCTGTTCTGGTACAGTCTTTTTGGAGTTCTATAGGCTTCTTATATGTTCATGGGCATCTCTCTTTAGGTTAGGGAAGTTTTCTTCTATAATTTTGTTAAAGATATTTACTGGCCCTTTAAGTTGTAACTCTTCACTCTCTACCTATAATCCTTAGGTTTGGTCTTCTCGTTGTGTCCTGGATTTCCTGGATGTTTTGGGTTATAAGCATTTTGCATTTTGCATTTTCTTTGCATTTCTTTGAGTCAATGTTTTCTTTGGTATCTTCAGCACCTGAGATCCTTTCTTCTATCTCTTGTATTCTGTTGCTGATGCTTGCATCTATAACTCCTGAATTCTTTCCAAGGTTTTCTATCTCCACAGTTGTCTCCTTTTGTGATTTCTTCATTGTTTCTATGTCTATTTTTAGATCCTGGTTTTGTTCAGTTCCTTCACTTGATTGTTCATGTTTTCCTGTAATTCTTTAAGGGATTTTTGTGTTTCCTCTTTAAGGGCTTTTACCTGTTGTCCATGTTCTCCTATATTTCTTTAAGGGAGTTTTTAAGTCCTTTTTGAGGCTCTCTATCAGCATCATGAGATGAGATTTTAAATCCAATTCTTGCTTTTCTGGTGTGTTGCAGTATCCAGGTCTTGCTGTGGTGGGAGAACTGGGCTCTGATGTTGCCAAGTAGCCATGGTTTCTGTTGTTAAGGTTCTTGTGCTTGCCTTTTGCCATCTGATTATCTGTGATGCTAGTTGGTCTTGCTGTCTCTGGCTGGAGCTTGTCCCCTCTGTGGACCTGTAAGCCTCTGTCTGTACTCCTGGGAGACCAACTCTCTTCTGGCAGGGTCTGTGTACAGAAGTCTCTGGAGCAGCCTGGCTCCCTGGTACAAATGGAACCCTGAAGACTTCTGTCCCAGCTGCTCCACTGGTCATATGCCCCTTGCGTTCCTAGCTGTTCCTCTCCAGAGAGAAGGAGGAGATCTCACCTCCATGCTCAGAAGTGAAAGCTCTGTTGGGAATCACTCTCTCCTGGCGGGCCATGCACAGAAGGCTGTGGAGCTGCCCGGCTCTCCAGTTCCTACATCTTTCATAATATTCATAAAAATTATATTACTTATAGCAACCAAAAACTTGAAATAATCCAGATGTTAAACACATGAACAAGATATTAATTCTATTTTATTCAACAGAATACTACATGGCCATAAGAGCAGACAACATTCACATTCAACAATAGAGATGACTCTCTAAGTCATTTGCTGATGTTGGAGACATGAGAAAGTGACAGTACCTTCAGGAAATTGAACAAGAGGAATTAGATCCACATATCCAGTATCAAATTTGAGTTAAGTCATTGAAAGCAAAGATTTGGGGTAGGCAGTAGAACTTGTCCAGAAGCACAGGTAACAAAAGGAAAGATAGATATAAAGTTATAACAAATTTAAAAGCATCTTCAAGGAAAGGATTGGAAACAACATTTAGCATAGGATAAAATACTAGCAAACTATTTCTCTTACCCGAAATCAATACACAGACTAAATAAGAAACTCAACACCAAAGAGATCAAATTGTAAAATGAACAAAAGCTTGACTGGACATCTCTCAAATGTAGATGTACAAATGCTTTTGCAATATTAACTACTCACAGTGTTGCAAATCAAAACCAAAATAAAAGTACCATATTGTTTAGAAAAGCTATTATCAAAAACAAAAGTAAAACATAAATACTTTGCTTTTTCTTCACAGACAGAGCTGTAGAGAAAGGGACACATGATACACTGCTGGTGGCACTGCAGACTCATCCTGCCACCAGGGAACACAGGATGAAGATTCCTTTGAAAGGTAAAAATAGAGCTACAGTACAATCTAGCAGCCCCCACTGCTGCATAAATATGCAAGTGAAATGCACTCATAAGATCTGCATGTCTGTGTTCATGTAGCATTATGGACAACAGCAGAAACGGAGGAGGGTGAAGATGTGGGATCATCAATGAGAGGAAGGGTGCCTGTGTGGATAGAACCACTCTTCAGCCACAACAAGGAATGAAATCCTGTCGTTTGCAGCAACATGTATGGAACTGGAGGTCCTTAATGCAGAAGGAATAAGTCAGAGGCAGGGAGCCCAATGCTATTATTCTGTCACTGGTGTCTGAGAGTTTTTATTAGGAGAACGGAGTGAAGTAGTACACTAGAGAAAAGCCAGGGAAGGACAGAGGGGAACAGCCAGAAATTAAACCACATAAAGCATTCCAACATTCAGTTACAAAGCAGAAACGGACTCTTTTTTCAAAAGCCTGGTAGATAAACATTGTTACAATGTGACATGTTTCAAAGTAACTACAAAGTGTGAGCCTCTGTAATGCATAGAACTGCTTCAACGGAAGAATGGGCTTTGACGCTAATCTGATCAGCATTCTTCATATATACCTATCCAATTATCACAGCATGATCTACTAAGATATGCAAATAATAGTTTAAAACTATGTCGTTGAAGGAACTAAGCTTGACATTTAAAATAGATATTATTTTGAATTAGCACAATTCTAGAATAGATTAAAAAAATTGTTCATGGTTACAAGTAAAATTAATGGTTACTTCTCAGGGGTGGGGGCTCACTCAACAGGTTAGGAAAGTATAATGTTAGATGGCTTCCCCTTTTTTTAGATGAACAATATATTTTTAATTTTAATTAAAAATTATTATGTGGTATCCTGGAGAGACGGCTCTGCTCTTCCAGAGGTCCTGAGTTCGATTCTCAGTAACCACATGCTAAATGGATTCCTAATTATAATCTGCTCTTAAACAAGAGTGAGCATGAAAATTGGGCTGAATGTTAGTGTTGAGTGATTCAATAATGGGGAGAAATTTAAATTACTATTCATAAATATTCTGTCTGCATGGAACTTGTTTTTTTAACATATCCTAAAGAAAATAATTTTCCAAATGTTATTCTATGAAGAATTTGAAAACATGTATATTAAATAGACACACACATGATTTTAAGTCTGTAGTGTGAATGTACAGCATAATAAATTAAAATGTAAAATGAGGTCTAGAGAGAAGCAGAAACAATTATCACTGTGACCAAAAGAAGGAAACAGAAAGAAGGAAGACAATCATACAACTACATTGTGAAGTTCTCATTTTATCCCTGTGCCTTTAAGGGGATAGTACCTTAGAGGTACATACATACATGAGAATCATAACTCTGGAAGGATTTAACTTAGTCAGATAATAAGGTTATGTTACTTTCATAAAATTATTCCAACAATTTACAGGGATTTTGTTCTTAGATGTTTGAATACAAGTACCTGCTCATACCTCAGCTTCTGCACATCACTATAGCAGTGCTAGTTTGAACTCTATTTCTGTTTTTCTTTCTTTTAAATCATGCATTGATGTTGTTTTCAAGCACAGAGTTTATTTGTTCATATACTTCCCAGAAGTTCATAATGTTAACATCTTCAGTGTCCACATGTGTATCATTGCTTTTATCTCCCATTTTGGCTATTTAGGTTTCTCCTGTTTCATTTCTTTTTTTAATTTAAATTTTTATTTTCTATATTCTATGTTTACATTCCAAAGGCTTTTCCCATTCCCAGTTCCCCCCCACCATACATCCCATAATTCCTCTCCCCCCTCAACTATTCTCCAATCATCCCCCCCCCCAAGATTTCTCTGTTCTGGGTCTACAAAACTGGATCCAATCTTTTCAGGCCCAGGGTCCTCTCCTTTCTTCTTCTTGGGAGTCATTTGACTTGCTAATTGTGCCTTGAGTATTTAGGGCTTCTGGGCTGACAACTTGGATATATCATCTTGCCACATCGTACATTCTTGATGGTCATGGTCTTTCATGTCCCTGCGCCCTGCATTCATCCTTATCATTATTTAGACTCTTGTCTAATTCTTTAAGATGCCTGTGTCACTGGTGTTCTTTTAAATTTATCTTTTTAGTGTAAATGGTTCAAAAATGCTGACCTTATTACGCATTCTGTGTTCCGCATTTGCTTTATTTGTTTTCTTGTTTTTTCCCTTCCTCTTCCTCCTCCTCTTCCTTTTCTTCCTCTCTCTCTCCCTCTCCCTCTCCCTTTCCCTTTCCCTCTTCCTCTTCCTCTTCCTCTCCCCCTTCCTCTCCCTGTCCCTCTCCCTCTCCCTCTCCCTCTCCCTCTTCCTCTTCCGCAAGCCTGGGTTCCTATTCTGTCCTTTGGTATAAGTGAACATTCCTTTTGTGGATCTCTAAGTTTGGGGCTATTTCTTCACGTGCTATTTACTGCTGAAATTTAGAGTTGGACAATGAAGTTACTATAATTTCTAAATTTTCCTTCTAATGTTTAAGGTTCCTGTTTTTGCAGCCTTCTGTACATTTGAAATACTCTGTGGAAGCTTGGAACTTTTCTCTCTTATTTTGATTGGGACTGCAAAGCTGTGTCTCTTTAATTGCTCTGTATGGTATTGCAAGCTCAGCATTTCTTCCTATCGACTGGGATTGTTGGGCCACAGTGAAAACAGAGTGATCATCAACTCTGGTGGCACACGCCTTTAATCCCAGCACTTCGGAGGCAGGCGGATTTCTGAGTTTGAGGCCAGCCTGGTCTACAGAGTGAGTTTCAGGACAGCCAGGGCTACACAGAGAAACCCTGTCTTGAAAAAGCAAAATAAATAAATAAATATTCCAGCAAATATCTTCTACAAAATTATGGAAGAAAACTTCCCCAACCTAAAGAGAGATGCCCATGAATATACAAGAATCATATAGAACCCCAAACAGACTGGATCAGAACAGAAATAATCCCGTCACATAATAATCAAAACTCCAAATGTACTAAACAAAGAAAGAATATTAAAGGCAGCAAGAGAAAAAGGACAAGTAACTTATAAAGGAAGACCTATCAGAATAACACCAGACTTCTCACCTGAGACCATGAAACCTAGAAGATCCTGGGCAGATATAATGCAAACTCTAAGAGAACACAAACTTCAGCCAAAACTACTTTACCCAGCAAAGCTCTCAATCGCCATAGATGGAGACATCAAGGTATTCCATGACAAAAACCAAATTTGCATGATATCTTTCCACAAATGCAGCCCTACAAAGGATAATAGGGGGAAAACACCAAGACAAGGACGGAAACTACACCCGGGAAGAAGCAAGATAGAAACCTCCTCTCATCAAACCCAAAAGAAGATAACCTCTCGAATATAAAAAATAAATAAGATAAATAAATATAATTTCAAAAATGTCTGGAGGTAATAATTACTATTCCTTAATATCTCTTAACGTCAATGGACTCAATTCCCCAATAAAAAGACATAGATTAACAGACTGGATACGGAAACAGGACCCTACATTTTGCTGCATACAGGAAACACATCTCAGTGTTAAAGACAAACACTACCTTAGAGTAAAAGGCTGGAGGACAATTTTACAAGCAAATGGTCTCAGGAAACAAGCTGGAGTAGCCATTCTAATATCAGATAAAATTGACTTTCAACCTAAAATCATCCAAAGAGACTCAGAAGGTCACTTCTTGCTGGCCAAAGGGAAAATCCACCAGGAAGAGCTCTCAATACTGAACATCTATGCTCCAAATGCAAGGGCACCCTCCTTCGTAAAAGAAACCTTACTAAAGCTTAAAGCACACATTACACCTAACACAATAATTGTGGGTGACTTCAACACCCCACTCTCCTCAATGGACCGATCAGGAAAGCAGAAACTAAACAGGGACACAGTGAAACTAATTGAAACTCTGGACCAATTGGATTTAACAGATATATATAGAACATTTCATCCTAAAGCTAAAGAATATACCTTTTTCTCAGCACCACATGGTACCTTCTCCAAAATAGACCATATAATCGGTCACAAGACAGATGTCAACAAATACAAGAAGATCGAGCTAATCCCATGCCTCTTATCAGATCACCATGGAGTAAGAGTGGTCTTCAATAGCAACAAAAACAACAGAAAGCCCACGTACACATGGAAACTGAACAATACTCTACTCAATGACACCTTGGTCAAGGAAGAAATAAAAAAAGAAATCAAAGACTTTTTAGAATTCAATGAAAATGAAGGTACAACCTACCCAAATCTATGGGACACAATGAAAGCAGTGCTAAGAGGAAAACTCATAGCTCTAAGTGCATCCAAAAAGAAACTGGAGAGAGCATACACTAGCAGCTTAATGGCACACCTTAAAGCCCTGGAAGAAAAACAAGTTAATTCACCCAGGAGGAGTAGAAGACAAGAAATCATCAAACTCAGGGCTGAAATCAATCAAATAGAAACAAAGAGAACCATACAAAGAATCAACAAGACCAGGAGCTGGTTCTTTGAGAAAATCAACAAGATAGATAAACCCTTAGCCAGACTAACCAAAGGACACAGAGACAGTATACAAATTAACAAAATTAGAAATGAAAAGGGAGACATAACAACAGAAACTGAGGAAATTCAAAAGATCATCAGATCCTACTACAAAGGTCTATACTCAAAACAACTGGAGAATCTGGAGGAAATGGACGATTTCCTAGACAGATATCAAATACCAAAATTAAATCAGCATCAAGTAGACCAGCTAAATAGTCCCATAACCCCTAAAGAAATAGAAGGGGTTATAGAAAGCCTCCCAACCAAAAAAAGTACGGGACCAGATGGTTTTAGTGCAGAATTCTACCAGACCTTCAAAGAAGACTTAACACCAATACTCTCCAAACTATTCCACAAAATAGAGACAGAAGGGACACTGCCCAACTCATTCTTCGAAGCCACAATTACGCTAATACCTAAACCACAAAAAGATCCAACAAAGAAAGAGAACTTCAGGCCAATTTCTCTGATGAATATAGATGCAAAAATACTAAATAAAATTCTTGCTAACCGAATCCAAGAGCACATCAAAACGATCATCCACCATGATCAAGTAGGCTTCATCCCAGGGATGCAGGGATGGTTCAATATATGGAAATCCATCAATGTAATCCACTACATAAACAAACTGAAAGAAAAAAACCACATGGTCATATCATTAGATGCTGAAAAAGCATTCGACAAAATTCAGCATCCTTTCATGCTAAAAGTCTTGGAAAGAGCAGGAATTCAAGGCCCATACCTAAACATAGTAAAAGCAATCTACAGCAAACCAGTAGCCAACATCAAAATAAATGGAGAGAAACTTGAAGCATTCCCACTAAAATCAGGGACTAGACAAGGCTGCCCTCTCTCTCCATATCTTTTCAATATAGTACTTGAAGTTCTAGCAAGAGCAATTAGACAACATAAGGAAGTCAAAGGGATACAAATTGGAAAGGAAGAAGTGAAACTATCATTATTTGCAGACGATATGATAGTTTACCTAAGCGACCCAAAAAACTCCACCAGAGAACTTCTACAGCTGATAAACAACTTCAGCAAAGTGGCAGGTTATAAAATTAACTCAAGCAAGTCAGTGGCCTTCTTGTACTCAAAGGACAAGCAGGCTGAGAAAGAAATTAGGGAAATAACACCCTTCACAATAGCCACAAACAACATAAAGTATCTTGGCGTAACTCTAACCAAACAAGCGAAAGATCTGTACAACAGGAACTTCAAGTCCCTGAAGAAAGAAATCGAAGAAGACCTCAGAAGATGGAAAAATATTTCTTGCTCCTGGATTGGCAGGATCAATATAGTAAAAATGGCCATCTTGCCAAAAGCAATATACAGATTCAATGCAATCCCCATCAAAATCCCAACTCAATTCTTCATAGATCTAGAAAGAGCAATTCTCAAATTCATCTGGAGCAACAAAAAACCCAGGATAGCTAAAACTATTCTCAACAATAAAAGGACTTCTGGGGGAATCAATATCCCTGAATTCAAGCAGTACTACAGAGCAATTATGTTAAAAACTGCATGGTATTGGTATAGCAACAGGCAAACAGATCAATGGAACAGGATTGAAGACCCTGAAATGAACCCACAGACTTATGGTCACTTGATCTTTGATAAAGGAGCCACAACCATCCGATGGAATAAAGATAGCCTTTTCAACAAATGGTGCTGGTTCAACTGGAGGTCAACATGCAGAAGAATGCGAATTGACCCACTCTTATCTCTTTGCTCTAAGATCAACTCCAAGTGGATCAAGGACCTCCACATAAAACCAGACACACTGAAACTATTAGAAAAGAAACTTGGGAAGACCCTGGAGGACTTGGGCACAGGGGAAAAGTTCCTGAACAGAACACCAATAGCGTACGCACTAAGATCAAGAATCGACAAATGGGACCTCATAAAATTACAAAGTTTCTGCAAAGCAAAGGACACTGTCCGAAGGACAAAACGGCAACCAACAAAGTGGGAAAAGATCTTTACCAACCCCACATCCGACAGAGGGCTAATATCCAATATATACAAAGAACTCAAGAAGTTAGACCCCAAAGAAACAAATAACCCTATCAAAAAATGGGGCACAGAGCTAAACAAAGAATTTTCACCAGAAGAAATTCGGATGGCCGAGAAACACCTTAAGAGATGTTCACCATCATTAGTCATCAGGGAAATGCAAATCAAAACAACCCTGAGATTCCACCTCACACCAGTCAGAATGGCTAAGATTAAAAACTCAAGAGACAACAAGTGCTGGCGAGGATGTGGAGAAAGAGGAACACTCCTCCACTGTTGGTGGGATTGCAAAATGGTAAAACCACTCTGGAAATCAGTTTGGCGGTTCCTCAGAAAATTGGGCATGTCACTTCCAGAGGACCCTGGCATACCACTCCTGGGCATATACCCAGAGGATTCCCCTACATGCAATAAAGACACATGCTCCACTATGTTTATAGCAGCCTTGTTTATAATAGCCAGAAATTAGAAGGAGCCCAAATATCCCTCAAAGGAGGAATGGATACAGAAAATGTGGTATATTTATACAATGGAATACTACTCAGCAATTAAAAATAATGAATTCATGCAATTTGTAGGTAAATGGTTAGACCTGGAAAATATCATCCTGAGTGAATTAACCCAATCACAAAAGAATGCACCTGAAATGCAATCACTGATAAGTGGATATTAATGAGCCCAGAAGCCCTAAATACTCAAGACACAAATAGCAAGTCAAATGATTCCCAAGAAGAAGAAAGGAGAGGACCCTGGGCCTGTAAAGATTGCTTCCAGTTTAGTAAAGAAACCGAGGGGGGAGGGGGAATTATTGGGGAACAGATGGGGGGGAGAGGAACTATGGGAACTATGGTGGGTGGGAACTGGGAAAGGGGAAAGCCTTTGGAATGTAAACATAGAATATAGAAAATAAAATTAAAAAAAAAAAATAAAAATAATGAATTCATGCAATTTGTAGGTAAATGGTTAGACCTGGAAAATATCATCCTGAGTGAGCTAACCCAATCACAAAAGAATGCACATGAAATGCAATCACTGATAAGTGGATATTAATGAGCCCAGAAGCACTAAATACTCAAGACACAAATAGCAAGTCAAATGATTCCCAAGAAGAAGAAAGGGGAGGACCCTGGGCATGTAAAGATTGCATCCAGTTTAGTAAAGAAACCGAGGGGGGAGGGGGAATGATTGGGGTATAGTTGGGGGGGAGAAGAACTATGGGAACTATGGTGGGTGGGAACTGGGAAAGGGGAAAGCCTTTGAAATGTAAACATAGAATATAGAAAATAAAAAAAAAAGAAAAAGCAAAATAAATAAATAAATAAATAAATAAATAAAATAAAATAAAATAAACCTTTATTTGTATGTAATTTCCTCATGTTGTGTCTTAGGTTTTATATCTTTCCTACATGTTCTGGATGCTTTCATTCTGTCTTGACATAAACTTCAAGCATTACTTGGCCCAATATATTATGTTAAAATGTAAGTAACCGAGCCAGGTAATGATAGTGTAAGTTCTGAGGTCACATAGCCTACATACTAAGGCCTTGTCTCAAAACAATACGACACCTCTGTTTAGTGACAGAGATCAAACGCAGATTGAACCAGATAAATCCAAAACAGTATTTAGATGATCCCAAGCCTCATCCCAGTCTCTCAGAGAATAGACCCACCAAACCACAAGAAGGAGAAGGCCACCTAACCCACAGGATTCAAAACATTGGCCAAACCATAGGAAAAGAAGCACGGCGAGGTTTAGAGAACGAGTGCTGCCATCTTGACTGAGGAGAGGCTGTTCCTGCTGAACTGAATACGGGAGTGTGAGGTCAGTATGTCCAGCCATCAACAAGAAACTCATTCTGATTCTCCAGCAGCTCTGTACTTTTAACCACACACGTTTACTACGTATCTATATCTGGTATTAAAAACCTGAATAAAAAGGCACCAGTAATTCTGTGCTAATCAAGTCTCCGTGGCTGAGACAAACAGTTGAGAGAAACAAGAGAGGAAACAGTTTATTTTAGCTGCTTCCAAAATTTCAGTCTCTTGTGATGAGATGTCTGTATTGCTTTTAAAGGCTGTGGCAAGGAAGAAACATATTGAAGGTAAGAGGAAAACAGCACACCTCAAGGTAGCGAGGGAAAGAGAGATTGAGGGAGGGGGAGGAGAGGGAGAGGAGAGGGGGAGGAGAAGAGGGGAGGGATAAAATGCAAGGCGTGCACTGAGGAAAGACATGTCCAAAGACGACATGCAGGAAAAGCCCATGCTCCTGTAGGTAGTTCCTACCTCCCAGAATATCTTCTTTTCCTAAAACAGGGCTGCTATCAGTTGGAGTCCTGGCCTTAAATATATGAAGCTATGAGGCCCCATTTCAAAGTCGATCCCCATCCTCTGTCCTTCCTAACCCAAGAACTAAGCCAAGGTTAGAGATGCATGATTAAAACCTCACAGAGGACGTTCTGAGGGCCATAGAACAAAACCTCAATGTATCAGCAGTTAGAGCTCGCAGGACACTCCAGTCTGCCCTTGAGCGCTTCTCCGGACTCATCCCAACGTGCCCTCTCTGCGTTATTCTTAGTCCTGGTTCCCCATCTGTCTATCCCTCCTTCAGAGACAGGATAGAGCTAATATTTTGTGACAAACTGCCATACTGTGACATTGTTTATATAGGGCTAATGCTATTACCAACCTGCCTCCTGGGCCAAGAGGGGAAATTACCAGTAATTTGTATATCCCAAGGAAAGTAAGAGAATCACAGAAATAGAAATTTCTAGTTAAGTTCTAAGAGAAAAATCTCAACGTACTCAATAAATTGGACCTCCTGTATTTGATGAGGAGAGTTTTGTTATCCATGAATCTGATTTTACTGTAACTTTATGACTTTAAAAATGTGTTATCATCGCAACGATGATGTGTATGCAATGGACGGCACACGCCTCCGATGTGATGAATCCGGTTCAGTTTCTATAAGGTAAGTTTTTTTAGTATCAGATAAAAGTAGATTTAGAGGACCCATAGAAAGCAAAGGCGCTAACAGGAAGGCTTTGTGTAACGGGAAGTTTTACGGCTATGGAGAAACCAGTGCCCAGCCTACTAAACTAACGTCCTCTATAAAAGTCAGGGGTTTTACAGCCACACGTCTTCTCAATTCCAAAGGCAATCGTGACGTGTAACCGCCATTGGAATCTCTCGGAAGCATGGCTCAATCACGTTTCGTGATGACCGCTCTGGATTCGTAAATGAAAATAAACAATGAAGAACACACACTTTGACAAGATATTGGTGTGACGTAGCATCCATGAGCTATAAGGAAAAACTGCTCCCCTGTGGCCAAGACCTGCTGTTCTCTTCATCTCTCCACCCTTCCACCCTCACACTCACCCCGCCACCTAGCCCCTCCACCCTCACCCCTCCACCCTCACCCCTCCACCCTCACCCTCCACCCTCACCCCTCCACCCTCACCCCTCCACACTCACCCCTCCACACTCACCCCTCCACCCTCACCCCTCCACCCTCACCCTCCACCCTCACCCCTCCACCCTCACCCCTCCACCCTCACCCTCCACACTCACCCCTCCACCCTCACCCCTCCACCCTCACCCCTCCATCCTCACCCCTCCACACTCACCCCTCCACCCTCACCCCTCCACACTCACCCCTCCACCCTCACCCTCCACCCTCACCCCTCCACCCTCACCCCTCCACACTCACCCCTCCACACTCACCCCTCCACTCTCACCCCTCCACCCTCACCCCTCCACTCTCATACTGCTTCACCATTCCTCCACCATGACAGTCTTTCCCGCTTCTGACTTTCCTGCTTAAACCTAGCTAAGGAGATTTTCACAATGTCTTTTAAACTTTATGTGTATGTCATAAAAAGTTTACCTGCATGTATTCTGTGCCCCACCTGTGTGCAGTACACACCAAGGTCATAATAGGACATCAGATGGTTCTCTTCATCTCTTTGAAGTAGCAAACAGACAGTAGGAACTCCCATATGGGTACTTGGAATTAAATTCAGACCAGCTGCAAGAACAGCCTTTGCTCTTAACTGCCGAGCAATCTCTACATCCCCACATTAAGCATTATTTTTTTTAAACCAGGAGTCCTATGTCTTTAGACTTTGTGATTCAAAGCTTAATTATGAATATATGTGTTCAAGAAAATAATCCGATTGAAGGTTCATTTATAAATACTCTCTTTGTCAGTAATTTTCAAATGCCTGTCTAGACAATGCTACTAATTTTATTAGATCAAGTCAAATTTTATGACATCATATTTCAATTAAAATTTGGGAGGAAAATGTTCTTAACCTTGAATATTTTTTTTAATCTCCTCTATGATGGGAATATTCAAACACAAAGAATTCTAGATTTTGGCTATCCCAGAATAATTACTCTATAGTGTTTACTAATAGACACTTTACTAGAATAATGTTTCTATGCTATCTTTAATTCTATATAAAATACCTATTAAATAAAGAGCATTTCAGTTATCATAATTCAAATTTTAGTATTATTAATCTGTATGCTATATGATATGATATAGTTTTAGAAAAATGATTGTGCATTTGCATGATTTCTGAAAATATTCATACTAATTGTATGCAATATTTTACAGTATTCTAAGTAATTACTTTTCTCAATATTAAATTAAAGTCTGTGGTGATGGGGATGGGGGTGAAAACATGACTCTGTAGCAATATGAAAATGTCTCTGGCTGTTCCTGTGCTTTTCACTTGTGGTCCCTACATGGCTGCTAAAACTGCTTATTCCTTTCGTGCCCCCACGTGAGGTTAATAAGTACTTATTTACACAAAGTTAGCAGTTCAGGTAAGGTACAAAGATAAGATCACTTTAATGGGACAATTAACGGTAGATGCACCAACCAGTATTTGTTTTAATAATAAACCACAAATGATTTCTGTATCATTTGCTTAAAAAGTCAAGAGAAGAAAAGACTATACTTCTGGAAGTGATACAACTGCTCATGGCCTTAAAATTCTATGAATAATTTTCAACATATGCAAAGATTAAATAAAATTTAAAATAGTAAAAATACAATGGAATGTAATCAACGAAAGTTTTCTATAATTTGTTCAAAATGACTCAAGGTCTCACAGAGACAGAAATGTTTCAAATTCTACATGAAAAAAAAGACTAAAGGTATTGCTAGGCTAGAAAAATAGCTCAGTTGATAATGTGCTTGCAGTCATAAATGTGCATCCAAACTCCAGAACACATAGAAGTAAAAGCTAGGGTTAATCGTGCAGGCGTATAATATCACACTGGAGGGCAGGATGGAGACCTGGGTTTCTGAGGCTCACTAGCCAGTGAGAAATGCTGCCTCAATAAAAAGAGATAGACAAGATTTGGGGAGAAGGCTCAGATGGGAAAGTACACCTAACAACCTGAATTCAAGCCCAGAATGCACATAGAATGTCAAATGTGGTGGCACACATCTGAGATCCCAGAACTCCTATGGGTGAGATGAGAGGTAGAGACAGGAGGATCACTTTGAAACTCCAGAGCAAGCTATCCAGTAGTGTCCTGCTCAGCAGAAACAGAGAGAAGTGCTTCAACAAGGTGAAAGGTAAGAACCAACTCAGACCTTTCTACATTCACACTTACACATACAACACACACACACACACACACACACATACACACACACACACATGCATATGCACCCTCACATAGAGGGAAATACATGTGGACATGAATATTCATTTACCAATATACACACACAATACCCTGAAAAAAATGGAGAAGTCTATTCTATTCAACATGTTTCAAATTCTACATAAGCAAATGAGACTAAAGATATCACTGGGCTAAAGAAATAGCTCAGTGGATAATGTGCTTGCAGTCATAAAGGTGTGCATCCAAACTCCAGAACACAGAAATAAAAATCCAGGCATGGCTTTATTTTTATTTTTAGTGTGTGTGTGTGTGTCAAGATTTTTTTAAAAAGAATTATTAATCACTTCATTCATTTATATTTCAAATAATATCCTGCTTCCTGGTTACCCCTCAACAAGTCTCCCATACCACAACCTCCCTCTCCTCTCTCCCCTTTGCCTCAGTGAGGGTGCTCCCCAACCAGCCCACCCTCTCCCTTCCCACCACTCAAGCATCCCCCTACGCTAGGACATCAAACCTCCACAGGAGCAAGAGCCTCCCCTTCCATTGATGTCAGACAAGGCCATCCTCTGCTACATATGTACCTGGAGCCATGGATCCCTGCAGGTACACTCCCTGGTTGATGGTCCAGTTTCTGGGAGCACTGGGTGGTCCAGCCAGCCAATATTGATATTGTTCTTCCTATCCCCCTTTGTTCCTCCAGTCCTTCTTCCAGCTTCCCCACCAGGGTCCCTGAGCTCAGTCTGATGATTGGCTCCAAGCATCCACATCTGCATTGGTCAGTTGCTGTCTGGACCTCTTAAGAAACAGCCGCCAGGTGTGGCTTTTTAAATTAAAGCCCTGTAATAGCTGGCTGGAAGGCAAGATGGAGACCTGGATCTGAGATAGTGTCTTACTATGTGCTCAGGCTTGCCATGAACTTGTGATTCCATGCCTTTGTCTCCCAAATTTGCTCCAATTTGTACTTTGCTGACTCCCTCCACACATTTGTTTAGCAGTCACACTAAAACACTGGTATGTCTTGCTGTTATTGTCTCAAATATTTCTGTATTGACTACAAAGTTTATCCATTCAAGATCACTGTAATTTTTCAAAAATTTCAAAATATGAAAATTAAAACTGTGGAATTAGCTCATGAGTAGATAAAGATTTGGTAACAAGGAGGCATATTGAATGCATATTGGAATTAGGATGGGGTAAATATCTACATTTAGTCATTAAATAATAGGGTTTGTGTGAGGTGGATAATAATTTATTCAGTAAAAATCTAGAGCTTACATAAGGTAGATAGTGACAAGTATTCTATCCCTATAATTCACATTTTACCCCAAAACACCTTACAGAAAAACAAACACAAGATACTAGAATAAAATTTGTAACAACAAAACAAGCAAGCAAGCAAACATCTATCCATGCTAGAGATCTTTCTACAAGGAACACAAATGACATATGCCACAATTGTAAACTCATCAAGTTTGGTGGCATAGAACTCACCCAAACGTAATGGAACAGGGTTGGATGTTCATTTAGAATTCATTTAGAAATCAGACATGATGCATGAAACCTAGCTACGAAAAAGGGCAAGCACAGTGACCCACAAGAAAGAAGTAGGACACAAGGGCAGAGAGGCTATGTTCTATCAGAAATGAAATTAGAAGTGGTTTTGCACAGGAATCATAAGAGCAAGACATACCAGTGCTTTGTTGAGACTGTTAAACAAATGTGTGGAGAGAGTCAATGTACTATGAAGAAGTGGAGAGTTTGGGAGACAAGCAGGGAATCATAAGTTCAAGGCCATCCTGAGCCCATAGCATGATACAGTCTCCAAAAAAAGGAGGAAAAAATGTGTACATGCACATATATATGTGCGTGTATGAAAACATTTGAAAGTAGGGTATATGTATACTGTGTCATATAGTATTACCATCATGTTCTATTTTAAAACCAAATATGTTTAGTTTAGTTATGCTGATTATTTATTCTGGTTTTAAAGGCCAAAACTTCTAATTACATAAAGATTTTAATTATGTCCAACAGAACTATGAAGAGCACATTTTTATTTAGCTGATGAAAAATTAAATTTCATAAAGATGATAAATAATGACCTTGAGGCAAGCTGTAATGATACTTGCTGGTGAAGTGATCCTGTGGGAGGTATCTGGTTGTAAATCAAGAGCTCAAGGTCAGCCTAGGTTACATAAGGAGACTGGCTTGGCCATGGGAAACATTCTCAAAATCACAAGCTAGGGAAAAGGTGGTGATAATGATGCTGAACATAGACATAGTAACATCATTGTATTAATCAGGGATCTCTAGAGTCACAGAACGAATGGGTAGTCTCTATATAGTTAGGGAATTTGTTGATGACTTAACAGTCTGTAGTCCAATTCTTCAACAATGGTCAGCAGCAGCTATGGATGTAAGTCCAAGGACCTAGCAGTTGCTCAGTCCCACAAGGCAAGCAGGTAAAGAAGAGAGTGAGTCTTCCTTCTTCCGATGTCCTTATGTAGGTCTCCAGCAGAGAGTGTGGCCCAGATTAAAGGTGTGTACCACAATGCCTTTAATCCCAGATGACCTTAAACTCAAAAATCTAACTTTTTGAAAATTTCATATAACATACTTTGAGAGAGGGAAGGCAGATGAACAAATGGTAATAATGTTTCTTTTACTCCTTTCTTCTCTGGCCTCAAATGTGCTGCTTATACTAAGGGTGGGTCCTCACATATCACCTAAGGCAATTGAGACAATACTTCAGGTCATTCTAATTTAAGGAAAGTCACTATTAAAAGCATCATCCCAACAACTAATATAAATTTTGCTCTGTTTAAATATACTTTTCAAGCAGCTATACATTTCTTAGAACTTTGTTTCTTGTTGGGAACTTCACTTTTATTTTAATAGAAAACTTTAATAACGGTGTTTTATATTTAAAGGGGATTAAATTACATTGGAAATGGGTTGTACTTCTAAATTTCTCTACTTATATGATGATTGCAGTGGCTATTCCTGGTTGTCAACTTGACTATATCTGGAATGAACTACAATCCAGAATTGGAAAGCTCACCTGTGATCCTAATCTGGAGGCTGGGAGAAGCAAGTTTCTGACCTGGGTTTTGGCATGGAGATCTTGAAGCATAGTGGCTATGAATACCAGAAGATTAAGACAGGGTGGTAAACAAAGAATTTTCAACTGAGGACTACTGAATGGCTGAGAAACACCTAAAGAAATGTTCAACATCCTTAATCAGGGAAATGCAAATCAAAACAACCATGAGATTCCACCTCACACCAGTCAGAATGGCCAAGATCAAAAACTCAGGGGACAACAAATGCTGGAGAGGATGTGGGGAAAGAGGAATATTATTGCTGGTGGGATTGTAAGCTGGTAAAATCACTGTGGAAATCAATTTGGTGGTTCCTCAGAAAATTGGACATAGCACCACCTGAGGACCCAGCTATACCACTCCTAGGCATATACCCAGAAGATGCTTCAACAAATAATAAGGACATATGTTCCACTATGTTCATAGCAGCCTTATTTGTAATAGCCAGAAGCTGGAAAGAACCCAGACGTCCTTCAATAGAGGAGTGAATACAGAAACTGTGGTACATTTACACAATGGAGTACTACTCAGCTATTAAAAACAATGAATTCATGAAATTCTTAGGCAAACGGATGAAGCTAGAAAATATCCTGAGTGTGGTAACCCAATCACAAAAGAACACACAGGGTATGCACTCACTGATAAGTGGATATTAGTTCAAAAGCTAGAATACTGAAGATACAACTCACAGACCACATGAAGCTCAAGAAGAAGGAAGACCCAAGTGTGGATACTTTGATCCTTATTGGAAAGTGGATCAAAATACCCATGGCTCACAGTCAACCAATAGAATGAGCATAGGGTCCCCAATGGAGCAGCTAGAGAAAGGACCCAAGGAGCTGAACAGGTTTGTAGCTCTGCAGGAGGAGGAATAATATGTACCAACCAGTACCCTCAGAGTTACCAGGGACTAAACCACCAACCAAAGAGTACACATGGAGGGACCCATGGCTCCAGCTTCTCCTTCTAGCAGAAGATGAACATTTCAGACATCAATGAGAAGAGAGGCCACTGATTCCATGAAGGCTCAATCCCCCAGAATAGGGGGATGCAAATCAGGAAATTGGGGGAGGGGTTGAGCAGGGGGGTATGGGATAGGGAGTTTTTGGAGGGTAACTCAGAAAGGGGATACCATTTGAAATGTAAGTAAAGAAAATATCAGGAAGGAAGGAAGGAAGGAAGGAAGGAAGGAAGGAAGGAAGGAAGGAAGGAAGGAAGAAGGAAGGAAGGAAGGAAAGAAGGAAAGAAGGAAAGAAGGAAAGAAGGAAAGAAAGAAAGCAGGCTGAAGGAAGCTCATTAGCAGCACTCCTTCATGGCCTCTGCATCATTTTCAGACTCGAAGTACCTGTCTTGAATTTCTGTTCAGGCTTTCCTGATATTAGAGAACAAGTTTCAAGATGAAATAAACACTTTCCTCTCAAAAAAGAAAGAAAGAAAAGGAAAGAAAAGAAAAGAAAAGAAATGGAAAGGAAAGGAAAGAAAAGAAAAGAAAAGAAAAGAAAAGAAAAGAAAAGAAAAGAAAAGAAAAGAAAAGAAAAGAAAAGAAAAGAAAAGGAAAGGAAAGAAAAGAAAAGAAAAGAAAAGAAAGAAACTTTCTTTTATGTCTTCAGTACCTGAAATTCTCTCTTGGTAAGGCTTCCCTTTCATGTTTTTGTTAGACTTTCTAAATTTTTATCTCCAGTTTTACCTCAGTTTGAGTTTTCTTTATTGATTTTATTTCAATTTTTATGTTCTAAACTATTCATTATTTCATTCTACTGGTCTTTAGTTTGGTTTGGTTTGGTTTCAAAGTAAGGGACTTTCTCATATTCCCTTTAAGGTTTTTGAAACCATTCATAACAGTTATGTTGATGTCCTTGTCTTCAGCTATATTGCAATTCGCAGAGCCTACTATATGGTGGATGGGTCTGGTAGAGACATATTGTTCTACATGTTAGTGATTGTGTTTTAATGTTGTTGTCTATACATCTGAGTTTGAGATGTTAGTGAATCTAGAGAGTGATAGCTGGTCTTGTCTTTCATGAATGAGGGTTCTATCACTTGGTGTCTATTGCCCTGAATCTTAGCAAAGTGTGGTGGCTGTGGGTTGTCTGGTAGGTAGCTCCTGATTTCCTGCCATGAGTGGTCACTGGGAGTTCCAGGTAGAACATTTGTGGGCAATAGGGATAGACTAGAGTCGGGTGTAGGAAGGTCCACAGGAAGGAGAGCTGTGTCTTCAGGGAGAATCAGTGGAGTTCCCACGGAATGGAGGCAAAACGAAAGAAACAAAAGACCAGCTCCTGCAAGTGGTCTGTTACATCACCACTGGGAAGGAGATTGGGGATTTGCAATGAAGGACTAGAAAGAGGGGCAAAACATTACTCTGATTCCCACTGTGGCCTGGCCAGCAGGTTACCGGGTAGAGAGTGTCTCCAAATATTGGCTGCTGCCACAAAAGGAGAGGATAAAGGAGGAAGGCTGTGGTTCTGTTTCAAGGCTCTACACAGCCCCACAGTATCTTATTAACTTCCAAAGAAATTTCAAAATTTAAACATATCTCTCTCTCTACCAAATCTCTCTCTCTCTCTCTCTCTCTCTCTCTCTCTCTCTCTCACTCACTCACTCTCGCTCTCACTCTCTCTCGTAGAAGATACTGAACTATTCTAGATTTTTTTGCTATTGCAAAAATTTCCTCCCCTTCCCACTGTGATTTAGTCATTGGGGCATCTATCTACAAGAATCACAATAAGCATTTATTTCATTTACTCCTTTTCTTTGAGGGAGGTATTGCAACTTAAAAACATAAGGTCATTTTTAATAGTGGTAATAACTACCACATATATTTGTCAGCCTTTCTTTCCAAAGTATAGACTCCAAGGCATGAGACACTAATAATCATAAACTTTATTATATCCCTATAATGCTTTATAAGATAGAAAACCCATAAATTTATGTTCTTGCTATTAATTTTATTTATATAGCAGTAAAATATATCCTGTAGCACTCAAAGTGATCATCTTAAGACTTGCATGATATATTTCTCTGAAGTGTAAGAATTAAGAAAATGTCAGGTTTGAAAGTATAGACATTGTCCAACATGCAGTCAATGTGAGAGTCATTATTATTCAACTTGGCCAAAATTCTGTGAAATATGACTTTTAGTAAATATAGAGGAACTGATACCAAGTGTCCCAGTCTTTAGATTTATCGAAGAATAAATTGGGTCTATGTGTCGGTAAGAGATTGATGATAACGGTGTTTTGTTGTATTCTAATTTGACAAAATACAGTTTTTAAAAATGTGCTAGAAAGTAGGAACAACCTACATGGCCAATATTATCAGTAGAAGAAATTCTAGGTAAGTGGGTTAATAGCAAAGCCATACAACGTCCTGGAATTCCTCTTTCATAGTGTCTAGATTATTATACAAGTACAGCTTAAATAGAAATCAGCAAAACTGAAATTTATTTAGAAAAGATGAAACTCAAAAGAACAATGGAAATCAGACATGGTGATATAAGCCTGCATTGCTAGCACCCAGAATGTTGAGTCAGGAGGATTATGGTCTAAGATAAGTTTGAATCTGGTCCTTGAGTCCCTCTCAAAAAACACAAAGGAAAGGATCCTGTATGTATAAATGCACTGTATATTCATTCATTTATTCATTCATTAATTTGCTCAACAAATATTTATTTACTATATAATTTTTAGTAACAGAATTTTTCTTATGATTATAATTGATTTTGATCATATTCACCTGCTATTTTAACCCTAACTCCTTTTAGGTCCATCCCTCACCCTTCCACCTCCTCCTAACTCTTACATTCTCTCTTGGTTTCATAATCCATTGACTCCACTTTATGCTGTCCTTATACAGTCACTAGATGAAGACCTACCATGGCCCACACCACTAAAGAAAATTGACTTTAACTGACCCAGAAGCAAACAACTGCCTTTAGCTTCTCATGTAGGCCTGGGACCCGTGAGCCCATTGTCCTCTATGCTGAAATGCTGACAAGCTTGGTCTTGTGCAGTTGTGAAATACCTTGTTAGTTCATGAGTACAGCAATTCTGTCACTCTCAGAAGGCATTATGTTGCTCCAGTTCTTCCTAATCACTGGATTTTATTATCCCCTTTCTCTTGACCCACTATTGAGACTTGGGAACAGATGAGAAATATAAGTGCCCTACTTGTGGCTGGTTAGTCCATAGATCCATGGACATTTACTCTATGCATTTGGACCATTTCCTACCTGGTAATCCCTGGCCACCACATGAAAATATATCTGATGGGGTCTGACAGCTGTGCTCACCTACAGTTACAGAGATACAAATTTGGAGGGTAGTTTGATGCTGTGTCCACTTAGCAGAATAATAGTATTAGGATCATGAATGGGATCTATGCACTCCCTGTGTGTTCTTGGCCAGTTATAGTGCTAAGCATGCATTTCCTCCTTGCAGTGGGTCTTAAATCCAATGAGAAAGAAGTTGATAATCCCCATAACTTTCTTTCCAGTATTGCATTCACAAGCACATTTTGTCATGGTACTCATTATTATAACTCAGCACTTACTAGTGTGTAAGAATAATAATGATTTGCCCACACCCTCAAAAAAAGCCACCAACCAACCAACCAACCAACAACAAAAATCCCATAGCACTAGGAAGTCTAGTAAGCAGGAAGAAAGCTTCCTAGTCAGTACCAACTTGATTTCTCTATGTCCTGTGACCAAAGTGTGTCATGGCTTCAGTCTTACCCTTAAATTCTAATGGACAACAAAGAGAAAAGACAATAGCTTATACTGTTTTAACAAACGGGTAATACACATGTGTAGTGGGAACTCCCAGGAAGCAAAGGAAGGTAGATCTGTGTAAGTTGATGGCCACTCTGGTCTGTATTATGAGTTCTTTGTATCCTTTCACCTGTGCCTGCTTAAAGAAAACTTTTTTCCTGTGTCTGCTCCAGCAAAGCACTCCTTCACCAGGGTGCCCCAGCAAAACATCATTTGACATTACTGACTTTCCAAAGAAACTAGAAGCCTCCACTTAACTAAGGTAGTTTGAAAAAGCTGTGTGAAAACCTCCTATTTTTGAAGCTTGTATACACAGAGTTTCATTGATGTTACCATGGAGGTGCTATTATTCTCCTCTCAGAAGCCACAAGTTTTGAGGGGGCCTGCACTACCACCTGAGACATGTTGGTGTCTTTGGCCTGTGCTGCCATCAAGGGCTGTGAGGTGTGTACTGCCCATGTATTAGCAGAGGGCTATGTTGATATCCATACTCTGTACTGCATTGGAGACCAGGTTGAGCACTGCTGGACAGAACCAAAAGTTCTGGATATTCTCTTCCAGCTCATTATGTGAGCTCACTTCACCAATTCTCATATTTGTGGCTCTTTGGACGATTGGGATTACTGTCTGCATCTTCTCCTGGGTGTCCTCTATTTCAGGTGTCATACTTCCATAGTAAAGCTGAGAGGGCCACGTTTAGACTGAGGTCAGGACCACTAGTTTAGAACCTGAGCTGCCATGAGGTATAAATAATACAGATAATTGGATGGTGACTCTTCACAGTTTTCTGTGCAAGCAGATGTTTAAGGAAATAGGTATCTCTGTAAATGCCCTGCCTCACAGCCTAACAAATGTAAATAGAACCAACCGTGGCCCTGTTCATGGACATTTGGCTTGAGCATCCCTTGGCCAAGGTCATTGCTATCAAACACAAGCCTTTCCTTTCTTCTCCCCCTTCCTTCTACTTCAGGCTCCACATTGGGCTTTACTGTTTCTGCACATAAGATCCCATCAAGAAATTAGGTGTTCCGTTTAAAAAATGCATGAGAAGCACAGCAGGTTCCTAAGAGAGGTGTTATATCAGCTCCATGATGAATACATATTTGATGACCCACAGGCACTTTGTCAGTACACTCTTGTCAGCATGAATAAAACACACAGACTCGGGGAGCATCTGAAACAAAGGGGCCACTGCCTGGCATGATGCAAAAGTGTACAAATCGAGTCAGAAAACCCTACGTCCTCCTCTATCAGGTCCTTAGTTCTTTGACATTCACTGATGGCTTTTTATTAAGACACCTTGTTTGCAGCAAGAAGCATGTACTCCATTAGTGCCTGTGAGCTGAGCTCTTTCCCGATGTCAGTCAATTAATACATTAATGTGAGTACTCCAAACTGTCACTCCAGGGACATCGTAGCACACATTAGTGTGAGTGCTCCCAGCTCTCTCTTTTTCGTCTAGTCTCTGCAAACCTTAATACATATGTTCCCTGCTGTCTCTCCAGGCCAGTCACTGTACATCAGTTCATACGGGGAAAGAACTTCATCTCTTATGTCTGATGAAAAAGGAGCTCTATTATGCTCTTATGCCACTGAAAAACAAAACTATAAATTGTATGCTTTATGGCTGCAATTCTTTTGCCTTTTCGTCCTCTCTTTGGTACATTAAATTCTCCAAAACAGAAAAGGTAAGTTATGACTGAATTTCTATTAGCAACACAAACAATGATCTTCTACCACAGGTGTAGGGAGTGTGTTGGTATGTGGAAGGCAAGGATAAGGGCAGCATAGAATGCCACAGAGCTTCACCTGTAGAAAAGTGTAGACTAATACTGTTTATATGCACCTGTCAGAACTGAAATACTATACCAGGAAAAAGTTCTTTAAAATATCATTTTTATTAAATAAATAAAAAATTTCTGGATGATGTTATAATATTTCAGGTTTAGAGTACAAGAAGGGCACTGAGGTAGAGTCATTGTAGGATAAGAATTTTTTTTTCTTTTTGATACACAATTTTTTTTATTTTCTATATTCTTTGTTTACATTCCAAAGGCTTTCCCCTTTCCCAGTTACCCCCCACCATATGTCCCATAATTCCTCTCCCCCCCATGCTATTCCCCACTCTTTCCCCCCCCCCCACGATTTCTCTGTTCTGGGTCTACAATACTGGATCCAATCTTTACAGGCCCAGGGTCCTCTCCTTTTTTTCTTCTTGAGAGTCATTTGACTTGCTAATTGTGCCTTGAGTATTTAGGGCTTCTGGGCTCATTAATATCCACTTATCAGTGATTGCATTTCGTGTGTATTCTTTTGTGATTGGGTTAGCTCACTTAGGATGATAGTTTCCAGATCTAAGCATTTACCTACAAATTGCATGAATTCATTATTTTTAATTGCTGAGTAGTACTCCATTGTATAAATATACCACATTTTCTGTATCCATTCCTCTTTTGAGGGATATCTGGGCTCCTTCCAATTTCTGGCTATTATAAACAAGGCTGCTATAAACATAGTGGAGCATGTGTCTTTGTTGTATGCAGAGGAATCCTCTGGGTATATGCCCAGGAGTGGTATGCCAGGGTCCTCTGGGAGTGGCATGCCCAATTTTCTGAGGAACCGCCAAACTGATTTCCAGAGTGGTTTTACCATTTTGCAATCCCACCAACAGTGGAGGAGTGTTCCTCTTTCTCCACATCCTCGCCAGCACTTGTTGTCTCTCGAGTTTTTAATCTTAGCCATTCTGACTGGAGTGAGGTGGAATCTCAGGGTTGTTTTGATTTGCATTTCCCTGATGACTAATGATGTTGAACATCTTTTAAGGTGTTTCTCGGGCATCCGAATTTCTTCTGGTGAAAATTCTTTGTTTAGCTCTGTACCCCATTTTTTGATAGGGTTATTTGGTTCTTTGGGGTCTAACTTCTTGAGTTCTTTGTATATATTGGATATTAGCCCTCTGTCGGATGTGGGGTTGGTGAAGATCATTTCCCACGTTGTTGGTTGCCGTTTTGTCCTTCTGACAGTGTCCTTTGCCTTACAGAAACTTTGTAATTTTATGAGGTCCCATTTGTCAATTCTTGATCTTAGAGCATAAGCTATTGGTGTTCTGTTCAGGAACTTTACCCCTGTGCCCATGTCCTCCAGGGTCTTCCCAAGTTTCTTTTCTAATAGTTTCAGTGTGTCTGGTTTTATGTGGAGGTCCTTGATCCACTTGGAGTTGATCTTAGTACAAGGAGATAAGAGTGGGTCAATTCGCATTCTTCTGCATGTTGACCTCCAGTTGAACCAGCACCATTTGTTGAAAAGGCTATCTTTTTTCCACCGGATGGTTGTGGCTCCTTTATCAAAGATCAAGTGACCATAAGTCTGTGGGTTTATTTCTGGGTCTTCAATCCTATTCCATTGATCTACCTGCCTGTTGCTGTACCAATACCATGCAGTTTTTAACACAATTGCTCTGTAGTACTGCTTGAGGTCAGGGATATTGATTCCCCCAGAAGTCCTTTTATTGTTGAGAATAGTTTTAGCTATCCTGGGTTTTTTGTTGCTCCAGATGAATTTGAGAATTGCTCTTTCTAGATCTATGAAGAATTGAGTTGGGATTTTGATGGGGATTGCATTGAATCTGTAGATTGCTTTTGGCAAGATGGCCATTTTTATTATATTGATCCTGCCAATCCAGGAGCAAGAAATATTTTTCCATCTTCTGAGGTCTTCTTCGATTTCTTTCTTCAGGGACTTGAAGTTCCTGTCATACAGATCTTTCACTTGTTTGGTTAGAGTTACGCCAAGGTACTTTATGTTGTTTGTGGCTATTGTGAAGGGTGTTATTTCCCTAACTTCTTTCTCAGCCTGCTTGTCCTTTGAGTACAAGAAGGCTACTGATTTGCTTGAGTTAATTTTATAACCAGCCACGTTGCTGAAGTTGTTTATCAGCTGTAGAAGTTCTCTGGTGGAGTTTTTTGGATCGCTTAAGTAGACTATCATATTATCTGCAAATAATGATACTTTGACTTCTTCCTTTCCAATTTGTATCACTTTGACTTCCGTATGTTGTCTAATTGCTCTCGCTAGAACTTCAAGTACTATATTGAAAAGATATGGAAAGAGAAGACAGCCTTGTCTAGTCCCTGATTTTAGTGGGATTGCTTCAAGTTTCTCTCCATTTATTTTGATGTTGGCTACTGGTTTGCTGTAGATTGCTTTTACTATGTTTAGGTATGGGCCTTGAATTCCTGCTCTTTCCAAGACTTTTAGCATGAAAGGATGCTGAATTTTGTCAAATGCTTTTTCAGCATCTAATGAGATGACCATGTGGTTTTTTTCTTTTAGTTTGTTTATGTAGTGGATTACATTGATGGATTTCCGTATATTGAACCATCCCTGCATTCCTGGAATGAAGCCTACTTGATCATGGTGAATGATCGTTTTGATATGCTCTTGGATTCGGTTGGCAAGAATTTTATTTAGTATTTTTGCATCTATATTCATAAGAGAAATTGGCCTGTAGTTCTCTTTCTTTGTTGGATCTTTTTGTGGTTTAGGTATTAGCGTAATTGTGGCTTCGAAGAACGAGTTGGGCAGTGTCCCTTCTGTCTCTATTTTGTGGAATAGTTTGAAGAGTATTGGTGTTAAGTCTTCTTTGAAGGTCTGGTAGAATTCTGCACTAAAACCATCTGGCCCCGTACTTTTTTTGGTTGGGAGGCTTTCTATAACCCCTTCTATTTCTTTAAGGGTTATGGGACTGTTTAGCTGGTCTACTTGATGCTGATTTAATTTTGGTATTTGGTATCTGTCTAGGAAATTGTCCATTTCCTCCAGATTCTCCAGTTGTTTTGAGTATAGGCCTTTGTAGTAGGATCTGATGATCTTTTGAATTTCCTCTGTTTCTGTTGTTATATCCCCCTTTTCATTTTTAATTTTGTTAATTTGGATACTATCTCTGTGCCCTTTGGTTAGTCTAGCTAAGGGTTTATCTATCTTGTTGATTTTCTTGAAGAACCAGCTCTTGGTTTTGTTGAATCTTTGTATGGTTCTCTTTGTTTCTGCTTGATTGATTTCAGCCCTTAGTTTGATGATTTCCTCTCTTCTACTCCTCCTGGGTGAGTTAGCTTCTTTTTGTTCCAGGGCCTTCAGGTGTGCTGTTAAGTTGCTAGTGTATGCTCTTTCCAGTTTCTTTTTGGAGGCACTCAGGGCTATGAGTTTTCCTCTTAGCACTGCTTTCATTGTATCCCAGAGATTTGGGTAGGTCGTACCTTCATTTTCATTGAAGTCTAAAAAGTCTTTGATTTCTTTCTTTATTTCTTCCTTGACCAGGGTGTCATTGAGTAGAGTATTGTTCAGTTTCCATGTGTATGTGGGCTTTCTGTTGTTCTTCTTGCTATTGAAGACCACTTTTACTCCATAGTGATCCGATAGGAGACATGGGATTAGTTCGGTCTTCTTGTATTTGTTGAGGTCTGTCTTGTGACCAATTATATGATCAATTTTTGAGAAGGTACCGTGCGGTGCTGAGAAAAAGGTATACTCTTTTGTTTTAGGATGGAATGTTCTATATATATCTGTTAAATCCAATTGGTCCAAAGCTTCAATTAGTTTCACTGTGTCCCTGTTTAGTTTCTGCTTTCCTGATTGGTCCATTGAGGAGAGTGGAGTGTTGAAGTCACCTACAATCATTGTGTTAGGTGCGATGTGTGCTTTAAGCTTTAGTAAAGTTTCTTTTACAAATGAGGGTGCCCTTACATTTGGCGCATAGATGTTCAGTATTGAGAATTCTTCTTGGTGGATTTTCCCTTTGACAAGCAGGAAGTGACCTTCAGTGTCTCTTTTGATGACTTTAGGTTGAACGTCGATTTTATCTGATATTAGAATGGCTACTCCAGCTTGTTTCCTGCGACCATTTGCTTGTAGAACTGTCTTCCAGCCTTTTACTCTAAGGTGGTGTTTGTCTTTGACACTGAGATGTGTTTCCTGTATGCAGCAAAATGTAGGGTCCTGTTTCCATATCCAGTCTGTTAGTCTGTGTCTTTTGATTGGGGAATTGAGTCCATTGATATTAAGAGATATTAAGGAATAGTAATTATTACTTCCTGACATTTTGGGCATTGTTATTATTATTTGTATTTGAGTGGTTCTCTTTTGGGTTGGATGAGATGGGGTTTCTATCTTGTTTCTTCTGGGGTGTTGTTTCCCCCCTTGTGTTGGTATTTTTCCCCTATTATCCTTTGTAGGGCTGGGTTTGTAGATAAGTATCTTGCAAATTTGGTTTTGTCGTGGAATATCTTGGTTTCCCCATCTATGGCAATTGAGAGTTTTGCTGGGTATAGTAGTCTTGGTTGAAGTTTGTGTTCTCTTAGGGTCTGCATGAGGTCTGCCCAGGATCTTCTAGCTTTCATGGTCTCAGGTGAGAAGTCTGGTGTAATTCTGATAGGTCTTCCTTTATATGTTACTTGTCCTTTTTCTCTTACTGCCTTTAATATTCTTTCTTTGTTTAGTACATTTGGGGTTTTGATTATTATGTGACGGGAAGTATTTCTGTTCTGGTCCAGTCTATTTGGGGTTCTATAGGCTTCTTGTATATTCATGGGCATCTCTCTCTTTAGGTTGGGGAAATTTTCTTCCATAATTTTGTAGAAGATATTTGCTGGCCCTTTAAGTTGTAGATCTTCATTCTCATCTATCCCTATAATCCTTAGGTTTGGTCTTCTCATTGTGTCCTGGATTTCCTGAATGTTTTGGGTTACCAGCTTTTTGCATTTTGCATTTTCTTTAATTGTTGAATCCATGGTTCCTATGGTTTCTTCAGCATCTGAGATTCTGTCTTCTATCTCTTGTATTCTATTGTTGATATTTGCATCTATGACTCCTGATTTCTTCCCAAGGTTTTCTATCTCCAACATTGTCTCCCTTTGCGATTGCTTAGTTGTTTCTACTTCTGTTTTTAGATTTTGTATGGTTTTGCTCAGATCTTTCAGTTGCTTGTTTGTGTTTTCCTGTAATTCTTTAAGGGATTTTTGTGTTTCCTCTTTTATGACTTCTACTCGTTGACCCATGTTCTCTTGTATTTCTTTAGGTGATTTTTGTTTCTCCCCCTTATTGGGATTCATTTTTTTGCTCTATATTCTCCTGGATTTCTTTAAGTGATTTTTGTGTCTGCCTTGTATGGGCTTCTAGTTTTTGATCTATTTTCTCCTCTATTACTTTAAGAAATTTATCTAAGTGATCCTCAATCTGCATCTTTACCAGTGATTTTAGATCTGAGTCTTGTTTTTCTGGTGTGTTGAGATATCTGGGATTTAATTGTGTTTGCCTTGCAATGGCTTCTAGCTTTTGATCTATTTTCTCATGTATTACTTTAAGAGATTTATCTAAGTGTTCCTCTATCAGCATCCTGACCAGTGATTTTAGATCTGAGTCTTGTTTTTCTGGTGTTTCTGGGTATCCAATATTTATTGCTGTTGGGGAACTGGGTTCGGATGCCGCCATATTGCCTTGATTTTTGTTAGTAGCGATCTTACGTTTTCCTTTTGCCATCTGGTTAACTCTGGTGTTAGTTGGTCCTGTAGATACTAGCTGGTGCTTGACCCTCCTGTGGGGTTGTAAGGCTATTTCCCAGCGACTGGGATACCTGAATCACTGTCCTGTGGGGGGTCTTGCTCACAGATTGCTGACAGGTGGCCTGAGTCCCCCGAGGTCTTAAACTCAGGATATCCCAGGTATTTGGTTCCGCCTGTTGGGCGGCTGCTCTGCACTGTTCCTGCTCAGGGTTTGCTGTCTGATATCCTGTTTCCCCAGGGGTCTTAAAGTTGGGATATCTCAGTTATCTGGTTCTGCCTGCTGGTCCCAAGCTGCTGGGAAGCTGGCTGGGTCCGGTTTCCAGCTTCCCTGCCACTGGCTGGATGGGAGGCTGGTTCCGCCTCCGGCTGGGTCTGGACACCTGGCACACTGGCTGACTCCGGCTTCCTCACCACCAGCTGGACAGGAAGCTGCAGGCAATATGGCAGCTGCCTGCAGGGAGCTCGGGGTCCGCCCCGCAAGTGCAGAGTGCAGCCGCTATTCTGTGCCCAACTCCCACTCCAGGCCTGAGTCCCCGAAGGTCTTAAGCTCGGGCTGTCTCGGGTACCTGGTTCCGCCGCCGCCGGCTGGTTCTGAGCACCTGGCACACTGGCTGACTCCGGCTTCTTCACCACCAGCTGGGCGGGAAGCTGCAGGCAATATGGCAGCTGCCTGCAGGGAGCTCGGGGAGGATAAGAATTTTATCACATGAGTTAAAACACAATAGAGAGACAGACATTTATACAATTGATAGACAGACATTTATGCGATGGAGACTCTACAGAGAGATTAGGCCCATGTCAGAGTCTGAGTCTTCTGGAAGATCAGCAAGTGTTCTTAGCTACTGAACTATTTCTCCAGCTCGAATGGATAAATATTTAGAATTTAGTTTGACAGCCTATCCATTTATCAGAATAACAATAATAGATTCCCTCTCCAGGAATTATAATCTAGTTCTTGGGCCAGAATTCAAGACCAGGCATGAGTTTCCTCGTGTGGAAAGGACCAGAAATACAACCATAAATTTGTTGGTAACTCCTATAATATCTGTGCCACCATTGTACCAGTGAGCATATTTTACCATGCCAGCTGATACTGCAGCTCACAGTCTTCATGGCTAGATATAGGACTGTGTTCTTGCCAGTACCAGCTTGATTTCTCTGTTCTATGGCTCAAGTGTGTAATATCTTCAGAAATAGGAACTTTGCACCAAATTCTATAATTTCATTTATATCTAGATCTCTGCCTAAAAGCCTGTGGTTGACAATGCTTGGTAATGTGTCAACTTTTAGATGAAGATCACATTTTCTTATGACAATTTTAAAAATTATATCTTCTTTTTGTGTCTTTGGGTATTTTTTTGATTTCCAAATACTTAACCTTGGGAGCTTTAGAAATAGCTCCATAGTCAAGAACATTTGCTGATCTTCCAGAAGATCCAAGTGTATTTTTCCAATGCCCATGTTAAATGATTTACAACTGCCTGTAACTATTGCTCCGTGGGATCCACTGTACTTTTATAGCCACTTTGGGTACACACACACACACACACATGCACACATATAAGCACACACACAAGCACACGCATGCATGCACACACAAGCACACATAGAGAAGAGAGAGATTTTAATATGTAAATATATCCTCTCTTAAATTTCTAGGTCTTTAAAAGCATATGTCTTTGCTTGGCTTTAATAAATAGCCCAGCACTAACCACATATGATTGAATAGAGATTATTTGCAATCAGATTGTCTGTCAGGTCCTGATCTATGATTATAGATTAGCATATCTGCTAGCAACATGCTGGAAGCAGGTGGAATGTGTTCTAAAAAAACAAAGATCATGTTCTAGCAGAATATATACAGAGATGGTCAATGACCATATCAAATGATGTCACCAAATGGAACCAGGGTACATTATGAATATTTTGGGGTATATTTATTTAAGTGACTTCTCAATATCAACATTTACCTTGGATCATAATAACATTTCTATGCTTTAAAAATATTTTAGATTATTTTTAAATATTAACCTTAACATAGAAAATGCCAAATATTCTATCTCCTATTTAGGAGAATAAATACTATTTCCATAATTATCTTTCACAACTTACATGCCATCAAAATCTACGTTGCACATTTATTGTGGAATTCTGCCCTTTAAGCACATCAGCCATTAACATTTTCACTAGATGCTACCAAGACTGGGCTTGCTAACACTCCATCATAGAGAGAGAGGTGGGTGGATCATCAGATACACTCCCACCAACCACTTCTTCCTGGTTCCCCATTACCTGTTACACCCTCACTGCAAGTGGTTTTGAAGCCCTGGAAATTGCCAAAATATACAGACTGTGGAATTTTGACAGAATCGGACAAGCCATTATTATACAGCCTGAGTTGAGACTCTAGTGGTAACGCTGCTTTGGGGTCACTCATGCTCATGTGAGTGAACGCCCATCTATACTCCTGTAAGTAAAAGCCAATGAAACTCATTGCTCCACCAAATTAGACTTTGGTAGAATTGTTGTTTTGCTCTGGGAGCAAAACAGGGAGAGAAGAAACAACAAACATAGGGACAGAAAATGAGAGAACCAGGGGAAAAAACCTTTGAACATATTTTCCCTTCTGTGTCTAACCAACATTGTTGGTGCCCTATTTGGAGAGAGTGGGCATTTGCTAGCATCCCTGAGGAAAAGTTCATAAACAATATTTTATTTCACTCTATATTACAAACTATCCATAGTTAGTTCAGGGCCTCTGATAGTATATAACTAATAGTGATGTTATTACTTCCTACAAACATCTTAATTATCTTTTAAATGATCCACTCAATTATATTTAGTGTTATGCTAAATACATTTCACCTCATTCTAATAGACTATTGGTGGTCAATTGATGAAAATTTTGTTATTGAACCAAATAGCAACAATCAAGTCATCCAGATTTAAAGATATGATCAAGGTTTGGCTTTATGGGAAAGGAAGAAAGAAAGGAAGAAATAGAGAGAAAGAAAGGAAGGAAGGAAGGAAGGAAGGAAAAGAAAGAAAGAAAGAAAGAAAGAAAGAAAGAAAGAAAGAAAGAAAGAAAGAAAGAAAGGGAGAAAGAAAGGGAGAGAAAGAAAGAGAGAGAAATGAAGAAAGAGAGATAGAGAAAGGAAGGAAGGAAGGAAGGAAGGAAGGAAGGAAGAAAGAAAGAAAGGAAGAAAGAAAGAAAGAAAGAAAGAAAAGGGAAAAGAGAAAAGGAAGAGAGAAAAGGAAGAGAGAAAAGAGGGAGAGAAGAAACAACAAACATAGGGACAGAAAATGAGAGAAACAGGGAAGAAACTTTGAACATATTTTTCCTTCTTTGTGTAACCAACATTTGCCAAATATAATTCTTAGTTGAACTGAACTTTAGACAGACATCTATATCACATTGGACTCTTCATCTCATCTCCTTTCTTCCATACACTGACTTTGGAAAACACAGTTTTAAATTTGTTCTTTGGCCCTTTGAGTTATACATCTTCTATAACCCAGTGCTAACCCTCTTAGAGTCTTCACTTGGAGAAGTAACTATAGAAAGAGGTAGAATCCCTGTCTCTCAGTCTGTGGGTGGACAGGAGGGATCCTAGCTCCAGCACCTGGTCTAGTCACACTCACTAATCTCCATCCCAAAGGCCAGCAGGCTTTTTCGATGAACTTATTCACCCCAGCATTTGAAAATCACCCTGTCTCTTGTCTCAGAGTTCACTCTCTTTCTCCTTCAGAGGAGTGTTCACTAAAGTCTGTCTAGCCTGCTGAGTTTGTTCTTTTGAAATTTCATTTCCTGAAAGTTCTCTAGCTTTGTTTAGCTCACCTTGTGCACACTGTAACATGTGTACACCAGAACTCCTGACCCCTAGTCCTCAAAACACATATCCCTATCCTCTGCATATGTGACTCCCATATCCCCAAATAAATCACTGGGGAGAGTTTGATTGATTCAAAGAGACATGGCCTTTTGAAGCCATTTGTTTTCTGTGGGAAGCAGTCTGACACAGGGGAGGGAAGTGACAGATCCTTTGAGAAACAGTGTCCAAAACTAAAATGCTTACTATAATTGGATCCCAATGAGTCAGGTTCCTCTCCATTCCCACAGACTCTTTCTCCTTAATAAAATTGCACAAGCAATGCAGAAACAGACAGTGACAGAGACTGTTTGCTTGTCCAAATGTTAGTCAGGTTCCTGAACCTTCTGCTAGACCATCTGTGCTGCGCTGTAAAATTGTTTATCCAAAGAACCCTGCTAAGTCAGTTTAGCAGAAAACGCTCTTCCACATAGTACTCCTATACATGATTGGATGCTTGGCCTCCATTATCCCTCAGGTGATAACTGATTACTATGCCCAATCTTCAGCAGCAAGACTGTTAGGGTGATAGAGCCACACTCCCTCCTACTGATGGTCTTAATATTCTACCATTTGTTGACCTCCACCTGGTCCTTGGCTATAATCTGTACTTTCCCGTTCTGTGATCAGAACTGAGCAAAACCCATCTCTCACACTTCAAGACCCCAGTGCAATGCAATAGTGACTGCCACCATTCTTAATAAAGTCGTCTTATTGTGCTATGATAAACGCCACCGATTTTTAAAGGATTGCTTATGTTTGTGTGTGCTTTGCCTACATGTATGCCTGCTCACCAGCAGAGGACACCCACCTAATTACAAATGGTTGTGAGCCACCATGGGTTTGCTGGGAATTGACTCAGGACCTAGAGGAATAGAACTGCCATTGCTTCTAGCCTCTCTCCAGACCCGCACTGATTTTTTTTCTTTAAAATCCAAGACAGCTCATGTTTCTGTCTTGATCTTTCCTTCTTTGGCTGTGGATGCAGTTTCTCAGCCTTATCTTTTTGATTTGGAGGAGACCTCCATTTTACATAAAGGCTGAAGATACTCATGAGAGAACCATGATGTAGACAGACAAAGAGTTACTTGGAATAACAGAAATGCCCTCTTTATTTCAACTATTGTAATTTTTTAAAGGGCAGTAACTATAACTTCTGTTCCCTTTATGGAACTTAGCGTCGTTTGCAAAGGTCTGAGGAAAATGCTCCATAGGGTGAAGCTGGCCATGTGAAGAACTGAGCTCTAGACAAGCACTCTGAGCTCTAGACAAGCACCTTGGTCGATCACTGCCCCTAGCAGCTAGCTACTGCTTCTCTCCACACAGAAGACCCTTCAACATGTTATGAGTTCGTGATCATCACATTGAAAATAAGGAGACTGCTGGGTTTTGCTGACTCAGCAAGAGCGTGGCTGACTCCCATTCTGATAACTCTTCATGGTTCTAAACCCTGGGCACGCTGCAGTGAAGAAACTGTTCGTTTCTGAGCAAATGACCTTTAAGACACCTTTTCTCAGGCTGCCATGAGCTGTCTTGGTTGCCGTCAGCAAGACCTTTCCCTCTTAGGTTCTCACAGGCACTGTGTGATATATTTTCTGTGACTTGCTCTCAGTAGTAATAGCTTTAGGATCTTTTTTAGTAGACATCTCTCTGTCCATATTTTGCCTAGAACAGCTACAAGTCATGCTTAAATGGACGCCTTTCAGAAAGTGCAAAGCCAAGCTCGCATGGAGAGTCCCGATTCCTGTGAATCCAAGTGCTACTGACTCCATGTGCACTGCCCGCACCTTCTCTTGGTTGTTAGCAAATTAGATTGAACCAATCAATATTAATTTTAATAAAGGAAAGGCCACCAACCTTAGTTAAAATTCAACTCAGCAGTGGCAATTAACATTTACCATTTAAAACTGAATCTCTGCAGGACCATAAAGGATAGAGTTAAAATACCTTCTATCTCAGAAATATAGACAAGAGAGGACAGCACAGGCAGGATCTGTAAAATGTATTGCTGTCAGAAACAAAACTTCCCAAGGACTCTGTATTTGCCAAAGTTTTGGTAAAGATGTAGGTATAATGAGTAATTAAACTGAGAAAGTAGAATCTTGCAAGGCTACATTTTGAAAAAAAAATTTCTTTTTGAGACAGGGTTTCTATATATAGTCCTGGCTGTCCTAGAATTCACTCTGTAGACTAGACTGGCCTCAAACTCAGAAATCTGCCTGCCTCTGCCTCCCAAGTACAGGGATTAAAGCTACCACTGCCTGGCTTTTCACATATCAAATCATTCCCAAGAAGAAGGAAGGAGAGGGCCCTGGTTCTAGAAAGACTGGATGCAGCATTGTAGGGGATTACCAGGACAGAGAAGTGGGAGGGGGTTGATTGGGGAAGGGGCTTATGGGTCTCATGGAGAGGGGGGAACCAGGAAAGGGGAAATCATTTAGAAAGTAAACAAAGAATAAAGAAAATTAAAAAAAAAAGAAAAAAAGAAAGAAATTTATATTAAACAGAGCCTGAAAAAACATGTATTTGTACCTCAGTAATTGTCATATCGTATCAACTTCTACAGAAGATAGATTGCTAGGAAATCAGACCTAGGGAAGTATAATTAAAATAAAACTCTCCCAAAAAAGAAGTGTCCACAAATGGAATAAGATAGAGAACTCTTTCATTGTTTGATGAGCAAGAAAAGCTGGAAAGAACCCAGATGTCCCTAAATGGAGGAATGGATACAGAAAATATATATATATATATATATATATATATATATATATATACACACACACACACACACACACACACACACACACAAAATAGAGTACTATTCAGCCATTAGAAACAATGAATTCATGAAATTCTTAGACAAATGGATGGAGCTGGAGAACATCATTTTAAGTGAGGTAACCCAGTCTCAAAAGAATACCCATTGTATGCACTCACTGATAGGTGGATATTAGCCTAGAATCTTGGAACACCAAAGACACAATCCACATATCAAATGATGTCTGAGAGGAAGGAAGGAGTGGCCCCTAGTCCTGGAAAGACTCAGTGCAGCAGTGTAGGGGAATACCAGGACAGGGAAGCGAGAAGGGGAGGAAAGAGGGCTTATGAGACTTTTGGGGAGGGGGGAAACCAGGAGAGGAGAAATCATTTGAAATATAAATAAAGAATATATTGAATAAAAAATAAAGTTCAGTCTTTTAAAAATATATAAAAGAAAAGAAAATAATAGTTGACCAACAGAACTCCATGAAATTATAAAGCTTCTGCCTAGCAAAAGATGCAGTGGAGTGTAGACCCAGCCTACCAGATGAGGGACTGACTGCTCTAGCTGTTTATCTGACAAGGGATTAAAATTCAAACCACAGAGAGAATGAAGCATACTAAATATGGAAAGAATAAATAGGGCAAACAACAAATGATCTAAACAGATACTTCTCAAAAGAAGCTCAAACGGCTAGTAAATATGTGGAAAATGCTGCCATTTAGTGCCACGGACACACCAGTCAAAGCTTACGGAGATTCAACTGCACCTCAGTTAGAAGGGCTGTTATTGTTTGTGGCTATTGTGAAGGGTGTTATTTCTTTCTCAGCCTGCTTATCCTTTGCATATAGGAAGGCTACTGATTTGCTTGAGTTGATTTTACAACCAGCCACTTTGCTGAAGTTGTTTATCAGCTGTAGGAGTTCTCTGGTGGAGTTTTTTGGGTCACTTAAGTATCCTATCATATCATCTGTGACTAGTGATAGTTTGACTTCTTTCTTTCCAATTTGTGTCCCTTTGACTTCATTATGTTGTCGAATAGCTCTAGCTAGTACCTCAAGTACTATATTGAAGAGATATGGTGAGGGGGGCAGCCTTGTCTAGTCCCTGATTTTAGTGGGATTGCTTCAAGTTTCTCTCCATTTACTTTGATGTTGGCTACCAGTCTGCTGTAAATTGCTTTTACTATGTTTAGGTATGGGCCTTGAATTCCTATTCTTTCTAAGACTTTTAGCATGAAAGGATGATGAATTTATACCCAGAAGATTCCCCAGCATGCAATAAGGATACATGTTCCACTATGTTCATAGCAGCCTTATTAGCCAGAAGCTGGAAAGAACCCAGATGTCCCTCAACGGAGGAATGGATACAAAAAATGTGGTATATATACATAATGGAATACTATTCAGCCATTAGAAACAATGAAGTCATGAAATTCTTAGAGAAATGGATGGAGCTGGAGAACATCATACTAAGTGAGGTAACCCAGTCTCAAAAGAATACCCATGGTATGCAGTCACTGATAAGTGGATATTAGCCTAGAATCTTGGAACACCAAAGACACAATCCACATAACAAATGATGTCTGACAAGAAGAAAGGAGTGGACACTGGTGCTGGAAAGGATCAAAGCATCAGTGTAGGGGAATACCAGAACAGGGAAGTGGGAAGGGGTGGATGAGGGAGCAGGGGGAGGAAAAAGGGCATGTGGGACCTTTGGGGGGCAGGGAAGCAGGAAAAGGGAAATGAAATGTAAATAAAGAACATATCCAATAAAAAAGAAGGGCTGTTATTAAGATGTGACAAGGAAAGCTGGTAAGTGTTGGAAGGGGGATGTCATTATACACTGTTAATGGGACTGTAAGTTACTGCAGTCACTTTGGAAATATGGAGGTGCCTCAAGGAACTAAAACTAGAACTATGGTCTTATTGATGATAGTTAATCAGATTACCACTGGTGGGTAATACTCGAAGTATATAATAAAGATCTGTACCTACCTAGCTTTGGTTTTCCTCTGGTCAAAATAGCTATGTTATGGAAGGGACCAAGGATCCACAGGACCAGAGAAGGAAAAAGGTGATCTATGTACACAGTGAAGCATTTTACAAGCCTAAAGCAAAATGAAATCAATGAGTGGACTGGTCATCGTAGTAAGTAAAATGTTACATGTAAGTGTTATGTCAGATAAGAGAAGTACAAAAAACGTGAAAGCTGGATCATGGTGGCTAATGGCTTTGACACAATGCAAGAATGTGTTTCTCAATTGTCTTTACCAGTTACTTCTATCCATGAAGGTTGCTGTCCTTCTATACAGCCTCATCTATATCGGATCCTAAGGATGAGACCTCCTACTTCTGAGAGAAATTATAATATTCGGTAAAAGGTATGTGGCCCCCACGTACACAAAATGTGGTGTTTGACCAACAGAGGGTACTGTAAAGAAGAACTCCAAGAAAGATGCTTTGTGTCTGCAAAGACTGGCTGACTCGAATTTCAGTGTCAGAAAAAGGTTTCTGTGTTATAAGCTCAGAGGCGAGTTGCCATGTCTTGGACTAGCTCTAGCCCTCCGACAAAGTCACTCCTTGTCCACTTCGATGTCTAATTAACATCTTGTGAATGACAGATAAAAAAAATTTTATTATAATCTTTTAACTTAGCAGACCACTAGCTTGCACCAACCTAAAAACTCCGTAGCATCTTGGGCCAATAGAAAAGTTTTTCCAATTCACTGTATCCACCTCCCTGAGGTATTCTAAACTATGTCTTAATTTATGACTTTCTCTGTTCTGCAAAACTATAACAACTTCATGAAATTGCTTCAGTATTGGAGCATGGAATTTGAGGTAACTTAAATCTGTGCTCCAGATAAGATCTGTGGTTTTTATGTAGATAATTCCCTCTGAGTTTGCCTCTCTGGCTATGATAATCTCTGGTTTTGTCTAAACTGGATAAAACTGGAAACATCTCTCAAAGGGAAATTTTATCAGATGATATAAGAAGAAGAAAAAAACCCTCTTTTTTGTTATTGTGGTTGCTGTGTGATGTCTCCTTGACTGGCCTGCTATGAAGACCAAGCTGGCCTTGACTTTACGGAAATTCTTATGCCTCTGAAAGAGCTGTCATTTTAACAACAAGCTATCATACCCCAGCAAACATTCAAGTTCTTTCTATTTTATTTATGTTTTTGTTAGTTTTAAAAATGCATAAGTCTTTACACACATGAAGGCATGAGCTCACAGAAGCCCTGGCCTGGAACTAAAGTTGCAGGCAATTGTGAGCCACAGGGCGTGATACTGAGAATGGAACGTCAGACTACTGAAGGTAAAGAAACTGCCTTTAACCACTAGACACTCTCTCCAGTCCCAACTTTTGAGTTTGTAACACTATCAAGCACAAAAGTTAAGTAAACAAATATTATCCAGTGGCCTCGAAGTAATTGTCTGTTTGAGTGAACATGTCTCAAGGTTTAATTTTTATATTTTATTTTGTTTTTCAATTTGTGTGTGTGTGTGTGTGTGTGTGTGTGTGTGTGTGTGTGTTTGTGTGTGTGTGTGCGTGTACATGTGATATGACATGTGAGGAGTGAGAGGACAGTATCAATTGTGGGCTCTTGCCTTCTAACTTGTTTGAAAGTGTTTCTATGCCAGGCAACTATATTTGAATTCTGCCAATTGAATTCAGTTTACCGACTGAGCTGCTTAGTTTCTTTTTGTTTCTGTTGGTTTGTGTTCTGTCAGCTTGACACATCTAGACTCATCCGAGAAGAAGGAACCACCATTGACAAAATGCCTTTATCAAATCCGCAGCAGGCAAGTATGTGGAATGCCTAGAACACTGGGGCGACTTCACCCCATCAGGTGGTCCTGGGTCATCTAGAACAATAAGCAGAGAAAGCCATGGAAAGCAAGCAGCCTTTCCCCATGCTTTCTGCCTCAGTTTCCCATCCAGGTTTTGGCCATGAGCTCCCTCAGTGATGGACTCTAGCCTGTAAGATTTGTAATAACCATTTCCACTCCAAGGTGCTCTTGGTCACGGTCTTGCTCATAGCAACGTAAAGCAAACTAGCACACCCACGAAACCATCTCCCGAACCTACGGTTTTCTTTTTAACATCCTTGCTGAAAACCTGGTCATTTGGCCTGTTGTTATTTGCAGTAATTTTCTCTGCAAAGATGAATAAAACAGCCACAAGATTATTATAAATTCTATTGTACTGTTTAAACGCTAAAAATAAATAGCTGCCATTTTACCTCATCGTCACTAAGAAGACAGAGGAGCAAACAAACGAAAAAGATATGTATAAGATAAGATTCAAAATTCAGGTACAGACTCTGCAGACCCAATCACACCATTTTTCCCTCATCCAATCAACTAGTAATGATCAGTAGAGGTGGCACATGGTTAGTACTTCAACACGGGTCCCTGTGAATATGTTAGTCTCTCAGGTGAATTCTGATCTGCTTTTGAATGTCACAATCCTTTATTAAATTTCTTATTATTTTTTAAAATAAAAAAGCACTTAGCCCCAAGGCTAAAATCATAATCAAGAACAAAGATAATACATGACATTGACCTGAAAAGTTTAATGTATTATTCCTCTGACCTAACTGAAACTTCTCATGGAAATAGTCTGATAAGATTTAAACATGAGAACTTTGAAATAGCTATTGCATTTAAAGATTTACATCAGTGCCTCAAATGCATATATATTATGATATGTGAATTATAGCACTATGAAACATTTATGAAATAAGATGCCAAAATGACATAAAACTTTAAGAAAGAAATGAAATGTCATATGCCTGCAGGTTATTATATGAGGCCAGTTTGTGTTTGAGCTCCAGTGGGATCATGTTTCAGATTCAGTCAAGGATTCCAAGTTTGGGGAACTTGTTATCCACTTTGATGCACTTAGACTCATTTTAGTTTTGTGGACATAGATCTAATGTGGTCTTCAATATTTATTTAGTTTTATGTAATTTATTTCACAGTATAGCCTCATCAGTTCATTTGATCTTTTGAATCTTTATTAAGATTCAATATGACCTTTATTAAGGAAAAAACAAACACTTAAATAATTCTTACAGATATTTAAATAAACCTTACAGACATGGCTGACCTTTTTAAACATTATCCATACTGATACCTAGAGAGAGCTTAATAAAAGAAAATGCTGCTTGATCCAAGGCTGATCAAGGCATGGTTATTTTTGATTCATCGTTCTGTAGAAGAATGAGTTCCAGTTTCTGGTTTTCTTCACTTACATAGTGAACGTTCTAAATGAGTATTTCTGGGATGAAGAGATGATTCAGTTGTTAAAGCACTTGCCAGGCAAGTGTGAAAACCAACGTCCAAATCCCCAGAACCCATGTAAATTCTGGGTGCCATTGCAGCCAGCCCTGGATTCCAATCTTGGAATACAGAGACAAGGGATTTTTGAGAGCAAGCTGTCTAAATAAACTAGAATATCAGTGAGCTCTGTGTTTGATTGAGAGACCTTACCTCTATGGATAAGGAGGAAAAGCACCAAGGATAATTCCTAATTTTTTACATGAACTCTGAGTCTCCTTGAGTGTCCTCACCTATGAAAACAGGAATGTACATGCACATCTATGTACACCATTAAACACATGGAAATGGAAAGATAAAAAGTAAGTATATGGTGTTTCAAATGAGAATGGCTCCCATAAGCTCATCTGTATGACTATTTGGTCCCTGGTTTGATGAAAATATTTGAAAAGCATTAGGATATGTATCCTTGTTGGAGAGGGTGCATCCTGGGGATGGACTTTGAAGTTTCAGAAAGCTCATATCAGTGTGCCCTCTGCCTCCTTCTTCTATGTGAACTCTCAGCTATTTGTGCTATGATGCCTTAGTAATGCTTTCATGGATCCTAACTCCCTGAAACTGTAAGCCTGATTAAATGTTTTCTTTTATACGTTATCTTAGTCATGGTCTCTTGGTACATCAGTAGAAAAGAGACTAATACAATGTAATTTCTAAAAGTATTGATGCTTGGGTATAATACTGGTCTAATGAAACGAGTCTCTGGAGGAATTAACCAAACACCTCAGGCTTGCATTCCTTAAACCTTTCACAGACAATTCTAAGTGCAGCCAAGATGAGATTATATGACTTAGAGCATCTTGTTCAAACTCCTAAAAACAAGTTAGTATACTTTATATGTATTCTCCCTCCTCTTTGGCAAATTAATTCTACCCAAGCTCTTGAACTACATCATAGTAAAATTTTGAGGGGCTTTGTAGTCAGAAGGTTAGAGGTGACTCAAAAAATCCAGAGGCACAGCATTTGAACACTTTGCTAATTCAGTAATACATAAAAATGAGCCCCAAACTGCCAGAGAGGGAAATATGTGTCAACTCTGACTGATCGTTCTACAGAGCATGAAATTTATACATCAGTATTTTCAAGGACAAAATATCCAATAGGAACTGAAATAATAGATCTTATGCTCAAAAAAAAAAAAAACCCAAGTTTTATGTTTTTTTTTAAATGGACTATAAAACATATATAGAACCATTCCAATATTTGAAAGGAGAAAATTTCAGTTAACTAGGGAACATGGAAGACACATGGAGAAACAGGGTAGATGGGAGATTTCATCTAATATCTTGAAATATAACACATTTGTTGGAGCTCTATTTATATAGTGACCATTTGCCAATTATAAGACAGCATGCTGAGATCATTAGGGCTCAGACAACTCTATGGCATTGCTACAAACATGATGCCCATAAGCCTCCTAGGGAACTTGTTAAAATGCAGATTTTGATTAAGTATTCGTGAAGCCCAAGGGTCTGAATTTCTAACAAACTCCCAGGGGATAGGAAGTTGCAGGGCAAGAACTAATGTTTGAGCATTACTATGGCAAGTCATTCATTTTAATATCTACACAGATGAAAGTATCCACATAATAATCAAATTTAAGATGTAAAGTGCATTCTGTGAGTTTATACAGGAAGGGCAGAGAACCTCTGCTGCTTGTTACTGCTTTGTCTCCACAACACACTGAGGCTATAAATAGCGGCTGTAGATTAAAAAGTTGATATGTAGATCAAGTTTAATTTTTGGCAATGGTATCAGTGTTGTCACCAACAGATAATAGGGGTGAGGGATTTAAAACAGGAAAATGGACCTTGTTCCTCAGCTTTTCATCAAAGTGACAAATTGTCTGCCATAGTAACCCAAAGGAAAGATTCATTTTCTGCTTCATTGTTATGGGTTCATGGTGAGCCTGAGACAGAACATTGTGAATGGGTAGTAGTACAAGTACTCCTTTTATGGAGAACAAGAAGCAGAGTGAGAGAATGAAAGAGAACTAAGAGACAAATACAAGCTCCAAAAAGATATGGCCCCAGTAACCCAATTATTCCAGCCGTCCTTTGATTACATGAGTATCTCACCATAGTCCATTCAGTTGTAGAGTCATTGATGGCTTAATCTAATGTTTAAGTCAAAGGCCTCATGGAGTAATCATTACTGCCGAATTCTACAGTTTTCTCCAATAAGACCCTTCCCTTCATGAGCCTTCCTGCCATAGAGTCACCTAATGGGAAGAAAGCCTTTAATATACCAACTCTTTACAGGCACCATTCATATCCAAACTATAGCACTTCATCCTTGATCTCTGGAAGGATTATAAGATGTATTAAATTTAACTCCACTACTCTTCAAAGTTTCAACACTGTTCAAAAAGTGTAGTTCATAAACTCTAGGCAGCTAGGGGTGGTGGTACATGACTTTAATCCCAACATTTAGGAGGCAGAGGCAACTATCTCTGTGGTTTCCAGGCTAGTCTTGACTATACAGTGAGCTACAGGACAGACAGGGATATATTATGTGACCTTGTCTCAAGAAAATAGTACACTAAAGCCAGCTGAGGTTTGTAAGCCCCTGTATTGTGGAAAATGAATTTTAAATAATTCAAATGTATAGTGATGGAACATGATACTGGGTCTTGCAGCAAAGAAAAAAGCAAAAAAGAGCAAAGGATATTAAGACCAAAGCAGAACAAACAATCACATATTCATGTTCTGTGTTGATTGCTGTGACAGGCATCATGACCAAAAACAACTAGGGAAGAAAGGCTTTATTTCACTTTTCAGTTTATAGCCCAGCATCTAAGAAATCCAAGGCAGAAATTCAAGGTACAATCTTGAAGCAGAAACCATGGAAGACTACTGCGTGCTGCCTTGCCCCAGGCTCATGGTCAGCTTCCATTCTTACATAGCCTAGGCTAACATGTCAAGGAATGGGACTGTCCAAAGTGACAAGGAATGGCCCTCCGTCATCATTTGGCAAGGAAGAAGATGTCTCACAGACATGGCCAAGGCCAGTCAGATGAAGGCAGTTCTTTAGTTGATGTTCCCTTTTTACAAGCATGTCAAGTGGACAACCAAGATTAGCTATCATAATCCCATAGCTAGGTAACTACCATCTGAAACATGGGATGCCATTATATAAGCTCCAGAGGGCTTATTCAGCCTTATTCTACCTTGTTAGCCTTATTTCCATCTGTCTCACTCCTGAATGGGCTCTGCTCACTCCCTGTTACTTTCTGTTGCAGATGTTTCTTATGATGCTTTGTCCGATATCCTTGTATCCACTACAGTGTAGGATTTATTTTCTCGGCTTCAGACATTGAACTCTCAGGAGAATCCTGAACCGTAAGAATTTTACTAAAGATATGAGTGGAAGGTCTTTACCCATCTCTCTGTCTCTCTGTCTCTCTGTCTCTCTCTCATCTCTATCTCCATCTCTTTCTCTACCTCTATCTCATCTCTATCTCTTTCTCTACCTCTATCTCATCTCTATCTTTCTCTCTTTTTTTATTTTATTTTCTATATTCTATGTTTACATTCCAAAGGCTTTCCCCTTTCCCAGTTCCCACCCACCATAGTTCCCATAGTTCCTCTCCCCCCGCAACTGTTCCCCAATCATTCCCCCTCCCCCCTCAGTTTCTTTACTAAACTGGATGCAATCTTTACAGGCCCAGGGTCCTCTCCTTTCTTCTTCTTGGGAATCATTTGACTTGCTATTTGTGTCTTGAGTATTTAGGGCTTCTGGGCTCATTAATATCCACTTATCAGTGATTGCATTTCATGTGCATTCTTTTGTGATTGGGTTAATTCACTCAGGATGATATTTTCCAGGTCTAACCATTTACCTACAAATTGCATGAATTCATTATTTTTAATTGCTGAGTAGTATTCCATTGTATAAATATACCACATTTTCTGTATCCATTCCTCCTTTGAGGGATATTTGGGCTCTCTCCAATTTCTGGCTATTATAAACAAGGCTGCTATAAACATAGTGGAGCATGTGTCCTTATTGCATGCAGGGGAATCCTCTGGGTATATGCCCAGGAGTGGTATGCCAGGGTCCTCTGGAAGGGACATGCCCAATTTTCTGAGGAACCGCCAAACTGATTTCCAGAGTGGTTTTACCATTTTGCAATCCCACCAACAGTGGAGGAGTGTTCCTCTTTCTCCACATCCTCGCCAGCACTTGTTGTCTCTTGAGTTTTTAATCTTAGCCATTCTGACTGGTGTGAGGTAGAATCTCAGGGTTGTTTTGATTTGCATTTCCCTGATGACTAATGATGTTGAACATCTTTTAAAGTGTTTCTCGGCCATCCAAATTTCTTCTGGTGAAAATTCTTTGTTTAGCTCTGTGCCCCATTTTTTGATAAGGTTATTTGTTTCTTTGTGGTCTAACTTCTTGAGTTCTTTGTATATATTGGATATTAGCCCTCTGTCAGATGTGGAGTTGGTGAAGATCTTTTCCCACTTTGTTGGTTGCCGTTTTGTCCTTCTGACAGTGTCCTTTGCTTTGCAGAAACTTTGTAATTTTATGAGGTCCCATTTGTCGATTCTTGATCTTAGAGCATAAGCTATTGGTGTTCTGTTCAGGAACTTTTCCCCTGTGCCCAAGTCCTCCAGGGTCTTCCCAAGTTTCTTTTCTAATAGTTTCAGTGTGTCTGGTTTTATGTGGAGGTCCTTGATCCACTTGGAGTTGATCTTAGTGCAAAGAGTTAAGAGTGGGTCAATTCGCATTCTTCTGCATGTTGACCTCCAGTTGAACCAGCACCATTTGTTGAAAAGGCTATCTTTATTCCACCAGATGGTTGTGGCTCCTTTATCAAAGATCAAGTGACCATAAGTCTGTGGGTTAATTTCTGGGTCTTCAATCCTGTTCCATTGATCTGCTTGCCTGTTGCTATACCAATACCATGCAGTTTTTAACACAATTGCTCTGTAGTACTGCTTGAGGTCAGGGATATTGATTCCCCCAGAAGTCCTTTTATTGTTGAGAATAGTTTTAGCTATCCTGGGTTTTTTGTTGCTCCAGATGAATTTGAGAATTGCTCTTTCTAGATCTATGAAGAATTGAGTTGGGATTTTGATGGGGATCGCATTGAATCTGTATATTGCTTTTGGCAAGATGGCCATTTTTACTATATTGATCCTGCCAATCCAGGAGCAAGAAATATTTTTCCATCTTCTGAGGTCTTCTTCGATTTCTTTCTTCAAGGACTTGAAGTTCCTGTTGTACAGATCTTTCGCTTGTTTGGTTAGAGTTACGCTGAGATACTTTATGTTGTTTGTGGCTATTGTGAAGGGTGTTATTTCCCTAATTTCTTTCTCTGCCTGCTTGTCCTTTGAGCACAAGAAGGCCACTGACTTGCTTGAGTTAATTTTATAACCAGCCACTTTGCTGAAGTTGTTTATCAGCTGTAGAAGTTCTCTGGTGGAGTTTTTTGGGTCACTTAAGTAAACTATCATATTGTCTGCAAATAATGATAGTTTCACTTCTTCCTTTCCAATTTGTATCCCTTTGACTTCCTTATGTTGTCTAATTGCTCTTGCTAGAACTTCAAGTACTATATTGAAAAGATATGGAGAGAGAGGGCAGCCTTGTCTAGTCCCTGATTTTAGTGGGAATGCTTCAAGTTTCTCTCCATTTATTTTGATGTTGGCTACTGGTTTGCTGTAGATTGCTTTTACTATGTTTAGGTTTGGGCCTTGAATTACTGCTCTTTCCAAGACTTTTAGCATGAAAGGATGCTGAATTTTGTCGAATGCTTTTTCAGCATCTAATGAGATGACCATGTGGATTTTTCTTTCAGTTTGTTTATGTAGTGGATTACATTGATGGATTTCCGTATATTGAACCATCCCTGCATCCCTGGGATGAAGCCTACTTGATCATGGTGGATGATCGTTTTGATGTGCTCTTGGATTCGGTTAGCAAGAATTTTATTTAGTATTTTTGCATCTATATTCATAAGAGAAATTGGCCTGAAGTTCTCTTTCTTTGTTGGATCTTTTTGTGGTTTAGGTATTAGCGTAATTGTGGCTTCGAAGAATGAGTTGGGCAGTGTCCCTTCTGTCTCTATTTTGTGGAATAGTTTGAAAAGTATTGGTGTTAAGTCTTCTTTGAAGGTCTGGTAGAATTCTGAACTAAAACCATCTGGCCCCGTACTTTTTTTGGTTGGGAGGCTTTCTATAACCCCTTCTATTTCTTTAGGGGTTATGGGACTATTTAGCTGATCTACTTGATGCTGATTTAATTTTGGTATTTGATATCTGTCTAGGAAATTGTCCATTTCCTCCAGATTCTCCAGTTGTTTTGAGTATAGACCTTTGTAGTAGGATCTGATGATCTTTTGAATTTCCTCAGTTTCTGTTGTTATGTCTCCCTTTTCATTTCTAATTTTGTTAATTTGTATACTGTCTCTGTGTCCTTTGGTTAGTCTGGCTAAGGGTTTATCTATCTTGTCGATTTTCTCAAAGAACCAGCTCCTGGTCTTGTTGATTCTTTGTATGGTTCTCTTTGTTTCTATTTGATTGATTTCAGCCCTGAGTTTGATGATTTCTTATCTTCTCCTCCTCCTTGGTGAATTAACTTGTTTTTCTTCCAGGGCTTTAAGGTGTGCCATTAAGCTGCTAGTGTATGCTCTCTCCAGTTTCTTTTTGGATGCACTTAGAGCTATGAGTTTTCCTCTTAGCACTGCTTTCATTGTGTCCCATAGATTTGGGTAGGTTTCACCTTCATTTTCATTGAATTCTAAAAAGTCTTTGATTTCTTTCTTTATTTCTTCCTTGACCAAGGTGTCATTGAGTAGAGTATTGTTCAGTTTCCATGTGTATGTGGGCTTTCTGTTGTTTTTGTTGCTATTGAAGACCACTCTTGCTCCATGGTGATCTGATAGGAGGCATGGGATTAGCTCGATCTTCTTGTATTTGTTGACATCTGTCTTGTGACCAATTATATGGTCTATTTTGGAGAAGGTACCATGTGGAGCTGAGAAAAAGGTATATTCTTTAGCTTTAGGATGAAATGTTCTATATATATCTGTTAAATCCAATTGGTCCAGAGTTTCAATTAGTTTCACTGTGTCCCTGTTTATTTTCTGCTTTCCTGATCGGTCCATTGAGGAGAGTGGAGTGTTGAAGTCACCCACAATTATTGTGTTAGGTGTAATGTGTGCTTTAAGCTTTAGTAAGGTTTCTTTTACGAATGAGGTTGCCCTTGCATTTGGAGCATAGATGTTTAGTATTGAGAGCTCTTCTTGGTGGATTTTCCCTTTGGCCAGCAAGAAGTGACCTTCTGAGTCTCTTTTGATGACTTTAGGTTGGAAGTCAATTTTATCTGATATTAGAATGGCTACTCCAGTTTGTTTCCTGAGACCATTTGCTTGTAAAATTGTCTTCCAGCCTTTTACTCTAAGGCAGTGTTTGTCTTTGACACTGAGATGTGTTTCCTGTATGCAGCAAAATGTAGGGTCCTGTTTCCGTATCCAGTCTGTTAATCTATGTCTTTTTATTGGGAAATTGAGTCCATTGATGTTAAGAGATATTAAGGAATAGAAATTATTTCCTCCAGACATTTTTGAAATTATATTTATTTATTTATTTTATTTATTTTTTTATATTTGAGAGGTTTCCTTCTTTTGGGTTTGATGAGAGGAGGTTTCTATCTTGCTTCTTCCCGGGTGTACTTTCCGTCCTTGTCTTGGTGTTTTCCCCCTATTATCCTTTGTAGGGCTGGATTTGTGGAAAGATATCATGCAAATTTGGTTTTGGCATGGAATAGCTTGATGTCTCCATCTATGGCGATTGAGAGCTTTGCTGGGTAAAGTAGTTTTGGCTGAAGTTTGTGTTCTCTTAGAGTTTGCATTATATCTGCCCAGGATCTTCTAGCTTTCATGGTCTCAGGTGAGAAGTCTGGTGTTATTCTGATAGGTCTTCCTTTATAAGTTACTTGGCCTTTTTCTCTTGCTGCCTTTAATATTCTTTCTTTGTTTAGTACATTTGGAGTTTTGATTATTATGTGACGGGATGTATTTCTGTTCTGATCCAGTCTGTTTGGAGTTCTGTATGCTTCTTGTATATTCATGAGCATCTCTCTCTTTAGGTTGGGGAAGTTTTCTTCCATAATTTTGTAGAAGATATTTGCTGGCCCTTTAACTTGTACATCTTCATTCTCGTCTATACCTATAATCCTTAGGTTTGGTCTTCTCATTGTGTCCTGGATTTCCTGGATGTTTTGGGTTACAGCCTTTTTGCATTTAGTATTTTCTTTGACTGTTGAATCAATGGTTCCTATGGTATCTTCGGCTTCTGAGATTCTGTCTTCTATCTCTTGTATTCTATTGTTGATATTTGCATCTATGGCTCCTGATTTCTTCCCAAGGTTTTCTATCTCCAATGTTGTCTCCCTCTGCGATTTCTTAGTTGTTTCTACTTCTGTTTTTAGTACCTGGATGGATGTGCTCAGATCTTTCGCTTGCTTGATTGTGTTTTCATGTATTTCTTTAATAGATTTTTGTTTTTCCTCTTTCATAGCTTCTACTTGTTGGCCCACGTTCTTCTGTATTTCTTTAAGTGATTTTTGTCTTTCTTCCTTATTGTCTTCTTCTTTTTGATCCATCTTCTCCTGCATTTCTTGAAGTGATTTTTGTATTTGCCTTGTAAAGGCTTCTAACTTTTGATCCATTTTCTCTTCTATTTCTTTACGAGATTTTTCTATGTGTTCAGCTACCAGCATCCTGACAAGTGATTTTATATCCCAGTCTTGTTTTTCTGGTGTTTTGGGGTATCCAGGGCTTCCTGTTGTTGGCGAACTGGGTTCAGATGCTGTCATGTTGCCTTGATTTCTGTTAGTGACATTCCTTCGTTTATCTTTTGCCATCTGGTTATTTCTGGTGTTAGTTGACCTTGTTGTCACTGGCTGGTGTTTGAATCTCCTGTGAGGCTGGGCTTACCTGTTGTTTCTCTACTGGTGGTTATGTGTGATTGCTGCTCAATGGGATCACGAGCTGGCTGCCACCCGCTGACTTTGTGCACGGCCTGAGGTCTCCGGGAAGTGTGGGGGAGTGCAGCAGAGCCTCGGCAGGCGCTGCTGGGCCTGCGTATTAGTGAGAGCCTAGCAGATCCCCCCCACGTGGTAGCCCCTGATGGAATCTGTCTACCTGTGCCTTTCCAGCTGTGTTCTGGTTGCAATATGGAGGCCTGCAGCTATCGCTGGTCCGGGGTCCTGGGGAGCTGGGTGGTTCCGGCTGCCTCGGTGCACAGCCTAAGCTCGCAGGGACGTGCTGCAGGGCCTAGGCGCCTGGGCCCGCCTGTGGGCGAGAGCTTAGCAGCTCTCCCTGCTCTAGCTCCAGACAGAGTCTCTACCTGCACCTTTCCAGCTGTGTCCTGGGTGCAATATGGAGGCCTGCCGCTATTGCTGGTCCTCACTCTTCTTAATAAACAAGAATTGTTGCTTATCCTGGTTCCGCCGGCAGGGTCTGAGCACCTGGCAAGCTGGCTAGGTCTGGCTTCCCTGCTACCGGCTGGATGGGAAGCTGCAGGCAAGATGGCGCTGCCTGCAGGGGGTTCGGGGTCTGGCCTGCGAGCGCAGAGCGCAGGCATGGCTGCTGTACTCCAAACTTCTATTCTGTGCGCAGCTCCTGCTCCAGACCTGAGTCCCCGGAGGTCTTAAACTCGGGCTGTCTCCGGTACCTGGTTCCGCCGGCAGGGTCTGAGCACCTGGCAAGCTGGCTAGGTCTCTTGTTCTTCATCTCTATCTTTCTCTATCTCTCTCTTTCTCTCACTCACTCTTTCTCTCTCTCTCTCTCTAGATAGATATAGATATATAGATAGATAGTTCTTGCATTTTTCATACCTACCAAGCCAGGCCATGAACAAAGCATAGAAATGTTCTTTACTTCAATGTAACACAAGTTAGCTTTAGCCCAAATCCTAATCTTATTCCGGTCCTGTTCTCAAATCAGGTGCATGTGATTTTCTCCATTAGTATTCCTACATCTATTCTGGCCTTCTGAGACACCAAAAGAATGACCATTGAAACTCTTATTGTAAAATTCTAGAGCATCTATATCCAACATTTAAATTATTCCAAATACTTCTCACAAGGTTCTTGAATCTTTTGCATCATTCACAACAACTATACCAATGACCTCACTTGTTGCATTCCAATGATCTGTGTTAGTTAGTTTCGAGTTACAGGTGTCAAAACACCTGATAAATCAAGTTAAAAAGGATGATTTATTTCATCTCAGAGTTTCAGAGGTTTAATTTCATACATATACACATGTACACACACACACACACACACACACACACAGTCCGTTGTTTCTGAACAGTAGTAAGGTAGTTCGTCATAGTTTAAGGCCTAATAGGGCAAAATTGCTCACCTAATAGTAGATAAGAAGCAGAGACAGAGAGAGACTTGGGAAAGACATCTTCAGCAAAACCTTCCTTACGACTCTCTTCTCTTACCAGACCTAACTCAAAAGCCCATTAACAAAAGTAGTGACTTCATGAGCTAGTTACTTCTCAATTGTACCACAGGTAGTGACCAAGGCTTTAACAAACTAACCTTTTCCAGAAACATGTATAAACTACAATATCAGTGTAACTTCTAGATTACCATGTGATTTTAAAAGAAAAAAAAATAGAAGTATATAAGAATATATTGAACTTACAGACCAGTCAACAGAGTAATTTTATATGATTGGGTGGTCACCACAGCATGAAGAACTGTATTTAAGTTCTTCATAATCACTGCATTATGAAGGTTTCAGAACCACTGTTGTAGACCATTGAGATTGAAAAAGCATTGGGAAATGAAAGAGCCTGTCTGCTTATCTAAATGAAGAAATCAAATACTCAAAAACAAATAATAACTCTGGGACATATGAAGAACACAAACAATAGATTAATAAAAGACTTAATTGTGTTAACTGGTATAATAATAATTATTTAGTGAGTTCTTTGTAATATTATTTCACAGAAACATTTGGTCTCAAGAATACTGTGCAGTCTGATAGTTAATCGAAAATCCTAAATACATTTATTATATGAATGTATTAATTATTTACCACATTGAAAGTAAAACATGAAAAATTAAACTTAATTTAATTTTACATTGTTTATGTTGTGGTACTGTGGGGGAACTTGGGGCCTTACACATGCTAAGTAATAGATCTGACATGATGGTATGTAGCCAGCCCTTTCTTTACTGTGAATAAGGTATTTTGTATTTTGAATAAGGGTCTTGCTGAGTTATAACTCTCTCTCTGTCTCTCTGTCTCTCTCTGTCTCTGTCTCTGTCTCTCTCTCTCTCTCTCTGTATCTCAGAAAATCTTTGACCTTGTCATTCTCCTGCCTTAGCCTTCTATCCACCTATGACTGAATGTAAACCCATATCACTCGACCTCCCTCAATATTTTTTAAATTAATATAATAAACTTTGAGGAAATAATGGTGATAACTCAATTATTAATATCAAAGATAAAAATAATGATATTTTCTAAAACAAAATATAATGAGAGGAGCTGTATTATTTTTGTAAATCAAATTTTAGAGACACCTGGCTCTCCAATTTGCTTTTGTATTTACTTTTATAGTTGTATATTTTGATTGAAGTATGTGAAGAAAATCTAGCCACTTAGGTAATAGGAAAGAGGAAGAATAATTTAGTATTTTCAGAAGATTATGACTAATTTTATTTGATTCTACTTCCAAACTTAGCAGGTAGTATCCCCTGATTCTACTTTGAGAACCCTTTATAAAGCCATAGCAAGGACGGTGGGTATAGTTCAGTAACAGGGTACGCGCCAGCAGGCTCTGTGTTTAAACTCTAGCACAAAGGATGAGGAAGAGAAAGAAGAAGATGATGCATGCAGGAAGATAAATAAGAAGATGGGGGAGGAAAAATAAGAACAGAGGGCAGGAGGGAAAGAGGAACAGAGGGGAGGAGGGAAGGACGAAGATAGGGAAGGAGGGAAGAATGAAGAGAGGGGAGGAGAGAAAGAATAAAAGAGGGGAAGAGGGAAGGAGGAAGAGAATAAAAGGGTAGTAAGACAAAAAGGGGAAGAGGGAAGGAAGAAGAGAAAGGAGTAGGGAAGGAAGGAGGAAGAGAGGAGTACAGAAGGAAGAAGAGAGGGAGGAGGGAAGGAGGAAGAGAGGGGAGGAGGAAAATATGAAGATAGTGAAGGAGGGAAGAATGAAGAGGGGGAGGAGGGAAGAAGGAAGAGAGGGGAGGAGGGAAGGAGGAAGAGAGGAGTAGAGAAGGAAGAAGAGAGGGAGGTGGGAAAGAGAAAGAGAGAGGAGGAGGAAGGAGGAAGAGAGGGGAGGAGGGAAGAAGGAAGAGAGGAGGGAAGGAAGAAGAGAGGGTAGGAGGAAAGGAGGAAAAGAGAGGAGATGGAAGAGGGAAGAGAAAGGAGGAAGGAAGGAAGGAAGAAGGAGGAGAGAGAAGGAGGGAAGAAAGATGAGGGGGAAGATGGAAGGGAAGAGTGGAGGGAAGGGAGGAAAGAGGGAGGACAAGGGGAAAGTGATGTAGAAGATGAGAGAGGAGCCAGAGAAGAGAAGAAAGAAGGGAGAAGGGATATAGAGGGGGAGGAGAGGGGTGATTAAGTGAGTGAGGAGAAAGGAGAGGAAAATGAGGAAGAGAATGGGAAGGAGAGAAGAGAAATGCAAGAAGGAAGGAAGAAGGCAGGCAGGACCCAGAACAGCTCTGCGCTGCTGTACTGAAGGCATCTGTTCATCTGCTAACTTAAAGGTGTTATCAACTAATTTTATTGGTCATGAGGAAAATGTTTGAATGAATTATAAATAATTTCAAAATATTGACATGGCATTGTGCAGCATCGATGTAGTAATAAGACTTCTGACCTCATAAGAAATGTCAGGAAGAACTGAGTGGACATTAAGGTAGAATTGGTAGTTAGTAGGTCAAAGCATCTCATAGGTTCCATACTTCTGGATGCCTGTGTTTCTTTCTGCACTATTATTATTATATGACTCAATGGCTCAATAACCTTATATATTTATGCTGTGATGAAAATAATGTAGTATTGTGAAGGATCATAATATAAACCAATATAAAAATGTAAATAATCTAACAACATTGTTGTCTTACTCTAGCAAAGAGCTCTCTGCTCTTTACTCAAGCAAAGTAGCCCTGGTCTCAATTGCAGTCACGGGATCTATGGGCATATCTCTGGCTATTTCCAGTTGACATGAGTGTTTTCACAATAAGGAATTAATTATCTACCTTTGCTATCATGTTGACACGTGGGTTAGTGTAGATCAAACAACAACAGCATAAGTCATTGTGCATTCACAAGGATATCCTCCTCCAAGCTAAAAAGAAAAGTTAAAAATTTAACTAGTTTTTCCACTCCGGATTATCAAGGGGGAGTTAGCAAACATCCATTCTACTAATTGCTGAGCAGAACACACTTTTCTAGTATTTTGTATGTGTTAATGGACTGTGTCAGACATAATTAATTAGTTAGGAATAGTTGTGAGGATTTCTTAATTTTAACAAAAGAATACTTGAGGCTATTTGGCATTTCTCAAAATCCTCTTATATGCATAAAATGTATTAATTCCCTCAGGAGTCTGTGAAGTAGGATGTGGCAGTTCCTCAATTCCTTTCCAAAATTATAAGTAACTCTCGTCATGCTCAAGACAAGATTGGCTTTTAATGTCCTTTCGTGCCTCTTTTAAGATAGGCATGGTTGTCTAAAAATAATAAGACAAATAAGTTCAACTCAAAATTAGCTGGGGGGGGTGTTTGGAAGCGTGGTTTGCAGGTGTATACTTGATTCCTTACCGTTCTCCTTTGTCTAATTCCTTATACATGCATCCTGTATTTGAAAGACCAGCGAGCACCTGGCAATCATTTGGGAAAGCGTGAGAATGGAGTGACCTTGGCTTAAACCACATCTCCATATGAACCATGGCTTATCTCCCTCTCTCTTACTTGATTAAAGTTAAGCTCCTTTCTATTACATGCTGCCAAGTGTTTCCTACATGGTGCGCAAAGTAGCTATTATGCATTTATTTATATAGATAAGGAAATTGAGGCCAATTTGTTTTATAACTATGTAATTGGTACCTGGCAATCCTCAAATGGGAGGATTTAAGAGAAAAGTCAGCTCGCTATGCTTCGAAGACAAACCTTATCTAGCAATTATATGAAATAGAACTTGTTAACCTGAAGTCTCATCTATTTATAGAGTAGTAACCTTATTTCTCCTCCTCTGCTCTTCTCTCCTCCCCTTTAAGCCTAGAATTACAGACCAGGAATTCCTGATTGACCAAGTAATTAAGGAGTAGTTCGGTGCTTATGAAAAAGACCATCCACCCTCATACCTGCTAGACAGCTTCAAACTTACCATGAATTCCCACAATAATTCACGAACTGTCTTACACAAATTTTTTCTTGTCTTTCTGAACCTCATCATTCCTGACATATTTAAGTGTCTGTTCCTTGCATAAGCATTTTCAAATGCCCCCAGCCAACAGATCTCTCTCATCACCATTTATTTCTATTAAATTTGCAATGACAGCATTATTTCTGGGCTTCTTAAATGTCTAAGTCATCTCATTATAATGACTTCCTAACACCAGTGCTAGCATTTAAAAAAAAGTTCATTGAATGAGTATTCGTGACTCATGGGGAAATGCAGAATCAAGGATTGAAAATGACAATGACATCTAAGGTTGTAGATCCTGACATTTAATGGGCAATGAGAGCTTATAAAAGTAGGACAGAACTTGAAAGGAAAAGGATATCTAAGTGAACTATGTCATGTCATGTTCTTTCAATAATTCATTCGAGATGTCTTTACTGAGCACCGCTAGTGATCTCTGAGATAGGGTTCTGTGCACATGTATGTACTGTGGCATGCACATAGCATTTTACTTAAGGTTACAGGCTCATACATTTGACATGCCTAAAATTCTTACCTATCAAAAGACTCCTTATAGGAGAATTCTATTTCCTTCTCCACTGACATTGCGTTTGGTTACATGATCTTGTCTAGACAATTAAATATGAAAGTGAGTAATATGGACCACCTGAAAAGAGAAGACTCAGAGGACATCTGATGATCCACTTTTATTCTTCCCCTACAATAAATCTGATAGCATTCCTGCTGTGGTTTAAATATGTTTCACCTCTGACACTCATTTTGAAATTTGAAACTCACTCTGTAGTGCTAATGGGGAGCTCCTTAAAGAGGCACTAGTGATCTGCCACTAGGACTGCATTAACTCATGCAACAATTAATCAATGAGTGGTGATTGGGTGATCAGGAGGGTCAGTCTGCTATAGGGACAATCTTGTAGGAGTCTAATATTCTCTGTGTTTCATCTCAGATGTCCTGTCTTGTCTTAGGACTCAGCTGGTGACCAAATGTGGCCCCATCTTGAAACAGAACCTTGAGCCAACCAACCCTGAGTGTTTATCATTTAAACCAGTCTGTGGTATTCTGTTATGAGCAACAGAAAATGACTAAGACAGCTTCAGATAGCACTTGTTTCAAATACCTATGCCTCAGTGTGAAAATATCATAAATCAGGATGGCAGCCAGCTCCCATTAGACATAAATCAGATAAAAAAGAGAGAACAGGATTGGAAAGAGTGGCAGATTTATGGTCATTTTCTACCACAATATAACTTGGCACAATTAACTACTACCTGTGGGGAGGATTCCAAAGATCTCTTTCTGTTGAGAAGAAAATAGTTCAGGTGTAAGTACATGAAAAACAAAAAGTAATGATCTTGCTCAGGGACATAGGAAAAGGATCCAATGTACACAGAGGATAATGATAGGAAATGTGGTGCATAGCAATATAAGTTCATGTGGAGGCAATATACATTTATGCCTCTGTTATGTTGCTTCATAAGGATTATTGTCAACACCAACATTAGTTTTATATATATATATATATATATATATATATGCAGATTAATTTAGAATAAATTACTAAAATTTTAAAATATATGCACATAAAATTTAAGAAATATATAGTTCTGTCTTGGACTGCTTGCTTATCTTTCAGTAAAATTGTATATATACATCAAAAATATGTCAAAAATAATTTTGCTAATCTCTTTTTTCCATTTCATTTTATTGTTATTTTACTTTACCTTTTATTTTATTATTTTTTTCAGACAGAGTCTTCCATGTCATAGGCTGGCTTCAAACTTACTATTTACCTAGGAATGTCCAAGAACTTCTGATCTGCCTGCTTCTATCTCCCTCCCAAGTGATGTTATCCATTACTCTCTCCAGGTTATGTGATGTTGGGAATTAATCACAGAGCTTCATGCATGTTAGGCAACCCTACCAACTAAAGTACATGTCTAGCCCCATGTTGTCTTCTGGATTCTAAACATCTAATCCTAGTTTCTGGTCCTGCGGTATCTGTATTTATGGCTATGATGAGTGATGTTGAGTTACAACTTGACACACCTAGGAAAAGGGAACCTTAACTGAACAATTTCCTCCACCAGATTGTCTGTGAGTGTGTTTATGGGGGCATTTTATTGATTTCTAATTGAGGTAGGAAGGCCTATCCCACTGTGAGCAGTACCAAATTCCTTGTGGGCTAGAGCTGTATCAAAAAAGTAGCCAAAGGAGCCCAAAGGGGGACCAATAAGCAAAATTCCTCCATGCTACAAGCTTCTACCTCAAATGCTTCTCATGGCTTCCCTTGATGATGGACTATAAAATATCAAATGAAATAAATTCTTTCCTTCCAAAGTTACTTTGGCCACAATGTTCATCACAGCAATAGAAGGAAAACTAGAACAATGATCAATATAAGAGAAAAATAGTAACGTGGAATAAGTTCCAATCTTAAATATTTTCATCTCAACTGAAAAAGTGTGCCACGGACCGACTCAGTCAAAACACACACCTGTGGGGGAATCAGGGTCTTTGGTATGCAGGAAGGTACAGGTCCGGCGAATGACAGACAGACACACCAGATGTAGGTTGAGTCTGAATGCACTTTACTGTTCTGAGGCAGGAACTTTTATACACATAAGTTGGCATTACATTACTGAAGAAAAAATGTATCCAGTGAAGTGTTTACAAAGAATGGTTACCATGAGTATCTGGCACAAGGAAATACAAAATCAATCAGGTATGAACTTTAGAGAATACATACAAAGCCATCGCGCCCCTCTGTAGTTAAGGATAAACTAGTAGTTTAAGAGTCCTTGGAAACACTTTGTTATACCACTAGCTTTTGTTTGTGTAGTCCTTAACATCCTGCTTTCTTTTTGTGAGACTCTATTAGTCTCATTTTGAAGCTTTATTTAACTGATGCTTTCCATGTCAGGGTGCCAAAGCCACCTAGCCATACAATTGTATATATTGTTGGGAGGTTAATTCTTAGCTGATCAAAAGGCAAAGCAATGGATCTCTAGAAGATAAATCATGGCCAGTGCTGTAGCTCAAAGAATGAATTCTCGTTAGCTTTTAATGCCTGGGTGCTCACAGCTCTTGCTACCAAGAACAATTCGTAAGTAAAGAAACAGGTTAAAGAAAGTCAGACAGGCAAGGCTTGCCATGAGAAATTCAGCTCAGCATTTTCTCTGGCCAAGGAGTCTCACAACGAGTTCTTCAATAGACAGCCATTAGGCTTTTACCTGTAAATATCACACAGTTTCCACTGAGATTGCGGTTTAGCTGTGGGAATCATACAGTGTCTACGAGATTCGTGTGATAAAAGTGTGTCTTTATTTTCTCCTGAAACTAATAAGAGTCTGCCTAAAATGTTTATTCACCTATCTTTGTCTATCTGACCAGTTTCCAATTTGGCTTAATGTAAATATTCAGTTAATAAAAGCAGCCACATTTTCATCCTTTTAAAAACACAGCTATATATTAAAATTCCAGCAGAGACCTCTGTCAAATTGAACTATTGAACTTGGAATGGTGAAAGTCCTCCCCTAGGCAAGAGATTTAAATCATTTTCAAAGTTAATTTCCTGCTCCCAGATGGAGAACAAATCTAATCGAGTTTACTTCATTCTTTGGATGAATGGGAAAATGTCACTTGCATACTCAAAGAGGAAGGAGAAAATCTCAGCCAAGTGGGTATCGGGTCTGTACCACAGCCACAAGGAAAGTGATCCTGCCTAAACAGATGGGCTGCTCAAGGCCTGAGAGCAGGCCTGAAACTCATCTAGACAAATCCCAACCTAGAAGCTAAGGGAGTTCTATAAGAGGATAGCTCTTTATATCAGAAATATGTGTGTGGGTTTGGAGTTTGTCTCCTTAAAGCAGTGGCTCTCAATTTTCTTAATGCTGCAAACCATTAATACTGTTCTCATGTTGTAGTGACTACACCTAACCATAAAATTATTTTTGTTGCTACTTTATAACTGTAATTTTCTACTGTTAAGAATCTTAATGTAAATAAACAATATGCAGGATATCTCATATTCCTGTGAAAAGATCATTTGACACCTCCACAGGGGTCACAACCCACAGGGTGAGGACAACTGCTTTAAACGGACAAGCTGGTTGTGGTTCTAAGATATAATCTGAAATGAGGAACTTGGAAAGTAGGAAGGTTCATGCTTTGTCATGTGTAGTTTGCAAATTAGAATGAATTAATATTCAGAAATTATGGAATAGTCTGAATAATGAAAAAGTGAAATAAATATTCATATATACGTGTGTGTGTGTGTGTGTGTGTGTGTGTGTGTGTGTGTGTGATAGTAAACCCTAAATGGTACCCTGTTAAGTCCCTATTTAGAAAAATTCATGTCTTCTGTCAAGACATTTGTGAAGCTCCAAACTTTCAAAGGAAATCTTTTTTGGTGACTAAGGTATCCTCAGAAAAGAAACGGCATGAAATTAAATTTTATGAAATCATTGGGCACCATCTGGGAAACCTTCAACTTATACTGCAGAGTATGTTTATTAGACTTTCATTAACTTGAAACAATCTGGATTAATCTAAAAAAAAAAAAGGAATCCTGAATAATAAAAATACCCCCAACAAGATTGCCCTGTAGGAAGCCAGGCGTAGTGGTACATGCCTTTATTCCCAATACTCAGAGGCAGAGACAGGCAGACTTCTGTGAGTTAGAGACCAGCTAGGTCTACAGAGTGAGTTCCAGGATAGCCAGGATTAAAAAGAGAAATCCTATCTCAAACAAACAAGCAAACAAACAAATACAACAGATTGGCATATAGGCTAGCTAACCTGTGCTTCATTTTCTTATTAATGATATAGAAGGACCCAAACGATTGTTGTTATAGCAGGGCCACCGCTAGGGGCATGGTGCTGGGGCATATAAGAAAGCATTCCGAACTTTAGGGGTAATATTCACTTATCAGTGAGTGCATACCAAGATTCAATTTATACTCCATATGAAGCCCAAGGAGAAGGAAGGCCAAAGGTGGGTGCTTCAGTGTTTCTTAGAAAGGGGGACAGAATATTCAGAGTAGGAAATATGGAGACAAGGTGCGGCGGTGCAGAGACTGAAGGAAAGGCAGTCCAGAGACTGCCCCACCCGGGGATCCATCCCATATACAGTCACCAAACCCAGACGCAATTGTGATGCTAGGAAGTGCTTGTTGACAAGAACCTGATATGGCTGTCTCTGGAGAGGTACTGCCAGAATCTGACAAATACAGAGGCAGATGCTTACAACTGACAACTGGACTGAGCACCGGGTCCCCGATGGAGGAGTTGAAGAACACACTGAAGGAGTTGAGGGGTTTTGCAGCCTCATGGAGGGGTGTCAACCTGCCAGACTTCTGGAGCTCCCAGGGACTAGACCACCAACCAAAGAGTACACATGGAGGGACTCGTAGCTCTGACCCCATATGTGGCAGAGGATGACCTTGTTGGACATTAGTGAGAGGAGAAGCCCCTGGTCCTCGGGTGTTCTATGCCCCAGTGCAGTGGAATGCCAGAGCAGGAGGATGGGTGTGGGTGAAGAAGCACCCTCATAGCGGAAGGGGGAGGGGTAGGGGGAGGGGAAGAAGGACTTTCCAAAGTGGAGACCTGGAAAGGGAAAAAAATTTGAAATGTAAATAAATATCCAATCAAAAGAAAAAGGAAAGAAAAAAAGAATACAAGGAAAACTTGAAGCACATCAACAAAATCCCTGAGACTTAGAAGGCAGAAGAAGGCTTCATAATGTAAGAAAGGCAGAACAAAGTCCAGGGGACCTGGAGGAAAGAGAACTGTTTTGAGTTTTATAGTAAATTCAATGAAAAGAACACTGAAGAGTTTACAGGAAAAGCAATGACAGTGCCATTACAAAACTTTTGTTTTGGAAGTTGGAATCCAAAAGTCACCAATGTCCTGGCTTAATCAACATGAAATACAGCAAATAGCACAGTGTCTTATTTGTTGCTTGGTGGACATTAAATGATGGATAATTTTCCTTTATTCTTAAACAACCTTCATGCATATCACCAATGTTCCAGGTTAAGTGGAGTGACTTGGTTTGCGGAATAATCCTAACATGCTAAATGCCTTGATATGTCTTTCATTTGATGAATACAATAAAATTGGCTAACTGAGTGTTCTAAATAAAAAATAAAGAAAAGAGAGGGAGAGAGAGGGAGAAAGAGAGAAAGAGAGAGAGAAGAAAGGAAGAAAGGAAGAAAGAAAGAAAGAAAGAGAAAGGAAGGAAGAAGGAAAGAAAGAAAGGACAGAATAAAGGAAGAAAGAAAGGAAAGAGGAAGGAAGGAAGGAAGGAAGGAAGGAAGGAAGGAAGGAAGAAAGGAAGAAAGGAAGGAAAAAGAAAGGAAGGAAGGAAAAAAGAAAGGAAGGAAGGAAGGAAGGAAGGAAGGAAGGAAGGAAGGAAGGAAGAGGATTCCTAGCAAGCTGAAGGGACAGGCCAGAAGGAAGTATTACTCCACGGTCTCTGATTCCTGCCTCAGTCCCTTGCCTTGAGTCATTGCTCTGAATCTTCCCTCTTGGAATAAGAAAATATGTAACTAGTCATTTTATATTTAAGTAGGAGTCCACATTTAAGAAACTTTGAGCTTTCAAAGAGATTTTAGATATTGTAAAGGAACTGAATTTTAATGTGTTTTTATGTTAAAATCTTTGAAACTGTGGAACTTTTAAAAGTTGAAATGCTTTATATTATAGTATTGTATTATATTATCTTGTATGTAGTATGAGATCTTGGGGACAAACAAGAAAAGAATGTTTGTTGCTTAACAGTGATGATGTATTTGTGTGTCAAGCTGACAAGGAGTCAATTGTGTTGGTAAGTTTTATGAGCTTGGCAGAAGATTAAATCACTAGAGAAAAGGAAACTTCAATTGAGAAAATGCTGCCATCAGATTGGCCTATAAGCAAGTCTGTGGGGGGCATTTTTTTTTTTTTTGATGGATGATTGATGGGGAAGATCTACAGGAAGTGGTACCATCCCCGGAAAGGTGGTCCTATAATACAAAACAAATCAACTGAACAAGCCAGGAGGAGCAAGTCAGTAAGCAGTGTTTCTGCATGATCTCTGTTTTACCCCCTGCCCCCATCATCCTGATGTGAGATTCTTCTCAGTCTTCACTCCGTGATGGATTGCAACTGTGAGCGGAAATGAACCCTTCACCCTCGGCCTCAAGTTGCTTTTGGTCACAGTGTTTTATCACAGCAATAGAAACCCTGACACATGGGGCTTCCCATGGAAAGGAAAGTAGTATGATAGGCCCTGGAAAGACATTTGTCTAAGCGACTTATATATCTGTATCTCTTCTTAAAGAACATGTTACCCTGGGGTATTCAGGATAAAGAAATCTTTTCTGAAAGGGTTGCAGTGAGCTTGATAATATATATTAAACTAAATCATAGAATATATTATACTGGAGTTATTGAGACCAAGAAGACTTTTCTGAAAGGGTTACAGTAGACTCGATAATATTATTTCTTGTGAATATAAGGAAGGAAAAAATAATGCCTTAAATTAATGTTAACAAAAAGGCATATAAACCAGGACTTCACTCATCATTCACTCAGGTTGCAGGACTTCAATTTAATTTTCTTTCTTTCTTTTATTTTTGAAAATCATGTTCTTTTATTGAAAAAGGAAGTAAAAGCATTTTATGATAAAGTTGAAGATTTACATGGAAAATAATTCTGATAATATTGAAGAGATATATAGAAAAACATGTTAAAATTGAAGATTATCATGGAAAATTATACAGATAAAATGGTAGGCATAAAAATCTATGTTGATTGAAAGTGGAATTATAAACATTTTCAGGTAAAATTGAAGATTTACATGGAAAATATTTCTTATAAAATTCAAGAGATATATAGAAAAATGCATTAAAATAGACTATTCCAAGAAAAATTATACAGATAAAATGATAGACATAAAAACCCTTTCTAGATTAATTGAAGGTGGAATTAAAAGGATTTTGTGATAAAATCAGAGATTTACATGGAAAACATTTCTGATAAAATAGAAGAAATATATAGAAAAACATTAAAATTGAAGATTATCATGAAAAATAATGCTGATAAAGTGGTAGACATAAAAACCATTACTAAATTAATTGAAAGAGGAACTACATTTTATGATAAAATTGAAGATTTACATGAGAAATATTTCTGTTAGTCTACGTCTTTTTATTGGGGAATTGAGTCCATTGATGTTGAGAGATATTAAGGAATAGTAATTGTTGTTTCCTGTTATTTTTGATGTTATTTTTATGTTTTGTGGTTATCTTCTTTGGGGTTTGTTTGAAGATTACTTTCTTGCTTTTTCTGGGGTGTAGTTTTCCTCCTTGTGTTGATTTTTCCATCTATTATCCTTTGTAGGGCTGGATTTATGGGAATATATTGCGTGGATTTGGTGCTATCATGGAATATCTTGGTTTCTCCCTCTATAGTAATTGAGAGTTTTGCTGGGTATAGTAGTCTGGGCTGGCATTTGTGTTCTCTTAGGGTCTGTCTGAGATCTGCCCAGAATCTTCTAGCTTTGATCATCTCAGGTGAGAAGTCTGGTGTAATTCTGATAAGTCTGCCTTTATAAGTTACTGTCCTTTTCCCCTTACTGCTTTTAATATTATTTCTTTGTTTAGTGTATTTGGTGTTTTGATTATTATGTGCTGGGAGGACTTTCTGTTCTGGTCCAGTCTATTTGGAGTTCTTAAGGCTTCTTTTATGTTCATGGGCATCTCTTTCTTTAGGTTAGGGAAGTTTTCTTCTATAATTTTGTTCAAGATATTCACTGGCCCTTTAAGTTGGAAATCTTTGCTCTCTTCTATACCTATAATTCTTAGGTTTGGTCTTCTCTTTGTGTTCTGGATTTCCTGGATGTTTTGGGTTACAAGCTTTATGCATTTTGCACTTTCTTTGACTGTTGAGTCAATGTTTTCTATGGTATCTTCAGCACCTGAGATTCTTTCTTCTCTCTCTTGTATTCTGTTGTTGATGCTTGCATCTATGACTCCTGAATTCTTTCTAAGGTTTTGTATCTCCAGAGATGTCTTGCTTTGTGATTTCTTTATTGTTTCTACTTCCACTTTTAGATCGTGGATGGTTTTGTTCAGTTCCTTCACTTGATTGCTTGTATTTTCCTGTAATTCTTTAAGGGATTTTTGTGTTTCCTCTTTAAGGGCTTTTACCTGTTGACCCATGTTCTCCTGTATTTTTTTAAGGGAGTTATTTAAGTCCTTCTTGAAGCCCTCTAACAGCATCATGAGATACTATTTTAAATTCATCTCTTGCTTTTCTGGTGTGTTGGGGTATCTGGGACTGGCTATGGTGGGACAACTGGGTTCTGATGTTGCCACGTAGCCTTTGTTTCTGTTGGTAGGGTTCTTGTGCTTGCTTTTTACCATCTGGTTATCTCTGGTGCTAGTTGGTCTTGCTGTTTCTAGCTGGAGCTTGTCCCTCCTTTGGGCCTGTAAGTCTGTGTCCATACTTCTGGGAGATCAACTCTCTTCTGGCAGGGTCTGTGTACAGAAGGCTGTGGAGCCACCTGGCTCCCCAGTGCAAATGGCAGCCTGAAGACCTCTGAATCCCAGCTGCTCCACTAATCATCTGCCCTGTGTGCTCCTAGCTGTTCCCCTCCACAGAGAAGGTGGAGATCTCACCTATGTGCTCAGAAGTGAAGGCACTGCTGGGAGATCCCTCTCTCCTGGTGGGCTGTGCACAGAAGGCTGTGGAACTGCCTGGTTCCCTGTGCAAATGGCAGTGGGAAGACTTCAGTTCCAGCTGCTGCACTGATCATATGCCCCATGCGTTCTTGGCTGTTCAATTTGATTTTCAACATCAGTCTATGTTTCCATTTCTCTACTACTTCACCAATGAATTACAGATAATTAAAGACAAATTAACTACACTTAATGAGCACTCACTATCAATAACAAAGATAGTTTTAGTAGAAGACAAAAGGAATTATATCTTCTTTTAGAACACAAATGTATCTCAATCGAAACAAATTAACATTCAAGTCATTGCCATGAGTGTTGAATCACTGAAATTACTTTTGCGAGATCAAGATTACCAATATGGAAAAATAATATATTGAAAATCACATTCTGTGCCAGGCAATGAAATAAATACACTTTTTAAACATAATTTCATTAAATCCTTACTACAGCCTCTGTTATATAAAACATAGACACAGTGACTTTAGGGTCATAAGATAACAAATAGTGAAGATGACCCAGTTCTTCATTAAAAAGCTGTGCCAAAATTATTTTTACAATATTAAATTAGAATATTAGTCTATTTTCAGAATCGGTCAAGCGTGAGCACCTTTACTTATAAATCACTGCATCATACTTTAGAATATTTTCTAGGAGTAGATTTACTTGTCTAACTTTGTGTACTTGAAGACCTCTGTTATTAAATTATTCAACCTGTTATCAAATACTCTTAAAAAGAATGAAATCTGTTCCTCCCAGCAGGAGCTGAGTAATCCCACCACTGGTTCCTGTACCATTCATCCTGGCAATTTTATGGGTTTGACAAGAAAGTGAAATTGTCTTTTATTTGTGGATTTTTTTATTATTAGTGAGTGAATTGTCTGATTTATATATTTATTTTTCCTCTTTGTATTTTCTATCAACTTTGCTTGCTTGCTTCTCTACCTGCTTTATTTTATGTATGGTTTGTAAAAACAACAGTGATGTTATTAGAATCATGTTATGTGTGATATTTGTCTCAAGTTTTTAGTTTATGGCAAGGTTTTATGCTTTAATAGTTGATTTGTGTGGCATATATAGTAAAAGATGTGATAGTAATTCAATTCACCCTTTATTCCTAGTGACTTGTCAGTCTTTCCAGCAATGATAATTACGTAGTTTGATCTTATTTTTTTTTAAAAGCACAGAATTGGAGAAAATATATTGTATGTTTTTGTTAGTACTATTAATCAACTATCACAGCTTATCTTCCAGTGTTCAAAGTTCTAATACTGTGTTTTTATTAAACTGTGCGAAATTGTCTAATATTGTATTGCATCCAAAGTGATTATTCACCATCTGCATAACAAAAATATTTATGTCAATAGAGACCATAAAAAAGACTTTTGAAACTTTATTATTTATGCATAAGTGTCTGAGATTATGAGGTGATGAAACTGGAAAAAACAGTGACAATGTTTATCAGTAGTTAACAGAGTAGAAATGTTGTGATGGTGGAATTTTCTCAGTTTTTTTTACCATAGGTTGTTTAGTCAACTGCTCTCTCTACAGCTGTGTAATCAAACCCTATACATGGGCATTGCTAGCTTGTCAAGAGAGAGAGAGAGAGAGAGAGAGAGAGAGAGAGAGAGAGAGAGAGAGAGAGAGAGAGAGAGAGAGAGAGAGAGAGAGAGAGAGAGAGAGAGAGAGAGAGAGAGAGAGAGAGAGAAACAGCTATACCTGTCAGAATACCTGAACTTCAGCTCTGGTTTTTATCACAAGTATAATCTGCCCATTGTGTTAACTAATAATTATTAGCTTAATTGGCTCAATCCTCTTAAATAAGTCCCTTCAGAACTCCAGTGGGCACACTCCAAATCCTTTGCACAAATTCAGCACTCATGACATTGAGAGGATCATTTCTGTTGGGTTGGGTAGAACCTGGTTGGTGTCTTGCATGATCCTTTCTTTGCATTAGAGGGTGTTTGGCAACATCTTTTACCTTGACATACTAGACACAAGAAGCATTTCTCCAATGTGACAACCTAAATCATCCTGGGGGTTTGAGTGAAAATGGTCCCCCATAGTCTCATATGTTTTAATATTTGGTGCCCAGTTGGTAGAAATGTTTGGGGAATGATTAGGCATGGCTTTGTTGAAGGAACTGTTGTCACTGGGGAGTAGGAATATCCCATGCCATTCCAAGATTCCAAGTCTTCCCTATACCCCCACACAAGCTTAATTGCACTTGTAGACCAAATATGTACTCTCGGCTACTGCTCCAGCACCATGCCTCATTCCACACTCCCTGCCATGATAGGCATGGACTCTGAAACATTAATCCACAAGTAAGTTCTTTTTTTATAAGTTGCCTTGTTCATGGTGGTTTGGCAAGATAACAGAATAGTAAATAAGATAATCCAAGACACTGCAAGAGTTTCTTCAGTTAAAATATGCTCCCTTCTAGGTTTAAAATATTTTAAAAATTAATATGTAATTATTTAAAAATTTTAAATAATGTTGAGAAATTGGGTAATAAGTACAAAAGAGCCAGGTCATTTTGAAACTTCTAAAGGGCTCCATTTATTAAAGATTTTAGGGGAAACCATATAAATTCTTCTAGTCTTAACAGATTTTTCTCTTAAGACTGTTTCCTATTTCCTATATGTTATCTCAATTATAAACCAAAAAGAAAGATGTATAACTAAAAATCATGAATATAGCCAGGTGGTGGTGGCGCACACCTTTAATCCCAGCACTTGGGAGGCAAAGGCAGGCAGATTTCTGAGTTCGAGGCAAGCCTGGTCTACAAAGTGAGTTCCAGGACAGCCAGGACTACACTGAGAAACCCTGTCTCGAAAAAACCAAAAATCAAAAAAAAATCATGAATATAAGTTATTGGAATCATCCAAGTTACTAAATACAATGCCATGTACTTTTATTTGACAGAGAGAAAACATATACTAAGATAATAGCAAAGAATGTTTTGTTATTTTGTTATTGTTGTTGTTTTTTTTCACAGGTGATGGCACTGTTTTTTATCTTTGTTTGCCACCAAGAGGGTTGCTTTTACCATCAGGTCTTCAAAAGATGCCTGCTGCATCAACCTACATTCAAAGTCAGAAGTAGGGTAGAGGCCAGTGGTTATGCAAGGTCTGTCTATCCCTATTTTTAAGCTAAGTATTTTCTCATATACTTCGTTTTAAATACTTCAACTTAGATCCTATTAGTCCTGGAACAGAGCCTGTGTTAGAGCTCTGATCTCCCTGAATATGGATGATAGTATTCTACAGGCTAGGGTCCCACACTGGAAAAGAGGTAGGAAAGAAGGAAGCTAGCTGATCATCAGCATTTATCTTGTCCTGCTTTCTGACCAAAGATACTGTGTGACCAGCCTCTGTAGCTCCTCTTAACCATGAGCCAGAATAGATTCATCTTCCTCTAACTTGCTTCTGCCAGGCATGTTGTCATGGCAACAGAAACAGAAATGAATACAGTCTCTCTGGCGGTACCTGGAGAAAATCCCACAGATGCAAATTCATCAGTAGGTACTTCGTCGCTAAAACGCTTCTCATTTTTCAATTTAACAGAAATCTATATATTAAATAATGTGTATAAATATAGAGATACATTTTACTTTTCGTATTAGTAAAACTAAATGTGGATATCATGAAGAGACATCAGCGGCATTCAAAGCATCCAGTGGACAAGATCCTGTTACAGTGTGGAGGCACAAACACACTGGATTGATGATATTTGGAAATGATGCTGCAGCTGTTTTTATGCAGAGGACTAAAACAGGTATAGCCATATATTCTCCTTCAATATCAGCACCATAGGCTGGTATATGTTTGGAAACTATCCAAATATACTTCATGATCTAATTAATTAGTGATTGAACATGAGACTATAATCACTAACATAGCATTTTCCAGACTTATGCAAAATGCCCCCAAGAAAATTCTTGTGAATCTTAGGGGGGAAAATGATGCAAGAGATTAAACACCAAATTTCAGTAAAAATCTTTCTAAGGTAAAGGTATCTAACCAAGAGGGAGATGGCTAGTTTAGACCTTACATAAGTGCTGGCCCAAACCCTTAAAATGATTTTACAAAGCTATGCTCTATTCTGGTATATGCAGATTTATATTTAAGTTCTGGGGAAAGTTGCATTCATCCCCCATTCTGATAAGTAATGAAAGATAGCATGGCTCACTGCTGCCCCCAGAACTAAAGAATCTTGAGATTCAAACCCTTTGTGCTTCCTCAATGCCAGTGGCTAACCCATCTTTAGATTCCAATTTGCTTTATACCTTTCAAAGGTGTGGGTGAAATCAATGATTCTGCTCATGGAAGGATCAGGCTTGAACTCAAAATTCATGGCTTCTCTTTATGCTTCTTGCAATTGATACCCACTGTACAACTTATCCACAGTGACAGAAAGAACCAAACAGAATGGCAGCTGACTCAAGAATGGCTTCTTCACCTGAACCATGTCTTTCTTCTGAATCGTTCCTGAGAGGAAAGTCCCGTGACATGTGTCTACTGAGTCAGATGAAGACAAATGAGACAAATTCAACATCCTTACAGATTGGAGTTAATCTTACAACTGCTCTGGGTACCACTTCTTGGAGCCAGATCTGCAACCACCTGCAAGTGATTTTTAGAAACCAGCTACTTACTTCCCTCAGCCCTGGGAGAACTACAAGTCCTGTAGAGGAAATGTAGCAGTTTCCTTTGTTTTATTCCCTCTCTCTAAGCCTAAATGTATTTCTTTACTTATGCTATTTTGTTGGAAAGCTCTGCTCCCTGTCTCCCAAGCCTTAGCTTAAGATCTTTTAAGTCCATTTATAAGAGCAGCATTCCATTGTCCATGACCAAAGTATGAGCCAATCCATTGGTTTCCATTGAATTAATTTAATAATTCAAAAATTATTTTCTTGTCTATTCCTGTTGTAGCAACATTAATCAATACATTGCCCAAATAGTTAATTTTCTTCCCACTGGCGCCACCTCCTCCCTGGGGAGGCTCTAATTAGAGAGAATAGCTAGGAACTGACAGGCTCATTACCCACAATGTTCCAATGAATATAAAAGATTTGTTGTGCTTCTGAAAACAGTGCTAGTTGGAAACCATAGGGGAGGAAGCACCTCTGCATTTCATAAACAGGATGGTTTGGGCATCTTACCTAACAAATAAAATACTAAGATTGTTGTTTGTGGAAATGAAAGCAATTAATAACCATAACTTATTGCCTCCTGAACATGAACATAAACGTGAATGCCAGAGGTTAAAAAACTATTTATTTTTATATTAATATTGAAACATAGCTAAGTTCCTTTATTGTTCATAGAACACCCAACACTAAATAGCATAACAAGGACCTGAAAATGATTGCTGTTTTCTATGACAGGTTTGGTCTAATTAGAGGACCTGAGATAGGTCTCATAATAAAAAAGAACAAGACTGAGGAATGATGAAGAACAAGAGCCGCAGGCGGGGTAAATTAATTCTGAGTGATTTCATTCTTTGGATCCCATGTTATTCTTGCATGAAGTACGTGGAGATTTTTCTCCACCTTACATGTCTACTTTTCAGCTTGGAAATAAACCCAAGCCAACAAATAAACAACTGTCAGGGTTCTCTAAAGAAACAGAAAAATGATCACCAAAAAGTGTGTGTGTGTGTGTGTGTGTGTGTGTGTGTGCATGTACACACACGTACACATGTGTATATGCATATTTAATATGAAGGCATCTGTTTAAGTATTTGCCAAAGCACCAGGCCAACAACCTATAGAGAACAGCCAGCAGGCTGGCAACAGAGGCTGAAAGCTTTCATTGATCTTTTGAAAACAAATGTCATACGACTGGAAATTGGGCAATATTTCTAAGATTGATTCTTCAGACATGATTAATCATTTTTTGTTTCAAGGAAGCCCAGTCTTTGTTCTTAAGGACTTAAATGGTTGAGGGTTTGCTTACAAATTATCAGTATATCTTTATTTAAAGTTGGTTGAGTGAGTACATGTGTTATTGACTGTGGGGTATCAACACACAGATGCCTTGAGTAATATTCAGCTAAACTATTGGCTACTAAGGACTACTGAACCGATAAGAAAAGAACTATGGCCTCAACTTAAGAGAAAGCAGTTTCCAGACTTAAATAGTGATATACTTACTTGTGGTTCAATATGACTTTTCAGTGATGTAGTGATCCCTAGTTACTCAGCATGCTGGTCAGAATGTACAAAAATTTGGATTAGTCTTTGATTATTTTAAATTCCACACCTCATTCAGAGTATCCAGACTACTTATATTTCAAGTAGCTGAAATATAGCATTAGTGTGTTTACCAATGTGGTACTTACACCAGTTTCCTCTATGAGTTTAGCTACCAAGTATGTTTTTATTATAACGAAGAAATAACAGAACATATTAAACATAGAATTAGTGAGTACCACATCTGATCTAGGAATGTAGTCATGAACAAGAAGACAGAATTCAGCTGCTATGAAAAAGACTTCACAATCCATTGTCTTCATCTTTTACTATGTCCATTATTAGATTAATGAATAGAGCTCAAAATCCTCAAATCTCTCTCTGTCCCTTCCTGGAAGAAATTATTCTAAAACAAAAAGATATCCGTGCCATCCCCATATTTAAAGTGCACTGAAACTACCCACAATTCTTGTGTCAACTTCCTAACATGTGACCCTGGTGATTGACAGACACTTCCACTCTCAGGGCTAACTCTCACTGCTTCTTTTACCTTAGTGATTTTGGTGGAAGCAGTGACAGAACTATAAACTCTTATCATCTTTAAAAGGCAGAAGTTATATGCCAATATTACATAATGAACATAGATGAGCCAGGTGTTGATTATACATTGAACTAGATAAGTTATAAAGTGCACAGTGGTATCCAGAGAATGGCTCTATTTTAGTACTAAATGTGAGTCAGGCCAAACTAATATGCTAAGCAGTAAATGTTCAATTATCAATTTACTTGCCTTTTGAAATTTAGAATGGCTGGAAGGAGATTATTTGTGTCTCTTCAAAGTTAAATTTATACAGCAATTCTTTATACATCTCCATTAAAATCCTTTGAAGTATGCAGAATCTGGAAAAATTCTTCTAGTGACCTTAACATTTGGGTGTTCCAAGATTAGGGCAGCATTTGTAGGAGCTCCTACATAACCACAGATAACTTCTGTTGCCTTCCTTCTTCTCCTGAGTGTTGTCTGCCCTTCACAGAATTCTGGTGTTGCACGCTAACATAGTCACACATACACACAGTTCAAAAGCTATTGTGAGACAGGTCACAGTAGTGCCATTTGCTTTGGCACCACTCATGTCCTCTGTAACTGGGACCCTGAGCTGTCCAGTACTACAGGATCTTTACCATTCCGATAGAAACTTTTATGTAAGTCTTCAGACTCAAGTTAGAAGCCATACATATCTAACAGAGTTCTCTCTAGAACCTGATACTAAAAATGGCACACAGTATGTGCTCAGTAGTTATTTGTTTATTGGGAAAAGGGGGTTCAGAGTCATAAGGTTAGGAGTGTCCACATGTGTTTCCTAGCCATGTTGGTGTCTCTTAAAGTACCTCCCCAGAACAAGGGAAATGCAATTATTTTACCAAGGGAAGAATTAAGTAAATATTGCAGCTCCATTCACTATTAATTAATTTCCTCTTTTTAGATTGTGCTAAGGATTGAACCCAGGTCTTTTGTGCATGAAAATTAAATGCTATACACAGAGCTACATCCTTAGACTTGTTTTTAACTGGTGTTAAAAGTTATTAGCTCAGGCATTATGTAGCATCAAGTTGCATGTTCTTAGATTCCCATTAGCTTTACTATAGAAAACACCACAGATGGGAGTCACCTAACAGCAAATATTATTTGTCCCTGTCTTCTGAGAAAATTGCTTTTCTCTAACTCCCTGGTCCTCTGGGGAATGAAAATAGCTCCCTGATATTGCCCCCTGTTTTCTGAAGAAATTTTGTGTCCTTGTAATTAACTGCAGAATCAACTATTCCTAGGGAAAATATGCTAAAAGGACATGAGTTACAAGACTTTCTAGTCAATACTTTTCTTAGATTTATGAAACCCAGAGCATCTGGGAATCTATAAATGTCAGAAGCTTTGGGTGAGAGAAAGAGATGACCTGAGAGATTTATAACTTCCATGGTACCCACTTATCTGATAAGTTTCCCCCAAAGTTCTTATTGAACCCTAAGACCAGCATCCAAGATAGTCTTTGCGAGAGGTTCTACCTTTCTTTCTTCCCTTGTGAAACCTCCTTTGGGTTTATAGCTTTCCAAGTAAATGTATTTCCCAACCACTTGACTTTAATAATTGTTGTTGTTGGTTTGTTTGTTCTTTGTTTTGTTTTATCCAAGAGGTGAGTAGCAATTGTGGATTTGTGGTACCAATTAGATACATGGTATGCAGTGTCACTCCCTTGTAGTTGGGGATGATCCCTAGGAACAAAGTTAGATATAGATATGTTTCATGATATGATGACAGACTATGAGACTATATGCCATAACTGACTTTAAAAGCCAAGGAAAACAAACAATAAAAAGGGCTTTCAAGGGCCCTGTAATATTTTGCATCAACTGGAAGATGCACACATCTAATGTAGGAAATTGTTTTCAAAGTAATGATATTTGTTGAGTGAATACACGGAGCTGAATGAACTGCAGGCTGTATCTTTCTCTAGTGCTTTGAATAAGATGTCCTCCATAGTCTGGGTATTTGAATATTTGGTCACCTCTTCGTAGCTTTTTGGGGAGGTTTGTGAGGTTTGGCCTTGCTGAAGAAAGTGTGTCCCAGAGAGTGGGTTTTGAGGGTTTCAAAAGACTCATGCCATTTTGAGTTTTCTCTCTCTCTGCTGTTAAATATGAGCATTCAGCATTCAGCTTCCAGCTCCAGCCACCATGCTTCCCTGATGTGATGGTCATGGACTCTCCTTCTGGAACTCGATGAGTCAAATAAACTCTTCCTTGTATCAGTTGCCTTGATCATGGTGCTTTATTAAGGCACTAGAAATGTAACCTTCTAACACCTCTGAAAAAAGTACTTCAAAGTAATCATAGGAGAAAGAAAGTTTATAAGTTGTTGGGGACAGGGCACAGCTCTTCTTACAAGTAGTAAAATGGTCTGACATCAAGCAGAGCCCCCAACCCTGTAAGACAAGACTTTCAGCCAGGCATTGGGTAGCATGGCTAATTCCAGCACTCTGGAGGCTCAAGCTGAGAGATCATCAGGAATCAGAGGCCAGCTGGGTTTATGCAGTGAATTGCAGACAGCCTGGGCTACAGTGTAAGACTGTCAGTGTAAGACTGTCATGGGGAAATAGCCTTACAAGCCCATAGGAGATTCAAGCACCAGCTAGTAACTACAGGACCAACTAACACCAGAGATAACCAGATGGCAAAATGCAAACATAAGATCATTACTAACAGAAATCAAGGCAATATGGCAGCATCTGAACCCAGTTCCCCGACAGCAATAAGTCTCAGATACCCCAACACAACAGAAAAACAAGACTCAGATCTAAAATCACTGGTCAGGATGCTGATAGAGGAACACATAGATAAATATATTAAGGTAATACAAGAGAAAATGGATCAAAAGTTAGAAACCCTTACAAGGCAAACCCAAACATCACTTAAAGAAATTCAGGGGAATATGGATCAAAAAATGGAAGACAATAAGGAGGAAATACAAAAATCACTTAAAGAAATACAAGAGAACGTGGGTCAACAAGTAGAAGTCATAAAAGAGGAAACACAAAAATCCCTTAAAGAATTACATGAAAACACAAACAAACAAGTAAAATATCTGAGCAAAACCATCCAGAAACTAAAAACAGAAGTAGAAACAACTAAGAAATCACAAAGGAAGACACCGTTGGAGATAGAAAACCTTGGGAAGAAATCAGGAGTCATAGATGCAAATATCAACAATAGAATACAAGAGATAGAGACAGAATATCAGATGCTGAAGATACCATAGGAACCATGGATACAACAATTAAAGAAAATGCAAAATGAAAAAGCTGGTAACCCAAAACATTCAGGAAATCCAGGACACAATGAGAAGACCAAACTTAAGGATTATAGGTATAGATGAGAATGAAGATCTACAACTTAAAGGGCCAGCAAATATCTTCTACAAAATTATGGAAGAAAACTTCCCCAACCTAAAGAGAGAGATGCCCATGAATATACAAGAAGCCGACAGAACACCAAACAGACTGGACCAGAACAGAAATGCCTCCTGTCACATAATAATCAAAACCCCAAATGTACTAAACAAGGAAAGCATATTAAAGGCAGTAAGAGAAAAAGGCCAAGTAACATATAAAGGAAGACCTATCAGGATTACACCAGACTTCTCACCTGAGACCATGAAAGCTAGAATATCCTGGGCAGATCTCATGCAGACTCTAAGAGAACACAAACTTCAGCCAAAACTACTATACCCAGCAAAACTCGCAATCGCCATAGATGGGGAAACCAAGGTATTCCATGACAAAACCAAATTTGCACGATATCTATCCACAAACCCTGCCCTACAAAGGATAATAGGAAAAAAACACCAACACAAGGGGGGAAACCACACCCCAGAAGAAGAAAGATAGAAATCCCCTCTCATCAAACCCAAAAGAACATAACCACTCAAAGATAAAAAAATGTTGGATTAACATTCAAAAATGTCAGGAAGTAATAATTACTATTCCTTAATATCTCTTAACATCAATGGACTCAATTCCCCCAATAAAAAGACACAGACAAACAGACTGGATATGGAAACAGGACCCTACATTTTGCTGTATACAGGAAACACATCTCAGTGTCAAATACAAACACTACCTTAGAGTAAAAGGCTGGAAGACAATTTTACAAGCAAATGGTCTCAGGAAACAGGCCAGAGTAGCCATTCTAATATCACATAAAACTGACTTTCACCCTAAAGTCATCAAAAGAGACACAGAAGGTCACTTCTTGCTGGTCAAAGGGAAAATCCACCAAGAAGAATTCTCAATACTGAACATCTATGCTCCAAATGCACGGGCACCTTCATTCATAAAAGAAACTTTACTAAAGCTTAAAGCACACATTTCACCTAACACAATAATTGTAGGCAACTTCAACACTCCACTCTCCACAATGGACCGATCAGGAAACCAGAAAATGAACAGGGACACAGTGAAACTAATTGAAGCTTTGGACCAATTGGATTTAACAGATATATATATATATATATATATATATATATATATATATATATATAGAACATTTCATCCTAAAGCAAAAGAATATACCTTTTTCTCAGTACTGCATGGTACCTTCTCCAAAATGGATCATATAATTGTTTACAAGACAAATCTCAACAAATACAAGAAGACCGAACTAATCCCATGCTTCCTATCAGATCACCATGAAGTAAAGGTGGTCTTCAGTAGCAAGAACAACAGAAAGCCCACATGCACATGGAAACTGAACAATACTCTACTCAATGACACCTTGGTCAAGGAAGAAATAAAGAAAGCAATCATTATAGATTTCAATGAAAATGAAGGTACGACCTATCCAAATCTATGGGACATAATGAAAGTAGTGCTAAGAGGAAAACTCACAGCCCTGAGTGCCTCCAAAAAAACTGGAGAAAGCATACACTAGCAACTTAACAGCACACCTGAAGGCCCTGGAACAAAAAGAAGCTAATTCACCCAGGAGAAGTAGAGATAAGAAATCATCAAACTAAGGGCTGAAATCAATCAGTAGAAACAAAGAGAACCATACAAAGAATCAACAAAATCAAGAGCTGGTTCTTTGAGAAAATCAACAAGGTAGAAAAACCCTTAGCCAGACTAACCAATGGGCACAGAGACAGTATCCAAATTAACAAAATTAGAAATGAAAAGGGGGATATAACAACAGAAACAGGAAATTCAAAAAACCATCAGATCCTAATACAAAAGCCTATACTCAACACAACTGGAGAATCTGGAGGAAATGGACAATTTCCTGGACAGATACCAAATACCAAAATTAAATAAGGATCAATTAGATCAGCTAAACAGTCCCATAACCCCCCAGAGAAAAAGAAGGGGTTATAGGAAGTCTCCCAACCAAAAAAAGTACCAGACCAGATGGTTTTAGTGCAGAATTCTATCAGACCTTCAAAGAAGACCTAACACCAATATTCTTCAAACTATTCCACAAAATAGAAACAGAAGGAACACTGCCCAACTCGTTCTAAGAAGCCACAATTACGCTGATATCAAAACCACACAAAGATCCTACAAAGAAAGAGAACTACAGGCCAATTTCCCTTATGAATATTGATGCAAAAATACTAAATAAAATTCTTGCCAACTGAATCCAAGAACACATCAAAACGATCATTCACCATAATCAAGTAGGCTTCATCCCAGGGATGCAGGGATGGTTCAATATACAAAAATCCATCAATGTAATCCACTACATAAACAAACTAAAAGAAAAACACTACATGGTCATCTCATTAGATGCTGAAAAAGCATTTGTCAAAATTAGGCATCCTTTCATGCTAAAAGTCCTGGAAAGAACAGGAATTCAAGGCCCATACCTAAATATAGTAAAAGCAATGTACAGCAAACCAGTAGCCAACATCAAAATAAATGGAAAGAACCTTGAAGCAATCCCACTAAAATCAGGGACTAGACAAGGCTGCCCTCTTTCTCCATATCTTTTCAATATAGAACTTGAAGTTCTAGTGAGAGCAATTAGACAACATAAGGAAGTCAAAGGGATAAAAATTGGAAAGGAAGAAGTCAAACTATCACTATTTGCAGATGATATGATAGCATACTTAAGTGACCCAAAAAACTCCACCAGAGAACTACTACAGCTGTTAAACAACTTAAGCAAAGTGGCTGGTTATAAGATCAACTCAAGCAAATCAGTAGCCTTCCTGTATTCAAAGGACAAGCAGGATGAGAAAGAAATTAGGGAAATAACACCCTTCACAATAGCCACAAACAATATGAAGTATCTTGGTGTGACTTTAACCAAACAAGTGAAAGATCTGTATGACAGGAACTTCAAGTCCTTGAAGAAAGAAATCAAAGAAGACCTCAGAAGATGGAAAAATATTCCATGCTCTTGGATTGGCAGGATCAATATAGTAAAAATGGCCATCTTGCCAAAAGCAATCTACAGATTCAATGCAATCCCTATCAAAATCACAAATCAATTCTTCATAGATCTAGAAAGAGCAATTTTCAAATTCATCTGGAGTAACAAAAAACCCAGGATAGATAAAACTATCCTCAACAATAAAAGGACTTCTAGGGGAATCAATATCCCTGACCTCAATCAGTTCTACAGAACAATTGTGCTAAAAACTGCATGGTATTGGTACAGCAACAGGCAAGTAGATCAATGGAATAGAATTAAAGACCCAGAAATGAACCCAAAGACTTATGGTCATTTGGTCTTTGATAAAGGAGCTACAATCATCCAGTGGAAAAAAAGATAGCCTTTTCAACAAATGGTGCTGGTTCAATTGGAGATCAACATGCAGAAGAATGCGAATTGACCCACTCTTATCTCCTTCTACTAAGATCAACTCCAAGTGGATCAAGGACCTCCACATAAAACCAGACACACTAAAACTAATAGAAAAGAAACTGGGGAAGACCCTGGAGGACATGGACACAGGGGGAAAGTTTCTGAACAGAATACCAATAGCTTATGCTCTAAGATCAAGAATTGACAAATGGGACCTCATAAAATTACAAAGTTTCTGTAAGGCAAAGGACACTGTCAGAAGGACAAAACAGCAACCAACAAATTGGGAAAAGATCTTCACCAACCCCATATCTGATAGTGGGCTAATATTCAATATATACAAAGAACTCAAAGAACTCAAAGAACTCTTAGACCCCCAAGAACCAAATAACCCTATCAAAAAATGGGGTACAGAGCTAAACAAAGAATTTTCACCAGAAGGACTTCGGATGGCTGAGAAGCAGCTTAAGAGACATTCAACATCATTATTCATCAGGGAAATGCAAATCAAAACAACCCTGAGATTCCACCTCACACCAGTCAGAATGGCTAAGATTAAAAACTCAAGGGACAACAGGTGCTAGCGAGGATGTGGAGAAAAAGGAACATTCCTACACTGTTGGTGGGATTGCAAGATGGCACAACCCCTCTGGAAATCAGTCTGGTGTTTCCTCCGAAAATTGGGCATGACACTTCCAGAGGACCCTGTCCTACCACTCTTGGGCATATACCCAGAGAATTCCCTTGCATTCAATAAAGACATATGCTCCACTATGTTCATAGCAGCCTTATTTATAATAGCCAGAAGCTGGAAGGAGCCCAGATGTCCCTCAACGGAGGAATGGATACAGAAAATGTGGTATATTTATACAATGGAATACTACTCTGCAATTAAAAATAATGAATTCATGCAATTTGTAGGCAAATGGTTAAATCTGGAAAATATCATCCTAAGTGAGTTAACCCAATCACAAAAGAATACACATGAAATGCAATCACTGATAAGTGGATATTAATGAGCCCCAAAGCTCTGAATACTCAAGGCACAATTAGCAAATCAAGATTCCCAAGAAGGAAGGAGAGGACCCTGGTCCTGAAAGACTAGATCCAGTTTTGTAGGAGAGTATCAGAACAGAGACTTGGTGGTAGTGGGGCAATTGGGGAATGGGCAGAGGGAAGAGGACTTATGGGACATATGGTTAGGGGGAACTGGGAAAGGGGAAAGCCTTTGGAATGTAAACAGAGAATATAAAAAATTTAAAAAAAGAAAAAAACCATAAAAATAGAAAATTTTTTAAAAAATTAAAATTGCAGCATTGGATGTAAAAAAAAGTTTTATTCATGCTTGCAACTTAGGCAAGGTTAAGGGTACTGATGATACCAACTGACTGCTGTAGGCTTCTTCAGGCTTGATCCATGTTAACTTAAATAAAGCCGAGTATCAGAAACACATTATTAACCATGTGATCTTGTCACTTGCATTTTTTATTCAAGTTGACTGTTCCAAAATAAAATTCAAGCCTTAAAACAAAAGGGAGATATATGTCTTCCTTTCGCTTATTATGTACCAACCAAGAGTGCTCTGGCAACAGATTTTACAGAATAAAGATCAACAGATTGTAAGGAAATTCAATAATCTGCAGTGGAATGCTTCCAAGCACTGGCACTTGTCCATCTGTCTTGGATGGCTGTGGTAGTTTGAGTGAGAATGTCCCCCACAGGCTCATACATTTAAACACTTGACAACAGCTGGGTGCTTAAGTTCCACTACTCTACTGGGGAAAATATGTTAAATGGATATAAACTTTGTTTTTAAATGTCATGCCACCTGCAATTCTATCTCTACTTGAGGTTGATACGTGAGTCCTCAGCTTCCTGTTCCTGTCACTGTACCTGCTCCTCACTGCCCCAGTTCCTTGACATGACTGGCTCCAATCCTTCTGGAGCTGTAAGCAAAATTAAGCTGTTTCTTCATAAGTCGTTTTTTGTTCTTGTTGTAGTGTTTGGTCATAGCAGCAGGAATGAAATTAATCCAACAACACTGAAGAAGATATTGGGTAGCAAACTTCCAATTAGGAGTAACAACTCTGAGTTTAAAAGAAGACACAGTGTTTTCATTTTTCACAAGTTCCTAGGGGAATTTGGTGCTTCTGCTGTAAGGATCAGGATTTGAGACCCACTGTGTTTTTTTTTAATTGAATATCATCTTCATTTACACTGCCAATTCTATAAAACCTTTCCCGATTACCTCCCTCCCCAAACACCCCCAACCCCTCCTCCACATATATGACCCCCCACCTGACCCACTCCCACCTCCCCCTCCTTGATTTTCCTTTGTTGGGGCATCTATTGAGCCTTCACCAGACCAAGGACCACTCCTCCCACTGATGCCCAATGAGTCATTCATTCCTCTGCCACATTTTTTGCTGGAACCATGTGTACCATTTGGTTGGTGATTTAGTCCCTGGGAGTCCTGGGGCATCTGGGTGACCAAAATCATTGTTCTTCCCATGGTGCTGTAATCCCCTTCAGCTCCTCCAGACCACCCTCCAGCTCCTCCATTGGGGACCCCATGCCCAGTCCAGTGCTTGGCTGCTAGGATCTGCCTCTGTATTTGTAAGGCTCTGGCAGGGCCCCTCTGGAGACAACCATGGCATGCTCCTTTTGGTACACACTTCTTGTTGTCCATAGTAGTGTTGGGGTTTAGTGACTGTTTATAGGATGAATCCCCAGGTAGGGCACTTTCTGGGTGGCCTTTGATTCAGTTTCTGCTCCACACTTTGTCTCCCTATTGCTCCTGTGAGTATTTTGTTCTCTTTCTCAAAGGAAGCAAAGCATTCTCACTAATGTCCTCCTTCTTCTTTAGCTTCCTATGCTAGGTGAATTGTAACTTGTTTATTTTGAGCTTTTGGGCTAATATCCAATTATCAGTGAGTGCATACCATGTATGTTCTTTTGTGATTGGGTTACCTCGCTCAGGATGACACATTCTAGTTCCATCCATTTCCCTAAGAATTTCATGAATTCATTGTTTTGAATAGCTGAATAGTACTCCATTGTGTGTATATACTATAGTTTCTGTATCCATTCCTCTGTTGAGGGACATCTGGGTTCTTTCCAGCTTCTGGCTATTATAAAAAAGGCAGTTATGAACATAATGGAGCATGTGTTCTTATTATATGTAGGAACATCTTCTGGGTATATGTCTAATTTTCTGAGGAATCACCAAACTGATTTCCAGAGTGATTTTACCAGCCTGCAATCCCACCAACAATGGAGAAGTGTTCTTTTTTCCCCACATCCTCTCCAGCATCTGCTGTCCCCTGAGTATTTTCATCTTAGCCATTCTGACCAGTGTGAGGAATCTCAGTGTTGTTTTGATTTGCATTTCCTTGATAACTAAGGATGCTGAACATTTCTTTAGGTGCTTTAGAGCCATTCGAGTTTCCTCAGTTGAGAATTCCCTGTTTAGCTCTGTACCCCAATTCTTAAATTTTTTTTATTCGATATATTCTTTATTTACATTTCAAATAATTTTCCCTTTCCTGGATCCCCCCTCCCCGAAAGTCACATAAGCCCTCTTCCCTCCCCTGTTCCTCAATCAACCCCTTCCTGCTTCCCTGTCCTGGTATTCTCTGACAGACACTGCTGCACTGAGCCTTTCTAGGACCAGAAAGGTCCTCTTCTTCCTTTTGCCTATATTTATATAGGCAAATGATATTCTGCCATATCATTTGATATGTGAGTTGTGTCTTGGGTATTCCAAGCATCTGGGTTAATATCCGCTTATCAGTGAGCACATACCATATGTGTTCTTTTGTGATTGGGTCACCTCACTCAGGATGACATTCTCCAGTTCCACCCACTTGCCTAAGAAATTCATAAATTCATTGTTTTGAATAGCTGAGTAGTATTCGATAGTGTAAATATACAACATTTTCTGTATCCATTCCTCCACTGAGAGACATCTGGGTCTTTTTCAGGTTCTGGCTATTATAAATAGGGCTGCTATGAACATAGTGGAGCATGTATCCTTATTACATGCTGGGGAATTCTCTGGGTATATGCCCAGGAGTGTTATAGTGGGGTCCTCCGGTAATATTATGCCCAGTTTTCTGAGTGACCATCAGATTGATTTCCAGAGTGGTTGTACCAGTTTGCAACCTCACCAGCAGTGGAGGAGTGTTCCTCTTTCTCCATATCCTTGCCATCACCTGTTTTCTCCTAAGATCTTTTTGATCTTAGCCATTCTGACTGGTGTGAGGTGAAATCTCAGGGTTGTTTTGATTTGCATTTCCCTGATGACTAAGGATGTTGAACATTTCTTTAGGTGTTTCTCAGCCATTCGCTATTCCTCCAATGAAAATTCTTTGTTTAGCTCTGTACCTCATTTTTAATAGGGTTATTTGGCTCTATGGAGTCTACCTACTTGAGTTCTTGTATATTTTGGATATTAGCCCTCTGTCAGATGTAGGGTTGGTAAAGATCTTTTCCCAATTTGTTGGTTTAGGTTTTGTCCTTTTGACAGTATCCTTTGCCTTACAGAAACTTTGTAATTTTATGAGGTCCCATTTGCCAATTCTTGATCTTAGAGCATAAGCTATTGGTGTTCTAGGGTTATTTAACTCTCTGGAGACTAACTTCTTGAGTTCTTTGTATACATTGGTTATTAGCTCTCTATCAGATGTTGGGTTAATAAAGATCTTTGCCCAATTTGTTGGTTGCCGTTTTGACCTATTGACCATGTCCTTTGCCTTACAAAAGCTTTGCAGTTTTATTAGGACCCATTGGTTGATTCTTGTTCTTAGACAATAAGCCATTGGTGTTCTGTTCAGGAACATTCCCCCTATGCCCATGTGTTCAAGATTAATCCCCACTTTCTCCTATATAAGCTTCAGTGTGTCTGGTTTTATGTGTAGATCCTTGATCCACTTGGACTTGAGCTTTGTATAAGGAGATAAGAATGCGTTGATTTGCATTTTTCTGCTTGTGGACCACCAGTTGATCCTCACCATTTGTTTTTTTTTTCTTTATTTTGTTTATTGGATATATTCTATATTTACATTTCACTTCCCTTTTTTTGTTTCCCCACCCCCCCTAAGGTACCACATGCCCTTTTCCCTCCCCCTGCTCCCTCATCCACTCCTTCCCACTTCCCTGTTCTGGTATTCCCCTACAATGATGCTTTGATCCTTTCCAGCACTAGTGTCAATTCCTTTCTTCTTGTCAGACATCATTTGGTATGTGAATTGTGTCTGTGGTGTCCCAAGATTCTAGGCTTATATCCACTTATCAGTGACTGCATACCATGGGTATTCTTTTGAGACTGGGTAACCTCACTTAGTATGATGTTCTCCAGCTCCATCCATTTCTCTAAGAATTTCATGAATTCATTGTTTCTAATGGCTGAATAGTATTCCATTGTGTATATACACCACATTTTTTGTATCAATTCCTCCGTTGAGGGACATCTGGGTTCTTTCCAGCTTCTGGCTATTATAAATAAGGCTGCTATGAACATAGTGGAGCATGTATCCTTGTTGCATGCTGGGGAGTCTTCTGAGTATATTCCCAGGAGTGGTATGGCTGGATCCTCTGGAACTATCATGTCCAGTTTTCTGAGGAACCGCCATACTGATTTCCAGAGGGGTTGTACCAGCTTGATCCGCACCATTTGTTAAAAATGCTTTCTTTTAAAGAGAACAACAGGTCAATTTCCCTTATGAATATCGATGCACAAATACTAAATAAAATTCTTGCCAACCAAATCCAAGAACACATCAAAATGATCATTCACCATGATCAAGTAGGCTTCATCCGAGGGATGCAGGGATGGTTCAATATATAGAAATCCATCAATGTAATCCACTACATAAACAAACTAAAAGAAAAAAACCACATGGTCATCTCATTAGATGCTGAAAAAGCATTCAACAAAATTCAGGATCCTTTTATGCTAAAAGTCTTGGAAAGAGCAGGAATTCAAGGCCCATACCTAAACATAGTAATTTACAGCAACCAGTAGCCAACATCAAAATAAATGGAGAGAAACTTGAAGCAATCCCACTAAAATCAGGGACTAGACAAGGCTGCCCTCTCTCTCCATATCTTTTCAATATAGTACTTGAATTTCTAGCGAGAGCAATTAGACAACATAAGGAAGTCAAAGGGATACAAATTGGAAAGGAAGAAGTCAAAGTATCATTATTTGCAGACGATATGATAGTTTACTTAAGTGACCCAAAAAACTCCACCAGAGAACTTCTATAGCTGATGAACAACTTCAGCAAAGTGGCTGGTTATAAAATTAACTCAAGCAAATCAGTGGCCTTCTTGTACTCAAAGGACAAGCAGGCGAGAAAGAAGTTAGGGAAATAAAACCCTTCACAATAGCCACAAACAACATAAAGTACCTTGGTGTAACTCTACCCAAACAAGCGAAAGATCTGTATGACAGGAACTTAAAGTCCTTGAAGAAAGAAATTCAAGAAGACCTCAGAAGATGGAAAAATATTTCTTACTCCTGGATTGGCAGGATCAATATAGTAAAAATGGCCATCTTGCCAAAAGCAATATACAGATTCAATGCGATCCCCATCAAAATCCCAACTCAATTCTTCATAGATCTAGAAAGAGCAATTCTCAAGTTCATCTGGAGCAACAAAAAACCCAGGATAGATAAAACTATTCTCAACAATAAAAGGACTTCTGGGGGAATCAATATCTCTGACCTCAAGCAATACTACAGAGCAATTGTGTTAAAAACTGCATGGTACTGGTACAGCAACATGCAAGTAGATCAATGGAATAGGATTGAAAACCCAGAAATGAACCCACAGACTTATGGTCACTTGATCTTTGATAAAGGAGCCACAACCATGCAGTGGAAAAAAGATAGCCTTTTCAACAAATGGTGCTGGTTCAACTAGAGGTCAACATGCAGAAGAATGCGAATTGACCCACTCTTATCTCCTTGTACTAAGATCAACTCCAAGTGGATCAAGGACCTCCACATAAAACCAGACACACTGAAAGTATTAGAAAAGAAACTTGGGAAGACCCTGGAGGACATGGGCACAGGGGGAAAGTTCCTGAACAGAACACCAATAGCTTATGCTCTAAGATCAAGAATTGACAAATGGGACCTCATAAAATTACAAAGTTTCTGTAAGGCAAAGGACACTGTCAGAAGGACAAAACAGCAACCAACAAAGTGGGAAAAGATCTTCACCCAAACCACATCCAACAGAAGGCTAATATCCAATATATACAAAGAACTCAAGAAGTTAGACCCCAAAGAACCAAATAACCCTATCAAAAAATGGAGTACAGAGCTAAACGAAGAATTTTCACCAGAGAAATTTGGATGGCCGAGAAACACCTTAAGAGATGTTCAACCTCATTAGTCATCAGGGAAATGCAAATCAAAACAACCCTGAGATTCCACCTCACACCAGTCAGAATGGCTAAGATTAAAAACTCAAGAGACAACAAGTGCTGGCGAGAATGTAGAGAAAGAGGAACACTCCTCCACTGTTGATGGGATTGCAAAATGGTAAAAACTGCTCTGGAAATCAGTTTGGTGGTTCCTCAGAAAATTGGGCATGTCACTTCCAGAGGACCCTGGCATACCACTCCTGGACATATACCCAGAGGATTCCCCTGCATACAATAAAGACACATGCTCCACTATGTTTATAGCAGCCTTGTTTATAATAGCCAGAAATTGGAAGGAGCCCAGATATCCCTCAAAGGAGGAATGGATACAGAAAATGTGGTATATTTATACAATGGAATACTACTCCGCAATTAAAAATAATGAATTCATGCAATTTGTAGGTAAATGGTTAGATCTGGAAAATGTCATCCTAAGTGAGTTAACCCAATCACAAAAGAATACACATGAAATGCAATCACTGATAAGTGGATATTAATGATGCCAGATGCCCTAAATACTCAAGGCACAATTAGCAAGACAAATGATTCCCAAGAAGAAGAAAGGAGAGGACCCTGGGCCTGAAAAGATTGGATCCAGTTTTGTAGACCCAGAACAGAGAAATTGGGGGGTAGCGGATGATTGGGGAATGGTTGGGGGGAGAGGAATTATGGGACGTATGGTGGGGGAGGACTGGGAAAGGGGAAAGCCTTTGGAATGTAAACATAGAATATAGAAAATAAAAATTTTTTAAAAAAGAAAAAATATGCTTTCTTTTTTCCACTGGATGTTTTTAGCTCCTTTGTCAAATATCAAGTGACTGTACATGTGGTGCTTTTCTGGGTCTTCAATTCTGTTCCATTGATCTTCCTGCCAGACTGCATACCAATACCAAACAGTTTTTATCACTATTGCTCTGTAGTAGAGCTTCAGGTTAGGCATGGTGATTCATCCAGAAGATATTTGTTGTGGAGAATAGTTTTTGCTATCCTGGGTTTTTTGTTATTCCAGATGAATTTGAGAAATGCTCTTTCTAGATATATGAAGAATTGATTTGGGATTTTGATGGGGATTGCGTTGAATCTGTAGATTGCTTTTGGCAAGATGGCCATTTTTACTATACTAATCTTGCCAATCCATGAACATGGGAGATCTTTTCATCCTCTGAGACCTTCTTTGATTTCTTTCTTCAGAGGCTTGAAGTTCTTGTCATAGAGATCTTTCACTTGCTTCATTAGGGTCACACCTAGGTATGAAATATTATTTGGGGCTATTGTGAAATTTCTTTCTCCTCTTGTTTATCTTTTGAGTGGAGGAAGGCTACAGATATGCTTGAGTTAATTTTATATCCAGCCACTTTGTTGAAGTTGTTTATCAGCTTTAGGAGTTTTTGGTGGAAGTCTTGGGGTCACTTAATTATACTATCATATCATCAGCAAATAGTGATATTTTTACTTCTTCCTTTCCAATTTGTATACCTTTGACCTCCTTTTCTTTTCTGATTGCTCTGGCTAGGACTTCAATTACTATATTGAATAGATATGGAGAGAATGGGCAGCCTTGTCTGGTCTCCAATTTTAGTGGGATTGTTTCAAGTTTCTCTCTGTTTAACTTGATGTTGGCTGCTGGTTTGCAGTATATTGCTTTCACTATGTTTAAGTATGGGCCTTGGATTCCCTATCTCTCCAACACTTTTATCATGAAGGGATGCTGGATTTTGTTGAAAGCCTTTTTAGCATCTAATGAAATGACCATGTGTTTTTTTTCCTTTATTTTTTTTTTATGTAGTGGATTACATTGATGGATTTCCATATATTGAACCATACCTGCATCCCTGGGATGAAGCCTACCTGATCATGGTGAATTATTGTTTTGATGCATTCTTGGATTCTGTTGGCCAGGATTTTGTTCAGTATTTTTGCATCAATGTTCATGAGTGAGACTGGTCCGAAATTTTCCTTCCTTGTTTAGTCTTTGTTTGATTTAGGTATAAGCATTATTGTGGCATCAAAGAATGAGTTGGGTAGTGTTCCTTGAGTTTCTATTTCGTGGAATAGTTTAAAGAGTATAGGTATTAGCTCTTCTTTGAAGATCTAATAGAATTCCCCGCTAAACCCATCTGGTCCTGGACTTTGTTTTTGATGGGAGACTATTAATGACTTCTATTTCCTTAGGACTTATGGGACTATTTAGAAGGTTTATCTGATCCTGTTTTAACTTTGGTACCTGGTATGTATCTAGAAAGTTGTCCATTTCATCCAGATTTTCAAACTTTGTTGAGTATAAACACTTGTAGTAGGATCTGATGATTTTTTTTTAATTTCCACACTTTCTGTTGTTATGTCTTCTGTTGTTATTTTCATATCTGATTTTATTAATTTAAACACTATCTCTGTGCCCTCTGGTTAGTCTGGCTAAGGATTTATCTATCTTATTGATTTTTTTCAAAGAACCAGCTCCTTGTTTTGTTGATTCTTTGTATAGTTCCTTTTGGTTCTGTTTGGTTGATTTCAGCCCTGAGTTTGAATATTTCCTGCTGTCTACTCTTCTTGGGTGTATTTGTTTCTTTTTGTTCTAGAGCTTTCACATGCACTGTCAAGCTGTTAGTGTAAGCTCTCTCCATTCTCTTTTTGGAGGCACTCAGAGCTATGAGTTTTCCTCTTAGCACTGCTTTCATTGTGTCCCATAAATTTTGGTATGATATGTCTTCATTTTCATTAAATTCTAAAAAGTCTTTAATTTTTTTCTTTATTTCTTCCTTGACCAACCTACCATTGAGAAGAGCATTGTTCAAAGTCCACGTGTAAGTGTGCTTTCCATTTTTTTTTTTTTTGAGCTTAAGACCATCCTTAGGCCATGGTAATCTGATATGTACATGGAATAATTTCAATATTTCTGTATCTGTTGAGGCCCATTTTGTGAACAATTATATGGTCAGTTTTGGAGAAGGTACCATGAGGTGCTGGGAAGAAGGTATATTCTTTTGCTTTAGGGTAGAATGTTCTAAAAATATCTGTTAGATCCATTTGGATCATAACTTCAGTTAGTTTAACTGTATCTCTCTTTATAAAGTTTCTTATTCCATGATTTGTCCACTTTTGAGAGTGAGGTGTTGAAGTCTCCCACTATTATTGTGTGGGGTACAATGTGTGCTTTGAGCCTTATTAAAGTTTCTTTTATGAATGTGGGTGCCCTTTTGTTCAGAGCATAGATGTTTAGAGTTGAGTTGATCTTGGTAGACTTTTCCTTTGACTAGTATGAAGTGTCCTCCCTTATCTTTTTTGAAATCTTTTGGTTGAAAGTTAATTCTATCTCATATAAGAATGGCCACTCCAGCTTGTTTCTTGAGACCATTTTGTTGAAAAATTGTTTTCTATCCTTTGACTCTGAAATAGTGAATGTCTTTCACTAAGGTGGATTTCTTGTATGCAGCAAAACTTTGGTTCCTGTTTATGTATCCAGTCTGTTAGTCTATGTCTTTTTATAGGGGAATTAAGACCATTGATATTAAGAGATATTAAAGAAAATGATTGTTGCTTACTGTTATCTTCTTAGTTAAAGGTGAAATTCTTTGTGTAGCTATTTTCTATTGGGTTTGTCAAAAGATTACCTTATTGATTTTTTTCTACAGTGTGGTTTCCCACCTTGTGTTGGTATTTTCCACCCATTATCCTTTGCAGAGCTGGATTTGTGGAAAGATATTTTGTAAATTTGCTTTTGTAATGGAATGTCTTTTTTTTTTTCTATCTATGGTAATTGAAAGTTTTGCTGGGTATAGTAGTCTGGGCTGACATTTATATTCTCTTATACTCTGTATGACATCTGCCCAGGCTCTTCTGGCTTTCATAGTCTCTGGTGAGAAGTCTGGTGTAATTCTGATAGGTTTGCCTTTGTATGTTACTTGAACTTTTCTCTTACTGCTTTTAATATTCTATCTTTGTTTAGGACATTTGGTGTTTTGATTATTATTTCTGCTCTGGTCCAATCTGTTTTTAGTTCTGTAGGCTTCTTGTATGTTCATGTGCAACTTTTTCATTAGGTTAGGGAAGTTTTCATTTATAATTTTGTTGAAGATATTTACTGGGCCTTTAAGATGTAAATCCTCACTTTCTTCTATACCTATAATCCTTAGGTTTGGTCTTCTCATTGTGTCCTGGATTTCCTGGATGTTTTGTGTTACAAGCTTTTGGCATTTTGCATTTTCTTTGACTGTTGAATCAATGTTTTCTATGGAATCTTCAGCATCCAAGATTCTTTCTTCTTACTCTTGTATTCTGTTGTTGATGCTTGCCTCTATGACTCCTGAATTTTTTCCAAGGTTTTCTATCTTCAGAGATGTTTCACTTTGTGATTCTTTATTGCTTCTATTTCCAGTTTTAGATCCTGGATAGTTTTGTTCAGTTCCTTCACTTGATTGTTTTTTCCTGAAATTCTTTAAGGGATTTTTGTGTTTCCTCTTTAAGGGCGTCTGCATATTGACCCATGTTCTTCCATAATTCCCTATGGGATTTTTGTGTTTCCTCTTTAAGGGCTTCTACCTGTTGACCCATGTTCTCCCGTATTTCTTTAAGGGATTTTTGTGTTTCCTCTTAAGGGCTTCTACCTTTTGGTCCATATTCTCTTGTATTTCTTTAAGGGATTTTTGTGTTTCCTCTTTATGTCTTCTATCTGTTGACTCATGTTCTCCTGTATTTCTTTAAGGGAGTTATTTATGTCCTTCTTGAAGTCCTCCATCAGCAATATGAGATGTGAATTTAAATCTAACTCTATTTTTCTGATATGATGGAGTATCCAGAATTTGCTGTTGTGGGAGAACTGGGTTCTGACGGTGCCATGTTGCCTTGGTTTCTGTTGATAATGATCTTGCACTTGTCTTTGGCCATCTCATTATCTCTGGTGTTAGCTGGTCTTGCTGTCTCTAACTTCTCTGTCCTGCAGGCCTGTGTTTCTATATTACTGGGATTCCCTTTTTCTCAAATGCTGTGCAAAGAGCTGGTTCTTCAGGAAGTATCAGGTGATGGGGTCTTTCCTGTGGCAGACATGGAAAGGGTCGAATGCCCTGCAGGCTGCTAGTTCTCAAAAGTTCTGCTACCGGTTCTCAAATGCCCTGCCGATACTGGTTCTCTAGAAAGTAGCAGGAAGTAGGATCCTCCCTGTGGCAGAAGTGGCACGGGTCTACCCAAGGCTGTGGTGAGGGAGGAGGGAGGGGTAGAAGGGATGGAAGGAGAGTGGTAATCTGGAGGTTGCTAGGTAGTGAGTCCCAGAATGGCTCTGGGCCTCTAGAGGTGTGGGGGTGGGGTGGTAGTTCTTACCAAATGCCCTGCTCCTACCAGTTCTCTAGAAAGTATCAGGAAGTAGGATCCTCCCTGTGTGGTGCAGAGACCCACTGTCTTATACACCTGCAGACAGAAAGTGGAGACTGCTTTATCTGGGTTTCTGTACACCTGGTTCTGGATATCAGGAAGACATACACCCGTGATTTAGAGGAGGAAGAAAAACAAAAGCCAATACCAAGCTCTTTTGATGAGGAAAAATTATACTGTTGGCATGAAATTACAGTTTAGATTCTGTTCAGTAATTTTATCTATTTAAAACATACTCTGACCTTGAGATAATCTATAAAAAATGATGAAAATACCTTTAAATAAGTACAGAATAAAATCTTTAAAAGATAAACTATCATGACACAAACTTGTGGTCACAATGGTATTTTCATCATTGTTAAACTTGATGCTGATATCTTGCATTAATCTCCTTTAAAGTCTATTTTATGTAAATGCTGATTAGATCTTGAATATCTGAAAAACCTTGGGGGAACAGGATAAGCACACAAAGTCTAATCTCTGTGGTGAGAAAATGGATAACGTAGAAAACACTAGAAGTCCCTGAAATAGCCCATGTGAACAAGACACACTAGTTTGGAGAGAACTTAAAAGTATGGTATTCTATCTGGGAAGGGGGGGTCTCAAGGGAAAACAATAGTTTTTATGGTACATTCTCTTCTTTACCTGAAGTTGTGGAAAGAATGTCCTAGGTGTGGTGGTTTGAATACCCTTGACTCATGGAAGTGGCACTATTAGAAGGTGTGGCCTTATTGGAGGAAGTATGGCCTCATTGGAAAAAGTATGCCACTATGTAGGTAGGCTATGAGTTCTCCTATGCTCAGGTTCCACCCAGCCCCTAAGAGAGTCTAGCTCCTAGCTGCCTGCAGAAGACAATCTCCTCCTGCCTGGTTTTTGATCAAGATGTAGAACTCCATCTCCAGCACTAAGTCTGCCTGCATGCTGCCATGCTTCCTGCCATGATGATAATGGACTAAACCTCTAAAATCATAGCCAGCTCCAATTATATGTTTTCTCTTATACAAGTGTCTTTGATCATGATACATATTCAGAGCAAAGAAACCCTAACTTAAGACACAGAGCAAGCAGAAGCAGTAGATATGGATGTTACAAATCTAAGTATCCTTAACCTGTTTTTCTCGTGTTATAATTCTGTTTGTTTGTTTTTTTTCCCTATCCTCTGCCCAGTGATCACACTGGTTTACCTGAGTCTTAGAGAGCCCATCTGTCTGGAAACATGAATAGGTGAACTCATATCACATATGTTTATTGCAAAGACACTGGCCCCTTTTGACACCTACAGCAGAATTTCATTCTGCTATAAAATTAACTTGGGCTGACTTCCCCGACTCTTCCATTTTTCATTTCCTTCCCAGCTGCCACACCCTCTGGGAATCAGTCTGGCTCTAAATGGCTGAAGCAATGAGGCTTCCATTTCTTCCCCTAGGATACTAATGCACAGTCTAATAGACTGTTAGGAACTTGCTTCTAATATTCAGCCTGCATTTTCTTTCCCCTAATTGCATCCCATTACTACATTCTAAACAATTTTTCTTTTTTCCTCTATACCCTACAGATTCTCATCTGTGGTTATTTCAATTTGGCCAAGCTTTGTAAACTGAGGGTATTTTTTTTCTGTATTTCTATTGGAATTCAAACTTTTTGGTTTCTAGTTTGCTTGTTTGACATTCTGAAATTTTCTTGCTGCTGGCTATTGCAATGATAGTCAAAAGACTGCCATTTACTAAGAAAGTTCTGGTGAGACAAATATAGGAAATCACATTTTCTTCTTATTTTCAAAGCGAGGGTTCAGTTAATCTCACATCGAGTATATATTGCCATTTTAAATTGTTTTGAAGCAGCCACTGTCTGGATTATCTTCACCACCCACCAATACAATTGGACATTTTTATCTTTTGGGTCACTTAACACCCCTTGCATTGAATTTGGGTTTCTTACATGTATTTATGTCTTGGCTTATATTATTGCTTTGCATTACCATATGTCTTTTGCCAGATCACTATTTTTCCATAAACATAAGTAGACAACTTAACTCAATTTTACAGGTTAAATGATCTGTAAAAAACAAGAATACAGCATTAAACAAATATTGTCATTCTCAAAGCTGTTATTGGTAAATGTTCTCCCATTTTTGTAATAAGGGTATCTATAGTAGCTATTCTTGGCTGCCAACCTGACTATGTTTGGAATGAATTATAATCCAGAAATGGAGGGCACACCTGTGAAAGACTGTCTGCTTTGTTTGAAACGTGTGAATCCACTTCTCATCTGGACCCTTAGGGTGGGAAGATACATAGCTTCAATCTGGACCTTGAGATGGGATGAGGCCACACCTTGTGCTGGAAATATATATATATGAAAGAGAGAAAGTCAGAGAGAGACAGACATATGGAGAGAGAGAGAGAGAGAGAGAGAGAGAGAGAGAGAAAGAGAGAGTTTCATTCCATACATTCTATGATTCTATGGTTCTGGAGAACCCTGATTAATACTGTATGCAATATTTACACAATGACTCTTACTGTCTATAGTCATTTTTAAGATATGCCATCTTAGTTAACTCTCATTGTGATTCTGATTTCTATGTTACTTTGAGTCTTAAGAGCCATTCCAAGGCTCTGCTGAGAATGGGCGCACGTGTACACACACACACACACACACACACACACACACACACACAGGAGAAAACAAAGCATTCTCATTTCCTCTCACATTGTTATGATTCTAGCCATAGGAGCCAAATGTGAATTCTGAGCTCTCTGGAAATGAAGAGTATAGTAAGGTTCTCCTAGATATCAGTCATCCTGCAATATTGAAATATAAAGTCATAACCTATCATAGACTTTTCACTGAAGACAAGAAAAAGACTTCGAAGAGTCATTGTTGTATGTGACTCTTGTGGAGATACAAATTCTCCAGAATCTTATTATGAAAGGAAACTTGAAATACTTGCCATCCGGTGAATAATATTCTAAGATATCAAAAGTAAACTTGTTTTGGGAAAGGCAGTAATCAGTCTTAAATCTAGGAAATTATCATACAGAGTACATCTCTCCTGGCTGTATACCTTTCATTGAAATCTTGATTGCCGTACTCATAAGCAAAAATTGCCCTCACTCTCCAATCTCTGGTTAATTTTTTTGCACAGCAAAAGGGAGGAATGTTAGACCCGATAGGCCATGTTTCCTTAAATGTTCTGAAGCCATTTAAGTGACCTTGCCACCTAGTAAGTATCCCATTCTTTCCAAGAGCAATTCCATGTCCCTTTTATTCTCCCTCCAATTTTTCCAATGGGGTGGGAGCATGGTCTCAGAACAGATCCATTCTTTCCCCTGCTTCTTGCTTTCTCCTATGCTGTGAGTGCATATAATAAAGCCTGATGGTGTCTCACTCCTGCTGGGAGTTCTATGACGTTTTCGTAAAAGCTCTTCTATTACAGTTTTTAAAGTCATGTGGCTACCCTAGGAAAGTTCCCATCTGGCACAGGAAAACTAAAAGACTAATTTAGCGGAAGCATTTAATTTACAAAGGGTCAGCAAACAGTCATAGAGAGTAGCAATGGGGGAAGGATGGCTTTTACAGTTCACTGGAAGGATCACAAAGTAGAGATCCAGAGAGCTGGTCATGTGAGGGTCATCACACTTGCATAACCTTTCTCCCAGCCCTGTGTGCCCCGCCGGGCTCTCCTTCATCCTCAGCCACGTTTCCCAAGCAGTCCATCTTCAGTGCTTTCCATTGCACTCACCACATTCCACTTCTTTCTTTTTTAGCATTTATTCACTTAACAAATTTATTTATTATTATTTATTTATTTTACATGTGCATGCACCTCATTCGTGAAGGTCGACAGACAAGTTGAGGGCATCAGTTCTCTGCGTCCAGCATGTGGATCTAGGGACTGAACTTTGACCCACTGAGCCATCTCAATGGCCGATATCCATCTTGTCTCCCATCTCCTTAGCATGCATGGCATTAGCTGAATCAGCTTTCTGTACTTCTTATGTTATATTTTCAGATAACTTCAGGATTAATTATAGGAAAGCTACAATAATAGTGTAAAGAGATTCACTAATGTTTGTATTGCCAGAACGTGGCTAATTCTTTCTTATGCATATGTGCATTAAGCGTTATGCTTATTTCAGATGGCCCTTAATACACACTTGGGAGACCAAGAGGGAAGAATTTGTCCAGAAGGCAAATGTCAGCTCACCTGAAATGTGTGGAACAGCAGAATCAAGAGATGAGAGAATAGACCCCTCTGCATACTGAGCTCTGCACACAGACTGTGGTACATTTGCATACACGTGTGCATGAGTGTACACACACACACACACACACACACACACACACACCAAATATAAATACATGTGAAGACTTCAGTGTTCAAAAAACAGCCAGAGAAGTTTGCATTCCTGTCTGGAGAGATCCTTTCTCTGCTATTAGCATTATAACCCTGTTCATTTCCATTTACTTTTGAAGGGTGACCTTGATTGGAAAGATTATTTTTCTCTGAGAAGTTCAGAAATGTATGGGCTCCCCCAGTGGCATGCACCCTCAAATCTTGTATTTTATACTCATCTTGGACTCAAGGGTCTTTATCTCCTGGCCCTGCACCAAATCCTAACTTGACCGATGTAGGATCTTATGGTACTTTCCTTCATCCTCTTTCCTATCTCCTAGAAAGACTTGCTTGCTGAATATTATTGATTATTGAGAACTTGAGTGTTTACACTGCTTAGGCACAGCACAAGATCCTAAGATGGGGGTATGGTCAAAGCTTGCTAGTCCTGTGAGATGTTTTGTCTCGTCCTCTGCCCCTTATCTGCTAGCCTCCTGTGAGGAATGTTGGTAACATCTTGGATTATAGAGCAGCATATGGAAGTCTGTTTTTCAAGGTTGCTGAGGCTCACACGTGACCTTCTCTTTTTACTAACCCATTTTCTCACCTGGACCACACAAGGAAAAGGGTTTGTTTTAATAAATTATCAATACCACAGTCTTCCTGGGTGCCAGTCCATGCTTCTTATTTAGCAAACGTGTCTTGTCCACGGAAGGAAAATTGTGATGGCTTGGAATTTGATAAGCGAACCAGGAAACAAACTTCCAAGTTTGTAATGACTAAGAGCAAACATGCCATAGTGAACGTTAGGTGAATGGAATTAACCCTGCATGTGCCGTTTGCACTGCAAGCACTCCTCTGGGCAATGATGCTTAGGCTCTGGTGAGTCAGGATTCCTCAGTTGTGCCTTGGGAAAAACTCATGTATGTTAAGGATGAATCACTGTTCAGATCAGAATTCTGAGGTTTTCATGGGAATGATCAATACCGAATATTTATCAATGCTGAGCACTTGCAGTGAACTTCAGCTCCCAGTCAGCCATGCAGGGCAAACAATTGGCATTCTAGAATGTTCCTAAGCTATACTACATTGGAGAAAAACAGACTATGTGCTACAATATTTGTCGCAACCCTAAGGTCATATAAATGTGGTCAGTGTGTGTCAGATATCTCTGACTAAGCTATAATGCTCAATAGATTAAAGAAAGTTTGATTTATTGATATTGTCAAAGTACAAACGGCTTATCAGATCATAACCCCATCATAATTTAAGTAACCTCTATTAAATAAACAACATGAAATGAAGAGTAATGATGTAAAGTAATTTTATTGGGTTAATTATATATATATATATATATATATATATATATATGTTTGTGTGTGTATAATTATTTTATATATAATAATGTTTAGACAGACACACAAACCTCTAATTTCATGCCATACCTTTCAAATTGTTTATAGGTTAAGGAAAGAATAATAGATAACATATATAAATAACTGTTAGATCTTAAACGTTATTAAAGGAAACATGTAACTATTTCACCATCATTATTAAATGTCTTTTGAAGGAAATAAAAATTAAATTTACCTAGGAAAAGAAGGAAAGTTTCATAAAATACTAATTCAACACAACCTCAAAAATTAGTGGGAGGTCCACATTTATGACTTTGAAGATGTGCAAGTATAGATTCCAAGATGGAACACAGGGAAATAGGTGAGAACCTATACTGGGATTCTGGAGTAGTAACTGCATGTAGACGTGCAAGAGGGGAGGAATGAGGAAGAGAAACAGAAAGGGAAAAAGAAAGGGGAAGAGGGAGAAAGGATTTATTATTAATACCACAGTGAGGTGGTAATTTCTCTAACTTTCATCTAGTTTAACAAGCCCAGGCAGAGGGATGTAAGTACATTATTAGGTATTGTGCTGGTTTGAAGGAAAATGCCCTCCATATGCTCATAAGTAGTGGTGATATTTGAAGAATTAGGAGGTGTGGCCTTTTGGAAGATGTATGTCACTGTGGGTTGGGCTTTGGGATTTTAAATGTTCAAGCTAGGGCCAGTGTTTCTCTCTTTCTCTCTCTCTCTCTCTCTCTCTCTCTCTCTCTCTCTCTCTCTTTGCTACCTATCCTGATGTAGAACTCTCAGCTACCTCTGCAGCACCATGTCTGCCTGCATGCCACCACGCTGCCCAATAATGGGCTCAAACCTAAAATGATAAGCAAGCCCCAACTAAATATTTTCCTTTATAAGAGTTGCTGTGGTCATGGTGTCTCCTCACAGCAATATGACACTGACTATGGCAGGTACTAAGTAAGTGGTTGCCAATTTAATAAAAACTATTTTATCTTCAAGATGAAACAAATTAATTCCATGTGGAATGTTACAGCTGTCTTCAATCACACTACTATATCTATTGTAGAGGAATAAGCATCCATTGGGCACAATTAAATACAATTTCTTTAAATAAATATTTCTGAATATTTATTGTTTTTCAGCAACTTGCCATGTGGCCTACATGTTTCTACCAAGAGAGAAATCTGTGCATCAACTCTTGTTCCACCTCTCAAGACATTTAATTTTAATCTTAGTAGTAAATTGAAATAACTTTCTGAAAAATGCCAAAGATTGAGACATGACAAGTCATCTTAAAAACAATTAAAAATGGTATTTTATGGACAAGGCCTGAGATTTTTCAGTTTTTATACAATGCTACTGATGGGCAGATGGTGTGGTTTCACTCTTTAGAGTCTGGTGTGGTGGAAGGCTGTAAGCCATCCATTCGGATGACTCATTGAAGTATTTGCTTTAATGCTTTAGTCAGTACTGTGTTTATTTCTATTTACTAAATATACTTGCTTTGCACACAACAGCCCATATGTTTCAAGAAGCTTGCTTGGCTGAGCACAGGGACATGTGGTTATAGGAAAGGTAAAAGTCTTCAAATCAATCCTTAATTTCATTGTATTCCTCTCTCTCTCTCTCTCTCTCTCTCTCTCTCTCTCTCTCTCTCACACACACACACACACACACACACACACACATTAATAAAGAGTGTTTTAGAACACAGTGCTAATGAGACAACAGTTATTTTTTTTAATCAGTCTACTGATTTTCTTGTCTGATAGCCACAGAATGTCCATTCTCCAGTGCTCCAATGCTCTTCTTGGGCATCAAGAAATATACCTAATAGTCAGGAACCAACCTGCAAATCCATCGCTTCTCCCGAGAGCAGGCTGTGATATCCCTCAAGATCTCAAGCTTCATCTATAAGAAACAATGGAGGTCACATGGTGTTAATCGGGGAGGGCGGGTAAGGTCAGCTGTGAAATGGGATCAAACACAAATATAAGTCAGTGCGGTAACGCCTCCTCTGGCTTTCCGCTCAGAGTCACTTGTCAGGAAACAGCCTTGGCTTCACTTGGGACTTGGTTCAAAATGTGGAATCTCATTCTAGCCTTAAGGAGCTTTACTGAATGGCCCAGCCCTGTATGGCAATCTGCTGCGCGTTAACCTCTGAGAAGCATTGGAACACACCCAAAATATGCAGTGTTCACCTTTTCATCCATGATATCTGCTCTCTAACAGTATATTGATATTAACAACAGAAACTAAATCCTCTTGGCACAGCACTGTCATCACTCGCCATTCGGAGAAACAGCGATAACAGCTTCTAAAAAAGAAATGCTCTCAAAGCCTGACAAATTTTAAATGATCACACCATCTATTATCCTTGCTTCTTCTGGTACCCTGTAGTTTTCCAATATAATGGACGCAGTGCCCGTTTGTAGCTTTACATTGAAGTAAAAGAAATGTATTTTAATCTCAATTCTGTTCTCTCCTAAATAGGAAGACTTAAGAAAACAACTGTCTAAAAGCTTATTTTAATCTGTTACCTAATTCCTTTAGGTAGAATGTCATAGCATCCGCTGATAACTGCGTTTTCCTTAATCCACAGGATTATCTGATGAGCCACCCCTGAAATGTCTCTTCTGGGGTGGGGAGGAAAGAAGCTTCAATTGCTTCCTTTATATTTCACTGCAACTATTTTTCTTATTAAGGATTATTTTATGGAGGCAAGAATGCACCTCAAATATTTTAGTTTCGAGTTCAAAGTACATAATGATTTCAATAGCTCATTTTCCTGGGAAGACTGGCACATATCTAAATGTTGGCTCTCCTTTGTGCTACATTAATGGATGCGTCAACAAGTGCGGAGCTCTGAAGCCTCCCCTCTGCTTAGCGCATGCTCCGCCATAGCCTATGGCACAGTCTATGCTCACAGCCTATGGCACAGCCACACAACAGAACACCTGACCGAGTCATCGCCTAGGCCTTGTTCCAAAGATCAAGCTCATTTTACATGTAAAAGACACGCCAGCTGGGCGATGGTGGTGCACGCCTTTAATCCCAGCACTTGGGAGACAGAGGCAGGCGGCTTTCTGAGTTCGAGGCCAGCCTGGCCTACAGAGTGAGTTTCAGGACAGCGAGGGCTACACAGAGAAACCCTGTCTCGAAAAAACAAAAGACAAACAAACAAACAAAACAGGAAGATTAGTTATAACAGTCTCCCCCCTCTTCCTCCTCTCCCTCTCTCCTCTCTATTTCTCCTTCAGCACCACGGAGAAATGAAGTGTGTGAGTAGCGATCAGCTAGATAAAAAGCAGGGGAAAGGTCGTTTTCAAGGAGAGGTTACTACGATCTTCATATTGTAAAATCTTTCAGTCAATCAGCTGTTCTCTATGAGTCTGTTACATGACTTATAAACCTCTATCTTCCTGAAGCATACTGGATTTTATAACTCCACCTCACAACCTCCTCACAGCAGGAACTGTGAATCATTCTACTCCAGCTCCCTTACCTTTATATTTTGCGGTTCTGGGAAGACAGTCCTCTAGCCTCTGTCCTCTGCAAGCTTCTAACTGGCCCATATACCAAGCGCCACATGTCCACAGAAGACTCCAGATCCAATATCAGGTCTCTGCTTCTCCCACTCTTGGCTCCAGGTGCTCACTTTTATGTTTGACGATCGATGGTATCAGCGGATCCCAATGGAAAGATTTAACTTCGAAGAACAACCAACCAATCCTCTACCCACAGACCCTGGACACAGGAAGTACAGCCCCGTGCTTCCAAAAACTTTGGCGACAGCCTTCACTTCGTTCATAACCTGCATCCAATCTATTAACTAGTTGTGTGCGTCTTCTTTTCTTGTGTATGTCATATGACATCTACCGCTGGTGCTCAAACTCCCGTTTTCCCATCAGATCCGTCTTCACCACAAGAACTTCCTCCCATCTTACTGCTTGACTTTCCCAATTCTGATGATGACAAGTGGGAGTTTACAGCGTGAGTCAGGTCCTATCTTTTCTCACCTTGAATAAAGCACAACAAACGTCCTCTCAGCAGTTTAGAAGTTTCCATAAAGCCCAAGTCTCTGTAAAGTTGCTTTTGTATTACTGTCTGCCCTCTTCTGTCCCCGCCATCCCCAGCTCCTCAGCTCCTTGCTAAATGGTCAGCTAAAAGCTAGCCTGCACCCCATCGCACTCTATGTCTTCTCTGTACCCTTATCTTTGGCTTACTTCTTCACCTTGTTTACATTGGAACTCCTAAGAAGGGAGTGGTGTTGACAAACTCCTCTCTCCTCCAATCTTTCTCCTTCTATATCCCTTTACTCTGTTTTATTCTTGTGCTTGTAACTACAGTTACATATAGTTCACACCTAACTTGTCCATCTTCCGAATAGAAGACAAAATATATGAGTCTCACATGTTTTGTTTAGTTCTCTATTCCTGGTGTTTGGAGCAATAAACAGAAACTCAATAATGTGTATGTAGCCGAGTCTTGGAGTCAAAGCCGGTTGTCAACCCAGTCCTGTCCTACACTCGCCTGCTTCTTCCTTTTTTGCTTTCAATGTGACAGATGCTGCTGTGTCCTTCGCCAAGGACTTCTTGGCCGGTGGAATCGCCGTGGCCATCTCCAAGATGGTGGTAGCACCCATCGATCAGGCCAAGCTGCTGCTGCAGGTGCAACATGCCAGGAAGCAAATCATGGCATATAAGCAATACAAGGGCATTATAGACTGCGTGGTTGGCATCCCCAAGGATCAGGGAGTCCTGTCCTTCTGGCGCGGTAACCTGGCCAATGTCATCAGATACTTCCCCAACCAGGCTCTCAACTTTGCCTTCAAAGATAAATACAAGCAGATCTTTCTGGGTGGTGTGGACAAGAGGACCCAGTTTGGGCGCTAATTTGCAGGGAACCTGGCATCAGGTGGTGCCGCTGGGGCCACATCCTTGTGCTTTGTGTACCCTCTTGATTTTGCCTGTACCCATCTAGCAGCTGATGTGGGCAAAGCTGGAGCTGAAAGGGAATTCAAAGGCCTTGGTGACTGCCTGGTTAAGATCTAAAAATCTGGTGGGATTGAGGGCCTGTACCAAGGCTTTAATGTGTCAGTACAGGGCATTATCATCTACTGAGCTGGATACTTTGGTATCTATTACACTGCAAAGGGAATGATCCCAAATCCCAAGAATACTCATATCTTCATCAGCTGCATGATTGCACAGTCTGTCACTGCTGTCACTGGCCTGACTTCCTATCCTTTTGACGCAATTCACTGTCACATGATGATGCAGACAGGACACAAAAGAACTGATGTTATGTGTACAGGCATGCTTAACTGCTGGCAGATCGCTGGCAATGAAGGAAGCAAGGCTTTTTTCAAGGGTGCATGGTCCAACATGCTCAGAGGCATGGGTGGTGCCTTTGTGCTTGTCTTATACAATGAGATCCAGAAGTACACATAATTATGTCCTAGGTGTTCTCCCTGAGAACAGGCATGTTGTATAATCTACCATATCCTGAACATTCTGGACAGATTCTCTGGGCTTGTCTGTTTTATCAATGGCAACTATTTACCAGTTGAAAGGTAGAAAGCAATAATATTCCTCTGACCAGTTTTCTCTTAAAGCCATTTCCATAGTGACAATAATGATGGGACTCAATTATATTTTTTATTTCAGTCACTCTGATAATAAACTTTGGAGAAATAAAAATATCCAAAACAAAAAAAATGTGTATGTAGAAGTAAAATATGCAGAGATTAATGTAGAAAGTATATTCCAAAGCTCTTTCTGGGGAGCAAGCACTGTGGGAAGTATCTGTTAAAGGAGGTATCTGTGTAGGAGGTGTATTGTTGAGAGGGCTGGTTGTGATGTAAAACGGTATATGATTGGTACATCTGCAAACATTCAATTTATTTATGTTGAAATGGTATTTTAAAAGTTTGTGAGTAGTGACAGCCAGATAGATAAAAACAACTTTATATATCTTTGATTATGCACCCCATATCAGGGACTGGTAAGCATCATCGCAACAGACAAAGACAACAAACAAAAACTGATATCATGTGACAATAAATTTAAGGGGACTATAATGTGTTGGCCACTTTATAATTCTTCCTATGCCCTAAGCAAATCCTGCTTTGGGCTATTTCTGTACACAGTTAAAAACCTCGGGTCCATAAGGAGATCAAAGCTGGATTATCAGGCTGAAACTTTCTGCAAGAGTTGCTCTTTACCCTACAGTCGATTCCCTGCAGTGGTTTCAGAGAACAGGGCAGTTTCCAGAAGCTTGGTAGCAATTGCTGTTGGTGTTATTTATTAACATAACTGATTCTCTATCACTGTTGCCTTTTAAGGAATCTACGTCATGGCCCACTGTGCTTACTGCATGCTCCGTGTCTGTGGGTGTTAAGCTTGCTAATTGTCTGTAACCTACAACGAAGTAGTAGTGAGTTTCTCTCCAGTGAATTACAGACATAATCAAATGACACGAAGTCCTATTTGAACTGTAAACAGGTTCCTGGATAGATGATCAACATCAGACATAAAGCTTTCTCTTTTTCATTAGCATTGTTCATGATCTATTTCCCGTGGGAGTACAAATCTTTGTAGATTTGAAAATCCATAAGAAAACTGAACGAGAATTCTTACATTTTTCTCTCTTGAGCTAAGCATTAAAATAAGCCAAGAACGCGCATCTGTCAAAGTGACAGCCTAGATACAGACTTCAAATAACACAACGTCCTCATCTTTTTTTTCATTCTAACATTGTCCTCCCACATCAAACTTGGAGGGGACCACAGTCTGGGATGCAAAGTAGCTCATTCATATTTTAACTCAGGCAAAGAGATATGAACTTAATCTCAAACTTTCATACAGTTGTGTTATGAATTTATAACAACAGCTCCATAATTTATAGGTTGATGAGATGTATTTTCCAAAGAGCTAGAAATGACTAATGACAACTGTGTCCCACTTGAGCAGCTGAATAGGTAATGGGACTGCAGCATTTGACTTCCAAATCACTGAGCTCATCCCGAGTAGATAGGGGATTGTTCCTTCTTCTACAGTACCAAATAAAGGTAAAGGTACATGTGCCATGAGGTTCGGTGGCATTCCGGTTGAACAGCAGGCACCAAATGTCTACTTGCATCTGAAAAAAAAATTATCTAAGAGACCATTTTAGAATTTGTATATTTGTCAAGCACTAACCAGCTTTCTCAAGTCACATAAAAATGGTGACAACTCTGGTAATCATACAGTCTGTTAGTACAGTCTGATAGCATATTCTGTGTGTCAGTCACTATTAAGAGCAGCAACATAAATATACTCAGCTCTATGTAGACATTAGGACACTTCTGGATTTCCCTTCACTGACTTCTCAATTCCAGTTCCATTTTTACCCATATTCACCCTGTTTTAAAATATGTCTTGCTGTGTTTTATCTTACTCTTAGATCAATGCCTTTTTTTTCTGGTTGTACAAAAGTGTCTTGCATAGAGATCAGCCCTCTTGCCCCAGCAATGTTTCATCTTAAGTCCTATCAAGACAGTAATTATTATTAGCATAGAAGATCCAACTTTTCTTAATCTTGCACCAGAAAATTCTCAAGCAAACTTCACCATGATGGATAGTAGTTGATAGTTTGAAATGAGGAGACCCATTAAAGCTTTCTGAGTCAAGTCTGATATTATAGCCACAAGTTAAGTCCTCTGTCCCCAGAGCTACTTCAGATCCTTGAAAAGACATGAATTCAGGCAATAAAGTATACACACCTGAGAGGCGTTGACTGAGCACACACAGGAGAGAAGTGTCTCTTGTGATTAGTGTGTGACACCATTTGAATTACATGAAGAAAAGATACTGAGTAACCAGGATAACACCTGTCATTTGGGAAGATGGTACCCCATTTCTACAGAAATTTTAGAATGTTCTGTACTGAGAATAGCCCTCCAACATTTCAAGCTCCTTCCATTTATATTTGGTCAGCATCAGAGGATGCAGGGGAGAGAGCCACTCCCCAGGTTTCCCAGGCTTATGGGGTAAAAAGCAATACAGCCAGAAAGTGAATAGCCTTTCTCACAGTGTCTCCTCCAATTTACATGCAAAATATTCATCCCTGAGTTGATCTAAAAACCTTTGCCTAGAACATTAACCTTGATTTGTTACATAAAAGAAACAACAAATCTGAAAACAGGTTTTTATTAATGATGATTTTTATTCAATTACTTTTGTCTTGAACCTCCAAATGGAAACGGTTCAGGAAGCAGGCACCAGCTTTCCATTTTAACAAACCATTTGCTTGAAGTATAAAAGCAAAGCAACAGTGTCCTGAAAACATAACACTCGGGGAACACAATCATATCATTTCCTACTCATGTACTTCCCTGCATTAGCTAGTAAATGAAGCTAAAAATGATACTGGGGAAGGGACAGAGAGCAAGACATAGTTCCATTCCTCACACTCAGCACAAGCATGTATATGAAGGTGAAACCAATTCCAATGTTGAGTAGGCCTTGCCTCTGCTCTGTAGGAACAGAACCTCCACACATGTTTACTTGTGTACTTGGAAATTCTAAATAGTCAAACGTCATACTTATTAAAGCCATCATAAATATAAGAATGAATATGGAAATTTACAATGACAATTTAAATATTAAATTTCACCCTACAAAGATTGATACTAAAGCAGAAAAAATAGATTGGGGGGAGTGGGGTGAGAGGGGGAGACTGTAAGAAGAGAAGGGAGGGGAAGCTATGATGTAAAATAAATACATAACTTAATTAATTTTTTTTTAAAAAAACTGCCAGTTTAACATACTACACCTAATAAAAGTGTCTTTCAGTCATGAAAAAGGGAGAGAAAAAGGAAGAGAAAAATGGAAGGAAGGAAGGAAGGAAGGAAGGAAGGAAGGAAGAAAGGAAGAAAGGAAGAAAAGAAGGAAGGAAGGAAGAGAGAAAGAAATCGAGAGAGAAAGAAAGAAAGAAAGAAAGAAAGAAAGAGAGAGAGAGAGAGAGAGAGAAAGAAAGAAAGAAAGAAAGAAAGAAAGAAAGAAAGAAAGATGGAAGGAAGGAGAGAAGGAATGAGAGAAAGAAAGAAAGGAAGGAAGGAAGGAAGAAAGGAAGGAAGGAGGAAGGAAGGAAGGAAGGAAGGAAGAAAAAAGAAAGCTGACATCCTTAAGTTGTCTCAGTTTGAAACATAATAAAAGTAGCAACACTTTTTTTCTTATGGTTGCTTGACTTTTGTCATTGATTATCAGAATCATTTAGCTCTACAACTAAGCATTTTTTTTTAATCAGGATAAAAAAACACTAGTTCAAGTAGTGATAAGGGAACACATTTTTCAACCTTGAGAGTACAATGACCAAACTTGCATTAATCAGTCAATGGAGCAAATCAGCCAGCCAACCAAACAAACAAACAAAACCCACTGAGTTAATATGCTGTAAAAATTAACCCTGCTGGGCAATGCCATCTGGGAGTGAAAACATTGAAGGAAGTTCAGAAATAATGACAAGATTAATAGCAGTACCCATCTCAGATACAAGAACAACTACATAATAAATACATTTTATCGAAGGCTTTTATTATTTTCAAGAAAAAAAAAACTTTCTTCTTGGCTTCCTTAGAATGGGTACACAAATGTTTAACTTTAACTTACCTTACTTTGAAGTTCTCAGTTAGGTCTTTATCCACATGCAGAAAACAATCGAGTTCCATGTCTGGGCAGTGAAGTAGACCCATTTTCTCTAGTACCCCCCAAGAAAATCCTAGGTTATTGTATTTCAAATGAACAATAGGTAAGAGAGAGAGAGAGAGAGAGAGAGAGAGAGAGAGAGAGAGAGAGAGAGAAACAGAGAGAGACAGAGACAGACACAGAGAGAGACAGAGAGACAGAGATACCCAGAGAGATACCGAGAGAGAGATACCGAGAGAGAGAGAGAGAGATACCGAGAGAGAGAGAGAGAGAGAGAGAGAGAGAGAGAGAGATACCGAGAGAGAGAGAGAGAGAGAGAGAGAGAGAGAGAGAGAGAGAGAGAGAGAGAGAGAGAGAGAGAGAGAGAGAGAGAGAACATGGACTTTTCATAACTTCAAGACCCAAGGCACAACTCAGGGATGAGTTCATGGTCTTGGGAGTATTGGGTATTCCAGACTGGGAACAAAACCCTGGAAAATCACAAACACCTACGAGTTAAGAGGAACAACAACAGGAACAATTTGGGCCCCGAGTAGAGAGAATGGGAAACCTAGAAAAAAATGAACCTCTTACACAACAGCTACTCTATCCATGGCAAACAATCCAACACCACACCCATGGCAGCAAAGCATCAGCGGCAAGCCCCTATCTTAATCCTGAAATGGCTATACTGAAATACTCCTTCCTCCTTTCTAACAGTGTCAGAAGAGATCAAGGAGGATGCTCATGCTCAGGCTTTTATCTTCCCCCTGGGTAACAAAAATTCAGGCCTTGGTGTTCCACTCTCAGCTGATGAGACATTTCCTCATTCCTTAAAGTGATATCAGAAGACCAGAACTTTCAGTGTTCTTGTTATACATACACACATTTCTGATGCTCTCTCTGATATTCTTGCAAAAGACAAAGACCTTGAATTTGGAGATCATGGGTTGTGGTATTATCTTTCAGTCTTGGCATCATTGAAGATTAGATCACCATGAGTAGCTGGCTCTGGCTGACACCATTGATCTCCTTTTCTCTGCAAGCTCTGGCAGAAAGTAGTAATGTCAGGATAGAATGACAAGCACAAACCCCATTTTGTATAGTCTTGGTGTTTTTCTCCTTGTAGGGACCTCATACCATGGTGATGCACAGGGCTGTTCATCCCAGTTCTGTAGACAGAGAGATCTGAGTTATCCTGCTTCTGCAGAACATTGAGGGTACAGATTAAACCGGAGCATGACTGATGATGTTGTTCCTGTGACTATGGCAGTGACCTCTTAGCCAACTTACAAGCTTTGAAACAAACCCAGAGTCCTATGGCAAGAAATGGTATGTCAAACAAAGAAACAAATGACTTTGAATGACATAGAGCACTAGAGAGTTCTCATCAGATACTAAAGACATCAAGTGCACTGGAATGTTTTTAGAACTATCTCTAGCCAGAGCGTTCTTCAGGAATAGAGGAAAAAGCAAGGTATATTGAGGAAAATATGACATGATCATTGCCAGACTTTTTTTAAAAAAAAGGTCCAAATAAGCTTTGTTCATTGTTCGAGACTCTCATTCATGTACATAATGTGTTTTGGGCATTCCATCCTCCAGTATCCCCCACTAACCCCCAGTTCATGTCTTAACCCTTTCACTACTTTTTCCTCTCAACTTTTTGTGCTTTGATTTTAAACCAAAGAGTCTACTTAGTAATTCACCATCCCTGAAGAAAACAGACTCTCCCTTCCAAAGCAATCAAGTGTCAATAGCTCCTCAGCTAGAGGGAGTATTTCATGAGCTCTTTGTCCATTCATGCTGAGATTTCGGAAGGCATGATCTTCGTGCATCCCTAGCTGCTGAGTTCATATATGCAATGGTCTAGTCATGGCCTACAAGCATTCATTTGTTGCAGACATCCATTATCTCTGGCTCTTAAATCTTTCCTCCTCCTCTTCTATGAGTATCACTTAGGCTTGCATGGAAGGGCTATGAAATAGTTATGTTGGGGTAAATATTCAAATGCAATTTTCTCTACACTGGCAGGCCCTGGTGGGCTGGCTGGCCAGGCCCTGGTGGGCTGGTCAGCCTGTTCTCATCTCATGGAGACTGACTCAAAGCTTCAAAATTTCTTCACACAGCTCACTAAGTTGCCACCAGTGGGTCGCTACCACACCAGCCCCATGCTTCAAAATTCCCATGGCCTTTTGAGGTGCTCTTCTGTCACCTTTCTCTCTAGAACCCAGTTGTGCCACCTTGTGAAGGAACACACCACACAAATTTAGATCAGAATCATAAGTAATTCAATTGCTGGGCACAACAGCTAGAATCCTAATATTGTAAGTCATAATAAATCTAAATCCTCCAGTGGCAAATCCTCCAGGATCTAAACTAGGGGTCACTCGTAGCTATGTCTTGTCCTCCCACTCTACCCATCCAAAAGCCTAAATCCCTATTCTGCCTCATCCCTTCCTCTCTCTCTGACCCTGAAGTCCTGCCTACTCACCCAGTGATTAGTTTCTTTTTTTTCTTTATTTTCTATATTATCTGTTTACATTCCAAAGGCTTTCCTCTTTCCCAGTTTCCCCCTCACCATATGTCCCATAAGTCCTCTTCCCTCCACCCATTCCCCCACCCCCCATTTCTCTGTTCTGATACTCTCCTACAAATCTGGATCCAGTCTTTTCAGGACCAGGGTCCTTTCCTTCCTTCTTCTTGGGAATCTTTTGATTTGCTAATTGTGCCTTGAGTATTCAGAGCTTTGGGGCTCATTAATATCCACTTATCAGTGATTGCATTTCATGTGTATTCTTTTGTGATTGGGTTAACTCACTTAGGATGATATTTTCCAGATCCAACCATTGGCCTACAAATTGCATGAATTCATTATTGATTAGAAGGGTCATATGAAGTCCTGAGTATCTGATTCACTACTCACCCCAGGCAGCCCCTCCTGGGGGAAGCTAAATTAGCATCAAAATACAAACAGCACCAGGGCTCTCCACAAAGTAGGCATCCTATTTAAACTGGATGATTCTGTAGTTCATTATTCTCTGCACATTGGTCAGCTGTGTTAAACACCATCTACTGTAAAAAAGAAACTTCTCTGATGAGGGTTAAGGGATGCACTAAACTGTGGGAAAGAAATGAGGGAAATTTTAACACTATGTCTATTTAGCAGAATAGCAGTATTAGATTCTCCATTAGGGCCCATAACCCGGCCATCCATATTTCCTGTGGTTTCTGACAATTGATACTATCAGGCATGAGTTACACCTTGTAAAGTGGACCTTAAGTCAAATAAGAACTTAGTTGTTAACTCTCACGCTAGTAAGGACCCTTTGGGGATATTTTACCAGGAAAATTGCTATTATATCTTGTAGTATGGCTATAAAAGGCAATCTTATGTGACAGCATTGTCTTATGTCTTGAATACATCAATGGCAAAATCTTGGTTGTGATTTTTACCACATTTTCTACAAGGTGATAACATTCTTGCTGGGCATACTGGTACACAACTCTGAAACTAGCACTTGAGGGAATTTAGGAAGCTGAGGCAGAAAAATCATGAAACTGATGTTAACCTGGACTCTTCATAGGAAGGATCTATCTATCTATCTATCTATCTATCTATCTATCTATCTATCTATATATATATATATCTTCTATATCTCTATATCATGCATACATGCACATACGCTCAGAGAGAGAGAGAGAGAGAGAGAGAGAGAGAGAGAGAGAGAGAGAGAGAGAGAGAAATAGGCCAAGGGGACATAGAATCTACCTATATTATTGCTTACCACAAGTGAGCTTATAGTTTTCTGAACATTAAAAATAAAGTAATTTGAAAAGAATAAATCAGAGTCTCCTCTTCTCCAATCAAATCTTAGACCTACATGAACATAAAAATATTTGGAAACTTTGCAAAAATACTTAGCAATATCTGAAAAAAGTCATTGTTTATTCAGATATAAAAGTAATTGTCCAAAGAAGCTGTATTGCTGATGTCAGATGATCCTTACTTTACAGCTGAGCATCAAGTTCACAACAGACCATAAACATCCCTTCTTACTTCTATTGTTGGGGTTGTACCCCTTGACTCCTGATTTTTCAAGTGATCAATCCTTGTATCACACATAAAGTTTTTGAGTTGGAAGAGGTTTAAATGTCACTGAGATAAAAATTCTTATATAAAAGATAAGAGAAAAGATGCCCAAGGAGTAAAATTGGTGCAGCCAAGGTCTCATAACTAATTTGTACTAGGGACAGTTCTGGACCTACAGCTTTGACTCCAAGACCTCTGCTCCCACCTGTAACCTTTTAAAATGTCTGTCTTCATAGATGGCCCATACATATATCTTAAAAGAACTGTTTGTGAAACTGGCTTGCTTATTAGTTTATATGATTCTGAAGATACGTGTGAGATTTTATTAATAATGTATAGAGAGAAAGGGTGAAATTCTAAGCTTGCCTGGGTTGCTGAGAAAGGGATGGATTTACTAGGATGAGAGTGTCAGTATGATCTGGTGAATGGAGACATTAATGTCTAAACTGAGCCCTCTGATATATGTAAATGAACAGTCAAAATTCTAATGTTGGTTTAAATAGTCCAAAAGTATTGATAGACCTGAGCATAGTGGAAAACTATTAAAGGTAATGTATTTTTAATAACCCTCAAAAACTGGCTCTCAGCTTCCTGTACACCATTAAGCTAAGGGTGTGTAATTGTAACCCAAATGTAACAAGACTCTTTCCATGAACTTTGGAGTCTATACACTGACACAGTTCAAAAATCCAATGCCAACTGTGTTTTTGATTAATCAAATAGTGAAACTCAAGTCTTGGAAAATATGAGAATGTGCAATGTATGTGCAATGTGCAATGTACTACTTAATGATGATGGCTATCATTTTTTTTAATCCTTCCAAGCTGCCAAACAGGTTTCTGTCTCTGGTATTTAGAATGTATTTTCTGCCTTTGATTATTTCCTGAAAATTTTATTCCTCTTTCTCTCTCTCCCCCACCTCTTCCTCTCCCTCTCTCTTCCTTTCCCGGCTTTTCTTTCCCCCTTCTTTCTCTTATCAATCTTTCTTCTCCTTTCACACTATCCCTTCCCTCTTATATCCTCTCCACCCACCATCTGTTTCTTTTCCCAGACCAACCTTCTTTAAGTGATGGCAGTTATTATCATATGACAACCTGCCATCAAACAGAAGGGATGGCCCTGATTAAAGATAGGTCCTCGCACCTCAAGATCCACATCAAAAGCCAGTGTCTTCCTTCCTCAAAATCCAGATTATAAGTGTGTCTCCCTACCTCAAAGGTCTGGACTAGAAGGGGATTCATCCTCGTCAAACCAAACAGAAAAATCTTTCAAAGGTGTGCTGTCTATTCCCTGATTGTAGCTCATTCCAGGTATAGTCAAGTTGATAACCAAAAATAGCCATCACAGAAACACAGTCTAAAACCTAAAACTTATATATACACCATTTGAGCAACTTCCCATGAAGGGCGCATACAGGGATAATGAAGTTACTTCCTGTGAATCAGTGAGGAAGAGATGTGCTTATGAAGGACTCTAAGAATTCAACTGTACTGTGAATTACTGAGACTAATAGAGCCATATAGACATAGATAGGTAGCACATTTATTGTTTATTTGATTGCCCATGTGTGCATGCATATGTGTGTATGTCTCTGTGTGTGAGTGTGTGTGTGTGTGTGCATGAGTGTGTGTGTGTGTGTGTGTGTGTGAGTGAGTGTGTGTGTAATTGAACCTGCCTGCACCCACAGAGGCTATAAGAGGATGTGAAATATCCTGGAGCTAAAGATACAGGTTTTTGTGAACTGACTGACCTGGATGCTGGAAATAGAACTCAAGTCTTCTAGAAGAGCAGCTGTCTTAAGCATTTAGCCTCTTCAGATGCACTAAATTAGTTTAAAACATTTTTAATAATAAATTAACATTTCCTATTACTATTTACTTACATTTTTCCATCTGTAACACTTCATTAATTAAAATATAAATGCATTGTACAACTGTATAAAATAATTTTAATTCTATTATACAAACCATATTTTATTCTTAGAAAGAATATGTGTGTGTGTGTGTGTGTGTGTGTGTGTGTGTATTATAAGTATGCGTAACAGCACTATGGGGTAGTTTATACCCATTCCACCAGACACACAGGAGTGATACAAAGCTTTAACATTACAGTGGGCCATGGTGTCACTAGGTGGTTGTGGTGTTTTGAATGGAAATGCTCCCAATAGTTTAACATGCCTGTGTGAATACTTAGTCCCTAGCTGGTGAAAATGTGTAGGAAGGATTAAGAACTTGGCCTTCTTGGGGGAGTTATGTCACTGGGGGTTGGGCTTTGAGCTGTTAAATGTTTGTGCTATTTACAGAGCAGCCCCCACCCCATCTGTTTCCTGCTTATGTATCAGTAGCACCATGCCTGCCTCCCTGTTGTGGTGGTCATGGACTGTAGCCCTCTGGAACTGTAAGTCACTGGTCAAATATCTTCTTTTATCAGTTACTTTGGCCATGGTATCTCATCACAGCAATAGAAAAATAACAAAGACAGTGACTGAGTGTTTCAGCCACATGATGGCCTTGCCAAACAACAGTTGAAAAGGGATTTCTCATTGATGAAACACTGCTACATGATTGCACTTGGTTGTTTAATAATGGCAGCCACTGGGACTAGTGGCTTTTTGATAACACTGGTTTTCCCTTAACCACATATTGATTTCACATCTGTGAAACACTTTTCATGAAAGACACACAATCACAAAATAATGTCATTGCTTGTGTTTAAATAAATTCTACAATAAAAATTTAATACTATATCTGCTATAAGCTTAAGTGGGCACATACAGAAATACCACAATTTTAGTCAAGAAAAGAATCAGAGTTTGAGTACTTCAAGTCTGTTATCAAAGTGCCTTAGAAATGTAGAAAATAATTTACCTATGGGATATCTCCAAATTTTGAGTTTAGAAGCCTATTGTTTAGGTTTTTGCTTTTAATATCATTCTTAAAATACAAATATATCCAGGATACCTTGGAGGGATATGAGTGTTCAGACTCTGTGCTTTGGTAAGTTAATGACTAAATTCAAATTTATTAGTTCAACTGGCTTTCTTGTCACAGATTATCATTGTATAAATTATTCATGTTTTATGCTGTTACATTGTTATATATTATATATATAATATATTTAATATTTTGTTCATTTTAATTTCCATTTTAATTAGCACTAATACATGACAAAATAAATAACATATATATATACATGTATATAAAACAAAGTTCAGAAATTTAAATATACATCTAATGGTGTTAAATGCATTTTTGTTGTTGTATAATCACCATGAACACCCATCTCCATAACTTTCCTTGTCTTTAAAAAGGGCCATTTTACATCATTAAAGTGTAAGCCCAATGCCTCTGGCAACAGACATTCTACTCTTTAGATAAGTGAGAGTTTTTAACTATGTTTGGTATGTCATAGAAGTGGAGTCATTTAGTTCCTGTGCTTTTGTTTCTGCTTTATTTCACTTAACATAATGTCTTCAAGGTCCATCCTTGCAATACAATTTGTCTAAATTTCTTTGCTTGTTTGGTCACAAGGCTAGAATCAAACATGGGGCCTGTGTATGCTAGAAAACACTCCCCAATGAGCTACACCCTTGGCACCGTTTCTTTCATTCTTAAAATTGAATATATTCTGTTTTGTGCACATATATCGCTGTGTTTACTCAATCACTCTAAGGAAGACAGACATAAGAGTCGATTAGAATGTCATTGAGAAAAATAAAGGGGGATAAGGTGGTGAAGGGGAAAGGAGGTAGAAATGTAGGGGGGAAGACTCAAGGGAACTGAGGCAGTGATAGAGAGGAGGTCTAGGAGAGAGGGAGCTAAGAATGAGCAAAAAACAAGTGAAGTAAGGAAAAAGGAGTTAGTCTGGTATCAGAAAAATTTACTATGTGTGGTGGTTTGAATATGCTTGACCCAGTATTTGGAGTTGTGGCCTTGTTGGAGGAAGTGTGTCGCTATGCATATGGGCTTTAAGACCCTCATCTTAGCTTCCTGGAAGCCAGTATTCTGATCGCCTTTGGTACAAGATGTAAAACTCTCAACTGCTCCAGTTCCATGTCTGCCTGGATGCTGCCATGCTCCCATCTTGATGATAATGTTCTGATCCTCTGAATCTGTAAGCCAGCCCCAATTAAATGTTGTCTTTGTAAGAGTTGCCTTGGTCATAGTATCTGTTCACAGCAGTAAAACCCTAAGACAGAAATTCATACCAGATCTGGGGTATTGCTGTGATAGGCTTGATCCTGCTTTTGTTTGGAAGAATGTAGATTTGGGGACTTTGGATTTGGAAACCAGTGGAATCCTTTACGTGAGATCTAATGGGCTATCCTGATAGGAATATGGAAGTCTTTGTTGCTGAGAGTGTTTTGAACTGTGCAGATCTGGTCCAAGAAGTATCAGTGGAGAAGAATTTCAGTATGTGGCATAGAGATTATTTTGTGGTAATTTGGTGCAGAATGTGGTTGCTTTTTGCCATTGTCTAAAGAGTCTCCTTGAGGTGAAGGCAAATAGATTTAGATTAATTGCTTTAAAAAAGAAAGTCTCAAAACAGCCTGGTATAAATTGTGTTGTGCAGTTACTAGAGTTCAATCTGTTTTAATGAAAAACAGCAAGCTAAGAAAACAAAAATACAAAATATATGGTTCAAGTATTAAAGGGACATCAGGAAGTAGAATGGAATGGGATTCTATTTTATAGGAGATAACAGATTAAGGGAATGGGACATTAGGACAAGAACCCACCCAGTTAAATTTAAGTCCAAGCATGGTGGTACATATTCTTAATGTCAGGAGACAGGGACATGCAGAACTCTGAATTCAGCATAAATCTACAGAGAAAGTTCCAGTACAGTCAAGCTCAGAAAGTGAGGAAGTTGGAAAAGAGAAAGTTAGTAATAGAATAAAGGAGGCCATGTTCTAGCTCCAGGAAGCAGCAGAACTCAATAGCTCAGGAAGCCAATCCTAATTAAATATTAACTTTATAAGAGTTGCTTTGGTCATGGTGTCTTTTCACAGCAGTAAAACCCTAACTAAGACACTATATCCTTACCCAATTTTTCTGGGTAAGAATTAGTTAAGGCAAGTTGTCCTTAACCTAATCCCACGATAAAAATGTTCAGGTCATGTGGCTTTGGCTTTTGAGTCAAGAATAGAAAGGACTACTGGGACAAATGCTGGTAGTTGGAGCTAAGAAATTAGCAGTGAATAAAAAGAGACCAGCATTACTGAAGTGAAATCTAGGAAGTATTTTCTTAGAACACAAAGAAGCAATGCTCCAGGATAGCCAAAGTTGTAACATGCTGCAGGTGAAATTGGTAATATATAAAAACCAACAACATGGTACTGGTTTTGAAGGTATAAAGGGGTCATGTAGAGCAGTTGAGGCTTGGCACTGAGAAAGACAGGGAAGGCCATTGGTGAAGGTACAGCATCAGTTGCAGTTGACAGCCAAAGACTGAATAGGCTACAAAAAGAAATTGAGGCTTAAAACCATGAAGAGAGCCTATAAGAGGCTATTGGTAAAGCCTAGTTGTAGTGGAAGGCCCCAGTATATTGGAGATGCCATTACCATAGGATGATCACCAAGAACAGCAGCAACAATGGAGTGGAGTCAACCAACGGCTAGAGTTCTACAAAGGTCAGAACTAGACATGTAACTCAAGACTTTTGGAGGAGCCAAGACCTGTGTGGATCCCAGACATTGGAGCAAGAAGCTGTAATGCTGAAGTTGCCTTGGAGACCCCAAGATATTCACGATGCCAAAACCATAAGATATCTGATAAGGAAAGCTGCTAACAGAAAGTGGAAGAATCCCAGGAAAAAAAGAAGTTTGTTGCAGTCAACAAAGAGGAGAAAGGAGTTAGAGATCTGAAGGCTGCCTTGACATCAGACATGGAGAGACATGGAGTTTTCACAGCTGGTTTCCTGTCTCAGAAGAAGGGACTTTGAACTTTGAACTTTTAGTACTGTCAAAACTGCAACAGACTATGGGGACTTTGGAAGTTGAACTAAATATATTTTGCATTATGCTATGTTTAGATATGGCTACCCATAGACTCATAGGTTTGAAGAAGCTGATGGAGGGAAGGGAGTGGAATTTGGTAGTTTAAATATGCTTGGTCCAGGGAAGACACTATTAGGAGGTGTGGCCTTTTGGAGTAGGTATGGACTTGGAAGTATGTTACTTGGGCATTGACTTTAAAACCCTCATCCTAGCTGCCTGGAAGCCAGTCTTATGTTTCCCTTTAGAACAAGATGTAATACACTTCAGCTCCTCCCCCACCATGCCTGCCTAGATGCTGCCATGTTTCCACTTTGATGATAATGGACTGAACCTCTGAACCTGTAAGCCAGCCCTGATTAAATATTAGCTTTATAAGAGTTGCTTTGGTCATGGTATCTCTTCACAGCAGTAAAACCCTAACTAAGACACTATATTCTTACCCATTTTTTTCTGCATAAGAGTTAGTTAAGGCAAGTTGTCCCTAAACTAATCCCATGATGAAAATGTTCAGCAATTGACCACCAAATACAAAGATAACTGGATTTTGGAATATATAGGAACTTTATTGAGATACCTTCCTTCCAACCATAGTTTGATGAGAGGTTTTACAATGAAAAAGCACAAATTTTATTTGATATTTTTCTTCATCACTTAAAATGTGTGTCTGTTTCTTCATTTTATTCATGAGAAATATAATACTAAATTTTGAAGCGTGAGAAAATTCTTATATGCCAGTAATAAATTTTACTTGATTATAAAGTTTAACCTTGAGGCTAAAGAAGTTAAGAGCATCAGTTAAGAGCATTTGCTACCCTCCCAAGAAACACAGTTTGGTTCTTTTCTAGAACCCATGCCAGGTGGCTTTCAATAACTTCAGCTCCATAAGATATAATACCTCTGTATGGCCACAGGCATTAATGCTCATTTACACACACACACACACACACACACACACACACACACACCACAACTAAAACTAAATCTTTCAAAATGTATAATCTCAGTATACTGTTTAATTATGTAGACTGGATCTTACACAGGATTTTACTTCAATATTCATTAAGACTATTGATCTTGTAAGTGGATAAACAATGGATAAATTCCTGAAAGAGTGTATATTGTTTGTGTGGGCATGGCTATGTCAATGACCAATGTCTCAGATCCATAAGAATCCAGCCAAGCTTCCTCCCTCATCCCATATGGCTAAAAGCAATGAAGCTGTCCTCTGGCCCAAGCCTGAGTACTTAGGAATGTTTGACTAATGTCTACCCAAATTAGAACAACAACTTCACCTTCTAGTTGTTTCACAACCTGAAACTGCTTGAACTTAGACACCTCCTACTGAGACAAGCTCATTTCTCCCACGTGCTGTACACAATATATACACTGAGGCTCTGGATAGCTGTGGAGTTTGATGCCACCCTATCTGACCCTGGCCCCAGCTTTTCTGTATGTTTGTTAATATGTCTCCTTTCTCCATTCCTACTCTACCCTAGTAAAATTTCCAGAGCCAAGTCATGCAAGTTGCCAGAACTGTATAGTTTTTTTTTCCTTTAAGTCTTTCTCTAGCTTTGGGGTCAACCTTTTGGGAAGAGATTGGATATATTGGGTTTTTCAAATTTTATTGTTATGATTTTTATTAGATATTTGCTTTATTTACATTTCAAATGGCATCCCCTTTCCTCATTACAGCTCCAAAAAACACTATCCCATCTCCCTCCCTCTTCTTACAACCCCCTCCCACTTTCCTGACCTGGCATTCCCCTACCCTGGGGCATGAATTCTTCACAGGACCAATGGCCTTTCCTCTCATTGATATCTGAAAAGACCAACTTCTGCTACATATGTAGCTGGAGCCATGGGTCCCTCCAGGTGTATTCTTTGGTTGGTGGTTTAGTCCCTGGGAGTTCTGGAGGTACTAGTTGGTACATATTATTGTTCCTCCTATGGGGATACAAACCTCTTCAGTTTCTTGGGTCCTTTCTCTAGTTCCTCCAATGGGGACCCTATGCTCAGTTCATTTGGTTGGCTGTGAGCCATGGGTATTTTGATCATCCTTCTAAGAAAGACCAAAGTATCTAAACTTTGGTCTTCCTTCTTCTTGAGTTTCATGTGGTCTATGAGTTGTATCTTGGGTATTCCAAGCTTTAGGGCTAATATCCACTTACCAGCGAGCATATAACTTGTCTGTTCTATTGTGATTGGGTTACCTCACTCAGGATGATATTTTCTAGTTCCATCCATTTGCCTACAAGTTTCATGAATTCATTGTTTTTTAATAACTGAGTATTCCATTGTGTAAATGGACCACATTTTCTGTATCCATTCCTCTGTTGAGGGACATCTGGGTTCTTTCCAGCTTCTGGCTGTTATAAATAGGGCTACAATGAACATGGTGGAGCATGTGTCCTTATTACATGTTAGAACATCTTCTGAGTATATTCCCAGGAGTGGTATAGCTGGGTACTCAGGTAGTACTATTCCCAGTTTCCCGTTGAACCACCAACTGATTTCCAGAATGGTTTTATCAGCTTGCAATATCCATATCCTCTCCAGCATCTGCTGTCCCCTGAGTTTTTTATCTTGGCCATTCTGGCTGGTGTGAGGTGGAATCTCGGGGTTGTTTTGATTTGCATTTTTCTGATTATTAAGGATGTTGAACATTTCTTTAGGTGTCTTTCAGCCATCCTCAGTTGAGAATTCTTTGTTTAGTTCCATGCCCCATTTTTTAATAGGGTTATTTGGTTCTCTGGAGTCTAACTTCTTGAGTTCTTTGTATATATTGGATAGTAGCCCTCTATTGGATGGATTGGTAAAGATCTTTTCCCAATCTGTTGGCTGCCATTTTGTCCTATTGACAGTGTTCTTTGCCTTACAGAAGCTTTGCAATTTTATGCAGTCCCATTTGTTGATTCTTAATTATAGAGCATAAGTTATTGATGTTTTGTTCAGGAAGTTTTCCCCTGTGCCAATTTGTTTGAGGATCTTTCCCACTTTCTCTTCTATTAGATTAGATGGATTTATGTGGAGGTCCTTGATCAACTTGGACTTGAGCTTTGTACAGGGAGATAAGAATGGAACAATTTGGATCCTTCTACATGTTGACTGTCAGTTGAAGCAGCAACATTTGTGGAAAATGCTCTTTTTTCCACTGGATGGTTTTAGCTCCTTTGTCAAAGATCAAGTGATCATAAGTGTGTGGGTTCATTTCTGAGTCTTAAATTGTATTTCATTGATCTACCTACCTGTCATTGTATCAATACCAAACAGTTTTTAATCACTATTGCTCTGTAGTATAGTTTGAGGTCATGGATGGTGATTCTGCCAGAGGTTCTTTTATTGTTGAGAATAGTTTTCACTATCTCGGGTTTTTTGTTATTCCAGATAAATTTGGAAATTGCTCTTTCTAACTCTATTAAGAATTGAGTTGGAATTTTGGTAGGGATTGCATTGAATCTATACATTGCTTTAGGCAAGATGGCCATATTAACCCTGCCAATCCATGAGCATGGGACACCTTTCCATCTTCTGAGATCTTCTTCAGAGACTTGAAGTCTTCTTTCTTCAGAGACTTGAAGTTTTGTCATACAGATCTTTCACTTGCTTAGTTAGAGTCACACCAAGGTATTTTATATTATTTGTGACTATTGTGAAGGGTATCATTTCCCTAATTTCTTTCCCCGCTACTCTATCCTTTGAGTATAGGAAGGCTACTGATTTATTTGAGTTAGTTTTATATCCAGCCACTTTGCTGAAGTTGTTTATCAGCTGTAGATGTTCTCTGGTGGAATTTTGGAGTCCACTTAAGTATACTATCATATCATCTGCAAATAGTGATACTTTGACTTCTTCTTTTCCAGTTTGTATGCCTTTGACTTCCTTTTGTTGACTAATTGCTCTGGCTAGGACTTCGAGTACTATATTGAACTGGTAGGGAGAGAGTGGACAGCCTTGCCTAGACCCTGATTTTAGTGGATTGCTTCAAGTTCTCTTCAACTGGTTGGATGAGTTGAGGATTGGTGTTTCTTCCTTAAATGTTAAGATAGAATTCAACAGAAAAGTCAATGGTTCTTGGGCTTCTGTTCTTGTGATATTTTTATTACAGACTGGGCCAATACTTTGTTAAGTTTATTCATGTTTTTAATTCATGATTTACTCTTGGCTAGTGATGTGTTGCTAGGAATTTATCTGCTTCAACCAAGCTTTCTGTTTGCTGATGTACACCTTATTCACTCTTCCCTCATACTGCATTCTGTTTCTGTAAAAGTAGCAGCGAGGTGATCTCTTTCCTAATGTTTCATGGGTAGTCTAATACAAAACAGATTTCTTGGTCTCATTCATCATTTCTATTGTTTTCTGGGTGTTTATATTTTATCTCTGGATTGCTCCCCATTTTCTGCTTTGTGCTTTAAGCTTAATTTGGCGTTCATTTCATATTTCCATTACAAATAAAGTATAATAATTAATCGGAGATATTTCTCCATTTTAAAGAGAGAATTTACAGGCGATTTTGGAGTTAGCACTGTATGTTTTAAGCTCACGTTTTATAGTGTGTTTTCACTTTAGTTGTCTGCATGTTTCTCTTTTGATTCATTCTCTGTCTGCTAATGGTTAATATGTTGTTAATGTCCACACATTCCCATGCATTTCTGGCTTTTCTTTCCTACTTGATTTCTAATGCTGCTCTATTGTGATCTCAAAATAACATTATTTCAATATTTAAAAGCTTACTAGGATTTTTCTGAGGCCCAAAATACTGTTGAGAATGCTCTGTGTGCACTTGAAAATGCATGTTCTACTTTTGTCACATAAAATGTCCATCAGGTACCTGCTAAATCTGATTAGGATGGTCCCAGTCAGCTACATCATGATTGATATGTGTTGCACAATTTATTATTGAAAATGGGGACTGGAGGTATCTCACTTCTATTGCAGCTGTATGTCTTATCCCTCAATTATGTAAATATTTATATTACACTATCACATTTATTAAGAGGTGAAAATGTATGGGTGTGTTATACTGTATTTTAAAAAACATAAAGCAAGACACTTTTCTCATTTAAACGTTTCTTTGGGTGCTCTGGGAAATGTGGACAGAACTCTACTTGCCACAACTTTAGATCTGCCATTGAGTTAAGTCAGAGAACAAACTAGGCTTCTTCCAACTAATAACAGCTTGGCAAGAGTGCTGGAGACAGGTTATTTCTGTCCAGTGCTGGCCTTCTGTGGACAGCCTTTATTTAGAGACTCATGTTGGCATCACCAAGGCTTTTACAGAAATGTGCCACATTTTCTCAGATTTCTACAATCCTTTCCTTCAGTTTTTTTTTTCCTTCACAGGTTGAAGGCCTACGTTGTAGTCTGAAGGATTCCCCAGGCTATTCCAATCATGTCTTTGAACCTTCCTGTCACAGGACTTGAGCGAAACAATTCGCTCACGACTGAGGGAAAGTGACTTTAAAAATAAGAAACTTTAATCCTTACTTCCCAAAATATTATAAGAAAAATTAAATATGTCAAATATATCAGTCTATCTAAGCTTGAATATTCATTGTAGGCAAAGATGAAGTCTTACACTGAGCATCTTTAAATAATATCATCAAAAGAATCCATTTTCAGGAACAGAGAATTCCATAACATCTCTCTTTCCCGAATAGGTTGCTCATCCACGTGTAGGCACTTTAACTTGTTCTTGCGGATACTGTTAATGGGCAGAACAAGAAACTGTTAAGAAATGTTAGTAGCTCATCTCCATTCAGCCTGTGACTAAACCAGGAGTGACTGCAGATGACTTAACCTAGACACATGCTGCAGGAAGCACACTCTGCGTGAGTCCTTTTGCAAATTACAAAACCATGTTCTTTCCTTGCAAACTGTTATTTCTACCAGAAAATTGTTATCTTACACTGATTTCCAGAGAAGGAGACATCTTACTGCCATCTGCTGGAAAGTTTTTGCGGAAATATATATATAAACCACAATGCCTATTATGTTATGTAAGTGGAACCTGACTGCATGTGCCACAACCAGTATAGCTATTTGAGGGAGCCTGGAGATAAAGGCCAGGGCCTTCTAAGAAAGGTGCTGTCTACATTCACTCCAGTAGCAGTGGGGACGGGTCCTGGGGAGCATTAATTAATCATAAGGACAGGTAATGAAAACCATACTAAGAAGCTTCAAAAATGTCGCAATTTTGCATGCTTATTTAAATAGTTAATTATGAGTAACAGAATGGCTTCTTAGCTATTGTGTGCATTAGAAAAGTCTTAGTCTAAATAAAGTAAAAAACCGGGAAGGACTTTAAAACACCTTGCAGGTTACATAAGTTCCCAAGCTGAAAACATGATACGTTCTATATTCTCAGAATTAGTAAAAGATTACATAGATGGCCAACTTATCATACTATGCACCACACATCACCCCATTCGCTATAAAGCTTAAAAGGCAATTTAGCACAAAATGTATAATGAATGTAGTTTAACTCTTTGCTTATGCTTTAGAAATCAGCTCAGTATTTTACATAACCTGAAGTTGGTGTACACCACATGTAGTATGGTGGCCTAGAACTGTGTTAAAATACTATAATTTATATGACCACAATAGACAAATGTTTCCCTCTAAGATGAATAAATTGTGTAGGCTTGGATTTTTCAAAACATACTTTATTTGGGGTTCTTAAATGTGAAGGTACAAACCAGCAGAATCAACAAGGCTTCCCTGAGACAGCACAAGTCAGAGGAAGCAGCCAGAATCAGCTGGAATACCACGAGAAGTTCTTTGGCTTGTCTCTCTCAACACATGAAAAAGCAAAGCCAGCAAAGACAAGTGATGACCAGTTGACAGTGCCCATGCTGCCACAGTACCAAGTATTGGGCATAGGCCTGGGGGATTGACAGAAAACACAGACACAGGTCATTCAGTAAGGAGAATGCCAAAACTCTACTGAGGGACCAGCAATATATACTAGAGTCCAGGGAAAACAACAGGAAAAAACAATCATAGCCATAGGTTAGGCACCAGGGAGGTCCCTACCACACTGGGTGGGAAAATAGGAATCAAATTAAGCCACAGGATGTTCTGCAGGATGTTTCCTGTGCAAACAGCTCACCTGCGGGGCGTTGACCTAAGCTTACCAATGCCCAACAACCAGTGAAGAAGTGAAGCCTTGCAATGCAGGACCATCCTCTCACTGTTTGTGGGGTCCTAGTGATATTCTTTCTAAATATCAGAAACTATGTCAAGTGTATGTTTTCAGCAAAATATCACATGACCTTTCAAACTGTTTTCAGCAAAATATCAAGTGCCCTCTCACAAGACAGCTTCCAGAAAAGCATCACATCTCATGACACAACTGAGTTGTTAAAGAAACCAGCAATTTCCACTTCAAAATTGGGATCCTCAATGTGCTTTACAATAGTAAAATCATAGGGTGTGTCCCCAGTCTAATAAAATTGTGGCCACATACAATGAAAAAGGCATAGGTCATTCTCTGCAGAACCACATTGAGAAAGTGGCTGCTTACAGCCAGTGTAGACCTCCAGAATTATGAGTAAATACATTTCTTTGCTTGAGCTATTGTCCTATTTTCTTTTTATGGCACCCTGAGCAGGCTAGTAAACTTGGTGATTCAATTCTGCATCAATGAACTCATACCATTCACTACCCCTGACACAACAAAAATTCTAAATTTTGTGTGAGACATTTTATGTAAACAAGACTCAAATGTAAAAGATTTTCAGTTTTAAAGTATACTTTAAATTTTCTTAATTGCATTTATCATTGGTGTGACTGTGGATATATGGTGTGTGAATGTGTGTGAGTGTGTGTGTTTCTGGGGGGGGCGTGCTATGGTATACCTGTGTGTGTTAGAAGACAATTTTCAGGAGATAGTTCTTGGCTGTCTTCTACTTTGTTTGATAAGCTATGTTTCTCTTATTTCCTCCTTGCTGCATATTCAGGGCTGGTTGGCCTGTCCATTTCCAGATGGCTCTCCCATCTCTACCTCCCACACTGCAGGAATGTTAGGATTTGGGATATGGGCTATCATGCCCGTCTTTTTACACAGGATCTGCCTCTCAAACTTGGGTCGTCAGATTCTTCTTGTTAAACAGCTTTCCTCCACTAAGCCATTTTACTGGCCACCAGAGAATGTCTTGAAATTATATTTGAAGCAAATGTGTAGGATAAATAGGAACATATATAGTCACTCATATAATGATCCCCTTTCTTCATTTGTTATCTAGAATAATATTCAGTTAACCATAAGGAAGAAACGTGACATCCACGTTCTTGTGAGGTTGACTGGATGGTCTCTGGTTTTGTATGGTTTCTCAGGTGTACTGCCTGCACTGTACTGTATCCGGACATTGCTAGTAGCTGCATGCCCTGCTGGCCTCTGATACTGGTGCCTTCAGCTGATAATGCGCAGATCTTTCTCCAGCTGAGGCAAGACTCCAAGGGATACTCTTTACAGACCATCTCAACCTCGTGATATCAATCTACTCTGAATTGATATGGTTTTCTCCTCCGCCAAGTTTCCAGGACAGGCACTGGAATATTTCTGGTTCTGCTCTATAGCACTTAGGAACAAAGATGTCTTGTTTCCTTCATGCTGCTGTGAAAAACCATCATGATAAGACCATTCTAAGACTGAAAGGTTTATTTGACCTGGAGTTCTAAGTTATTGTGCTCGATAAGCAGTAGCCACAGAAGCAGGACATTGAAGCAGATGGTCCCATCATATTCTTAGTCAAGAAACAGCAGTACTTCTAAGGCCACAATTGATCTCTACACTTATATAGCACATGATTTCCTGCCAAGGTCAAGATGAGTCTTCTCAGGTCAATTAATGTAATCAAGATAATATCCCACAGGACTCACCAAACAGTGATCTCACAGGTAGTCCTGAACTCTGTCAACCTGACAGTTCTAATATCAGAGAAAAAGTACACTATGGCCCCCTCATCTTTCCAGTCTCTCCAGGATGTCAACTATGATATGGCTATGGTCTCAGATCCTAAAAACTTATGTCACAGTATCATTAACAGAAAGCAAGGATCACAGAAATCCTCTTTCTATGAGGAACCAGGCTTATAAATACTGAGGCAGTACAGCAGAGTGGTCCATTCATTTGGTTTGAAGTAAGATCTACTACCTTACAAAGTCTAAGGTGCTGCCTTCCCCCTTGACAGTTGGATGGTACTAAAGAAATTTAGACAATCTTCTACAAAATAAGTTTTATGTCTAATCTATTGTTTTATTTTTAAGCTCTATAAATGCCAGAAACTGAATATTAATCTCAATTGTTGAATTATTAATGTAATTTATCCTAATCTTTCTTCAGACATGAGATACTTACGGAACCTAGAAAGAATAGCATATGCTTAGAAAGTAACATACATGAGCACCTCCCCCGAAATGAGCAGCATAATTCTCTCTGCATGGTAGCCAAGAAACAGCTTAGTCGTGGATGTATCCATAGGTGTAAGAGTGGGTCGCTCTCTGTCTAGGGTAAAACTAGCATTATGTTTATCCTATAGAACCCCTTAGTTACATTTTCTTACAGTCTGTTTGGCTATATGTATAGATAAAGAACTGGGACAATAATTTCTTTAAAAGTAATATAGTATCTCTGGTTATTTCTGAGGGACTTCCAAACTTATACTTAAAATAATTTAACATATTTCCCAAGGAACCTCCAGATTGATTTCCAGTGGTTGTACCAGTTTGCAATCCCACCAGCAAGTTTGCAATCCCACCAGCAATGGAGGAGTGTTCCTCTTTCTCCACATCCTCATCAACATGTGTTGTCACCTGAGATTTTGATCATAGCCATTCTGACTGGTGTAAGGTGGAATTTCAGGGTTGATTTGATTTGCATTTCTCTGATCTTTAAACATGTGAGGTGCTTCTCAGCCATTCGAAATTCCAATTGTGATTTCTTGGTTTAGTTCTATGCCCCACTTTTTGAGTGGGTTGTTTGGTTTTTTGGTGATTAGCTTCTTGAGTTCTTTATATATTTTGGATATTAGCCCTTTATCAGATGTGGGGTTAGTGATGATTTTTTTTCCTAATCTGTAGGTTGCCTATTTGTCCTATTGACTATGTCCTTTGCCATACAGAAACTTGTCAGTTTCATGAGGTCCTGTTTATCAATTTTTGATCTTAGAGCCTGAGCCATTGAAGTTCTGTTTATGAAATCCTGCCCCCAATGCCAATGAGTTCAAGGCTCTTTCCCACTTTCTCTTCTATTAGATTCAGTGTATCTGGTTTTATGTTGAGGTTCTTGATCCACTTGGACTTGAGCTTTGGGCAAAGTGACAAATATGGATCTATTTTTATTTCTCTATGTACAGACTTCCAGTAAGACCAGCACCATTTATTGAAGATGCTTTGATTTTTCCATTGTATATTTCTGGCTTCTTTATGAAAGATCAAGTGTCCGTAGTGTGTGGTTTTATTTCTGGTTCTTCAGTTCTATTCCATTGGTTAACCTATGTGACACTGTCCCAATACCATGCATTATTTTTATTACTATTGGTCTGTAGTATAGCTTGAGGCCCAAAGTTGGATCCAGCTCAAGGGGCGGTTCCAAGACCTGACACTATTACTGAGTATGGAGTGATCACACACACACACACACACACACACACACAAAATGGGCACTTGGGAGGCAGAGGCAGGCAGATTCCTGAGTTCGAGGCCAACCTGGTCTACAAAGTGAGTTCCAGGACAGCCCAGGCTACACAGAGAAACCCTGTCTCGAGAAAACCAAAAAAAAAAAAAAAACCACACACACACAACAACAACAACAACAACAACAACAACAACAAAAACGAACCTTGTATGATTGCACTCCAGAAGACCCAACAAGCAGCTGAAAGAGTCAAATGCAGATATTTGCACCCAACCAATGGACAGAAGCTGCTGACACCTATGGTTGAATTAGGGAAAGGCTGGAAGAAGCTGAAGAGGAGGGTGACCCTGTAGGAGGACCAGCAGTCTCAATTAATCTGGACCCCTGGGATCTCTCAAACACTGGACCACCAAACAGGCAGCATACACCAGCTAATAAGAGGCCCCCAACACATACAGAGCAGAGGACTGCTGGGTCTGTGTTCAATCAGAGATGATGCACCTAACCCTCAAGAGACTGGAGGCCCCAGAGAGTTTAGAGGTCAGGTGGGGTCCAGGGTCACAGAGGCATGGGGAGGAGTTATGGGATGTGGAACAGTAGAAAGGGAGGGGAATAAAATTTGGAGTGTTAAAAAATAAATAAAAAAATAATTTAACATATACTATCAGAACCCAACTTTATCCACCAGAATTAATGCTTAAACTAAACAATGCCTTTATTCAAGCAGTCTCCATATTTATCATAGATAGTGCTTTATGCCACGTGAATAAAATTCGAATGGCTTAAAGTTTCCACAGTTCACAACCACAGAAATTTTAAAGGTCCACGATTAAGAATGCAATCTAACCAAACATGTGAAAGATTTATACGACAAAAACTTCAGGTCTCTGAAGAGGGAAATTGAAGAAGACATCAGAAAATGGGAAAATCTTCCATGCTTGTGGGTTGGCAGGACTAATATAGTCAAAATGGCAATCTTGCCCAAAGCAATATACAGATTCAATGCAATTCCCATCAAAATCCCAACTCAGTTCTTCATAGAGCTAGAAAGAGCAATTCTCAAATTCATCTGGAATAATAAAAAACCCAGGATAGCTAAAACTATCATCAACAGCAAAAGAACTTCTGGGGGAATCAATATCCCGGACCTCAAGCAATATTACAGAGCAGTGGTATTAAAAACTGCATGGTATTGGTTCAGTGACAGGGAAGCGGATCAATGGAATAGGATCGAAGACCCAGAATTGAACCCACACATCTATGGCCAATTGATCTTCGACAAAGGAGCTGAAAACATCCAGTGGAAAAAAGATAGCCTTTTCAACAGATGGTGCTGGCTCAACTGGAGGTCAACATGCAGAAGAATGAGAATTGATCCACTCTTATCTCCTTGCACTAAGCTCAACTCCAAGTGGATCAAAGACCTCCACATAAAACCAGACACACTAAAACTAATAGAAAAGAAACTGGGGAAGACCCTTGAGGACATTGGCTCAGGGGAAAAATTCCTGAACAGAACACCAATTGCTTATGCTCTAAGAGCAAGAATAGACAAATGGGACCTCATAAAACTACAAAGTTTCTGTAAGGCAAAATACACTGTCAAAAGGATAAATCGGCAACCAACAAATTGGGAAAAAATCTTCACCAACCCCACATCCGACAGAGGGCTAATCTCCAATGTGTACAAAGAACTCAAGAGGTTAGACCCCAGAAAACCAAATAACCCTATCCAAAAATGGGGTACAGAGCTAAACAGAATCTTTTCACCTGAAGAAATTCGGATGGCTGAGAAACACCTTAAAAAATGTTCAACATCACTAGTCATTAGGGAAATGCAAATTAAAACAACCCTGAGATTTCACCTCACACCAGTCAGAATGGCTAAGATTAAAAACTCAGAAGACATCAGGTGTTGGCAAGGATGTGGAGAAAGAGGAACACTCCTCCACTGCTGGTGGGAATGCAAGCTGGTACAACCACTCTGGAAATCAGTATGGCGGTTCCTCAGAAAACTGGGCGTGACACTTCCGGAGGACCCAGCCATACCACTCCTGGGAATATACCCAGAAGATTCACCAGCATGCAATAAGGATACATGCTCCACTATGTTCATAGCAGCTTTATATATAATAGCCAGAAGCTGGAAAGAACCCAGATGTCCCTCAATAGAAGAATGGATAAAAAAAATGTTGTATATATACACAATGGAGTACTATACAGCCATTAGAAACAATGAATTCATGAAATTCTTAGAGAAATGGATGGAGCTGGAGAATGTCATACTAAGTGAGGTGAACCAGTCTCAAAAGAATACCCATGGTATACAGTCACTGATAAGTGGATATTAGCCTAGAAGCTTGGAACACCAAAGACACAAATCACATATCAAGTGATGTCTCACAAGAAGAAAGGAGTGGACACTGGTGCTAGAATGGACCAAAACATCATTGTGGGAGAGTACAAGAACAGTAAAGTGGGAGGGGGTGGATGCGGGAGCAGGAGGAGGGAAAAGGACATGTGGGACCTTTGGGGGTGGGGAACCAGAAAAAGGGAAATGAATTGTAAATATAGAATATATACAATAAAAAAATCAAAAAAAAAGAATGCAATCTAAATATGAAGTGAACATCCTCATTTTAAAATATCATCAGTCTGGTCAGTAGTATTTTCTGCCTTTAATCCCAACACCTTGGAGGCTGAAGAAGGATAATCTCTGTGAGTCCAGTCTGTTCTATGTAATAAATTCCAGGACAACCTGGACTATATAATAGAAAGACCCTCTCTCAAACATACAATTTAGAAGCAAAAGTAAAATATTATCAGCATGAATTGAAAAATTGAAACTTTCCCATTTCTTTTGCATCCAATAACAATACCCTCGTAAGCAAGACCAGATGTGTTACTGCTTTGGACAAGGTATATTAATATTCAGTTGTATGAAATAAGTTTGGGGGATGTGAGCATTCCTTCATGAAGATAACAGAAAACACTGAAAAATGAAAATCTCACAGCAGTATAAAAGGTGATTGATGCTGTGTCTGGCCATTCTCCTAGGTATGGCTGGAAAGTATACACAAGACAACAGTATCCGCACCAGCAGACAATGATGACCTTCTTATCCACTGCAGAGACAAGTACTGTAACTGAAAACCTGCAGGACCTGGGAACTATGTGGATCTGCAAGTCTGAGGATGGTCCCTTTTTATCACCAGTACTTAATGCATTTCCCAAATGACAGCTCTGATTCCATGTCACTTTTATTTCTTCTCAGCATTGCAAAAGAAATAGTGGTGGCGCACACCTTTAATCCCAGCACTTGGGAGGCAGAGGCAGGCAGACTTCTGAGTTCGAGGCCAGCCTGGTCTACAGAGTGAGTTCCATGACAGCCAGGGCTATACAGAGAAACTCTGTCTCAAAAAACCAAAACCAAAACCAAATGGAAAGAGAGAGAGAGAGAGAGAGAGAGAGAGAGAGAGAGAGAGAGATCTCTAGGTTGGAAGCCAGGAGGTTAAGAAGCATGGGATTCTGTTCACAATGGATTTTTTACAGGTTTCACTGAAGTTAATTGCTGAAACCTTACACATATAATTAATTTTACAAAATTCAGCACCATCTGTAGATACAGTATTTTCATTCAAGTCTAGTGTGACTTGATACAAAATTGAAATTGTTAAGAATCTTAAGCTGAAATGTTTGTGTCTGCGTTTACACTAGCCAATAAAACAAAAACAAAACAACTCCATTGTGGCATTCCAAAAATATAGGTTGAGGCCCTTTAAGATAAATGATGATGATGATGATGATGATGATAATAATAATAATAATAATAATGCCACAAAATTTAAAAATATAAAGATCTTTACTTGGCAGGTGGGTCTCAAATGGCAAGATTATAATAATATATTACTTTTGCAACAATACTGTCTTTTAAAATATTCTGCAGACCGACAACATTTTTATGCTGCTTCCAAAGTTTGTATTATTCCTCTCCACATTTAACCATCCCCAGTTCCTGCTTCCATAGCCTGATCCACAGAGGAGCAGCTCCCTCCTGTTGTACATGTGAGGCGAAGCCTACTCCCCAGAGCTTGATAAAAACTAATCAAAGAGACTGCAAAGGGGAGTGGAGTGTATTACCCTTTCCTGTGGACTGCTTGCCTGCTCCTCATTAGTTTTGCTGTCTAACACCCTTGTGGGCCTGCCCTGATTTATTTTAGGTCCAAGGCAAGTGTATCAGTACTTTGCCATTTGATGACAGGCTTATTCCTGCAGGTAAGGCTTGCCAGAGAGATTTCCTTTATGTTAAGATGAGGATTTAGCCATCAGATTCTCTGATTTGCAAGTCCTGAGAGCCCCAAAACTCGTTTATCACCAAACACACTGCATGGAGTCCTGTTCTTCATCCTTTATGAAAGTTGTCCTTTTCAATGGATGGTGTATCACCAGTGAAAGATTCACAAACATTTTACCATTGACCAGGGAACCCACCACATCAAGGTCAGGCTCCAACAAGGGACTTGAACTATATTGCAGAGTCCATGCAGGCACATCGCGTCCACTCCTATGGTGATGATGCATGTGCCTGGTCATCTGAAGACTGGACTAAAGACTTCAGACTAAGACTATTGCTACTTGAGCCAATCAGAGAGAGAGAGAGAGAGAGAGTATTCCTCCATTTTTGGAATATTTAAATACACCAAAGGCACATCACAAGAATTTATTTTTTAAAGTACAAATGTGTAATTTAGGTTTAAAAATTGTATGTGCTTTGCATGTGTGTGTGTGTGTGTATGTGTGTGTGTGTATTTAATCTATTATGATACGCTTATATTTACAAGCTATTAAATAACTTGTCTGAAAAAATAAATAGTGCTTAGATACACTTTTTTTTAAAAAAATAAATATTGCTTTAAAACTTATCACACGGAATTTTACAAGCCATTTCTCTTAACCATGGAGGAAAATCCAAGACAATAAAACTATATAAAATGATAGGTTCTTGAAATAATTGCTGTAATCCTTCTTCATTTACATGGTGGATGCCTTCACAGGCCCGCTTTAGTCATTATAATTAAGTAAAAACTCACTGCTAAGAGTTAAGCAGTGATTTGGGGACAAATTCTAGGCTGTGTGTTTAGTCCCACCTGCAAAATAAGTCACCACCTCTAATATCATTCTCAGTGAAGAGAAAATTGTGGTGTTTCCAATCTTTATTTAGCAGACACTGATGGGGAGGGGATTTCTCCTAGAAACCTCAAGAATGGGAAAACATGGTAAGTCATCCATTTCTCTTTCTTGCTCCGGTAATTTGATCTTTATCTCCTACCTTCACACTCCAGTTCTGCAAAGAAGTCTTTGTACTAAGCTAACTGATAAGGTAAAGAGACAAAAAAATCAAAGGCTCAGAAGGCCAACTCTCAATGAGTACCAGATAAAATCACCTGAGACTAAAGGCTGTTATTGAAGTAAGTTGGCATGATTTAACACTGATTTTTTTTTCATTCGAGAGACTAAATTTTATGAACTATTTCATGTCTTAAAAAAGAACTCTCAGTCTTTGCAGACTTAGTGTGCTTCTTCCCGAAGCATACTCTAGTGATCCGCACATTTGAAAATGTAAATTATGGCTGTGGTTGTAGGTTTCAGGTTTCTTTTCGTATGCTGTGCCATTTTAAACACACAAGAATAAACTAGCCACCCTTACTTAAAACAAAATTGTTCATATCCACACTGTTTAAAATACACCTAAACAAGGAGAAAAGCTTAAAGTGCAATATCGAGGAGATCCATATTTGAGATTACTGAACCTCCTTCCTGCGCTTTGCAATATAGGACTGGAGTCTTATAAATATAAAACCAGATCCTATTGAACATAGCAAGCTTATCCCTCTTTATCAAATGCAGAGCCTTCTGCAAATGAGAGTAAAGAACTAAAACAGCTACAACCCTCACCACGGGTGGAAAGAGAAGTCATCTTGAGCTGCAAGGAAAATATTGGGAGACGATCACCTAAGAGATAACTGCAGTCGAGAAATGAAAGGAGAGAAAATTTCAAGTGTCTAAAGATAAGGCTGCCCCAGGGGCCATCTGCGATGTCTAATCTTAATTGTCAACTTGATGGGACTTAGAATCACCATGGAAACCAACCTCTGGGAATTTCTGTGAGGGCCTATATTGATAGGTTAATTGAGGTGGGAAGACACACGCACTCTAAATGTAGAATTCTTTTACCATTGCGTTGGCTGGAGTCTTGATCTAAATAAAATAAAGAAAGCAAAATGGTAATGCTACCTGAGTATGTGTGCAGTGCGACCAGCAGCCACCTTCTTTCGTCATGCCTGTCCCACCCCCATGAGCCACTTCCATTGAAACCATAAGCCAAAAAAAATCAACCTTTCCTTCCTTCCTTCCTTCCTTCCTTCCTTCCTTCCTTCCTTCCTTCCTTCCTTCGCTGTTTTGGTCAGGAATTGTGTTGCATCCAGGAGATGAATAACTACCACTCCATCTGAAACACATAAGGACAAAGGCGCCAGTGTCAGGGACTACAGAAGATAAGCAGAAAGGGACTCAGACAGGTGGATCACCTGGAGGATCACCACTGCTGATGGATAAACAGGATTTGTGATTGTATCACAAATTAAGACAGTAGACATGGCTATGGGGCTCAGGATGAGAAATATGGAATTTAACATAACCACATAGCTAATGCTAATTTCCCCACAATATTTCTACATTCCTAAATACAGTCCCTAAGCGAACAGATGACAGAAGTGATTTCTGGGTGAATAGGGAAAAAAACCATGAAGAAAGAAGCATACATACAGACCATGTGGTGTTCTTGAAGTGATGTGTACCCCCAAGGCATCTATGTTAAAGGCTTGGCTGCAGTCTTGCCATGTTACTGGGAGGTGGAACAATATTTAAAGGGTGGGATCTAGTACTGGAAAGACAGAGGGTTGGATGACTCGTGATGGCCTGATCAACTCTAGAAAACCAAGATTCTGACTACAGAGCTGTTTGTAAGATTTACCAAGAGTTCCAAGGCTACAGATTTCAGGAGTCTTCATCCATGTTTCCTCTGTTCAGGTACATTAGTATTGTCACTGCTCCTTGAAAGTAAGCCACAACCCACACTCCCGTTAATAACCCCAATAATAGTACACTGACTCACCAAGTTGGACATTGAGGGAATGACTGCGTTAGTCTCCTTTGAGTTCCTTCTCTGGCCTGAATAGATGTGTGTTGTCTCTGCAGGAAAAGTCTGTCACACACACCACAATCAATCCATGGTCCATCTGTTTAAAGCTAGATAATATTTTGGGATCATAGAGACTTTGAATGTTATATATAGTTTTTCATATATATATATATATATATATATATATATATATGTATATGTATATGTATATATACATATATATGTGTGTGTATATATATATATTTATTTATGTTCATTAAAATGTAGTTGCTCCTATTACTCTATACATCTGTAACCATTCTCTTGGCCTGGATAATGGTATTACTGAAAAGGAATTTTTTTAAAGTCCTACAACAACCAGAGAGGTAAAACAATTTTAACCTATGCCTTTCGATTATGATCTAATATGCTGCCCACCATTTTCTTTGGAAGCTAGAATTTTTCATCTGTTCCTAATTTGTCATAAACTTACTACTACTTAATTGATATATTTTCCAGGCTCTGACATTCACTATCCAGTTCTGTTAAAATATTTACATAATGTGAAATTACAGCTCTCTACCTCTCAGGGATCTGTGCCAGTTAAAGGGTAAATATGAAAATATCAAGCCGAGAAAATCCTTCTTTCGCTATTCTGCAATTAGTGGCAACATGTCTCAAATTGACTATGTACTGTGCAGGAAATCAGATGACAGATGAGCTTCTTCTGACTTGTTGGTGATTTGTTTGTGGCTGGAGTGAGTTAAGAGCTAGAGGAGCAAACCCAAGGATGTGACAAGGGGTTAAAGGGTCTGACTCGTGCACAGGGTGGGTTCACTGATAGAAGTACCTTTTAAACTGTAATTTCAAAAAATGTGATGGCTATGAAGTTCACCTCCAACCGCCCATTTACAAATGTGTATTGCTGCAGCATGCATTCCTGGATCTTTTGTGACTTATTGGTTCATTTCACTCAAATATTCTGCTGAGCTTAAGTTAATACTTTTCATTTTCTTATAGTCCAGTTAACTCCATTTTATCCACACTTGCCCACTACAATCATCACAAAATCTGCCCAGCTGTCACCCCTAGAATCAGGCACCACTGCTTTCAATGAAGCAATATAATACTAAATCTGACTCTTCTCTGAAGAAAACAAAATAGCATGTACTGTAGTGATTGTGTGTTCTTTTTTCCATTATATACAAGGAAAAAGATGCGTTAGCAAAATAAGAATTTCATACAATGACTAATCATAGGATTCAAACAGAAAAAAAAATAGAGCCACTAATTGATGTTTGAAATAAAAGGAGGCTGGGCGGTGGTGGTGCACACCTTAATCCCAGTACTTGGGAGGCAGAGGCAGGCGAATTTCTGAGTTCAAGGCCAGCCTGGTCTACAGAGTGAGTTCCAGGACAGCCAGGGCTACACAGAGAAACCCTGTCTTGAAGAAAAATAAAGGAAAAGAAAGAAAGAAATGAAAATAAAAGGAGATTTTATTCCAGAGATTGGTTAGAGAGACAGACAGACAGACAGAAAAGAAAGAATGAAAGAAAGAAAGAATGAAAGAAAGAAAGAATGAAAGAAAGAAAGAAAGAAAGAAAGAAAGAAAGAAAGAGAGAGAGAGAGAGAAGGAAAGAAACAAAGAAACAAAGAAAGAAGGAAGGAAAGATGGAAGGAAGGAAAGAAAAAGAAAAAGGACAATAAGGTTAATTTGCTAGGAAACCAACCAAAGCTATTAAGCATCTCAGACACTAGCAATAACAAGGAGACAGAATCATCTGAAAACTGGAAACACAGAGGGCCAGCAGCATCAGTGCCATAGGGCCAATGATATTTGATAGAACATGTAGCCATAAATAGATGCATGGAGGAACACCAGAGTCAAGGGATGGTTGTCACAGAACGTCTCTCTTACAAAAATAGAGACTGGACCATTGAAGTGAAACTTTGGTGTTTCTGTGACAATTGAGGCTAGTTAAGAAGAGACCAGCAGCCAGGCAGTGGTGGCGCACGCCTTTAATCCCAGCACTTGGGAGGCAGAGGCAGGTGGATTTCTGAGTTCGAGGCCAGCCTGGTCTACAGAGTGAGTTCCAGGACAGCCAGGGCTACACAGAGAAACCCTGTCTCAAAAAAAAAAAAAAAAAAAGATACCAGCAGCCAGGCAGTGGTGGCACACGCCTTTAATCCCAGGACTTGGGAGGCAGAAGCAGGCAAATTTCTGAGTTCAAGGCAACCCTTGTCTACAGAGTGAGTTCCAGGACAGTCAGGGCTACATGGAGAAACCCTGTATTGAAAAACCAGCCCCCCCCCAAAAAAAAAATAGAAGAGACCAACATCATGAGGTGAAATATTCTGGAAACTATTTTCTGAGAGCCAACACAAGGAAGGTTCCAGAGGTGTCCAAAGTTGTATCTAGCACTTGCAGCTGAACTTAGTAGTGTAAGAGCCAAGGTGAACAAGGTGGAGATTTTGAAGTCATGAAGGAGTCATGGAGAGCAGCTGAGCTTTGGCCCAGTAAGAGTTCAGGAGAGAGCATTGGTGAAGGTGATTCTTCAGGAGCTGAAGCCTCAAGATTGAAGGACTCACATGCAAAGAAGCTGAGGTCTGGTGTCATGAAGGGATCTCAGGAGTGGCTGTAGGAGAAAGTGCAGTTCGGCTGCAGAGGAAGACCCCGATTTGGAGATGCCAGTGTCACGGGATGACCACCAAGAACAAAAGCAGTGATGGAGTGGAGCCTGCCAAACCCTGGAAGATCAACTGTATGTACACAGAAGGTAGAGCCAGAAAAGTGTCTTAAGATCTCTGAAGGAGCCCGGAAGATTGTGAGTGAATCCCAGACACTGGAAATTGAACTATTTACACTGGTGAAATTGGGTTTTACATTATTCTAATTGTGACTATGCCCTGGTTCTTCCTTCTTGAAGCAAGAACATACTTGACTTAATTTTGACTTTTATAGGAACCCACAGTTGAGAGTTTAAACTTTTAAAAGAGGTTTCTGATTTTTCATTTAAAAAAAAGATTGTAACAATACCATGCAGTTTTTAACACTACTGCTCTGTAGTATTGCTTGAGGTCGATGATACTGATTCCCCCAGAAGTTCTTTTACTGTTGATGATAGTTTTAGCTATCCTGGGTTTTTTGTTATTCCAGATGAATTTGAGAATTGCTCTTTCTAACTCTATGAAGAACTGAGTTGGGATTTTGATGGGGATTGCATTGAATCTGTATATTGCTTTTGACAAGTTTGCCATTTTAACTATATTAATCCTCCCAACCCACGAGCATCGAAGATTTTTTCCATTTTCTGAGTTCTTCCATATCCTTCTTCAGAGACCTGAAGTTTTTGTCATTGATACAGTGACAGGGAGGTGGATCAATGGAATAGAATTGAAGACCCAGAAGTGAACCCACACATCTATGACCAATTGATCTTCAACAAAGGAGCTGAAAACATCCAGTGGAAAAAAGATAGCCTTTTCAACAAATGGTGCTGACTCAACTGGAGATCAACATGCAGAAGAATGAGAATTGATCCACTCTTATCTCCTTGTACTAAGCTCAACTCCAAGTGGATCAAGGACCTCCACATAAAACCAGACACACTAAAATTAATAGAAAAGTAACTGGGGAAGACCCTTGAGGACATTGGCTCAGGGGGAAAGTTCCTGAACAGAACACCAATTGCTTATGCTCTAATATCAAGAATAGACAAATGGGACCTCATAAAATTACAAAGTTTCTGTAAGGCAAAAGACACTGTCAAAAGGACAAATCGGCAACCAACAAATTAGGAAAAGATCTTCACCACCCCTACATCTGACAGAGGGCTAATATCCAATGTACACAAAGAACTCAAGAAGTTAGATACCAGAAAACCAAATAACCCCATCCAAAAATGGGGTACAGAGCTAAACAAAGACTTTTCACCTGAAGAAATTCGGATGGCTGAGAAACACCTTAAAAAATGTTCAACATCATTAGTCATTAGAGAAATGCAAATCAAAACAACCCTGAGATTTCATCTCACACCAGTCAGAATGGCTAAGATTAAAAACTCAGGAGACATCAGGTGTTGGCGAGGATATGGAGAAAGAGGAACACTCCTACACTGCTGGTGGGACTGCAAGCTGGTACAAGCACTCTGGAAATCAGTCTGGCGGTTTCCTCAGAAAACTGGACATGATACTTCCAGAGGACCCAGCCATATAACTCCTGGGCATATACCCAGAAGATTCCCCAGCATGCAATAAGGATACATGCTCCACTATGTTCATAGCAGCCTTATTTATAATAGCCAGAAGCTGGGAAGAACCCAGATGTCCCTCAACGGAGGAATAGATACAAAAAATGTGGTATATATACACATGGTATATATACACAATGGAGTACTATTCAGCCATTAGAAACAATGAATTCATGAAATTCGTAGAGAAATGGATGGAGCTGGAGAACATCATACTAAGTCTCAAAAGAATACCCATGGTATGCACTCACTGATGAGAGGATATTAGCCTAGAATCTTGGGACACCAAAGACACAATCCACATACACAGAATCCATATGTCTGACAAGAAGAAAGGAGTGGACACTGGTGCTGGAAAGGATCAAAGCATCAGTGTAGGGGAATACCAAAACAGGGAAGTGGGAAGGGGGGAGCAGGGGGAGGGAAAAGGGCATGTGGGACCTTTGGGGGGTGGGGAACCAGAAAAAGGGAAATGAAATGTAAATATTGAATATATCCAATTAAAAAAATGCAAAAAAAGAAAAGAAAAAAAGAATGCATCACACACACAAAAAAAGATCGACTATTTTAAAGAAACTAAACTGTAAATGTGTATGAATTTACAAAGAATGTGGGGGATTTTAAAATTATTTTTTAATATTGTGACATTACTAACGTGCTTCTTGTGGATAAATGAGAAAGAAAAGATTCTTGTTGAATGAGTTGTGTGTTTGTGTCTTTTTTAAAAGCTAAATCTAGAAACAGTGTAGTTGTTCCTTTGAACTGCTACAGCAGAGCACCACTAGTGGGGACTTAGACAACAGTTAGAGCTTATCATTCTGGAGGCCGGGTAGTGTTGAGTGTAATTTTATTTATTTTTTATTAGATTTTGCTTTATTTACATTTCAAATGGTATCCCCTTTCCTCATTACCCTCCAAAAATCTCCTATCCCCTTCCCTGATCCCCCTGCTTACCAACCCCCCTCCCACTTTCCTGACCTGGCATTCCCTACACTGAGGCATTGATCCTTCACAGGACCACTGGCCTCTCCTCTCATTGATGTCTGGAAAGTCAATCCTTTGCTACATACATAGCTGGAGCCATGGGTCTCTCCATGTGCACTCTTTGGTTGGTGGTTTAGTCCCTGGGAGCTCTGGGGGTACTGGTTGGTACATATTATTGTTCGTGTTTGTGTCTTAAGTTGACAAAGGGTCATTAGTGCTGGCTAGTTTAATGCCAACTTGACACAAGCTAGACTCATCAGAGACAAGAGCCTCGATAGAGAACACGACTCCTTCAGATCAGGCTGTAAGGAATCTGTAGGGCATATTCTTATATTTGATTGATGTAGCAAGGCCCAGGCCGGTGTGAGTGGGACCAACCCTGAGCTGGTGATTTGGGTTCTATAAGAAAGCAGGCGGAGAAAGCCATGGTGAACAGTGCAGGAAGCAGCACTCCTACAGGGTCTCTGCATCAGCTTCTCCCTCCAGGCTCTCCACTTGCTTGGGTTCCTGCCCTTACTGCTTTGGGTCAATTGTTATATGTAACTGTGAATGGTAGAAACCCAGGTTGATTTTGGTCATGGTGTTTTACCATATCAATAGTAACCCTAACTAAGATATTCAATAAACATTTGTTAAAGGTTCCTAATAAAACCTAATACCACTTAATAAAAATTTAGAATGTAACAACAGTAATTCCATCCCTTAGTCGGTTAAATGCATATTTTCCAGGTTTGTTTTGAAAAGATCCCTTGAGGAAGGTTGGCTCAGTCTACTGCTCATTAACAGTTCATTAACAGATGAATCAACAATGGAAATGTGTTTTATATACAGAGAAACAATGGAATTCTGCTGAATTGCAAAGAAAAGTGAAATTATGATATTTTCAGGAAAATGTATAGAACTGGAAATTGATAATCTGGGCTCAGAAAGACAAACGCCACACGCTTGCTATTGTATGTAGATACTAGCTTCTAATTGTTATATATGTGGATTTATGTGGGAGCCGGTGTGTTCAGAAGATAGTCAAATAGAAAGGAGCTCTGTGAGAGAGAAAATAGAAGTTTTCATAGGGGAGAAAGCAGAACTCGTGTGATATGGAAGTGGATAAGGAAATCCTGGGGACAAAAGGGTTTAAGCAAGGACTGGGAGTGGCGGGGACATGAAGTAGGGGAGAGAACTGGGGAAAGCTAGACAAGGACTATGTATGACAGTACATGAGGAAACTTGATACTCTGTGAGCTGTTGTGTGTGTGTGTGTGTGTGTGTGTGTGTTATATTAAATTTCAAGTCTTTAAAATTTAAATTCATATCAGTAATGCTTGATGTTTCTATACTGTCTCTATTGTCAAATTCACAGCAGAACATCAGATATTCGAAAAGAAACTGTGAACTATAAATATTTATATAGTAATGCAAAAACGACTTCAGGGCCTGGAGAGATGAATTTGGTCACCAGCACCTACCCAGAAGTTCACAAGCATCTGTAACTTCACTCTAGGTGATCTGAGGCCCTCTTTACTTCTGCAGGGACACATAACACAAATGGTGCACATGCATGCATGCAGGAATGCAAAAAGTCACATTAAAATTTAAAAATTAAAATACTAAATAAGCGTTTAAATCGCAAAATACATTTATATACAAGCAGCATTAAATGGTGACTTTTTTAGCAAATACTACCAAAGTTTACGTGTAGGTATTTCATACCATCTGCTAATTAATATTTATACTGAGCTCTGAAGAAATGATTAGAAAGTGGCTGAAAAAGAGGATCTAGACTCACTGGACATTTTGTACAGTGTCTCTTAAAGACTGCTGAGAGGAGAGTAAGCTGGCTCTCTGAGCAGTCCAGTCTAAGCGTCACTGCACAGGGACAAAGCTTAACACTGGAACACTGTGATCACAAACCACTCATAGAACAAGGTCAAGGTGAAGAGCACAGACTGAACAGTGAGATTCGGGCCTCAGTATTTAACAGCCCATGGAGATACTGGCATTTTAGCTCTGGATGAAATCTGGATCATCTAGCCTGTGACATCATCTTCATGGCTGTGTAATGAGATACATTGACATACATTATGTTACCAGCATATTAAAGGTGTATAAAACAAAATAAGCATATAAGTTGTGAAACATGTGCAATTAAAAAATAAATCTATATAGCCGGGTGGAGGTGGCACACACCTGTAATCCCAGCACTTGGGAGGCAGAGGCAGACAGATTTCTGAGTTCGAGGCCAGCCAGGTCTACAGAGTGATTTCCAGGACAGCCAGGGCTATACAGAGAAACCCTGTCTCGAAAAACCAAAAATAAATAAATAAATAAATCTACATTAAACCAATCTTGTATCCCTGGGATGAAGCCTACTTGATCATGATGAATGATGACTTTGATATGTTCTTGAATTTGATTTTTAAGAATTTTATTGAGTATTTTTGCATCGATACTCATAAGCAAGATTGGTCTGAAGTTCTCTATATTGGTTGGGTCCTTATGTGGTTTAGGTATCAGATTAATTGTGGCTTCATAGAACAAGTTAGGCAGTATTCTTACTCTTTCTATTTTATGGAATAGTTTGAGAAAAATTGGTATCAGGTCTTCTTTGAAGGTCTGGTTGAATTCTGCACTAAATCCTTCTGGCCCTGGGCATTTTTTGGTTGGAAGGTTTTTAATGACTTCGTCTATTTCCTTGTGTGATAAAGGCCTGTTTAGATAGTTTACCTCCTCTTGAAAGAGTCAGACACAGATATTTGCTCCCAACCAATGGACAGAAGCAGCTGAACCCTGCTGTTGAATCAGGGAGGGCTGAATGAAGCTGAGGGCGACCCTGTATGAGGACCAGCAGACTCGATTAATCTGGACCCCTGGGATCTCTCAAACACTGGCCCATCAAACAGGCAGCATATACCAGCTGATATGAGGCCCCTAGGACACATACAATAGAGGACTGCCGGGTCTGTGTTCATTCAGAGATGATGCACCTAACCCTCAAGAGACTGGAAGTCCCAGGGAGTTTAGAGGTCAGGTGGGCTGGGGGGTAGGGACATTCACTTGGAGACAGGGGGAGGGGAGGAGGTATGGGATGTGGAACAGTCAGAGGGTGGACAAGGGTTGTCGAGGTGGGAAATAAAATATGGAGTATATAAAATAATTAATAAAAGCATTTATAATAAAAAATAAATCTATTAGAGATACTTTTTTTAAAAGAGATAGATGTTAAGGTCTGAAGCCTTTAAATATGTTTACAAATTTTATTGTTGAGGATTTGAGACATGGGCTCCCTGAGTAGGTCACCCTGACCCTAGTGGGGAGATGATGTTCTTACCTAGGCCTCCAGAGTGCTAGGATTATAGGTACACATCACCACGCCTGGCTACAACCAACTCAAAATACACATATAATGTGCACATATAAAGTATATATAATGAATGTGTAGCAAATATCCTCGACATACACGAATCTCTACTTTACAAAAAGGGAAACAATGAACTGTAGCACGTTCATTGTAATTGCTCCAGTTAACTAACTGCTGCCCTCTCAGAATGAACACACCCACTCACTTTTGAAGAAAGCTTACATGTTTAACTTGAAAAGAGCATTTGGTCTCAGATTCCTAGGAACTTTTCAATTGCATGGGGTATATGCACATGTGTGTTCATGTTTGTGTTCATGTCTGCCCATGAGAGTGCCAATGTACATGCATGTGCGTGAGAAAACAAGATGACATCAAGAGTCTTTATCACATTTTTTTTTCAGACAGACATTCTCACAAAACCTGATGCTAACCAATTCAGCTATAGTAGCTGGTCAGTGTGACTTAGGCCTCCATCTCTTCCGTGCTAGGATTATAGATACATAGCACTACACCCTCCTGCTTGGAGATGTGAATGCAGTTCCCCCTTACATGGCAGCACGTAACCAACTGAACCTGTCTTTCCTTTTGCTTTCATTGAAAATAGATTCTTTTCCTCATATAACATATCCCGATTTTATTTTCTCCTTCTACTCCCCACAAGTCCTCACCATCTTCTCTCTCCTCCAGATCCACTCCCTTTCTGTCTTTTGTTACAAAATAACAGGCTTCTAAGAGATAACAAGCAACCATGACAAAACAAGGAACTACTTCTTCTCAGAGTCAGGAGCCCCATAAAAATACTAATCTAAACATTGAAATATATACACAGAAGACTTACAGTAGGCCTATGGGCTTCCTTCTTTAGCTTCTGGGGGCTGATATATGCCTTGTTTAGCAGATTCAGAGGGCCTTGTTCTCCTAGTATCTTCCATTCCCTATGATTCTTGCAAATCTTCCACTTCCTGTTCCTCAGGATCCTTGAACTCTGAGGACAGGGATTTGATGGAGACATCCACTTTATACTCTCTCTCCTCATCATGTCTGGCTGTGGGTCTCTGCATCTGTTTCCATCTGCTACCAGAAGATGACTCTCTGATGATGACTGGATAAGGTCATAGGACCTAGAAGCATAGCAGATTATCATTAGGAATCATTTTATTGATTGTTTTAGACCCATGATGTTTCATTTTAGCCTTGATCCCTGAGCTATCTAGTCTCTTGTTCTCTGTTACTCAAGAAGTGTCAGAATTGGATTCCTTCTTGTGGTTTGGTCCTTAAGTCAACTGAGACATTGGTTGGCCACTCCCACAACTTCTGTGCCATCATGCCCTAGCATATTTTTCAGACAGGATAAATCCTAGGTCAATCATTTCATGACTTAGTTGGCATTTATGTTTCTATTTTTGTAGCCTGAAGAGTACCTTACACACTAGAACATGGAGTGAAGGCTTCATGTGAGAGCAAGCCAGACTTCTCCATGCTTAAAGAGCTGTATTGGTATTGTCCTCAGCAACATCATTCATGGAGAGCAATCTTTTTGTCTTAGCATTATATGTTGCTTGGGGATTTCCATGAGACCACTTGACCAACAACTCAACTGAATGCACTCAGTCACACCACTGGAAGCATCACCTGGCAACAAGAAATGGCCAGTTAAGACTCTATATCCACCCTGTTACTGAGAATCCTCATTAAGACCACCTTTATTCCAGGGAGTTTTCACACTACCCCCAAGTACCTTCATTGTTAGCAATCCCCTATACTCTTTCCCTCCATTTTATACCCCCCCCACATACCTAATACCTCCAACTCTGTCTCCACCTCTCCCAAATCCACCAAAAAAATCTATCATATTTTCTACTTCCATGGAGATCAATGTGTTCCCTTCCTTTTTTACCTAACCTCTCCAGATATATGGATTGTAGTTTGATTAGGATTTACTTAATGGCTAATATTAACTTAGAAGTGAATACATACCTTATTTGTCTTTCTTAGGGTTTCTATTGCTATGAAGAGACACCAGGGCCACAGCAATTCTTATCAAGAAAAGTATTTAATTGGAGCAGGATTACAATTCAGAGGTTTAGTCCAAGACCTGACCCTAGTGACACAATTTCTCTAACAAGGCCACACTTCTAGTAGTGTCATTCCCTCTGAGCCCATGGGGTCCATTGCACTGGGTCTGGGTTACCTCACTCAAGATGGGTTTTTTTCTACTTTCATCCATTTACCTGCAAACTTAATGATTTCATGTTTTAATAGCTGTGTAATACTCAGTTGTGAAAACATACCATATTTTCCTTATCCATTCTTTCACTGAGAGATATCTATATTGTTATCAGATTCTGGTTATTATATATAAACTGCTATAAACATAGTTGAGCAAGTGTCCTTGTGATGTGATAGAACATCCTTTGGGTATATACCTAAGAGTGGAACAGCTGGGTCTCTAAGACACCACCATAATGATTTCCAAAGAAGCCATACAAATTTGCACTCCCAAAAGCTATGGAGGAGTGTTCTCCTTGCTCCACATCCTCATCAACATGAACTGTCACTTAAGTTTTGGGTCTTACCCATTCTGAAAGGTATAAGATAGAATCTCAAAGCTGTTCTGATTTGTATTTTCCTGATGACTAAGGATTTTGAACATTTAAGCATTCCTCAACCTTTTGAGATTCTTCTATTAAGAATTTTCTATGTAGATTTGTACTTCATTTTTAATTGGACTAGTTGGTTTTGCAATATCTAGTTTCTTGAATTCTGTATTTATTTTAGATATTAGCTCTTTGCCAGATGTGGAGTTGGTAAAGATGTTTTCCCATTCTGTAGGCTGCCATTTTGTCCTATTGATGGTGTCCTTTCTCTTTCAGAGAAAGGTTTTCAGTTTCATGAGGTCCCACTTATTAATTATTGATCTTCGTGCCTGTGCTAACAGTGTTCCGATCAGAAATTCATCTTCTGTGCCAATGTGTTCAAAGCTATGCCCCACTTCACTGGTCTATCAGGTCCAGTGTAGCTGCTTAATCTGTTTATTTGTTTGCTTGCTTTTTTTGTTGTTGTTGAGGTATTTGTTCAACTCGGACTTGATTTTTGTACAGGATGGTGAATATGAACCCATTTGCATTCTTCTGTAAGCAGGCATCCAGTTTGACCAGCATCACTTAAGGAAGACGCTTTCACTTTCCCAGTGAAAAATCTAAATCATATGTGTTTAGATTTCTAGGTTTTTGATTCTATCCCATTGATCAACAGGTCTGTTTTTGTGCCAATACTATGATGGTTTCCTTATTATAGCTCTATTGTACACCTTGAAATCAAGGACAGTGATAGCTCTATCAGTTTTTTTTTTTTTTATTGTTTAGGATCCTTCTACTTATCCTGAGATTTTTGTTTTTCCATATGAAGCTGAGAGTTATCTTTCAAGGTCTGTAAAGAATTGTTTTGGAATTTTGATGGGGACTGCACTGAATCTGAAGATCCCTTTTGATAGGATCACCATTTCTGCTGTTAGTCTTACAGATCCATGAACATTGGCAATCTTTCAGTCTTCTGATATCTACTTCAATCTCCTTTTTAAAGGCTTAAAGTTTTTATCATAAAAGTAGTTCACTTGCTTGGTCAGAGATACTCCAGGACAATCATAAAAGTATTTCACTTGCTTGTCCAGAGATACTCCAGAAGAGGCTATTGTAAAAGGTTCTGTTTCCATGATTGATTGCTTTCTCAATCAATTTGTCATTTGGTATATAGGCAGGCTACTGATTTTTTAGTTAATCTTGTGTTAAACACTTAGTTAATCTTAGTTAAACACTTGCTAAAAGTGTTTATCAGCTGTAGGAGTTCCCTCATGGAATATTAAGGGCTACTTTTGTATACTATTATGTCAAACAATGATACTTTGACTTTTCTTCCAATTTATATCTTCTTGATCTCCTTCAGTTGTATTATTTCTCTAACTAAAATTTCAAATACTATATTATATAGGTATGGAGAAAGTGAGCAGCCTTGTCTTGTTCCTGACCTAAGTGGAATTTCTTTTAAGTTTCTCTCCATTTAATTTGATGTTGGTTCTAGGCTTGCTGTAAATTACCTTTATTATGTTGAGGTATTTCCATTGATTTCTTATACTCTCCATTAATTTAATCATGAAGTGGTGTTACATTTCATCAGAGGCATTTTCTGCATTTAATGAGTTGATCTTGTGATCTTTTTCAAGTGATAGATTACATTCACTGATTTTTATATACTAAAATATCCCTGCATCTTTGAGATGATGCCTACTTGATCACCATAGATGATCTTTTAAATGTGGTCTAGGATTTAGTTTGCAAGCATTTCATCAAATTTTTTGCATTTATGCCCATAAGGGAAATTGGTTCATAAATCTTTCTCTCTTTTGTTTTTCATTTTTTTCTTTTGAATCTTTTATGTGGTCTGGGCATCGCAGTGGATGTGGCCTCAGAAAAATGAATTTTGCAATGTTCCTTGTGATTCTGTTTTGTGGACTAATTTGAAGAATATTGGTATTATTAGCTTTTCTTTGAAAGTCTGGTAGAATTCTACCCTTAAATTATCTGGCCCTGGGTGTTTTTGTTGTTGTTGTTTTGTTTTGCTTTGTTTTATTCTGTTTGTTTTGTTGGTTGGTTGGAAGACTTTTAATGACTCCTTTGATTTCACATATCGTTAGGGGTTATAGATGTATTTAGATTGTGCATATGATCTTAACTTTGGTAATCGATACCTACTGAGAAAATTATCTATTTCTTTCACATTTTCGAATTTTGTGGAGTATAGGTTTTTGAAATATGTTCTTAGGATTTCCTTAGTGTCTGGTGTTCTGTCCCCCTTTTCATTTTTGATCTTGTTAACTTGGATATTCTGTGTCTTTTAGTTAGTTTAGATAAGGGTTTATCTATCTTGTTGATTTTCTCAAAGAACCAACTCTGTTTCATTGATTGTTTGTATTCCTATTTTATTGATTTCAGACCTCAGTTTATTTATTGTTGTCTATTCCTCTTGGGTCTGCTTTTCTCTTTCTGTTTTAGAACATTCAGGTGTGCTAAGTTGCTAGTCTGAGATCTCTCTCTCTCTCTCTCTCTCTCTCTCTCTCTCTCTCTCTCTCTCTCTCTCTCAAAGGTAGGCAATTAGTGCTATGGACTTTCCTCTTAGTACTATTTTCATTGTGTCTCCAGTGTTTGGGTATGCTGCATATTCATTTTCATTGAATTCTAGGAAGTCTTTAATTTCTTTATTTCTGTCTTGACTCATTTTTTATTCAGGAGTTTCTTCAGTTTCCACGAGTACATAATCCTTCTGTTATCTCTGTTGTTGATACTCAGCTTTAAGCCCTGGTGGCCTGATAGGATGCAGGGAGTTATTTTAATTTTCTTGTTTCTGTTAAGAGTTGATCTGTGTCCCAGAATGTGGTCAATTTTGGAAAAGGTTTCATAAGGTGCTGAGAAAAAAATGGTATATTCCTTTGTGGTTGTGTGAAATGTTCTGTAGATATCTCTAAGGGCCATTTGGTTTATAGTGGCTATTAGCCATATTTCTCTGATTAGTTTTTCTCTGGATGACCTGTCCAATGGTGAGAGTGGAGTATTGAAGTCTCCTGCTATCAGTGGGTGAGGGTCAATATGTGATTTAATCTGTAGTAGTATTTCTTTTAACAAACTTGAGTAGTCTTGCATTTGAAGCATAGATGTTAAGAAATGAAAGGTCACCTCCTAAATTTTTCCTCTGATGAGTACATAGTGTCTTTACCTATCTATTTTTTAAATAGTTTTCATTGGAAGACTATTTTGTTAGATATTAAAGTGGCTACACTGGCTTGTTCTTAGGTTCATTTACTTGGAATATTACTTTTTTCTGACCTATTACCCTGAGGTAATGTTTATCCTTGATCCTAAAGTATCTTTCTTAAATGAAGAAGAAGAAGAAGAAGAAGAAGAAGAAGAAGAAGAGGAAGAAGAAGAAGAAGAAGAAGACGAGGAGGAGGAGGAGGAGGAGGAGGAGGAGGAGGAGGAGGAGGAAGAGGAGGAAGAGGAGGAGGGGAGAGGGGAAGGGGAGGGGGAGGGGGGAGGGGAAGGGGAAGGAGGAGGAGGAGGAGTGAATGAATTCTGTTTCCACATTGAGTCGCTTAGTCTCTGTCATTTTATTGGAGAATTGAATCATTGATATCGAAGATATCAATGACCAATGATTGTTGATTCCTCTTGTTGTTGTTGGTAATGGTGGTGCTCTTTTTTTGCTGTGTCTCTCTCTGTGTCTCTCTTTATCTCTGTCTACGTCTCTATTCATTTGTGTGTGTGTGTTTGTGTGTGTGTGTGTGTGTGTGTGTGTGTGTGTAGGTGTCCCTTCTTTTGGTTCTGCTGGTATGTGACTATTTATTTCCTGTGTTTTAATGGCTGCGGTTAACCTCCTTGGGTTCTTTATCTATGGTATAGCAGTCTGGGCTAGCATGTTATCTGCCAGGTCCTTCTGACTTTTAGTCTGTACTGAGAAATCAGGTGCAAATGATATGACTGCCTTTGTATATTACTTGGCCTTTTCCCCTTGAAATTTTTAGTGTTCTTTCTTTATTCTGTATGTTTAGTCTATTGATTATTATGTGGCAAAGAGACTTTCTTTTCTCGTTCAATCTATTTGTTTGATATGCTTCTTTTACCTTTATAGACATATCATGTTTTAGGTTAGGCAAATTCTCTTCCATTATTTTTTTTTGAAGTCATGTTCTGTTTCTTTGATATGGATTTCTTCTCTTTCCTCTATATCTATTAATTTTAGTTTTGGTCTTTACATAGTGTCACAAATTTCCTAAAGGTTTTATGTCAGATTTTTTTAGATTTAACATTTTCTTTAACTGATGTTTCCATTTCTTCTACTATATCTTCAATACCTGAGATTCTCTTTTTCATCCCTTTTATTCTGTTGGTGAAGTTTGACAATGTAGTTCCTGTTTGAATTTCCCAACTTTTCATTGCCAGAATTCCCTTGATTTGCATCTTCTTTATTGATTCTATCTCCATTTTCAGATCTTGAATAGTTTTATTTATTTCTTTTAACTCTTTGGTTGTGTTTAACTGAATTCTTTAAGAGTTTATTTCCTCCATTTATGGGGTAAGGGTTAAGAGATTTATTTGGTTCCTCCCTAAGGTCCTCTAACATCTTCATTTAGTTGATACTAATGTCCTTTTCTTGAGTTTCAGCTACACTGGAAAATTCAGGGCATGCTGTGGAAGGACAGCTCTGTTCTAACGGATACATACTGCCCTGGTTATTATTGTTTTTTTTTTAAACTGGTGTCCAGACATCTGGGCTTGAAATTATATTTCTAGGTGGTAATTTCTGGATTTGTCTTTGTTGAATGAATGTTTTATTCCTTGGTTTCTGTTTCCCCTATGACTTTGTGTTGTCTGTTTTCCTGGCCTGCTCAGCTGTGTTCACAGAGAATGTCCTCTGAGGTTGGAGGGTGGGATACAGGAACACGTGGTGAGAGAGGATGGTGGAGGTCTTTGAAATCCATTGGAGATGGGGTCAGAGAAGAAAGAGAAACCACAGCAGGTTCCAACTACAGAGCTGGGTATAAAACTAAGGTGACTGGATCTCGGGAGTAATAGGAGAGGTGTGGGTAGATCTTTAGCCTACTTGTTGCCCTGGGAAGAGTAACCCTTGGGTTTGCAGGGGGTCATCTGGTACAAGGCAACAAGCGGGGAATGGGGGTGGGTAGACTGTGAAGATCTGAGGGATTCACAGGAGGTGGGAGTAGGCAGGCAGGGAAGGCTGCCACAGGTGTTCTGCTGTAAAGCTGGTAAGAAGGCTGGGAAACAGATCTAGGGAAACAGAGAAGGGAGGATTGCAAACAGTCAACCTGACTTTCTGACAGCCGTGGCCTGTGCTTCAGCAGGTGTGCCTGGTGGATTTGAGATACAGCCCCCCAAATTCAATGGGAGAGAGGGAGGTTAGGAGGGGATGGTTTGTGGGACCCACAGGAAATGTAAGCAGTGGTGAAGGAGGCTGCAGAGGCTCTTCTGTTGCAGGACTAGTGATGAAACTGAGGAACTGGGACTGGAGAAAGAGAGAGAAAGAAGACGGGCTTACTCCCTCCTTCTTGTGACTTTGAGAAATCTTTGCATGTGTGTGTGTTTGCATGCATGATTTACATGCCAATAATTTTTGTGTGTATATGTGTATGTGTGCATATTTGTGTGTGAGTATAGGGGTGCTTATAATATGTCATGAGTGTGGAGATCAGAGGACAGTCCTCATCTTTGGCTTATTTGTGTGAGCTGGGGCCTTTTGTTTCCTGCTGTGTTTGCCAGGCTAGCTGGCCAGGTGGCTTCTAGGGCTTTCCCTGTCTCTGCCTTCTATCATGCCCTTGGAGCACCAAGGTTACAGATGCATGCTAGTGGCCCAGCCGTACATAGGTTCTGAAGAACTGAGCTCAAGACCTCATCTGCACAGCAGGTGTTTTGGCCACTGAGCCAGCTCCATGCTGCCATCTATAATCTTTTGAGATCTAAAATCTAAATAAAAGAACATAAAAATCAACAAGAATTGAAGGATTTTTGCCATCTTTGATCTTCTGCTTAGCTTGTCCTGGGGATCAAATCCAGGACTTGCATATGCTCAGCAAGCAATTTGCCATTGGGAAATTTTTCTATGAGGATTTTGAAAGGTAACCTCTTAAAACACCACTATCGTGTTGTTATTGTTGTAATTAAATGTAGAGAACAAAATGTTAAAATAACACTTTTTCAAGAAGACACACACACAAGTGTAACACAGCACTTAACTACTTCACGTGTTAAGAATGTAAGTCCCTATACTGATTATATTAATGTAGTAAAAGGATTGCATAATGATAGCAAAAACAAATGAGCCAACTCAGGAATGGAGAGACAGCTCAGGGAAGGGGGAGGGGGTGGGGATGGGGATGGGGATAAAGTAAGCTTTGAGAATCACCTTCTGATACTGCCCCCAGAAAGTGAGAACTGCTGTAGGTAGCTTCCCTCACAGCAGGGACTGAGATGTGAATTCAGTTTCCATCAGGTACAAGTACTTGCTCATGGTTCAGAGAACTGCAGTCCAACCCCTGTGTCTTGGGGGAAGCCAGTTCCTGGCTCCTGTTGTCAACAGGAATGATGCTCTGTAGGTGAAATGTCAGGGGCAATGGCAGTCAAGGCGCCTTAGTCTTCCTATTCCCTGGAGCCTTCTTGGCCGTCGGAGTGTTGCAAGGGCCTAAGTCACATATGGACGTGGGGTTAGGCCTGGGGTTGAAGCATCAGTCATGAACACCCAGCCTTGCATCTTCAGAATATCAGACACTGTCATTAGCACATAATTATCTTTATGTTGAGCTGTCTCTGTTCCCCCTAGTGAATCCCGATCTGATAGAAAACACAAGGATGTCAAGAACACGTTTTCAAGGGCATGGATTTCATTTGCGAGCTACTCTTGTGTAACCATGGCTAATTGCACACTTAGCTTCAATAAACATACTTGTCTAAAATATTCAACTAAAAATAGTTCGCCATGGTGTCTAGCAAAATGTCAAGATATTTAAAACAAGATGTGTAATTTTTTTTTTTCTGAAACCTACCTGCTGTCTACTTTGGGAGCTCACTTCTTATTATAGAAAGGGTCCTGAGTCTCGCATGATAAAATATTAAAGCTGAAAGGGCCTTAGAGATTAGATAGACTCAGCTCTCCCTGTCACCTCTGCCCTTGCATGGCAGCAAAAGTAATTGAAAATTCAGAGAACTTAAATGACAGCCCACATGCCAGCCTTGGTTTTTCAAATATGATTGATGCATTTTGATAGCAGAAAGTGATTCTGTTGTGTATGACCTAACGTCTACATAAAATTTTAGGTTTCTATGTTTCCCACACCTTAAAGGGTTCTGGTAGACCACAAAAGCAAAATATGCTGTAGGGAGTTGTAAGAATTAAAAATGTAAATGTGTCCTTCTATGTGTTTTGGACTTTACTGTGTTACGTACATGTCATCTCACACACTCGATCCTTCCCACAATCCTATGGGGAGTGGCAAGCCTTTGGTCAGACCAGTCTTATGTCAACTGACAGACTGCATCCACTCTGTGTTCAAGGCCCCGACTGAATCTCACACCATAATATGTGTTGAATTCCATTATATCAACGAAGAATTGCTTTTTACACTGTGTGTGTGTGTGTGTGTGTGTGTGTGTGTGTGTATGTATGTAAATCCCCAAACAAAATAGCTGTCTTAGAAGCATCTTCTCAGGAAAAAAAAATTCAGGAAATTTAATATTGTCTAAGCCCACTGAATCACGGTAGTTACTGTCTATGAGATACCCCTGGGCTCAGACATTGTGTGCTCAGGAGACACGAAAGCTCCTAGACATTGGGGGCTCTGTTCTCCAGGAAACAGTAAAGCTACTCATCAAAATGAAATAAAGGCGCCCAGTGCAGGTTCCCACAGATGAGCTGCTTCCAAGTGGGTGTTTGATGGCTCTCAGCTCATCCTTCTTCCCCAGCAGCCCAGTGTCTGTGACGTTTCATGAGGCTGTCGCTGATTTACTGTTGGTACGTGCAGGCATCTAGAGACTACACACAAACAGCACCGCTTTTAAAAATAGATTTAAAATTTTTTGTTCCATTACCTTTAAGAATGCATCTTCCCTGGCCACCCTAAATCTCCATGGTTACCCCCACAGCTGAGTGTGATGAATGTATGGATTAATGTGGGAAAGCAGAGAGGGGATTTTACCCTGATCCTTCCTTATCTCACTTATATCCCTTCCCTGGCCCTGACCTGCCTCAGGTCAGACCAGTGATGCTGTGTCACTGACCCCTGCTGCAAATTAAGCCTCCTTCTCTGGCTCTACTACACTCTGAATTATTCATTGTGGATGATTTTTACATATGTTAGGCACAAGGTCATCTAACAAGCAGTTCATGCTAAGGTAAAAATGACTAATAATCCCCATATATTTCTACTAGAAGTCAGTTATTACCCAATGAGTTTCTGAATTGCAAAATTAACTTCAGTGGAAGAGGCCAAAGTTCACAATTCATTCCTGATCCGGTAAGAAGAGGAAAAAATCATCATAATTGGTATAATTTCTCCTTTGCAGAAGTCATTATGTTGAAAATATATCAAAATCAAATATATAAACTGTTTACCAGCTTAATTGATAGTACTATGAGGTTATTTCCCACCCACCTTGTCAAAGTGATTAGTGTCCAATAACGACTTCCAAATCGCTTAAGAAATAGTAAAATGTTAGGTCACTTCCTTAATCATAAAATCAAAGCCGAGCCCGGACTCGCCTTCCTCCGGTTCCGGAAGCCGGGATAGCACTCTATGGTTTCTCCTCCGTGGTTTTTAAAGAACAGATGTGAAAAGCAATCCCTGGATTCTGACATGGCAACAGGCTACTGAGGAAGGAAGAGTTTGAGTGTTCACTACTACATAGACACTTACCCTTTCTGTTTTGGTGATGAAGGTGTTCACGGATCTTTATGTTACACTCTTTGGAAAAGCCACAGAGCGATAGTCTTGCAGATGATGTGCACGAAGTATTTTGAAACCTCGGCATCGCGGTGCTGCTGCTAATAGTGATATTAGAATTTTAACGTGAGGACATCTAAACTCACTGGCGTTTGAAAGTTTCTGAGCCCTTGCTTGGGCCACAGTGATCCAGGCTGAGGATTTTTGTCTGAGTGAAGCTGTTGATGCTCTTCTTTGGGTCTTCTGAGTTAGAAAGGGCTTGTATCTGCTTCTTAAAGGGATATCCCTCTGCCGGAACTGTCACCATTGAGACAGAGGAAAGTTCAAAACACATCACTTTGGGGTCAGAGGATCTGGTCCTAGCATCCCTCTGGCATCCATCTTCCACCATCGCAATCACAAGTGCTGCTGACTTCCGGTGCAATATGTACTGTTGGCTTCCAGTGTTTTCTTTTGCAATGAGCCTGTCCATTCCCTTCTCAACCCCTGTTAGAAAGCGAAATCGTTCTTATTTGTTATGAAGAGCAGCGCAGTGTTTGTTTCTCATCCCTTCTAGCTATGTTCAAGTCCCAATTTTCACAGCCTAATGTCTCCTCAGAGCATTTTACAAAAGAAAAAGAGGACCCCTGAGAAGCATATGTCTATCCTCTAAGCTGCAGCAGTGTACGCACTGTTAGAGATTTTTAAGTCAAACCTTGGATTTTTCAGCAACCATGTATGTCTAAGTCCAGATGTAGAGAGATGCATGTATTTGGAATGTGACAATTGTCTTTGGTTTAAGTATAAGAAGTTACAGTAGTGGAGTCAAATAATGCTTACTTAAACATATTAATCATTCATATACCTAGAGGCTTGCTAATTGCTGTGGAAGAATGAAAGATGTGTTAAAGATTTCTGTTCTGTTAGGAATATTGATATGATTAATATAAAATGTACTTTTATTAATAAAAATTCATTTATTATGCCCTAAATAAATTCAACCTGAAAAATAACTCAAAGTATAATTTTCGACTATTCATGATTAAATGTCATAGTTAACCAACTGAGTCCTCTTTAAGGTTATAGTCAAGGGCAGATTTAGAAACAATTTCAACTTTCATGTATAATTAATATTTTTTCATAGTAACACCCATTATTTCTGCCTTTGTAACAAAACAACAAATGCAAAAAACCAAACAACCGCAGAAAACCATGCAAGGAAACTTGAAAAATCTTTATCATGCAAGAAAGTGTTGTTACAAAAGAGAAAGCATCTGATTTCATGGGAGACACGAGGTCACAACAGGACTCCCATTCTTGGTTACTTACCAATGCAAATAACAAGAAAGATTATTTTAATTAATGTGCCTAATAAAGCTAGGAAGACCTTGTGCCTATATGACTGATGTTCTCTGTAAGAATGATTGCTTCATTAGCCTTACAATATCAACTCCACCTCATTACGAAGGTCAAATAAATGGATGTATTATATATTTCTGAAGAGCAGAAAAATTTTACCCAAAGTGTTAAAAGGGCTAGTAACTTACTTATTAAAGATAAAACATTAACTAAACATGCACAGAGATATGACATATGGTATAAATTTCTCCTGCCATTTACAGTATTTGTTCAGGAAAAAAAGAGCCAACTTGGCATAAGTGATATAAACTCTTGAATAAGAAATAACCAAAGTGAGAAATGTATCTTCCATTTAAGACTTAAAATGGATGATGTCATTTCTTAAGAGAGAATTTAGAATATAAGATGGAATATGATTGTGACCATCTATACCATCAAGCATAATTTGTGGTATGCCGTTTTGAGGACACTACTTAAAAGTGATGAGGTTCTTATCGGATGGTAAATGACCTGTTGATATTTTTCCTTTTCAAATTTTGACAAGCAGTTGTTTTTCCTTCTGAAGCTAACTCTCCCTAAAACAACCTGAGTATGAGCAGTGACTGACACCCACTCTCTAAGAGTGGCTTGAGGTTAAAGAATGCTTATCTTGGTTGAAAAAGTCTGTGGTGGGGCAGGGGGATGCCTCCGTGGGTAAAGTACTGGCTGATAAACATGTGGACCTGAGTTCAGATGTCCAGCATCCACAGAGAAGCCAACCTCAGCATTGCACAGCCACAAGCCCAGTGCTGAGGCTCTGACAAGAGGATCCCTGGGGCTCACTGGGTAGCCAGTCTAGCCAGTCTCTGAGCTCTGGGTTCAAAAGGACAACCTATCCCAAAAAAATAAGACAGAGCAACTGAGAAAGATGGTGACACACACATATCTGTCTCTCTCTCTCTGTCTGTCTGTCTCTCTCTCTCTCACCTTACACATACACACACACACACACACACACACACAGAGAGAGAGAGAGAGAGAGAGAGAGAGAGAGAGAGAGAAAGAGAGAGAGAGAGAGAGAGATTTGGTAGTATCTGTACTTTTCAAAGGTCTTGACTTTGGCTGGTAACATTCAACACTGTCTACCACTCTGCCCTGACTTAGGACTGTGTAGTAAGCAGAGTGACTGGGAAACTTTGCTCTCTTCAAGGTATCTTAGAGCCTGACTAAAAGCATCCTTCCTGTGGTTGGATGATATTTATATAAATGAAAGTATCAGGTGAGAATTGTTTTTTTTACCGAAAGTTACAAATGTAGTGTTGAGTATACTGTTAGATCTCAGGCACTGCTTTCTCCCTGGGAGGACTGACTCTCAGGCTAGTATTTTCCATTTGTTGTGACTAATGAAGCAACACAGAGACATAATTAGCAACCAAAAGCTACAGTTTAGTTAGATTTCATTAAATTCTTTCTAATGTCCACTTCCTGTTACAGGGCCTCCAGGCAGCTCTGGACCAGACACCAGACAGTTTCTCAACCATTCTTTGTTTGGGATGACCTTGAGAGATTTAGGAGGCAGCAGTCCTAACATCTCAGGTATTTTTAGAATGCCCTTCAAATTCAGGCAAGTCTGACTTCTAACACCTGGTAATAGTGATGATTTGCATTTGCAAGAAGAAGTTCCCAGACCCAAGTACCTCAGTCAGCAGGAGCTGCCAAGGAGGGCAGTTGCTTATGGGAGTTATTTGTTAGCTTTCTCCAAGGTCCAGGGTCTTTGGTTGATCACTTAGTAAACATTAGCATATATTGCAAGGAGTGGGTTTCTCTCTAGAGACAGAAGTACACTCAGCTGTGCAGAACAAGACATGTCTCAATGGGAGCTAAGGGAAGCTCAGCTTCTTTAACGTTAAAGCTCTGAGTTTCCTGTGACTAAGCAATCACTCCTGTTAACAGGACCCGAGGAAGTGCTCTCTTTGTCAAATGAAGAGAATGATAGATGAACCCTATACCATAGGCCTCATCCAATAAGCTTGAGAACTCCAGGTGGTCAGTATTTGGATCAGCCCCAAACTGATTTCACTTCTTCAACTTAATTTTAAAAATAATTTCTGGAATTCAGTAATTCTTTTAGGTTGAAAGACTTAAAGTGTCTAGCTTACTAGAGAGTTTATGCACACCAAATCCATCAATAAGAGAAAATAGAAATGAGAAGTTCACAGGAAAGAACTGTAGCAGAAACTATGTAAAGGTTATTAAGGATTATTGAATGAAAATTATAAGTAAGCTTCCAGACATGGTGGGAAAATAGGAACTAAATATAACTTCATACATAAAAACTCTGAAAACAAGGAAGTGCATAGTTTATATAGCAATGATTTTACATTCCATCTAGTGTTTGGTGGGTCTCTGCATCTGCTCCCATCGGTTGCTGGATGAAGCCTCTCTGATGACAATTATGTGAAAGCTCCAGGTCTCTGAGCTATCCATCCAGTCTATGGTTCCTGGACCTACAGGCCGTGTCAGGCATGGGCTCCGTCTCATAGTGTGGGTCTTAAGTTGGAACCATCTTTGGTTGACCATGCCCTCAAGTTCTGTGTCATCTTTATCCAAGCACATCTTACAGGCAGGACAAATGGTAGGTTGAAGGTGTTATTCCTGGGTTAGTGTCATGGTTCTGAAAGACCCCCAAATCGGGGAGACCCTCACTCTAGTCTCGGGATAAGACACGAGATAAAATTCACGAGAGACCGTTCTTGATGTAAGCACACGAGGTTTATTCAGGGAGCCAGTGCACTGGAGTTGAACTTGTATCCTGCACAGGGACAGAGGAGATCTACCCCGTACAGCTGCGGTCAAGCTACAAAGAAAAGGGGAGGTTTTAGGCAGTAATTCATGTCATAAGGAAGGGGGAGGTCAGGCAGCAGTTTATGGCTCAGCAGAAGGTTACAGGAAGGTTAAACATAGTTAAACCTTGAGCAAGGCACCAGATGTCTCAGGAATATGGTGAGCTAGTTCCTGGAGCAGGGAGTGTTATCTTAAGATTAACAGTCTCTCGGGCTTTTCTCGGGTTTTTCTCTGAGAGAGAGAAAAAAAAACAAGCTGTTCTCTGTTAGGCTAATTGCTAGGGGTCTAAAAATATTGAGTTGGGGTCTCTCAGTTCTTCCACTGGAAGCCTCATCAGGTTACAAAAGATGACTGGTTCAGGCTCTGGATCCCCCATTACTGGGAAATTTTGCTAAAATCACCCTTAAATTCCAAGGAGATTGCACTACACTAAGTATCTGCCTCACCCTCAAGCCCTTCCCAATTTCAGCCATCTTTCAAGTTCTCTCCGCTCTTGTCTGCTACCTGATCCCTCCTGGTCTTATCCACACCCATAACCAATTCACCCTTGAAAACTACTCATTTTCCCTCCCTAAGGAAATCCTGTATCCTCCCTTGAGTACTCCCTGTTACTTAGCCTCTCTGGGTCTGTGGATAGTAGCATGATTATCCTTTATTTAAAAACTAATATCCACTTATGAGTACATACCATGTTTGTCTTTCTGGGTTTGGGTTACCTCACTCGGGATATTTTTTTAGTTCCATTCATTTACCAGCAACTTTCATGATGTTATTTTCTTTACCATCTGAGTATCACTCTGTTATCCAATTATACCACATTTTTTTTAATCTATTCTTTGGTTAGGAATATCTAGGTTGTTTCCAGTTTCTGGCTATTGCGAATAAAACTGCTATGAACATAGTTATTTAAGTGTCCTTGTGGAAGGATGGAACATCCCCTGAGTATATGACCAAGAGTGGTATAGCTGAATCTTGAGGTAGACCTATTCCTAATTTTCTGAGACAACGCTGTATTGATTTCCAAGGTGGCTGTACACATGTGCACTCCCAGCAGCAATGTAGGAGTGTTCCCGTGACTCCACGGCCTCTCCAGCATGAGCTGCCACTTATTTTTCTTAGCTTAGCCATTCTGATAGATGCAAGATGGAATCTCAAAGCTATTTTAATTGCATTTCCCTGATAGCTAAGGATGTTGAACATTTCTTTAAATGCATCTTGGCCTTTTGAGATTATTCTATTGAGAATTATCTGTTTATATCTGTACCTCCCTTTTAATTGGATTATTTGGTTTATTGATTTATAAACCATATTGGTTTATATGTTTTGAATATTAACCCTCTGTCAGATGTGGAGTTTTTGAAAATCCTTTCCATTCTGTAGGCTGCTACTTTATCCTTTTGAAGGTGTCCTTTGCCTTATAGAAGCTTTTCATTTTCATGAGGTCCCATTTATTAATTGTTAATCTTAGTGCCTGCACTATGGATGTTGTATTCAAGACATTGTTTCTTATGTCAAAATGTTCAAGGTTATTCTTCACTTTTGCTTCTATAATATTTAAGTTGAGGTCTTTGATCGACTTGGACTTGAGTTTTGTGCAGGGTAATAGATATGGATTTATTTGTATTCTTCTACATACTGACATCCAGTTAGGCCAGCACCACTTATTGAAGATGCTTTGTTTTTTTCCATTGTATATTTCTGGCTTCTTAATCAAAAATCAGATTTCTATATGCATTTGAACATCTGTGTCTTTGATTCAATTTCATTGATCAGTCTGTCTTTTTTATGCCAATACCATGGTATTTTTAAGACTATAACTCTGTAGTACAACTTGAAATCATGGATAGTGATACTTACCTCAAGAAGTTCTTTTATTGTATAGCATTGGTTTTAGTTATCCTTAGTTTTTTTTTTGTTTTGTTTTTACATATGAAGTTGAGTGTTGCTTTTTCAAGGTCTGTAAAAAATTATATTGGAATTTTAATTAGAATTAAATTGAATCTGTAGATATCTTTAGGTAGGATGGCCATTTTTATTATGTTAATACTACTGACCCATAAGCACAGAAGATCTTTCCATCTTCTGATATCTTTTTCAATTTATTTATTCCAAGACTTGAAGGTATTTTAGTATAAGTCTTTCATCTGCTTGGTTAGTACATTATTTAGGGTTTCATTGCTGTGAAGAGATACTATGACCAAGTCAAGTCTTATAAAAAACATTTAAATGGATCTGGCTTACAGATTCAGAGGTCTAGTCCATTATCCTCATGGTGAGAAGCATGGTAGCATACATGGTGCTGGAGAAGGAGAGTTCTACATATTGACCTGAAGGCAGACATGAGGCTCTCTCTAGCATACTGGGCAGAGCTTAAGACCACCCCTACAGTGACGCACTTCCTCCAACAAGGCCACACCTACTCCAACAAGGCCACATCTAATAGTGTTACTTGTGGAGTTAGTTACTCCCGGATATTTTATATTATTTGTGGCTATTGTGAATGGAATTGTTTTCCTGATTTCTTTCTCAGCCTATGACTTTATTCTTTTTCAAACACCAAGTTAACCCCCCCCAACAAAACCCAAACCTAGTTCCAGTTTCTTGGCTAACCCCAACAAGGCCTGTATCTTCAGGTTAATCTCCCCCAACAAATCCAGTGTTTCCAGGTTAATCCCCCACAAGCCTGCCCACTGCTTAAAGCCCACCAATGCAGAGGGGAAGCAGAAGTTACGGTTATGGTTTGACTCACAGCACCAGCCAATTATGCTAAAGACCATACTAGCTCTCCTTCCAATTAGATGCTTCCCGGGCTAGAAACACTCACTCTCTCCCCCTGCCTGCTGCTTCCTGTAAAACCTAACCCTGATAGATGTTCAAGGCTCCCCTCCACCAAAACTTCTGTGTGTTGGTGGTGGGGTGGGGTGGGGGCCCAAGCTATCCTGACTAAAGGTCCTTAGTGTAATTATATTGGGTCAGTTCCTGTCTGGTCTTTCAGAGTTCACTAGTGCTTCCTTGGCACTACAAAAGGATACCAAGGAAGTAGACCTCTTTTGAAAGGTTCTTAGGAACAACTCCCATCTGTGTTGTCTGGAAATCAGCAGTTCAATTCACAGGTTAGCCGTGGCAGCTCAATCCACTGACATACACCAGCAGCCCATTTGTGTTTTGTATATATGAGGGCTGCTGATTTGGGGTTAATCTTATATCTAGCCGCTTCACTGAAGATGTTAGTGTTGCCAGACAGCTTTGCTCTGTGTAGCCCTGGCCATATTAGAAATTACTCTGTAGATTAGACTGGCTTTAACCTCAAAGATCCACCCGCCTCTGCCTCCTGAGTGCTGCCATTAAAGGCATGTGCCACCACCACCCAGCTGGTTTTAGGAAATTATGATGACAAAGGAATTGCATTTTCACATTAACTTGTTCTTTTATCAAAAGCAATTTAAATGTTGGTTGTACTTCTCAGGCTTAAATAAAGGACGAGTTGTTATTTCCAAAATGATGCACAGAAACTGAGGCCTCGTTCTTTTGTCATCTCACATGCTCTCGTGATCGGGTCCTGCAGTGTCTTATAGTTATAAAAACTTTCAGCTCTCTGTATCAGTCCCAAACCATATGGTTCTTAAGACGAAACGAAAACTTCCATAGATACGATACCAAACAAGTGCTCAATGTATTATCGTGTATTACCTCACATTCCTAGGCTTTGTGAGTAAGTGTATGTTCTGCCTGTGTTTGTATACATATATACATGTGCCACAGGATGGACTGGTGCCCGCAGAGGTCAAAGGATGGCATCGGATACCTGAGAACTAGAATTACAAACATTTATAAGCCTTCACGTGGCTCTGGGAACTGAAACTAGGGTCACTGTAAGAGCAACATGACTCTTACTGCAGGGCCACCTCTCTGGCCCTGTACTTTACAACTTTTGAAAGAACAATTCTGTATTACATTGTTAAGTGCTTTTAAATGGAGAAGAATATTATCTGCCTTCCTCTGTAGCTGCTCCTCTACTTATCCAAAGAATTAATGCTATTTTTATGTGGCCAGAAAAATGTAATGCAGAATAACATGTGAATAATTAAGTTTGGCAGAATGCAGCATGAGCAAAAGAAACGGCTGGCTCCTCCCGACGGTAGTAACCATGGGGGCCGTGTGTCTTCTCCTGGCCCTCGTTTGTATTTCATGTGCATATTTTTACTTTATTGGGGTTGCCTCAGTGTGAGATGACAATATGCAAATATAAACCTGAAACATGGTCACTTTGTTTATTGCATAACAAATAAAATAATTAGCACCTTGTCATTTTATCCATTTGCAAATATGCCAAGATCAATAATGAATTATAATGGGAATTACTGTTCTCATTAATTTTAGAAACTATTTCTCATATTGTCCTAATGAAGATTCTTTGTAAACGCTGAAGGTAATAAATAAAGCTTAGGTATTCTGATTTAAAGAAAAATGTACTTTACTCCATAGCTTTATGCATGTGAAAATGACGAGGTCACACTGATATGGTTATGCACACAATTAATCTCTGCCATCAGGAGGCAGAGGCAGGCGGATATCTAGTGAAAGCCAGGATAGTGCGTACAGTGAGGCAACAAGTTACAGATCAGATAGGGCTATTCAATGAGACCCTGTCTCACAACTAACTAAATAAAAAATAAACAAACAAACAAATAAATGAAGGTAGTTGAAGTTATAGGTCTCACAATGTGAAATGACTAATAGAGACACCTTTCTCCTTTCCCAAGCTGCTTGATAAGTAGCTTTCTCTTCCTTCTATGTTCTCATTTTGTGCTTTCTTCAAAAAAGGGCTTGTTTTTCTACCTCATTGCCAATTTATCCAGGTAACATGACAAGCATCTGAAAATTGTCCCGCACTTATAATCATACTGCAATGGCTACAGTCTTCATCCTTCATACGATCCTCAGGATGATTTCTTGACTTGTCCCATGATCCTGTCTTTCTAGCAAATCCCAGAAGTGGTTATCATCTCCTCATGTATTTCAGTCATCCAATCATATGAATACTTGACATACAACCGGATTGTCACTGTCACACAAAAACAGTGTTAGCAGATCTTAGTGAGGGCAATACTCAATGCATAATCACATTTATTTCTTATGAAGAATTGTAGTTTTTTTTCAATTATGTGTGTATGTTGAGGGTTGTTCACTGGAGTGAGTTAAACTTACAAGTAGGAAGAGGGTGCTGAACCCCCTGGAACTGGAATTGCATGTGTTTCTGAGCCACCCATGGATGCTGGAAACTTAATTTGGACCCTGTATAAGAGCAGTACCAACAGGAATGCCATCTCTCCAGGTGCTCTTATTCAAATTTACACAACTGACTAAAAATGTCATTGTTTTCCTTTGACTTTTAATCCATCCAAGGTCTCCTTTACATTGCCCTTTAGATGCCTTGCCAGTGTGTTCCCAAGATAGTTAGGAGAGCAGACAGAGTGTAAGACATTTTCTGGGTCTAGGTATAAAGAGAGAGAGGAGAGAGAGAGAGAATTTGAATAGAGGGAGTCACAGCATAATTAGGCTGTTGGAACAAAAAGTTTCATGCCAGCCCAACAGGAAACTCTGGAAATTATTAGCCATCTCCTATTCCAGGAAGAAATAGACAGGGCCAGGGTACAATAACCTAGCTCAGTGAGTACATACCATGTGTGTTCTTTTGTGACTGGGTTACCTCACTCAGAATGATATTTTCTAGTTTCATCCATTAGTCTAAGAATATCATAAAGTCATTGTTTTTAATAGCTGAGTAGTATATCCACCTTTTCTGTATCCATTCCTCAGTTGAGGGACATTTGGGTTGTTTCCAGCTTCTGGCTATTATAAATAAGGCTGCTATAAACATGGTGGAGCATGTGTCCTTGTTTTATGTTGGAACATCTTTTGGGTATATGCCCAGGAGTGGTATAGCTGGATTCTCAGGTAATACTATGTCCAACTTTCTGAGGAACTGATTGAAAATTATTTGACTCTGTACCCCATTTTTTTCATTTTTTATTCTATATTCTATGTTTATATTCCAAAGGCTTTCCCCTTTCTCAGTTCCCCCATCATACGTCCCATAAGTCCTCTCCTCCCCAACTATTCTTCAATCCCCCCCCACCACCATTTCTCTGTTCTGGTACTCTCCTACAAAACTGGATCCAATCTTTTCAGGCCCAGGGTCCTCTCCTTTCTTCTTCTTGGGAATCCTTTGACTTGCTAATTGTGCCTTGAGTATTTAGGAATTCTGGGCTCATTAATATCCATTTATCAGTGATTGCATTTCATGTGTATCCTTTTGTGATTGGGTTAACTCGCTTAGGATGATATTTTCCAGATCTAACCATTTGCCTACAAATTGCATGAATTCATTATTTTTCATTGCTGAGTAGTATTCCATTTGGGGTTATTTGGTTCTCTGGAGTCTAAGTTCATGAGTTCTTTGTATATATAAAGATATTAAATATCAGCCCTCTATCAGATGTAAGGTTGGTAAAGCTCTTTTCCCAACTTGTTAGTTGCTGTTTTGTCCTATTGACAATGTCCTTTGCTTTACAGAAGCTTTTCAATTTTATGAAAATTTGTCAATAGCTGATCTTAGAGCCTGAGCCATTGGTATTCTGTTCAGGAAGTTTTTCCCTATGCCAATGTGTTCTAGTGTATCTGGTTTTATGTGGAGGCACTTGATATACTTGGACTTGAGCTTTGTACAAGGAGATAAGAATGGATCAATTTGCATTCTTCTACATGCAGACCTCCAATTGAACCAGCACCATTTGTTGAATTTGCTGTCTTTTTTTCCACTGGATGGTTTTGGTTCTTTGTCAAGGATCAAGTGTCCATGAGTGTGTGAGTTTATTCTGTGTCTTCAGTTCTATTCCATTGATCTACCTGTCTGTCTCTGTACCAGTACCATGCAGTTTTAATCACTTTATCTGTAGTACAGCTTGAGGTCAGGGATGGTGATTCCTCCAGAAGTTCTCTTATTACTAAGACTAGATTTTGCTGTCCTGAGGTTTTTTTTGTTCCAGGTGAATTTGAGAATTGCTCTTTTGATCTCTGTGAAGAATTGAGTTGGAATTTTTATGGTGATTGCATTGAATTTGTAGATTGCTTTTAGAAAGATGGTGATTTTTTTTTACTGTTAATCCTGCCAATCCATGAGCAGGGGAGATATTTCCATCTTCTGTGGTCTTCCTCAAAAAGCTTGGAATACCCACAATACAACTCATAGATCATATGAAGCTCAAGAAGAAGGAAGACTAAAGTATGGATGCTTCAGTCCTACTTAGAAGGGAGAGTAAAATAACTATAGGAGGTAGAGGGAGGATGGGATTTGGGAGGGTAAGAGGAAGAGGAGGAAGAGGAGGAGGAGGAGGAGGAGGATAAAGAGGGCAGGATCAGGTGTGGTAGGCAACAGAAGAGAAATACAGAGAATCAGGAAATTGAATGGAGGTGTGTAGCAGTAGGGGGTGGGGAACTGGTGGTAGTAACTAGAAAGTCCCAGATGCCAGGGAAACAAGAAGTTCCCAGGACCCAACAGGGATGACATTAGCCTAAAATCCCAACACAGGGGGGAGAGAACCTGTAGAGACCACATTTAGTGGATAGGCACAGCCCCAGTTGAGGGATGGAGCCACCCACCAATCTCAAAAATTTAAACCCAGAATTGTTCCTGTCTAAAGAAAATGCATGGACAAAGAGTAAAACAGAGACTGGAGGAAAGGCCATCCAGAGACTACCCCAACTAGGGATCCATCCCATCTGCTGACACCAAACCCATAAACTATTGCAGATATCTAGAAGTGCTTATTGACAGGAGCCCGATATAGGCGTCTCCTGAGAGGCTCTGCCAGAGCCTGACAAATACAGATATGGATGCTTGCAGCCACATATCAGACTGAGCACATGGACCCCACAGAAAGGGGAAGGACTGAAGGAACTGAGGGGCACTGCAATGCCATTGGAAGAACAGCATTATCAGCTAACCAGACCCCAAAGATCTCCCAGGGACCAAACCACCAACCAAAGATTACACATGGAGGGAGCCATGGCTCTGGCTGTAGGTGTAGCAGAGGATGGCCTTATTTGGTATCAATGGAAGGCATCAATGGCCCTTGATCCTGTGGTGCTCCAGCATAGGGGGGATGCTAGGGCAGTGAGGTGGGAGTGGGAGGGTGGCTGGGGGAGAACCCTCATAGAGGCAGGGGGAGCGGGGATGAAATGGGATATGCAGAAAGGAAACTGGGAAGGAGGACAATATTTGAAATGTAAACAAATAAAATAATCAATAATAAAACAACAACAACAAAAACCAATCTTGCTCAGAACCTAGCTAGAACTGAGAGCAGGTTAAGGTCTGTGGAAGCTGTAAGCTGCTCACTTGCTGCACAGAAGGCAGGAAGCACCTTCATCTGAGTCAGGGGAAGCACCTGTAAGTCAATTTACCTCTGCAGAGAAATTTCATAGAGGAAACAAGAAGCGAAGCCTTGACTGTCTCCTCTCCTTGCTGTTTCTCTAAGCTGCATTTTGATTGTTCCCTGCAAACAAGGAGCTGTTGAATTTCCTTTGCTCTTATTTACATTGTGTTTAGTTTTGCAGCTTTTAGGCAGTATTTTGAACTCATGGGATTTGTTTCAAATCATACTTTAGAGTTAATTGACTAAGAGGAGGGTACCTAACTATGGATTTCAAACCCTGCATTTATACTATTGCTTTGCGCTTAAGGAAGATAAAGTCTTTTGCTCTGAAACATATATCCACTTATCAAACTTTCCTTAAACAATAAAATTTAAAATACTTCTTAGTAATTCCTATTATTTTGTCAACATGAACATTCTCCCTCACGTCATATGTCTGCATGAATATATCTGGACCATATGTATAATAGTTTTGTGTGTACTTGTGTGTGTGTGTGTGTGTGTGTGTGTGTGTGTGTGTGTGTATGCAGTGGCCAGAAGTTGTCTTAAAATATCTTATTCAGTAGTTCTTGCACACAGGATTTCTCACTGAAGCCAGATCACCTATAGGCTCTACTAACCAGTGATCTCAAAGGACCATGCCATTTCCTACACACACAAACACACACACACACACACACACACACACACACACACACACTCCTCCAACACCAGAGTTACAGATGGGTGCCACTGCGCTCAGCTTTTTACCCGAGTACCTAGGATAGAACTCGAGTTTTCATGTTTTAGAGTATGCACGTTACTAATGGAGCCACCTCGTCAGCCCTCCACACCCAGACAATCTCTGGTCACTAGCGAGTCGAATTGCAATGGTCCCATCTGGTAAGAGTGCTCCCCTTCTTTCATACTTCATATTTTACATTCAAACAAATTCAGATTTACAAAACGTTGCAAGAACAAACACAAGCACTTTCGGAACATCTTTTAACCAGCTTCTTTGGAACAAAGACTTGTGGCTATTTTGTACCAGAAGACCCTTTAGAAATGATGTCACTATCTAAAAATAGTGACATCTGTGTCCGCAGTAGGCTGCCATTCCAGCTGAGCACTGTGTTGTGTGGTACTGTTTGGAGCTTCCTGTTAATGCATGTGAAGTAACTTCTTTTATTTATTTTTCAATTTAAATGGTATGGGTTCTTGAAAGACATGTTTGACTTTTCTAATAGTCCTTTGCCAATTTTTCCTCTTATGATGTTATTTTTGTAATACAGGGAAATTGTTTATATCATATTTTAAAAATATGATAACCAGGGCTTTTTCTAGCCTGTCCCCACGGCTACCATTCTGGAAGCATACTGTAGTCTCCATTTCACTCTCTGTTCCCCCTTTCCATCTTCTACACTTTCCTTCTACTCATTTTTTTTTAATGTTTGACATTATAATAATTATATATATCCTTTCCCTTACTTTTCCTCTTTTTAAACCCCCCCCCAGATGCCCCACTTGCTCTCGTTTTATGTCCCTGGCTTCTCTTTTCATTGATTGATATTGCATACAGGGATGTACATCCATATATATATATATATATATATATATATATATATATGTGTGTGTGTGTGTGTGTGTGTGTGTGTGTGTGTGTGTACAACCTGAATACAACCTGCTGTGTCTGTATAATGTCACTTGCACTTGCATGCATATTTTCAGGGGCTGACAATTTGGTGTTAGCATGCTCTTGGAAAGGAATGAGTATGTTCAGAAATAGGTTGTCTGGATTTTCATACTAGGCATGATGATGACCTATGCACGGTTACCTGGAAGTGCAATGGATTACAGATGATAACGAACTTTCTTGTGTGCAGTCCATATTCAAGGTTGTCTCTCATTTAGAATGTACGTCGTTTGCCTTGAAATAAGCTATGCTTTAAGGGGTATGGTGAGATGGCTTAATGGTTAAGAGCACTAACTGCCCTTCCAGAGGTCCTGAGTTCAATTCCCAGCAACTACATAGTGGCTCAAACCCATCTGTAATGGGATTTGATGTCCTCTTCTGGTGTGTCTGAAGAGAGCAACAGTGTACTCATATACATTAAATTATATATATATATATATATATATATATATATTATATATATGATATGTACATATGATATGCTTTAACTGTTAGCAGGTCCCTATTCAATCAGAACACACCACACATTCTCTATATTCTAATAGTATCATTTGACCATTGCCTGGTGGCTACCAGGCAAACAGGATGGGAATTATAGCAATTTAGTGAGTGAGTAAACTCCGGTGAGCTATCAGCATGGTTTTCTCCTGGCTTCATGTTGGTGAACTGCAAGATTAGAATGAAAAAATATGGCTCCTAGCCTTAGTTTTATTGCTCTGCCATTTGTCTTATGGTATAGTCAAATCTCTATATAGCATATCCATATGCAAGATTATTTAAAATATTACATTTTAGTGACTGACAACTTCCAAATCATTTAAGCCACATCACGTTGTACTTTCATGCACTATTCAATTACCTTTCCTGTATCATAGATCCTCATCTATACAATGTGACATATCATCTCTAACAGAACAGAGATCACCTGCTTAACTGATCATCAGTTCTCAATGGTTGCTAAAGATGAAGGCATGGTATTTTCAGGCTTGTGGCCAAGTTGATTCTTTTGATTTCCCTGTTTCCTGCAAGATAATTGACACCAACATTACATTATTTACTCTACAGTGTGTTTTTATGCCAACACTACAACATGATTTCAACTGCATGAATTATTGGCAGTGATGCTTGCTTTTTGTTTCCTGTTCCAATTCATAATTCATACACAACATTTAAAATAAATTACATTTGGTTAATTTGCAAAAGCTGTTTAGCCAGCTGTCCAAGGTAAGCCATAATCATCATATGTCAGCATTTTGACTAATAAAAACATCGGCGGGCTGCTTCCCCTTTAACAAAACATACATATATAATCAGAATATTCTATAACTAAACCTGAATTTACACATTTACTGGGAGATGAGATAATTACAGTAGAATCACCATGGTAACTAGAAACATTTTCAGGCAATCATTGTTGAATCTTCATGACTGTTTATGTTACTACCGCCCTATGTGTCAAATTTTCTCTAGTAGAAATGTTGGTAAGATGCAAAAAAAACCCAAAAAAACAAAAAACAAAAAAACAAAAAAAAAACCTTGAAAATTATTATAAAGTTACTGCCTCCCATTGGGTTCCCAGATATGCCAAAATTCATGCCTTCAAAGAATATATTTCTGAGCATTTGTCTCATTTACTGTGCAAACTAGTGTAAAGCATCTCTAGTGTTTATAGACAGAAGTGTATAGCTTAGAGGACAATAATGCTCCTCATTTGTTGACTTCTCATTTTCTTGTCACAGGGAGCTGCATAAACCAAGATAACATGACTGAGAAATTAGCTTATCCTCTTTGTCACTATAAGAGTACCATGGAAAAAATCATGAGAATTTTTCTATCCTCATTCCATAAAAATAAAAGGGCAGGGCTTTGAGTCTCAGAGATTGAATTTCTGGGCATTCTGAAAGGGATAGAGCGTCCAAACAACATGGGTAGCCAGGCGGTGGTGGCGCACGCCTTTAATCCCAGCACTTGGGAAGCAGAGGCAGGCGGATTTTTGAGTTCGAGGCCAGCCTGGTCTACAGAGTGAGTTCCAGGACAGCCGGAGCTACACCGAGAAACCCTGTCTCAAACAAAACAAAACAAACAAACAAACAAACAAAAAAACCAAAAAACAAAAAAACAACCAAACAAACAACCAACACGGGTGTGTGCAGCAAGTATGGATTCCAGAAGCATTGATGTTAGGATTCTGTCTAAGCTCCACCCCACAGTTACCAGGCAACAGCCAGGTATGCTCCTCTCCACAGTTACCTGGCTGTTGCCATGTAGGCCTGGCCCACTATAAAAGGGACTGCTTGCCCCCTCCTAGCTCTCTTACTCTCTTACTCTTGCTCTTATTGCCCTCTTGGGCTCTTCCCTTCCCCTTCTCTTCCCCCATATCTCCACACGGTCATGGCTGGCCTCTACTTCTCTACTCTCTCCCTCTCTTTGCCTTTCTCTGCCTCTACTACCCTCTTAACTCCCCTCCCCATGCCCTAAATAAACTCTATTCTATGTTATATCTTTGTGTGGCTTGCCCCTTCGGAGGAAGGGGTGCCTTGGCATTTGCCCACCAAGGCACCCCCTTCCCCTACACCTCACCATAGAACAAATTCTACCTATGTCTCTTTTTTATGATCACAACAATTGAAATATGCTTTGCTACAATCATGTGATATCAAACTTAGACATGTAATGTGTGAATTCTGCTAACAGAAGAAAGTCACCTTCAAGTGGCACAGCCTGAGCAGGGAAGGAGCCCTACCCACATGCAGCTATATGTATGTGATAAAATTAAGTTTCCAATTCTTCAATCAGGCAAAAAAAAGGCATATCTATCCTTAATTCTAGCACTCAGGAAGTAGAGTTGGGAGGACAAGGAGTTCACATACCTCCAACAGAGAGTTGGAGGGAAGTCTAGGATATGTGAGACTGTTCCTCCAAAAGGAAAGAGGATAATCAAGTCCTCATTCACAAAGGCCACATTCCAAATGCTCATTGGTTATGTGTGCCTAGAATTTATAATATTAGATATCACGAGACAGACCATTTCCATCACCACGCAAGCCCTATTAGGTAGACTGGTGTGGGTGCCGTTTAATACAGAACTCATTTATTTCACATTACTGAATCAACTAGATATTTCAGAATTAGGACACACAAAATGAGTTTTAAAAGAAAATCAATCTCTGTTCTCTCTCTTCTCTCTCCCTCCCTCTCTCTCACTTCCTCCCCAAAATTTCATGTGAAAAGTCCCTTCAGAAAAAACTGATGTAAATAGGCTATTATTAAAAGGCAAATATTTCTTCACAGTTTCATACTGCGTTTTCAATTAATGTGACTATTTCTTTTCTAGCAAATGCAGATTAAGAGACTTAGAAAGACCCCTTTTCTTTAAAAAAAAATCCTAGAAAAAAAAAAGAACAGAAATGCAAGTTAGAAAGCCCTGAAAACTTATGCATGCCAAAAAGAAAGGTGATATAAACAAATAGAAGGTCTTCTGGTCTTCCTACCACCATTGGCACCAGGGAGCCAGGAAACTCCTCAGCCTTCTGTGCACAGCCCATCAGGAGAGAGTGATCTCCCAGTAGTACTTTCAATTCTGAGCTCAGAGGAGTAAGGACACAGGCTTCAGGCCCACAGGAAGAACAAACTCCAGCCAGAGACAACAATACCAACTAGCAGCAGAGATAACCAGATGGTGAAAAGCAAGCACAAGAACCAACAGAAACCAAGGCCACATGCCAACATCAGAACCCAGTTCTCCCACCACAGCAATTCCCGGATACTCCAACACTCTGGAAAAGCAAGAGTTGGATTTAAAATTGTATCTCATGATTCTGATAGAGGGCTTCAAGAAAGACTAAATAACCCCCTTAAAGAAATACAGGAGAACATCGATCAACAGGTTAAAGCCCTTAAAGAGGAAACACAAAAACCCCTTAAAGAAATACAGGAGATCATGGGTCCACAGGCATGTTTCTCCTTAAAGAAGAAACACAAAAATCCCTTAAAGAAATACAGGAAAGCACAAACAATCAAGTGAAGGAACTGAACAAAACCATCTGGGATCTAAAAGTAGAAGTAGAAACAATAAAGAAATCACAAAATGAAACATCTCTGGAGACAGAAAACCTTGGAAGGAATTCAGGAGTTATAGATGCAAGCATCAACAACAGAATACAAGAGATAAAAGAAAGAAAATCAGGTGCTGAAGATACCATAGAAAACATTGACTCAACAGTCAAAGAAGGTGTAAAATGCATAAAGCTGGTAACCCAAAACATCCAGGAACTCCAGGATACAATGAGAAGACCAAACCTAAGGATTATTGGTATAGACAAGTACAGAAGATTTCCAACTTAAAGGGCCAGTGAATATCTTCAACAAAATCATAGAAGAAAACTTCCCTAACCTAGAGAAAGAGATGCCCATGAACATATAAGAAGCCTTCAGAACTCCAAACAGACTGGACGGGAACTGAAAATCCTCCTGGCACATAATAATCAAAACACCAAATTCACTAAACAAAGAAAGAATATTAAAAGCAGTAAGGGGAAAAGGGCAAGTAACTTATAAAGGCAGACCTATCAGAATTACACCAGACTTCTCACCAGAGAGGATGAAAGCTAGAAGACCCTGGGAAGACCTCATACAGACCCTAAGAGAACACAAATGCCAGCCCAGGATACTATACCCAGCAAAACTCTCGTCGATCATCATAGATGGAGAAACCAAGATATTCCATGATAAAACAAAATTTACACAATATCTGTCCATAAATCCAGCCCTATAAAGGATAATAGATGGAAACCTACACCCTAGAAAATGCAAGAAAGTAATCTTCTTCCAACAAACCCAAAAGGAGATACCCACACATACATATAAATAACATCAAAAATAACAGGAAGCCACAATCACTATTCCTTAATATCTCTTAACAACAATGAACTCAACTCCCCAATAAAAAGACATAGACTAACAGAAATATTTCTCAGGTAAATCTTCAATTTTATCAGAAAATGTTTGTAATTCCCCTTTTAATTAATTTAGTAATGTTTTATGTCTACCATTTTATCTGCATTATTTTTCATGATCATCTTCAATTTTAATATCTTTCTATATATTTCCTCTATTTTATCAGAAATATTTTCAATGTAAATCTTTTTATCATAAATGTTTCTAATTCCACCTTCAATTAATTTAGAAAGTTTTTATATCTACCATTTTATATGTAAAAATTTCCATGAAATAGTCTATTTTAATGTGTTTTTCTATATATTTCTTGAATTTTACAAGAAATATTTTCCATGTAAATCTTCAATTTTATCTGAAAATGTCTATAATTCCACCTTCAATCAACTTAGAATTATCTTTATGCCTATCACTTTATCTATAATTTCCATGATAATCTTTAAATTTAACATGTTTTTCTGTATATTTCTTCAATTTTATCAGAAATATTTTCCATTTAAATCTTCAAGTTTATCAGAATATTCTTATAATTCCACTTTCAATCAACTTAGGCATACTTTTATGTCTATCATTATTACATCTATATAAAATTTTCCATGATAATCTTCAATTCTAACATGTTTAAAATTTTTGGGTTTTTTTTGTTTGTTTGTTTTTGTTTTTGTTTTGTTTTGTTTTTTTCGAGTCAGGGTTTCTCTGTATAGTCCTGACTGCCCTGGAACTCACTCTGTAGACCAGGCTGCCCTCAAACTCAGAAATCCGCCTGCCTCTGCCTACCAAGTGCTGGGATTACAGGTGTGTGCCACCATGCCCGACATTTTTTGTTTGTTTGTTTTTTTACTTTTTAACACCTAAAATTTTTCTCCAATTTTATCAGAAATATTTTACATGTAAATCTTCAATTCTATCATAAAATGTTTCTATTTCATTTTTCAATTAATTTAGCAATGTTTTACATGTCTACCACTTTACTCTTTAATTTTCCATGAAAATTGTCAATTTTAATGTGTTTTTCTATGTAGCTCTTCATTTTATCTGAAATATTTTCCATGTAAATCTTTAATTTTATCACAAAGTGTTTTTACTTCCCTTTTTAATAAAAAATAAACAAATAGACAAGCATTTGGGGTTTTTCTGTTTGTGAGAGACATTTGCTCATCTCTGTAGCGTACCCTGTCAATGCACAAGCAGTTAAACCACCAGAGTCACTAGTATAGAAAGGGTTATAACTGGAATTTATAGAACACTAGGGCAGATGTTTCTAGCAGACACCAAAAGGTTTTAAGAGACACCTTTGATAAGATGTATTATATTAAGAAATGGGAGTATCAAAATGGAATTCCTCTGATGCCAGGTGAACAGGAAGCATGGATCAAAGCTCCCAGGCCTTTCCAAAGCATCTAGTCTCACCTTCTGGATGCTCTTGGAGGACCTGCGTTCTCAGTATTCCTGTGCACCTGACCTTAATTAGGGCTGTGAGAACCATCTCATCACCAAGCCATCCATTTGAAAAGGTCAACAACTGCTTAACAGCATATTAACTGAGAGAGATTTATGCCTCGGAGTTCACAAAGAGTTGCTTTAAAAAAATCTAAGAAAAATAAGCAGGGCATGGGTGTCCACAGTTTTAATCCCAGCACTCCCTGGCAGAAGCAGGCTAATCTTTAAGAGTTCCAGGCCAGCCTGTTCTACATAGCAAAGCTATCTCAAAAATAAACAAGACAATGATAATAATAATAATAATAATAATAATAATAATAAGAAGAAGAAGAAGAAGAAGAAGAAGAAGAAGAAGAAGAAATGGCATTCCATTGAAAGTTTTGCTAAACTCCAAAGTCTATCTAGAATCATGAATGGTCACATGCATGCATAGGGTTAGTACATTAGCTGATGTAGAAAAATCCCAAGGAAAAATCTAAAATCATCTTAAAAAACAACAACAACAACAACAACAACAACAACAAACCAAACAAGGAGAAACAGAAGGGGATTTCTGCAATCTATTAAAAGATTATGTGTACAAAGTTCCCAATGACATGCCTAATGTCAAAGACCATCCACAGATCAGCTTCCAGTCAAAACCATGACAGAACTATTAGTCAAGAAAACCAAGCTAAATATATTCCAACTGGGAAAGAAGGAACATCTTCAGACGGCCCGATTTTACATAAAGAATTTTTAAGAACATCGTGAATAATAATGTCAGCACCAACAGGCAATTTTAGTTGAGGTTATAATAAAGATCAGCATTCAAGAAGATTCATTAATCTTTTGAAATTGAGTGAATCAAACCATTATGTTTATAATACCGCCAGGAAACGGAAAGTACTCATAAGTTCGATGATCGGCATGCAGTGGCTGGACATCCAGCTATAAGGCACCATCTAAAAGGCTGCAAAACAGCCGGAGCTCAGAGACTGTGGGGTGGGCCTCTGCACACGCCTCGGCAAGGTCCATACAATCCCTAGCAAATACAAGGGACCATGTTAACAAAACTCTCAGCCTACTCCTAAAATGTGTGTGGAAATATGAGGATTCAGAACTGCCAGAATGTAATCTTGAAAGGAAGACTGGTGCTAGAGAATTCTCATGCCCAGGCTATAAAACGTAGGAAAGCACAGCGCATGCGTAAGGATGGGCGCAGGTTCTGCAGACTACGATTCAGAATTGAGAAAGCAGCCCACATGCTTAGCGTGAGTTCATTTCTGACACAGGTGCCAAACTAGTTGAATAGGGGGAAAGAACAGACTTTCAATAAATTAGGTTTAATAACTGGATGGATATCCATATGCAAAAAGACAAAATTCACTTCTAATTAAATCATGTACAAAAAGAAAATGAAGAAAGGTCCACAGCCCTATATGTAAGAAAGAAAAGCGGAAAGCTCAGAAGAAAATGAGGGATTCTTTGTGACCTAGGATTGTGCAGTAACTTATAACATGGCATCAAAACTATGGGAGCCAAAATGATAGCCGGGCTTTACCAAAATCACACCGTTTTGTTTTTAACTTCAAAGGTTGCTCTCAAAAGTGAAAAGAGGGTGCATCAACTTAGAAAAAGTCTACGATTCACAAATCTCATTGAACCACTCAATATGGAACATGCGAGAAACCTTTCACAGCTCAAAAACACCAACGCACAAATAATCCAATATAAATTAAACGGGCAAAGACTCAAGTAGGTGTTTCTCCAAGGAAGGTTTGAAATAGACAATGGGCTCAGGGAAAATTGTCAATCGCAAGTCTAACCCAGGAAATGTAAATCAGTACTACAGGGGAAAGCCACGTCACACCTACAGGTGTGAACTGGAGACTATGCAGTGTTGGCAAGGCCTCTGAGACCCTGTAAAGTCCTTGTACTGTGATGAAGATGTGAAATGACTGTGAGTCCTTCAGAAAGCTGAATAAAGATGTAGCTGCCATGTGACTCTGAAAGTGGGTTCCTAGAGCAATACATACATGAACACATTTTGAAAAATATTTTTCACAAACTCTAGTGTACAAACTATTATTATAGTTTGTAGGTATATCACTCATAATCATCAAAGTAAACACAATTCAAAGACCTGTTAAACAAAGAATAGGAAAACAAAATGTGTTATAAGCAATATTGTGTACAATATTATTTGGCCATAAAAAGGAATGAAAAACTGGGGCTGGAGAAATGGCTATGTGGTTAAGAGCACTAGCTGCTCTTCTAGAGGAGCTAAATTTGGTTATCAAGCACCCGCACGGCAACTCACAATATCTGCAATTCCAATTCCAGTTCCAGAGATTCTGTCCTCTGCATGCAAGTGATGTGTGTGTGTGTGTGTGTGTGTGTGTGTGTGTGCAGGCAAACATTCATACGCATTAAATTAAAATGATAAAATCTTTTGATGAAAGACATTATGCCAGGTAGAAAAGTTGGTCATTAAAGTTTTTATTTATATAAAATGTTTAAAATTTATATAAAGTGTTTTATTTGTATAAAGTGTTTCTGATTTTATTTATATATGTAAATTTATTAAGATATGTAAATGAGTAGTGATATATAGTATGTTAACTATTATGAGGGACTGGAGGGAGGAATGCGCCTTGACCATCTTTGGATCTAAGATTTCTTTGCCCTATGAGGGAAGCATTCTGAGTTAGAAAGTTCTAATGTGCTAAAACACACCACAAATTATTATGTTTTAAAGGGTTGAATTTTATGGCACATGAATTATATCTCAATAAAACTTACTTTTAAAAGCATTTGCATGAATCTGTACCAGCCCACTGAGAAAAAGCGATAAATGTCCATAGATGTCCATAGCTTTCAAACTACGTACTGAGTGCAAGACATTCTCCAGCGTTCTTATGCTCCGTGTAATTCCAATCAATTGCAAACTCATTCTAGCTTTGTCTGTCATGAAATCCCATCCTAGTCAAAGGACAAGGAAGGCAGCCATATTTTACTAGACTCGAACGTCACAGAGCTTTATTAAGGAAGGCCTTGTGGGACTGGCACCAAGTTGGAAGGCCTGTGGAAACTGCTGAAGCTAGGAGAAGCCAACCCTCAATACTGACAAAAAATGAACTTCGCAAACCAAGTTATTCCTCACAACCGTCTGGGTCTGCAAGGCATCTGAGAGGCTGGCCATGCAGCAGGGTGAGCACAAGAAAACGCTCTGTCTTGACTCGGCTGGCCTTAGCCTTGCATTTGCTGAGCACTGGCTGGCATGATTCTTATGGATTCCAGACTCCTACGGCTGCTTGACCGGCGGCTATCTGTCTCATCTTTCATGTCCCATAATCTCTCTTAAATTGGACCCCTACTCATTGGTATCACTTCATTCAGTGCCTGGCTTGAGAATGGACATAAAACATACAATGTATTTAAACTATACTAGAAGAGGGAGCACTAGGATGTTCTGGAATATTGGGATCACAGGCTCATACCACTGTGTACAGTTTATTTCATGCTAGGAATCAAATCCAGACCTCACGCCTGCTGCATGCTAAGCATAATCTCTACTAACTGAGCTACATTTGTCATGGCTAAAGGGATGTCTTAAGTTTTAATTACTACGTTTAAGAGATTTATAAAACAAAAGTGCCTCTAACCCGTAAGTCCCACTTGCCCGAGGACAGAGAACTTCCTGGAATGTTGGGGTTGTTGCTCATGTTGGCCGTGCTTTCACTTTCATAAACAAGCTTGGTTGCGCCCAAGTGCATGGCATGGGTGCTTGGTCACACTTAGACAGGAGGGGCTTAATCAGGAAGTACATCAGAATGTATGTTTGCCCCTGATTGGACAAAGATGGGAAGGACCTAGCCTTCTGGGTTCTGCCTTTATAAGACCCAGATTAATGCAATCCAGTGTCATACTGTGGGAATCCCAGGTATGCGCCTGGCCAGTCTTTAACAACTCTTGCTTCAAATTTAGCACAAAAATTGTGGTAGTGGACTTATACTCAACAACGGGTAGGATTAATACAACCTTAGACTCTTACTTCACACACACACACACACACACACACACACACACATTACAATGGTATTACAGGGAATTAGATGAAATTAACACAAATACATTATCTGAAAACTAGGAGGTAATTGCCTATCTTCTGACATATGGCTCAAGAAGAATGAAAATGGCACCCTATGGAATGAGGTGGAAGACAGGTGTTACCTGTTAGCTGGTGGTCATCAGTTTGGGCCTAGGATGGGGGAGAGGGACAAAGAACATTGGGAAGCCTGTGACTTGGCCTGGAGGATGCTGGGAAGTAATTGAAACCAGTTTTTGGAACAGAAAAACACGCTGGGTTTTTTCGATTTATTTCTGAAGCGTCTATGATGATGCTGACTGCTTCGTGTTTTTGCTTTGAAGCTCGCTGCTATCAGAGAGCCGACGTCCCTTTGGATACTTTAAATGACTTTGTGCTCCCATTGACCAATGTCTGACTCTTGCTGCAGCCTTGGCAGACAATTCCAGATGCTCTCCCTCATTTTCCCACCCTTGCAGCTTTGAGGTCCGTGCGAGGTCATTTTAAAAGGCCAAAGGCAGCCTGAGTGTGTAGGGACAGGATGACTCTGAAGACGGCTCTCAGTCATGGGATGGGGATATCCATGCTCCCTCCCAGCTCTGCTGGAACACATTCTGAACTCTCCCTATTACTGCTTCTTCTTTCTCTGACTCCGTGCTCTCTAGTCCTGTAACATAGGTTGTAATATCTGAATATTCAATAGCCATCTTAATGGCATGTTTCAAACAGTGATTTTTAGTCTGTTAGAGCAGTGTTTCTAGACCCACCCACTTGAAAATTTTTAACCCAGAATTGTTCCTGTCTAAAGAGAACACAGGAACTGAGTGGAGCAAAGACTGAAGGAAAGTCCACCCCGTCTGCAGACACAAAACCCAGACACTATAGCTGATGCCAAGAAGCACTTGTTGTCAGGAACCTGGCACAGCGGTCCCCCTCGCCCCCCCAGCCGCCAGGGGCTCTGCCAGAGCCTGCCCAATACAGAGGCGGATGCTTGCAGCCAACCATTGGACTGAGCACAGGGTCCCCAATGGAAGAGGTAGGGGAGAAACTGAAGGAGATGACGGAGTTTGCAACCCCGTAAGAGGAACAATATCAACTAACCGGACCCCCCACCCAGAGCTCCAGGGACTAAACCACCAACCAAAGAGGAGACATGGAGGGACCCACGGCCTCAGGCACATATGTAGCAGAGGATGGCCTTGTAGGGCATCGGTGGGATGGGAGGCCCTTGGTCCTGGGGAGGCTCAATGTCCCAGCATAGGGAGATGCTAGAGAAGTAAGGCAGAGTGGGCGGGTTGGGGGGGAAGCCCCCTCACAGAGTCAGGGGGAGGGGGGTTCTCAGAGAAGAAATCAGGATGGGGGCTAACATTTGAAATGTACACAAATAACCAATAAAAAAAAGTAGGTCAACAGATCCCATTCCTAGAAGCTGAAGCGGATTGTCTTAGCATTTCATGTCAACAGCTAAGACTGATATTATAGTCTTATAGTCTAACAGACTAAAAATCACTTCTGCGTAGACCGCAGATGGTAGCTTATTTTAGGTGGCCCGCATGGGCGCTTCAGCTGGGACTCTGTCCAACTTTAGCCCTTTCACTTTCCTGTCAATGTGTAATTTCTAATTGTCGAACAAGAAGCAATAATCTGGGACTCACCCTACAGAGGCCATTACGAACCGTGAGAAGAGGCCAGCTCCAGAGTCAAATTCTTCCCTGTAATTCTTAAAACAGGCTTCATGCTGCTCATATCAATGGATGTTCTATCACTTAGAGTGATTTTCTTTTCTCTTGTTAATTTGTGACAAACGATATTATGCAAATTTTTATCGAAAGTTAAACTCTGAAAGGAGTATTTCCGACTAAAACATCATGAGCTTTTTAAAAAGATTTTTTTCTTTTGCTCATCACCAACAAATTGCCCCAAACAAAGTTAGATCAATTTATATTTTTTAACATCGTTTCAGGTGATAACTATTTATATTTCACTTATCCACATTAGATCGCAATAAATGTTTTTAGCAATTAGTAAAAAGTATTAGATAGCAATAAATATTTTATCTTAAGAAAAATAAAATGTTGGCTCCACAATTAAAAAACAATACTGCAGAGGCAGGCGGATTTCTGAGTTCGAGGTCAGCCTGGTCTACAGAGTGAGTTCCAGGACAGCCAGGGCTACACAGAGAAACCCTGTCTCGAAAAAGCAAAAAAAAAAAAAAAAAAAAACAAAAAAAAAAAAAAAAAAAAAAAAAAAAACCAAAAAAACTGAAACTCTCCTGGTGGAAATGAAAATAGTGTAAAGGCACTGTCCACTTGCCTTGTGTACCGGACTAATAAAGACCCTGAGAAACTGGCATTTCCCCCAGGGAATTTTAAGCTAACAGAAAAAATGATGAAGTCTGCTGGCAGCTGGAAGTGAAATGTCTCTCAAGGATAAAGGGTTTACCTGTTTCTGACAACTTGACAGATCATATCACAGGAAGAACTGGAGCCTGGAGACGGATGGACCAGAGATGAGCATCGCAGGTCAACCTGGGCCCTAAAACCACCTGACTCTAAGGAAGGGGGAGAGTGGGGAAACAGGCCAACCCCGTCCTCGACCCTACGACCCTACACAAAGAGCAACAGGTGACTGAGAGCAGGAGGAATAGTCCTCTTCCCCAGGGAAGACCACACCAACTGCCCATCCAGTACCTACTGGTCAGCCCTGAAACACACATACAAGTCACATTATACTGACTGGGCAAGTTGCATTTATGTGTTCAGGGACACACACACACACACACACACACACACACATACACACACACACACTTACATAATAACAATTAATGAAAAACAAGAGACCACAGATTTGAAAGAGATCAAGTTGGAGTATATTAGAGAGTTGGAGGGAGGAAGGCAGGGAAGGGGGAAATGATTTAATTGTATTATAATCTCAAAAGAAATATTTTTGAAATTAGGTACTAAGTAACGTAAGCATAGGGTGAGTAATATGTCTCAAAGGATAAAAGCCCTTGCCATGAAAATCTGCAGACCTGCGCTCAAACCCTGGTGGAAGCAGAAAATGACTTCCAGTGTTCTCTGACCTCTGTACATGTGCTACGGCATCCGTGTGTCCGCGCCCATGTTCACACATCTTACACACACAGTAATAAATCAAATAGATAATGGAAATGTAAAAGTGCAGAACCGTCTCTTTCCGTCTGTCTGGGCTAGCACGTGCACGGGTACAGAGTCCATCTTTATCACTTCTTGCTTCCCTTTCTCTATATGGGCTGCTGCCTTCTTGAGAGAGCAGACCCTTGGTGTTACTCTGCTTGTCCTGATCTTTGTGTTGTTTATTCCATAACCAGAGGGTTTTAGAGACTTGTCACCCCATTTTTTTTGTACTTTTTTTTCTATATTCTTTGTTTATATTCTGAATGCTTTCCCCTTTCTCGGTTCCCCATTTTTGCCTCTCCTCTTCCTTTTCCAGACTCTATCATTTAGTCTCTCTCTCTCTCTCTCTCTCTCTCTCTCTCTCTCTCTCTCTCTCTCTCTCTCTCTCTCTCTCTCTCTCTCTCTCTCCCTCCCTCCCTCCCTCTCCCTCTCTCTGAGTGTATGTGTGTGTGTGTGTGTGTCTGTCTGTCTGTCTGTCACTGTAGTTCTCTGTGTTTGGTTATGAGTGTGTGGTATATTGTGTGTATGTATATATATATGTGTGTGTATGAGTGTGTATGTGTGTATATGTGTGTGTGGTATATATGTGTATGTGTGTGTATGAGTGTGTAGTATATGTGTGTTTGTGTATGTGTTTATTATGTGTGTATAAGTATGTGGTGTATGTATGTATATGTGTGTGGAATATATGTGTGTGTGTGAGTGTGCAGTGTATGTGTGTTTGTGTGTGTATGTGTTTATTATGTGTGTATAAGTGTGTGGTGTATGTATGTATATGTGTGTGGAATATATATATATGTGTGAGAGAGAGAGTGTGCAGTGTATGTGTGTTTGTGTGTGTATGCGTTTATGTATGTGTGTATATGTGTGTGTGTGGTATATATGTGTATATGTGTGTTTGTGTGTGTATGAGTAGGTGGTGTATGAGTGTGTGTGCCTGTGTGATCCCCCTTCCTCCCCTCTCTCTCCTGTCCTCCTCCACTCTTCCACTTTCTGTCTTGCTCTGACTCCTGCCCATGACTTCGAGTAGCACACATGGAGCTACTCATGCCCCGTGACATGAGCTCACACACATCGCATGGCTCCCCCTAGGCCCAAGCCGTCATCCCCACCCTGTGCAGAGTTCTTCACACTCGAGACTGTACTCTATTGAAAGGACCCTCGATCCTCTCTTTTTATGTTTTGCTTGCTAAAGATTCTTTTAGTTTTGGAAGCACCACCTTCCCATCCAAGCCACCTCACAAAATGTCTGCTTGGCAACTATTTTTGTTTTATTCCCTGAGTATGCATGGATTTTATCTACTTTCTTCCCATCTTAATAAAAAACTTGTCATCTTCCTCCTTGGGAATATTAAAAATATTTTGTTTCTCTATTTTCATTCATGTAAAATATGTTGAATCCTTAACTCATCCTTTTATTTTAAGGATTCTTATCATTATTTGAGTGGGAACTTATTGGCAAATGCCCAGAGTTTAGGTCTACCACAGAAAATGTAATGAGAATGTTTGGTAGGTGTTTTGGGATCAGAGCGTGTGAAAGCCAACTGACAGTTATAACCCAGGTCTGCATTTTCAATCCACAGTGTGAATGCCACTGAGCTCTCCGGCACAGATCTGCGTGAGGGAAAAGGCGAGAGCAGGAAGCGGAGCGGCATTGCTGAGCCCTGAAGAGCAGCAGCTCAGGCTGAGGGAATGCACCAGACAGACAGGAGCCGTATTCGACAAATGCCACTCTGAGAAACACACCCAGAGAAGGCGAGCTGCTGCTCTGTGGATGGCTTTAGACATCCTATTCATCCAGTGTTTGACTTCATTTGATTGTTTGCTTACGTTAGCTAAGTAAAGAGGGAGCTAAGTGGGACTCTAAGTGTATCATCGATAGAAACAAAAACTCACATTGTTACACAAGATACAAACAACAGAACTGACAATTGGAAACTGATTTCCTCAAATCACATTAAGTCTCCACCCATTCTACAGCCAGTGGCTATGTCCACTTGCTTCTCTAATTCTTTTCAAAGCTTTTAGTTGACTTGGTGATTAAAGGTCCTTGCCTGACACACTAAATATAAGTCCCAGGAACTACATGGTAGAAGGAATGAACCAACTCTTTTAGATCACATTGTTCTCTGACCTGCGCGCGCGCACACACACACACACACACACACACACACACGTAACAAACGTTTCACAAAGAAAAGCTGTATATACTTCACTTATCAGCTGATCATATTGACTTCTTTGACAACCTTGATTTTAAGGAAAACAGTCATGGTTATGGGGATATAAAGTGAACAAGCTATAGCACACCAGTTCCTGGTGCAAGTTGTAAATTGCTGTGATCTGATGCAGTGAATGCATTTGTAGGATTCAGAGGAAATATCATCTTCAAAAGCCCTATCTATGACTCTAGCTCATAAAATCAAGCTAATTTTTCTAGGAAAGGAAAAATGCTCACCCCAGAAAGAAAAAGAAACACACTATGCTAAAGCCTGCCAATTGAGTGCACCCTGTGCATGTCTTGATGTGGTTCCAGCTATGTTGATTTGCATCAGAATGCCCTTTAAAAATTGAATTATATAATGGCAAAGGTGATAATCATTAAGATATAAATGATTAAAGACTCCTGGCAACTTGAATTGACTGATTGAATTATTTTATTTGATCAAATACAAATTATCTTAATAAAATGATCACTGTGGAGAAAAACAGAAACACAACACAGGAATATGTTCTTAATGTAGTATTACAGTTCATCTTGACAGAAATGCTACATAAAGTTTAATTTTGTATCCAAAGGGTCATTGGAGGTGTCTTTGTCCACTTTGCATTGTGGGAAAGCTCCTAAACAAAATAAAGGGAAAGTCCTTGGCCACAGGCCATCTAGCCCTGCCACGATTCTCTCACCCCTCCCTCTAGCACAGCTTCCTCCGTCCAGAACAGCCATTCTCCAATCTCCACCTTTCCGTTTGTCTTATCAACTTCTTATTCTGTATGCTTTTCTTAAAATGTTCACCCCACTAATTGGTTAACTCACCTCTTCTTTCAGATAACTATATACATGCCACCTACTTGAAGTGTCTTTTTTGACCTCTGAGTCATAACTGCGTGTTCCTTGGCCCAAGGACAAGGACACTCTGCTCACCCAGACAGGATACTCTGCTCACTGTTGGCGGGAGTTGATTTCTGTGTCTCTATCAGTTTGCTGTGTTTTCTCTGAGGGCAGAGCCTTATGAACTACAGAGTAAATGTCAACTGAAACATGAAATAAACATCCAAAAGATAAGGTTGCACTGATCACAGAAATACAAACACTTCTGTTCTTCTGAAATAGAAAAAAATTAAGTCAATAACATCTTTAAAACTATCTAACAAGGTAACTTTCAAATTCCAGAAAGTTTATCTGGGGACACACACTTGAAGGAAGGGAACCTGTGAATGGATTATGTTACCCATCCCAGCTCAGAACTAATATGTAAGGATCTTCCCATCAAATTATTTATGTAGCATGATGATTCTTCCAGCCCAGGACTGTTAGTGATGTGACAGACGGAGAGACATATTTCTTGGCTCTGTGAGAGTGAAAGAAATCTGGAGTGAATGGGAAGGCCGATTCAAAGGTTTCAGGCTTTCTCTTCACATTTAATTAAGCTGCAGTCGTCAAGAGGTCTCTGGTGGAGAGATGCTAAGGAAAAAGAAGAAGTGGTACAAATCAGCTTGAAGGTTGTAGGTTGATAAACAATCACTGCTCATAATGATTTGCAGTTCTGCTTGGGAGAGTGAACCAAAGAGACCTGGCATGCATCGCTGTCCTGCATGGGTATACACACAGCATATATCTATTTGGTTGGTCCATGATCTCAAACAGGGGCAAAAGGTGCAACAGACTCAGCCAATGCATAATGCTAGCGAAAAGTAAAAACTCGTTTTCATTAGTATAGGTGCTGGCTAGTCTTATGTCATCTTGACACACAAACTAGAGTTATCTAAAAGGAGGGAACCTTAACTGAGAAAATGCCCCCATAACACCCAGCTGTAAGGCATGTTCTCTGAATGATTTATATGGAAGGGCCCAGCCCATTGTGGGTGGTGTCATCGCTGGGCTGGTGATCCCGGGTTCTATAAGAAAGCAGGCTGGGCAAGCCATGGAGAACAAACCAGTAAGTAACATCCATCTATGTCCTTTGCATCAGCCCCTGCCTCAACGTTCCAGGCTCTTTTGAGTTCCTATCCTGGCTTCCTTCAATGATGGACTATGGTGTGAAAATGTAAGCCAATGAAACCCTTTCCCCCACAACCTGTCTTTTGTCATGGTGTTTCATCACGGCAATAAAAACCCAAACAAAGGTAGTACATATTTTTATTTTACCTAGTTTTATATGAAGAAGTTATTTATAACAATTTATATTTAATTGCCTCCATTTTGTTCTAAAAACTAGCCAATAAAAAACAGGATCTCACTGTGCAGCCATGGCTGCATTGGAACTTGCAAGTTGCTACGTAGACCAGGCTGGCCTCAAACTCAGAGATATTTTTTGACTGAGAATGAGTGTGTGCTATGCCCCTGCCTTTCTTTCTGTTATCCTTTCCATGCATATCTTCTCTCTCTCTCTCTCTCTCTCTCTCTCTCTCTCTCTCTCTCTCTCTCTCTCTCTCCCCGTGTGTATGTGTCTGTCTGTATGTCTGTCTGTATGTCCCTGTGTCTACATAATAAACAATGGAACAAGAAATACAACTGGTATGTAACCAGAAGACTATGCACTCAATTTCCAAAGTATGATTGATGTGTATGAAACCCTACTCTGAGAATTAAATATTTGCAGAGATGGGTAAATAGTAGAAATAGCTTGTAATTGCCTCTCCTCCTCTCATGAGATAGTCTTTTTAAAAGGGGGCAAAGAACAGAATTGGTGATCCCAGTTCAAGGTGAAGATCACCTCAGAAATGTGCAGGAATTGACATCTGACTTTAACACACCTTGAGTGTGTAACTCAAGAAATCCATTAAATGTCTTGTTTGAGGGCTTGTTTATCATTAGGAAGTTTAAAGACAAAAGGATCTTTTGAAAAGCAACATTGCACTGTGGGAGTTGGTGGCAGGTAATAGTGATATATATATATATATATATATATATATATATATATATATATATATATGAAAAAATCTCAAAGAATAGATTTTTTAAAATTATAAAAATCTTCATGGCGATTCCAGACAATAGGCCTATTATCCTATAAATGATATGGTCAATGTAACTTGCTTTTCCATTAGTTTGCTTTGGTCTAAGTGACACTTAAAAGGTGTCCAGTACTGCAAATGACCTGTAGTCCAGCAAGAAGATAGCATGCCTGCTTCCCAGCTCTGTGGTCTCTGTAGATTTCCTGAACCCCTGATGCCATCTGATGTATAATATCTCTCTTATATGTCCACAACGTGCACTCCTTTTCCAAAGTAGGATTGATGTGTATGGAGCCCTACTCTAAGAATTAAATATTTGCAGGGATGGGTAAATAGTAGAAATGATGTTTGTAATTGCCTCTCTGCCCCTCTTAGGATAGTCTTTTTAAAAGGGGGCAAAGGACAGAATTAGAAAGAAGGGAAGACAAATACTCATTTAGCAGGAATCCTTTCTTTATGTTTTCTTTTGGGGGGTGGATGGGGGTGCTGAGTGAACTTTTGTCCATGCTATTATGCCTGTGTGCTCACGCTGAGATAAGTTGTCAGTGACTGCACACTTTTCTCAGCAAAGCACATCTTAGGCTTTTAGCTTTTTTAAAAATTTCTTTTCTTTTTTTATACCTTTTATTTTTTTATTAGATATATTCTTTATTTACATTTCAAATGTTGTCCCCTTTCCTGGCCTCCCCCCTGAAAATCCCATAAGCCATCTTCCTTCCCCCGTTCCCCAATCAACCCTCTCCTGTTTCCCTATCCTGGCATTTCCCTACACTGGGGCATCTAGCCTTCTCAGGACCAAGGGCCTCTCCTCCCTTTGATGTCTAACAAGGCCATCCTCTGCTTCCTATGCATCTGGAGCCATGGGTAAACCCATGTGTATTCTTTGACTGATGGTTTTGTCCCTGGTAGCTTTGAGAGTACTGGGTGGTTTGTATTGTTGTTCCTTCTATGGGGCTGCAAACCCCTTCAGCTCCTTGGGTCCATTCTCTAGCTCCTCCATTGGGGACCCTGTGCTCAGTTCAGTGGCTGGCTGAGAGTGTCCCCTCTGTATTTGTCATGTACTAGCAGAGCCTCCCAGGTGACAGCTATATCCGGCTCCGGTCAGCACAGGGACATAAAAGTATCTCCTAGACCATATGCTGGGCATCCATTAACCTGTTTTATCCTCTTTGGAATAAGCTCATTAAAAGAAAAGAAATACATCTTAATCTGTGTCTCTAGGTCCTAGGACAACAGTTGACAGGCTGCATGTGCTTTATAAACAGTGCCATTTTCTACCCTGGCTTCCTCGAACACACTTCCAGTCTACCCTTGTTTTCTCGGTGTAGCTTTTCTTACTTCTTTAATTTTAAAGTTTGAATTTTCAAGAGGGTCTGTGAAGACAATGCTGAACACCATATGCATTTCACTGAACTCTCTCCTCCTCACCCCTCCCCTTCCCTCTCACTTCTCCTCTCTCTAACCTACTCTTGTGTCCCCTCTTTCCTCCCTTCTCCCCTCCTTCCCCCCTCTATGCAGAAAAAGACACAAAATGCCCATTCTTATGAGTTATTTATAGATGACACATATAGACCTTATATAAAATTTAACTTTGTACAGTAATGTACATTCCCTCAGCAAGAACATTTTCTGTCTTCAGTGAAACTATCAAACTTAAGAAATTTAACACACCTACATTATATATCAGCAGTAGGTAATGAAAATATAATTTTCCCAACTGTCTCTAAAGAATTTTTTTTATTATGATGCTTTAGTATTTAGTTTTCAGATTCATTTTCCAATCTATCCCACACAATGAATTCAGATAAAATGAATCCTCTCTCCCTTTGTCACATGGAAAATGATTTCTCTGTCTTTCTTTGTCCTCGATCATGGTATTCTGGCAAATAGTTCATGGCATCCTTTCAGACCTCAAGCAGCCTATTTTTGATAATCAATTCTATGTCATCTTCTTCACATAAATTGGAAAACAATATCCATGGACATTTCCATGATTCTGCTCACCAGAGTTATTTGAGCAAATCTCTCCAAAATACAGGTTAATGGACATTTGAGCAGTAATGCAAGAGATAAAGAGACTCTGGGCCAATGCAGATATTTGTTTGCTTACATAACCACCCAATTAAATGGGAACTTCCTCCTCTCTCAAAAAAGAACTTGGAAATTATCTTTGATTCTTCCTAGGAGAAGGCATTATATATACAAGTATCCAATACAACCTTTACATTTCCTATTCAAAGTTGAGTGATTCCTGGTGCAAACATAGATGACTTGCTTAAAAAGACTAGTGGCCTAGCAGTTAATGCAAAATGCTTTGAAAAGAACAGTTTCATATCCCAATCCAGAGACCTCATGTTTCTATGCTTCCAGAGAAGAGTGACATGGAAGCATCTCAGGGTTCCTGGCTTAATAATCTGTTTTAAGGATCTAATCTAAAATGCCACAAAGGGACTTTATAGCAAACACGTCTGCTCCTGAACTCTAAGAATTTACAACCTTCTGAGAAGGCAACCTAAATCAAAACTCAAGAAGGGAAATGTGGTCTAGGATATCTGGACTCTGAAAATACGAATAAGGAACTCATTCTTAAGAGTTAAAGCCAGACTCCAGGAGACAGCTAAGGACAATCTCAGAATCTGAAAAAATCTGTACAAAATCACAAAGAGGGACAATGTGACTTAGTAATACGTTATCTAATTCTCAGTGTTTTTAAAATGTTACACTCACTGCCTGTTCACATTGACTCACACACACAGATACAAGAACGTGTACACACACATACACCACACTGTACATGCAAGAATCAGGGTGAAAAGTTTGTCAGGCCTTTTTATTTTTTAACTCAATTCTTCAAAGCATTAGCTTTCACTGTCTGCTGGGTTACATTTATGGGTATTTTACATACTTAGGTAAAGGAATTTTTCACATTTGTGTTCTAAAATAGTGTGTCATGGCACAAAAGCTAGAAATGGTTTGCCTTTTAGTCAGAAGTTTAAAGGATAGGCATATTCAAAAGTAAAATCCTAGAAATATCTATATTTGGAGAAAATAGATCATCTTACAATGCAAGACATTTGAAGGCATAATTTCCAAGATAAGAAGCTAATTAAAAACTTCATTATGTCAAGATTACTGTACATTGAAGGGCAGGGAAAGTGGTTAGCGCTATATGGAGAGGGGTGAATTAAAAGGTCAGATAAGCAAGTGTGCCACAGAGCAATGACAAGAAGAAAATGATTGATATAATAACATTTAATATGCACAGAATATCCTAAAGCCAAGTTTGAATAAGTTTGGATAAAGCTCATCTTGGGCAGCTCCTAACTGAAGTGCAGTCTTTGTGAGTTACCTTTATAGAGACATTCTGTAAAGACACAAGTGAAGCTTGCTGTGAAGGTACCACTGCTATGCTGCTATTGCAAATGCAACTTACATGCACAGCCTGTTATAGACGTAAACTGTGGAACACATTCTATTATGCCAAAAATGGAATAGGATAGAAGCTCCCCAAACTCAGGCAAAAGAATATGGTGTGTATGAATCTGCTATTTTTCTCATAAAATACCAGAATGTTACAGGGTCATCTGTAATATTTTTCAGTTATCCAGTACTTTACTTTTGAAAACTCTTATGCGTTTTTGGTTTTCTTCCTAAAAACAAAATGTATCTATTGTGAAGAAAGTTACTCTTAGGTGAGTAACTAAACCTTCTAAGCCAATGGAATGGGGCAGAAAAGCAATTTTGTTACAGGAATGGTGAGTTAGACTCAGGCTGTATTGAAGGATTATGGTGTATGATGCTTTATCACAGACAGAAATATAAAGAAAACTAAAACCAATTAAAAACAATGTCTAAAGGGATAACCTTCTGTATACTGTGTGGTAGCATCACCTGTCAATAAAAAGCTGATTGGCCAATGAACTGAGACAGAATTAGAAGATGAGGTGACTGGTAGAGAGAGATTGGAACTTTGGGAGTTAGATACACAGAGAGAGATTCAAACTCTGAGGAAGTCAAACACATGAAACAGAAGAGAGGTAGCCAACAACATGGCAGATATAGAATAGTTTAAAAAGACTAATAGGAATTACAAGCTAGTTGGGGGACAGGCCAAAGTTTATAGCCTAGGTATTTATTCATAAATAAGTCTCAAAGTTGTTATTCTGGGAACAAAGAGGCCAGTAGAAAAGCTTATGGCTACAAATATCATCTGAATCACTGATAAATCTTATGGAAGACAAGATGTTTAGGAAACAATCTGGAGGAGGATTCCTGTGAGAATATTCTAAATACATTCCCATGGATTGAAAAAAAAAGTATCAACATCGGTTATGAAGATCATGTGCTGCATGCAGAATGGCTCTCCAGGTGATGGCGTTGTGTGGTGAGCCCCTAGGACATGGCTTGTACAAGGTAATTAGAGCATATGGCATAATCCTTAGAAGAGAATTCTACTGGCCTTGCAGAGTGAGCTGTTTTCTATATGAAATAAGACATGATGAAAAAAACACACATGTTTTTTGTTTGTTTTTGTTAGGTGATACTTAGATCAGGAGGGAGCACAATCCCAAACAGTATGTCTAAAAACATGCATACAAGTAACATTATATGGATTCAACAAGGAATATTTAGGAATAAAAATATCTATATAAATACAAATATACATATAATAACAATTAATGAAAGAAAGAGGTCAAAAAGTTGAAGGAAGTCCTGAAGATGTATTTGGGAGAATTTGGAGAGAGGGAAGGTAGGAACATTATAATTAACTATACAATTCAATAATATTTTACAAAAAAACATGGTGACATATGACTACAGTCCAATCTACTCAGGAGTTTGAAGTGGGTTTAATCTGAGTACCAAAACCCTGTTAAGAAAAAGAATGAGGAGGAGGAGGGAGAGGAGGAGAGAGAGGAGGAGGAGGCAGAGGAGGAGAAAAGAAAGAGGCAGTGAAGGAGGAGGAAGAGAAGGAAGGGGAGGAGGCAGAGGAGGAGGAGGAGGAGGAGGAGGAGAGGAGGAGGAGGAGGAGGAGGAGGAGAGGAGGAGGAGGAGGAGGAGACCGGTTTCTGGATTTCTGTCTCATCCTGGACCTCTCCCTCTTATTCTCTCCTGTCACCATGTAATGTGGCCTTGGCCAGAGGCCATACAGATGGGGCCACCCAGTCCTGGACTTTTAGCCTTCAAAATCATTAGCTAAATAACTGTTTCTATGAAGTTCAATTTTTTAAAAAACACAAAATGAACTACCACAAAGCATCAAAATGATGAGCAAAAGGAAAATAGAGGTAAAAGAGAGGGGTCTGTGGATTATGTGGGAGAAGGGCAGGGCAGGAGGGAAGGAGAAAGAGAGGGAGACTCCTTTAATCTTCCATTATTTTGATGGAGTCTCTATTTTGATATCTGAAATCTCATCAGGGCAGAAACACTCAGTTCCAGGTAAGTGTTTTTAGTGTTGTGTACTACCTCTAATATAGTGATGTAGTGATATAGTAATGATATACTGATGATATAGTGATGTAGTGATGATGTAGTGATGTAGTGGTATAGTGATGTAGTATAATGATGAAGTAGTGATGATGTTGCAATGTCGTGATGATGTAGTGATGATGTAATGATATAATGATGATGTGGTGGTGATGTAATAATTTAGTGATGATGTAGTGATAATATAGTGATGTAGTGATGATGTGGTAATGTAGTACTGTAGTGATGATGTAGTGATGTAATGATGATGTGTTGATGATGTGTTGATGATGTAGTGATGATGTAATGATATAGTGATGATGTGATGATATAATGATGGTATAGTGATGATGTAGTGATACAGTTTTGTAGTGGTATAGTGACGATGTGTACTCCCTCTGATATCTTCCTGGATGCTGCTTCAGTCACAGCAACTGCCTATCAGTCTCCACTTTTGTATACAGGGAGGCTCACACAGCAGGCTAGTCTTGTCTATTACTGAATTTTTAATAGGAAGGAAAGAATTTTATAAATTGTAGAGTTTATACTCATGAATAGTTAATAAGAAAAAACTTGTAATATGGGGAAAACATTTTTGAATGTCAATTATTACTGGGACCCACTTAATGATGATTCTAAATGATATAGAATAAAATCATTTACAATAATTTAATGTCTCATTTTCTCTTCTGAGAATCTAATATCCTCAACATATTTGCATATTTGAAATGTTCATCAATACATCTGTATAATTGGTCATCTATTGACTTAGCTACTTATTTTTTTTCTGAAGAGACACTATGACAAGGTGACTTATAAAATAAAAGGGTTATTGAGACTTTCAGCTCCAGAGTGCAAGTCCATAACCATCTTGATGGGGAATTCAGCACAAGGCTGGCAGGCATGGCACTGGAGTGGTAGTTAAGAACTTACATCCTGATCCACAAACACAAGGCAGAGAAAGAGAGCTAACTAGAAATAGTGTGGACTTTTTAAGTCTCCACCCACACCCCTTTCAATAAGGCTAATCCTTCCCAAACAGTTCCACTAAATGGAGACCCTGCACTAAAAGCCTATATAGAGGACCATTGTCATTCAGACCACCACATCTGCAACTTACCTTACACACCAATTAATCCTAGCACCAAAGAAGTTAAAACATACATGCAAAATTAAATGAGAATATGTGAAAATATTTTTAATATATAGGAAAGTTATTAAAATAAAATATAGCTAATTAGGCAAATCCAACATCTGTTCTAAGGAGTAACATTTCTCTTGAGCCTTCTCTTACTTATACTAACTAATATTTTAGGTTCAGTCATAGTTAAACCTCCAATTAATAATAAAAATAACTGGGAAAGGGGAAAGCCGTTGGAATGTAAACATAGAATATAGAAAATAAAAATTTAAATAAAAAATATATATATTCTGATAAAGAGATGGCTCAGTGGATGAGTGCACATTACTCTCCCAAGGGACCCAAGTTCAATTCCCATGTCATGTAGCTATGCCCTCTGCAAGCAAGATTGCACACACACACACACACACACACACACACACGCATGCACACATGCATATGTACATGTACGCACACACAAAATACATTCACACAGACTTATAAATATACACATGACTAAGACTAAAGTAAATCTAAAATATAAGTAAAAATAATATCATAGTTTCAGAGACATCACTCCACCATTGTGGAGAGGACCTTAGTGAAATAGTGAGCATTAAAATACATTGGTCTGGAAGCAGACATTGGTATCAAACTTTCTTCAGTTTCCACTCTTATTCCATCATACCCTACAACCTATGGGACGGTGCTGCCCGCTTAATTAATTGTCTCTTGACTCCTTTACAGACCTACTCTTTGCTAATGAGGGTAACTTTTTTTTCAGTCTAAGTTGTCAAGGTTAGGCATCACACAAAACACTTGGAGGCAATTATCTGTAATTACTACTATTTTAAGTGGGCAAAATGAGATAGGCCTAGTGATTTATTTTATACAGAATATTAGTGGCAGAAACAGGATGAGTCTACCTGATTCCTTGAGTACTTGCCAATTTCTTTCCCAATACTCCATTGGGACTATGTTCTTGTACTATGTATTATCTACAACTTGGTTGCATATATATATATATATATATATATATATATATATATATATATATATATATATCAAACTAACCTAATAAATTCTAAGCCTTCACATATGACTTCAGTCCTTAAAAAATGTATTAGGCATTCCAACATCCAACTGACCTATAGATAATGAGCTAAAGTTTTGTTAAGTTGTTTTTTTTCTGTTCTTTAGTGAAATGTTAAGCAGTCACATAGAAATAACCAATATGTATAATTAGTTGCAAGCATTTAAAAATAGTATTGCTACTGACTATAGAAAAATAGGCATATTAAACAATTGTCTGGTGCACAAAAGCAGGATGATTTGATGAAGTCAAAACACGGTAAAAACTGAATATATGGATAATGTAAGGTATCAACTAAAAGTAAATTAGTAATCATCAAATCTTTAAAAGTTCATCAGAGTTGAAATACTAAGAAACTGACAAAAATTGTTTCTACTTATTTTATTACAATTCATCCACAGAAAGAAAATTGATCACTGAATATAATGAATAATGAGAAACCTCAGCAGTTTTTTTCTACTCTGTGCTGATGTAAGGAAATGTTCATATTTTCTGATTCAGACAGAATATAGGTTGAATTTTATGATATGATATAGAGAAACATTCTTCTTTTGTAAAACCGACACAAATGGAAATTGAATAGAGAGGTGGTCCCTCAGTGAACAGAAAAAAAAAATCCTCACTTTCTTTTACCTCTAGGTCTATTGTTGTCTTCAAGAGTCCCCCACATTATGGCCTCGCCATCAAGATGCACTGAGGTGAAAGAGAGCCAGGGTCCCAGGGCTCTGTCTATCAGAGTTCGGGCTGATGCAGGCATCAGCTGCAGGTTCCTCCTGAGCATCAGCACAACAATAGTTTGACTTTCAGATTTTCAATGGAAGCAAATGTCAACGTTATCACCAAGGAAGACATATGGTACCCAAGTTCTGGCAGCAGAATTCTACTTCATAATGAGTTCCAATCTCCCACTGTGATCAGAACTTGGAGCTCTGAAAGGCAGAGGTCAGCTCTCAGGTAGGGTTGCCTGCCCGTGTACCCCACAGAGTATCTGAACCTGCCTAAAGATGTCAGTTTTCAGTGTAGTTTCTGCAAGTTGCTTTTTTTTTTAAAAAAGCAAACAGCTGAAATAAAAGTAGAGATGGGAAGAATTTTTAGAAGAAAGTCATGCCATGCAGGGTCATTCAGTTATTATAAAAGTGTGTCTTTTGTACGTGTACTCACGCACACATGCAAAACACACACTCACACACTTTTTCTTTAAGATGGATGAGAATTGCCAATACCTGAAGCTCAGTAAACATAATCTCCATTGGATTTTCATTGACTGATGCTGGTCGTAGGTGTCGCCGTGGACGAGAATCTCACCAAAATGCTAATCCTTCATTTTCTGCAGGAGCAGAGGGGTTCAGCCTTCTTAGAAAAAACTGACAGTTAGCGCAAGCCATTTACTTTATTCAAACATTATACAAGGTTAATTGGGGCTGGGAAAGGTTCCAACTACCAAAGTTATCTTGCCCTTGCTGCCAGAGAGAGCAGACGACAACCCACTCAAATCTCGCTCCCTTTTGAGTGCAACCAGCCACAATCAAAAGCAAGATCTCCAGGTTTGCCAGGAGTGTGTTAGGACCAAGTCTGGTGCAGCTGCAAGCTCTCAGGTAGCACCAAGTACAGATTCTCTAGAGAGACATTTCTTCAAAGTTCTAGCAATTTCATAAAAATTTCTCAGCCTCTACTGATTGATCCAAACATAGCAAAGGCTTTGCTGAAATGTTCCACTCAAAGACACACATACAAATGCCTTACTATTACATAAAGGCTTTTCTATACATATCACTACAGGATTTCAACTCTGGGGCATGTATTGAGTTCTCTGGTTCTAGAGATATAGTAATTTAACCTAAATCTTTGTTCATAGTTTGCTGATGAACAAATGGTGGAAATTGCCCTAAGGTCTATCTAAACTGTTTTATTCCAAAACTGCAAGCTCTATTGCCCTGGTTAGCTTGAGCTGTCTTCATAAAATACCACCAACTGAGTGGTTTAAAACTGCAGAAATTTACTTTCTCACGGTCTGTAGGAGTTAGAAGTAAAATCAAGCTACCATAATAATCAAGTAAGTTCAGTTATTCCTGAGCACTTTTGGGCAGGCTTGCAGGTAGATGTATTCTTGGGTCCTCACATGGTCTCTCCTCTGCAGACCTGTGTGCCCAACTGTTCTCTTACAAAATTCTAGTGATGTTGGGTTAAATCCCATTCTAACAGCCTGCTCGAACTGTAATGTAAAGAGGCAACTGAATCAAAGGAAACCCCACAACAAGGACAAATACAACACAAAGTCTACCTGACATTGCATCATGCACATCTGGAAGAAGAGTCAAAGCAAAGAAAAAGGGAGTGAAAGGGTAGCTGAGAGAATGTGGTTAAAGGAAAGATGTGCAAGAAAAGGTGGGGCATGTCTTTAATTGGGTATATTACTGTCACTGAGAAAAAATTGTGGAAGGCAGCAGTTGGTGCCTGGCAAGAGATACCAGATCCTCTTAAGTAAGGTCAGGCCAGTTTGACCCCTAAGTCACAGACCTACACCTTCCATGAATACTGATGGCTCCATGTGGGTGGGTATTTGACAGGCTCATGGCCATTTTGGAAAGGGATTGAGGCATAGAGAGTTAAAGTCACAGCAAACGTAGCAAGTTTTCCTATCAAACTCCAAATTACTTCGTGATGGGTCTGGAGCACCTGTGCATCCTGAGCCATGCCTTGAGTTTGATTTCTATCTCTGTAAACAAGCAAAAAAGTAAACCCTTTCAGGTCTCATCCCTTGTATGAAAGCAACTGTTCCTGAGCATTACAATGTATGGTAACTACTATTTACTGTTGATTACTATGTCAGCCCAACAATATAGACATCTCCCTTTACAGTTGAGAAAACTAAAGGAGGTTAATTGTCCAAAATTTAGACATAGGGTTATGAAGTGCAAAACAGGCTCATCCTACAAGCATCTCACTCTTATTGCTAAGAAACAGGGTTGCTCAAGAAAATTGAGCTATAAAGTATGAGATCCTAAAGGCCACAGGAATGGGGATCATTGCTGGTGGTTCATTATCCCTAGAGTAGGGAATGATAACACCATCAATAACGGGCTCCAAAAATGCCTGTGAGATCTGAAAACAAAAATATTCCTAAAGGAAAGGCAAACATACTGTGTCCTCAGAATACTGCCATCAGAAGAGAGCCAGCTATTGAGAGGTTTTCACATTATAGGCATGGACTAGTGATTGCCATTCTATTTACACTAGTTCTGGAATATGAATAGAAGGAGAGAGCAAACTCTAGTTTACTTAGTTAGCACAAAGGTTGCCATGTTTGTCACACCACCAATTACAGATTCCTACCTTATCTGTGCTTTGCAGTAATGTGGATAAATATCTTTAAAATGAGCCCTTGTTACTGGTTTCAGCTTGTATGCACTTGCTGTGAAAACTGGGCATTCAACTCCACTATCTATATAAAATTCAGCTATGTGGAAAGGAGGTGAGGATATACTCTGTGGTGGAGCATTTGACCACCATTAACAAGCCCCGAGTTCCATTCCTGGTAACATAATGTGGTGGTTTGAATAGCAATGCCCCCAAAGATTCATGTGTTTAAATGTCTGACCACAGGGAGTGGCAGTATTAAGAAGTGCGGCCTTGTTAGAAGTATGTCACTGTGAGGGTGGGCTTTGAGGTCTTATATGCTCAAGCAATGCCCAGTGTGACACACAGTCTCCTTTTGCTTCCTTTGAATCAAGATGTAGAACTCTCAGCTTCATCTCTAGCACCATGCCTACTTGTACACTTCCAGACTTCCGGCCATGATCATAATGGACTGAATCTCTGAAACTAGAAGCCGGTCCCAAGGAAATGTTTTCCTTTTTAAGAGTTGCCCTAGTCATGGTGTCTCTTCAAAAAAATGCCAAGACAGATGTTGGTACCTGAAGAAGAAAGAAAGAAGGGAAGGAAGGAAGGAAGGAAGGAAGGAAGGAAGGAAGGAAGGAAGGGAGGGAGGGAGGGAGGGAGGGGAGGGAGGGAGGGAGAGAGGGAGAGAGGGAGAGAGGGAGGGAGAAAGAAAGAAAGAAAGAAAGAAAGAAAGAAAGAAAGAAAGAAAGAGGGAGGGAGGGAGGGAGGGAGGGAGGGAGGGAAAGAAAACCTGACACAAATAGTTTGCAAATATCAAAAGAATAGTTACAAAAGAAAGAAAGAAAAAAGAAAACAGAAAGAAAGAAAGAAAGAAAGAAAGAAAGAAAGAAAGAAAGAGGGAGGGAGGGAGGGAGGGAAAGAAAACCTGACACAAATAGTTTACAAATATCAAAAGAATAGATACAAAAGAAAGAAAGAAAAAAGAAAAAAGAAAACAGAAAGAAAGAAAGAAAGAAAGAAAAGAAAGAAAGAAAGAGAAAGAAAGAAAGAAAGAAAGAAAGAAAGAAAGAAAGAAAGAGGGAGGGAGGGAGGGAGGGAGGGAAAGAAAACCTGACACAAATAGTTTACAAATATCAAAAGAATAGATACAAAAGAAAGAAAGAAAGAAAGAAAAGAAAGAAAGAAAGAAAGAAAGAAAGAAAGAAAGAAAGAAAAAAAGAAAGAAAGAAAGAGAAAGAAAGAAAGGTATGACTTTTGTGCTTATATCCTAGAACAAAGAATGTAGAGAAAAGATTTCTGAAACTCTGGCCAACAAGTATGCTTATCCACTCACTCCCGTGCCACATGTGTGCGTGCACCTACATGTGGGCACACACACACACACACACACACACCAAGTGTTCTTTCTCCAATTATTTCAGGATATTATAAGGCTTTCAATCAATTTCAAAGAATCTCATAATCAATTAAAAAATGAGCTGGTTGTCTTCAGTTTTGGGCATATTTCTGAGCACTTCCAGCAATCAGCTTGACCATACCTGCTTTATTGTTAAGGAATTTGGGTTTTGTAATGGATTCTTATCCTTGCTCTTCTACTAGTAGTACTTAGAAGGTGCCTTATTGAGCTTTATGACATTTAGTACTGATAACACTGGCCTCCTAAGTGAACAGCAAGAACAGTAAGAACCCATACTAAACACCCACTATGTGCTGGACCTACTATGCGCTGGACACAGGCTAGGTTAAAATATTTATTCGTAGGATTTTCAAAATTATGTATATGAAGCCAACATTCAACACTCCTGATAATAAAATGACCTGGTACGAATAAGCTATTTGGCACAAGCCAGAGAAAGAGTGAGACCTCCATTGGAATTTCTTGTCCCCAGTGAAGCCTTTCAACTTTCTCTGGATAGAGGCTCACTCTCCATTGCTTTCAAAGGCTGCATATGTGTGTGGGTGCTTGGAACCAAGAGTCCTTAGGCAAACTCATTTTTAACCTGATTTTACTCTACCCCGCCCCCATTCTACACAGTATTGTTGTTCTGTCTGAAGAACCTACTCTGTATAAACCATGTTATAAAACCTACCATATAGCAAATATTAACATTGGCATGTCCTTTACCCAAAGGTAAGAGATTTATCATACTCATCACAATATTTTAAGTATCACAAATTGTAGGAGACAACGAAGGAAGCCAAAGAGTAAAGAAATACATATTATTTAGATTCTCTTGCTGTGCCCCTTTCTCTTGCAGTCAGTTAGTAGCAGCACACATTGACACCTTAATTTGAGATTTATACCCTGTGGATTACATTTTAAAGTGGAATGTGAACATTTTTATAACCAGAGTGATTTTTATTTTAAATTGAGCTAGCAAATCCCAGAGGATGCAACCAAAATGTCTCTCATTTAGCCCGTGCTTTTAACTTTAGTTTTCACGATGATGTTGTAGGAGAGAAGCTCTGTTTTTCCATTGGTCTATGGGGAAAGTAAGGCTCAGCGATGTGGAAGAGCTTGCCAGGACTGATCACCAGTGCAGTGCCGTGATACCAAATCTGGGCTTCTCACGCATTAGTGATAGCATTCTTAGCATATTATGCCTACAAACAAAAAGGCTAAAAAGGATCCTACAAATAAATGTCATTTAAGCTCAAAACCTAGATGATACATTAAGAGAAGAAGAAAATGAATCAGTTTCAAAATCACATGAAGGCTGTGTTACCAGAGAATCCAGGGTTCCCTTCCGTATGCTCTTGATCATGCAAATGAAGCAATTTCAAAACATGCTCAGGAGGAAGCTTAAGGAACATTAGAGTTTGGGGGAAAAAACAAACAAACAAACAAACAAATGGACAGGCAAGCTGTAAATCCTGGCAGCTGTCAGGAGGAGAAAGATAGAGAAGAGGAAAGAAAAATCATTAACTGTTAAGTTGGCCATGTGTATTGCCCAGTCTGTCTGTAAAGCAAGGAAGGAGTCTTCAGAGAAACTATAGAAGCCCAGAGTTTCAGAGAAAGCATGCTTACATTTTCGGTTAATACCGAAAATGAAATAAGAAGGAAAAGCATGCTTATCAGAGGGCACCCCATACCGTGCTCCGCATCTTCAGACAAAGGATCACACCAGGGACCCATGGCTAGAAATAGAAATAGAGAAAGTCTGTTAGGAAAGGAAATGAACTTCCAAGAATAGGTGCTAGTGAGCCCAGAAATAAGTCCATCACCACAGGGCGACGCTAGGAGGAGAGGTGGGTATCAAATGCCTTGCTTTCTGCCTAGAACCAGTCTTTAGCACTCCGTCTTTAATACTTCCAGTCTTTTTCTGCCCACAAACTGAGTATTTCCTTCTTGTATGAAGCCAGGGTAAGGAAGGATTTGACCCTTTTCTGACAAATGGCATCTTTCTTTTGTTAGTCTCAATGCTATTTTCTCCAGTTCCTACTCTCTAGTCACAATAGATTTGCAACTAAAATCACTCCTTCATTTCATTCCTGGGTTTAGGGGATAGATCCTCTTTTCTCAAATAGGTCTACAGAGGAGACATCCTGAGGCACAAGGGGCTATGACTTCCAGAAGTTACTGGGAATGAGGACAGGTCAGTAGCCATACATAGCTACTTTTCCTATATGGTAGTAATTTAATAACAGAGGAAAAACAGTAAATCTAGCCTCAATTTGTTTAAGAACAAACTCTTAAAAGTACATAAAATATTGACCTAATTGTGCATGTTTTTATTTAGTTAAACCTACACTTTTTATTTCGTTAACCCTACACTATGGGAGAATAAACAATTCCCCAAAGGAGTATTCCACTGTGCTGCCTTACCTCCCAAGTTAATTTAGAGAGAAAAACGTTCTAGAATAAGGTACCTGAGGGCAAATTATTTCTTAATTTATTGAAGAATAGCTAATGCTGCTGTTCTGACAATGTCATTTGAATATTTGAAATTTTATTATGGAAAGCAATAACTCAGACCTCCATAAATTGCTTCTGAACAAATTAACCTCAAAGCCATTACTGCCACCGCTGCAGCATTTCTTCTGAGCTTCTGACTTGTCAACTTTGAGCGAAGGAGTCACAGAGGGAAGATGAGACTGTTAATGTGCTTCGCGTGAAGACTAAGCTCAATTTCAACACCCCAGGTAGTGTAGGGAAAAGACTGACCAACCAACAAACGTGCAACAGAGCAGCTTATACCAGTGTAAACAAACCCAGGGCCTCCAGAGCACCATGCTTATCTGCGGAGTTCAGAACTGCCGTGCCCTGAGAGGGGCTACACGTTCTGTTCTGCTCGTATCAAGCATTACAAAAAGTAAAAATTAAAAACAAAAAGACTGCAAACTGCAATGATTCATTCTTTAATAACTCAAATCATAAACATTTTTTTTCTTTCCAGCTAAATAGTTTTCCACTGTGTAAATGTATCTTACTTTCTATTATCCGTACATCACATGAAGAACTTTTAGGTTGTTCCCATTTCTTAGCTGTTGTGAACAACCCTATGGTGTAACAAGCAGGGGTGAGGGGTGAGGGGTGAGAGGTGAGGGGTGAGGGGTGAGGGATGAGGTGTGAGGTGTGAGGGGTGAGGGGTGAGAGGTGGATGTGGTGTGTGTGTGTGTGTGTGTGTGTGTGTGTGTGTGTGTTTCTAGCCTGGCCAGCATCTAATTGGAAAGCCTTTAGCATAACTGGCTGATGCTAGGAGTCAAACCCATAAACATAATTTGTTTCCCTCTGCCCTGGCAGTCGTTAGGCAGGGAGCAGATTGGTTGGCAATTAACTTGGAGACCTGGATTCCTTGGGATAGCCTAGAAACTGGAATTAGGCTCCAGTTTTGTTGTGGGAGATTAACCTGGCGAGTCTAGACTTGCTGGGGTAGGGCGTGGGGGTAACTTGGAAACCAATGCTAGGTACCAGCTTGTTAGTTTACCTGAATTCAAGTTCTCTAAAAAGGAGTCTGAACTTAAAAGATTTGGTCTCTCACACCCAACAGTTACCTAGCAAAAGCCAGGAACCTGACTGGCTCACCTATAAAAGGACTGTTAGGACTTCTCTCTCTACCTATTTTTCTCTCTCTCTCCATCTTCTTCCTCCCTCCTCATACGTTCCCTCCTGGTCTCTTCCCATTTAATTCTGTTCTCTCTCTCTCTCTCTCTCTCTCTCTCTCTCTCTCTCTCTCTCTCTCTCTCTCTGTCCTTCTCTGCAACCTTTCGTTCTCTGCCTCTACCCCCTTCCAATCTCCCAAATAAACTTCATTTTATACTAGACCTGTCATATGGCTGATACCTCACAGGAAGGAGAGTTACTCAGCCTAGACCTGCAAAAGGCACCCCCTCCCACCGCATCATGCCACTGCATTATAAAACATTTCAGTTATCAAATAACAAGTGTATATATATATATATATATATATATACATATATATATATATACATATATATATACACGTGTGTGTGTGTGTGTGTGTGTGTGTGTGTGTGTGTACAAACACACACACACTAAATGTACTCAGTAGGTTGAATTTATACATTTATTCATTTATGTGTGTGTCTCTGTATGTGTATGTCTGGGTGTGTACGTACATGCATGTGCACTCATACAGGAGTGTGTATAGATAGATGATAAACACAATTAAAAGCAAAAGAGCCATAGATGAGAAGGTTATGGGGAGGAGGGGCATGCCAGAGATGGGGGGGAAAGAGGGAGAAAATGAGTACACATAAGTAAAATTTTAAAAATTAAAAATAAATCTGTATAGCACTCCTGGCTTGCTAAGACCTTCCATCCTCCCTTAGATTTTGTTGTTGCCGCTGTTGTTACATTTCTCCCCTTTGAACTCCTGCTCTGCTAAGAACTGCAGCTAAACCTACATGTATAAAGATTAAAGGCCAGTCTACTGTGACTTTCCAACATCAAAAGGCCAGAGTTGTAGATGACTCACATAAATTGCATGGTGCCAGGGTTCTTTTTTCCTCTCTTCATGCTTGAAAGCTATTCATTATCATTCTGTTGTGAATGTTCTTCTCCACTCTCCCGCTGATGCTAGATACCCATCAAAGGGATAAGCATCCTTTCCCCAGAGAGGATATGTTATGTTCTAATCTACAGCACAAGATTAGGTAGGAGGCAAAGATGCAAGCGGAGCTTAGAAGGAAGAATGAGGAGATCAGGAAAGGGAAAACTCGCACTGATCCACCAACGCTTTTAAAAATAACAACAACCCGTATTTCCTGACAACAATGTGCCCTGTGCAGAAACTATTTTGCTTTGAATTTCAGTATGTGATGATAATCATGATCTGAATTTGTTGGACAGTCTCCATATTAAAAAAAGAAACCCTGCAGAGCTGGAGGCTTTGTTAGAGAGAGGAAGCAAGGGCTAAAATGAGACTGCTTCAGTTGGATGTAATTTACCAGTTAGCTCCAAGAAAAGGAATCCAAGTAACAAAAACATGTAGAGAAGCTGACACAACCCAGGGAACCCCAGAGCTTAACCAGGGAATCAGCTTGGTTTCTTCCTAATGAGGTCCCTGATGCTGCCAACCTTGAACCTGTATCTCTTCTGAGAAAGAAACATTAGAAACACTCAGTTTTTGCAGAGACAATGTAGTGAGGGGGCTGTATTGTTCTGTGTGTAATGAATAGCACACACTGTTGATTTCTTGGTTGACTAAGAAGTTGTTTCTTGCGAGTCCAAAACAGAGGCTAAAGATCTAAAGTCAAAATATACTTTTCTCTTGTACCGTTCTGAGTTTTGGAGCACTTAGCTGTCAGGATGCCAGTGTGAAGTTACTGAATTTAACTGTATACAGAAGTCAAGTGGTTGGTTAGTTAGTATGTCAGAGGTCTGCCCCACGTGGGCTCTAATGACAGTATCGTCGTTAGCTTTCATCAACTGAGAGTTCTGGAAAGCCTAACTTCATCTACTTACCCATTCATGCTCCTCCCCACCTACTCTGTATCCATCTCTACGCAGGGGAGGACTAGAGGGGAGGACCAGACACCACTCACTGGCTCTGCCTGCTGCTTCTGTTTTGGCATAGCATAGCTCAGAATGCATAGAAGCAACAAAACTCATTTACTCCTTTATCTGAACACACATGTCTTATAGGCCTAGGCTCTGAACAGTTTCATCATCCTCCCTAGAACCTCAAGGCTGTAACAGGGTCCTAAAAGGATACAGCTGCTGCCTCAGTGTCCCTCGCAAAGAAATTTAAGAGCTGATGAAGATTTACACACAAATATTTTTCATCCTTTCTTCTTTCTGTCTTTCCTTCCTTCCTTCCCTCCTTCCTTTCTTAATTTAGCATCTTCTATATACACATACCTAATCCAAGTTGATTTCAAAGAAAACCGGCCTCTTTTAACAGGTGGTGCTCTGCCACGCGCTTGTATATTCTTCGTGGCCTTGTTTCAAGCTTCCCCTGAAAGCAATTAAAGCCACCACACTGGGGAGAGTCCTAGTCAGCTATCTATCCTGCGATCTTTACCTTACACTGCTTTGCCAGTCACAATGCTCAGCCCAGGGTCTGTCTTTAGCAGTCAGTAGCCACAGACAGACATATTCTGCATACTGCTGATGTTCAGAACTGTATCTCAGCTAGAGATGCTAAAATTATTTTCTTGCCAGAATCCTATTTTTTTTTTAATGTTGATTAAACATAAAGTCTGGCTGATGAAGCCCAGAGATCAGAATGTGCCTTAAACTTCAACACCGTAACTACAGCAGCCCGTTGAGAGCGTCAGCTAGTGAGCTATTATGGGGAAAGTACTATTAAAGCCAGCCTATTTTCTCCATTCATCTTTGGAAAAAATTGCTCAATGTATTAGTTCCTACAAGGATTCATTTTTAAGCCTAACAGAGGTTGTTAAGATATCACTTTCCTTTCCGTACCATTTAGGCGCTGGCTGCTGTGTCTGTAGCCTTTGAACATTGCCTGAATTAAGGCTCTGTCAAAAGCTGCCCATGGCCGCCAGAGGGTGGCTGGGGGAGGGGCGAGACTGCCTGTGACACAGCAGCCCATCTGTATTCATTTGTTTGTCTCTGCTTAGGTGGATGTTAACGTCCCGGGTTGCTTACACTTCTGAAACTGTGTAGCACATTTCAAAGAGACAGGTTCAATTTTCAAGTCAAACAGCAGATAATGGCATCAGGGGCAAGCCTGAAACCACCAAGGAAATTACATAAGAGGACAAAGTTTGAGTTAAAAACGTTTACGCAGGCAGCCAGACAGAAAGGAAATTTCAAATGGTCTCCCATTCCCTATAACACCCAGCACTATATGTTTTACAGGATAGTATCTGGTCATTAAAATGACAGTGTCACTATGGTGTCTGTTAAACATACTGATGAATTAAAGGGAAGCAAAAGTATTAAGGACATCTCTGGAAGCTACTTAGCAAGATATGAACAAAGATATAAACAGCCCCTTGCGGTGTAGAACCAAAGGTATCCTGCTTACAGACCAGAGAAGCTATTTGTTAAAAATCCCAAACTAAGACTGGTTCCATGAAAAGAAAGGAGGTGATTCTGGGTTAAGGATGAGTGAGCCAAAAGTCTGTCTGCCTAATTTACTGCTAAGTTCTTAGCACCTGGCGTGATGTCAGGGCGATGAATGAGATTTAGAAGGAATAAAGGAATAAGTCAGGGACTTAATGAGCAGACACCATCAGAATGGTAAGAATCTAAGAAGCTAGGAGATGGTTTTTCCTCAAGTCTGGGTTTCCTACTCTTCATACTTTTGGGGGTTTGCATCAGTCTTGAAAGGGACGAGGAGAACCTTCCCCTAAGGAAGTGTGACTGGGAGAAATAGTAAATTGCTTTAGACTGAAAGTCAGACTTGGCGTTGTTATATAGTCTCTCCTTCAGGCATTGCTACTTAGTATCTCTGAGCAGGGGTTGGCACCTGGCTGAGCTTCATTCAGGGCTCAGGGGACAGAGCCCCTTAGCTATGCTACACAGAGCAGACCTAGCAGAGTGAAGGGATGGCTTCGGAAAAGGGAGATACAACGAGCAGAGTGCTTTAAAACCATCTTGTGGTTCGACAGAGGAAAACAGAAAGTACATCTTTTTTTTTTTTTAATTTTATTTTCTATATTCTATGTTTACATTCCAAAGGCTTTCCCCTTTCCCAGTTCCCACCCACCATAGTTCCCATAGTTCCTCTCCCCCCCCATCTGTTCCCCAATAATTCCCCCTCCCCCCTCGGTTTCTTTACTAAACTGGAAGCAATCTTTACAGGCCCAGGGTCCTCTCCTTTCTTCTTCTTGGGAATCATTTGACTTGCTATTTGTGTCTTGAGTATTTAGGGCTTCTGGGCTCATTAATATCCACTTATCAGTGATTGCATTTCAGGTGCATTCTTTTGTGATTGGGTTAATTCACTCAGGATGATATTTTCCAGGTCTAACCATTTACCTACAAATTGCATGAATTCATTATTTTTAATTGCTGTGTAGTATTCCATTGTATAAATATACCACATTTTCTGTATCCATTCCTCCTTTGAGGGATATTTGGGCTGCTTCCAATTTCTGGCTATTATAAACAAGGCTGCTATAAACATAGTGGAGCATGTGTCCTTATTGCATGCAGGGGAATCCTCTGGGTATATGCCCAGGAGTGGTATGCCAGGGTCCTCTGGAAGTAACATGCCCAATTTTCTGAGGAACCGCCAAACTGATTTCCAGAGCGGTTTTACCATTTTGCAATCCCACCAACAGTGGAGGAGTGTTCCTCTTTCTCCACATCCTCGTCAGCACTTGTTGTCTCTTGAGTTTTTAATCTTAGCCATTCTGACTGGTATGAGGTGGAATCTCAGGGTTGTTTTGATTTGCATTTCCCTGATGACTAATGATGTTGAACATCTTTTAAGGTGTTTCTCGGCCATCCGAATTTCTTCTGGTGAAAATTCTTTGTTTAGCTCTGTGCCCCATTTTTTGATAGGGTTATTTGGTTCTTTGCGGTCTAACTTCTTGAGTTCTTTGTATATATTGGATATTAGCCCTCTGTCGGATGTGGAGTTGGTGAAGATCTTTTCCCACTTTGTTGGTTGCCGTTTTGTCCTTCTGACAGTGTCCTTTGCTTTGCAGAAACTTTGTAATTTTATGAGGTCCCATTTGTCGATTCTTGATCTTAGAGCATAAGCTATTGGTGTTCTGTTCAGGAACTTTTCCCCTGTGCCCAAGTCCTCCAGGGTCTTCCCAAGTTTCTTTTCTAATAGTTTCAGTGTGTCTGGTTTTATGTGGAGGTCCTTGATCCACTTGGAGTTGATCTTAGTGCAAAGAGATAATATTGGATCAATTCGCATTCTTCTGCATGTTGACTTCCAGTTGAACCAGCACCATTTGTTAAAAAGGCTATCTTTATTCCACCGGATGGTTGTGGCTCCTTTATCAAAGATCAAGTGACCATAAGTCTGTGGGTTAACCTCTGGATCTTCAATCCTGTTCCATTGATCTGCTTGCCTGTTGCTATACCAATACCATGCAGTTTTTAACACAATTGCTCTGTAGTACTGCTTGAGGTCAGGGATATTGATTCCCCCAGAAGTCCTTTTATTGTTGAGAATAGTTTTAGCTATCCTGGGTTTTTTGTTGCTCCAGATGAATTTGAGAATTGCTCTTTCTAGATCTATGAAGAATTGAGTTGGGATTTTGATGGGGATCGCATTGAATCTGTATATTGCTTTTGGCAAGATGGCCATTTTTACTATATTGATCCTGCCAATCCAGGAGCAAGAAATATTTTTCCATCTTCTGAGGTCTTCTTCGATTTCTTTCTTCAAGGACTTGAAGTTCCTGTTGTACAGATCTTTCACTTGTTTGGTTAGAGTTACGCCAAGATACTTTATGTTGTTTGTGGCTATGGTGAAGGGTGTTATTTCCCTAATTTCTTTCTCTGCCTGCTTGTCCTTTGAGTACAAGAAGGCCACTGACTTGCTTGAGTTAATTTTATAACCTGCCACTTTGCTGAAGTTGTTTATCAGCTGTAGAAGTTCTCTGGTGGAGTTTTTTGGGTCGCTTAGGTAAACTATCATATCGTCTGCAAATAATGATAGTTTCATTTCTTCCTTTCCAATTTGTATCCCTTTGACTTCCTTATGTTGTCTAATTGGTCTTGCTAGAACTTCAAGTACTATATTGAAAAGATATGGAGAGAGAGGGCAGCCTTGTCTAGTCCCTGATTTTAGTGGGAATGCTTCAAGTTTCTCTCCATTTATTTTGATGTTGGCTACTGGTTTGCTGTAGATTGCTTTTACTATGTTTAGGTATGGGCCTTGAATTCCTGCTCTTTCCAAGACTTTTAGCATGAAAGGATGCTGAATTTTGTCGAATGCTTTTTCAGCATCTAATGAGATGACCATGTGGTTTTTTTCTTTCAGTTTGTTTATGTAGTGGATTACATTGATGGATTTCCGTATATTGAACCATCCCTGCATCCCTGGGATGAAGCCTACTTGATCATGGTGGATGATCATTTTGATGTGCTCTTGGATTCGGTTAGCAAGAATTTTATTTAGTATTTTTGCATCTATATTCATAAGAGAAATTGGCCTGTAGTTCTCTTTCTTTGTTGGATCTTTTTGTGGTTTAGGTATTAGCGTAATTGTGGCTTCGAAGAATGAGTTGGGCAGTGTCCCTTCTGTCTCTATTTTGTGGAATAGTTTGGAGAGTATTGGTGTTAAGTCTTCTTTGAAGGTCTGGTGGAATTCTGCACTAAAACCATCTGGTCCCGTACTTTTTTTGGTTGGGAGGCTTTCTATAACCCCTTCTATTTCTTTAGGGGTTATGGGACTATTTAGCTGATCTACTTGATGCTGATTTAATTTTGGTATTTGATATCTGTCTAGGAAATTGTCCATTTCCTCCAGGTTCTCCAGTTGTTTTGAGTATAGACCTTTGTAGTAGGATCTGATGATGTTTTGAATTTCCTCAGTTTCTGTTGTTATGTCTCCCTTTTCATTTCTAATTTTGTTAATTTGTATACTGTCTCTGTGTCCTTTGGTTAGTCTGGCTAAGGGTTTATCTATCTTGTTGATTTTCTCAAAGAACCAGCTCCTGGTCTTGTTGATTCTTTGTATGGTTCTCTTTGTTTCTATTTGATTGATTTCAGCCCTGAGTTTGATGATTTCTTGTCTTCTACTCCTCCTGGGTGAATTAACTTGTTTTTCTTCCAGGGCTTTAAGGTGTGCCATTAAGCTGCTAGTATATGCTCTCTCCAGTTTCTTTTTGGATGCACTTAGAGCTATGAGTTTTCCTCTTAGCACTGCTTTCATTGTGTCCCATAGATTTGGGTAGGTTGTACCTTCATTTTCATTGAATTCTAAAAAGTCTTTGATTTCTTTTTTTATTTCTTCCTTGACCAAGGTGTCATTGAGTAGAGTATTGTTCAGTTTCCATGTGTATGTGGGCTTTCTGTTGTTTTTGTTGTTATTGAAGACCACTCTTACTCCATGGTGATCTGATAGAAGGCATGGGATTAGCTCGATCTTCTTGTATTTGTTGACATCTGTCTTGTGACCAATTATATGGTCTATTTTGGAGAAGGTCCCATGTGGAGCTGAGAAAAAGGTATATTCTTTAGCTTTAGGATGAAATGTCCTATATATATCTGTTAAATCCAATTGGTCCAGAGTTTCAATTAGTTTCGCTGTGTCCCTGTTTAGTTTCTGCTTTCCTGATTGGTCCATTGAGGAGAGTGGAGTGTTGAAGTCACCCACAATTATTGTGTTAGGTGTAATGTGTGCTTTAAGCTTTAGTAAGGTTTCTTTTACGAATGAGGCTGCCCTTGCATTTGGAGCATAGATGTTCAGTATTGAGAGCTCTTCTTGGTGGATTTTTCCTTTGGCCAGCAAGAAGTGACCTTCTGAGTCTCTTTTGATGATTTTAGGTTGGAAGTCAATTTTATCTGATATTAGAATGGCTACTCCAGCTTGTTTCCTGTGACCGTTTGCTTGTAAAATTGTCTTCCAGCCTTTTACTCTAAGGCAGTGTTTGTCTTTGACACTGAGATGTGTTTCCTGTATGCAGCAAAATGTAGGGTCCTGTTTCCGTATCCAGTCTGTTAATCTATGTCTTTTTATTGGGGAATTGAGTCCATTGATGTTAAGAGATATTAAGGAATAGTAATTATTTCCTCCAGACATTTTTGAAATTGTATTTATTTATTTTATTTATTTTTTATATTCGAGAGGTTACCTTCTTTTGGGTTTGATGAGAGGAGGTTTCTATCTTGCTTCTTCCCGGGTGTAGTTTCCGTCCTTGTCTTGGTGTTTTCCCCCTATTATCCTTTGTAGGGCTGGATTTGTGGAAAGATATCGTGAAAATTTGGTTTTGTCATGGAATACCTTGATGTCTCCATCTATGGTGATTGAGAGCTTTGCTGGGTAAAGTAGTTTTGGCTGAAGTTTGTGTTCTCTTAGAGTTTGCATGATATCTGCCCAGGATCTTCTAGCTTTCATGGTCTCAGGTGAGAAGTCTGGTGTTATTCTGATAGGTCTTCCTTTATAAGTTACTTGGCCTTTTTCTCTTGCTGCCTTTAGTATTCTTTCTTTGTTTATTACATTTGGAGTTTTGATTATTATGTGACGGGATGTATTTCTGTTCTGATCCAGTCTGTTTGGGGTTCTGTATGCTTCTTGTATATTCATGGGCATCTCTCTCTTTAGGTTGGGGAAGTTTTCTTCCATAATTTTGTAGAAGATATTTGCTGGCCCTTTAACTTGTACATCTTCATTCTCGTCTATACCTATAATCCTTAGGTTTGGTCTTCTCATTGTGTCCTGGATTTCCTGGATGTTTTGGGTTACAGCCTTTTTGCATTTAGTATTTTCTTTGACTGTTGAATCAATGGTTCCTATGGTATCTTCGGCTTCTGATATTCTGTCTTCTATCTCTTGTATTCTATTGTTGATATTTGCATCTATGGCTCCTGATTTCTTCCCAAGGTTTTCTATCTCCAATGTTGTCTCCCTCTGCGATTTCTTAGTTGTTTCTACTTCTGTTTTTAGTGCCTGGATGGATGTGCTCAGATCTTTCGCTTGCTTGATTGTGTTTTCATGTATTTCTTTGATAGATTTTTGTGTTTCCTCTTTCATAGCTTCTACTTGTTGGCCCACGTTCTTCTGTATTTCTTTAAGTGATTTTTGTCTTTCCTCCTTATTGTCTTCTTCTTTTTGATCCATCTTCTCCTGCATTTCTTGAAGTGATTTTTGTATTTGCCTTGTAAAGGCTTCTAACTTTTGATCCATTTTCTCTTCTATTTCTTTACGAGATTTTTCTATGTGTTCAGCTACCAGCATCCTGACCAGTGATTTTATATCCAAGTCTTGTTTTTCTGGTGTTTTGGGGTATCCAGGGCTTCCTGTTGTTGGCGAACTGGGTTCAGATGCTGTCATGTTGTCTTGATTTCTGTTAGTGACATTCCTTCGTTTACCTTTTGCCATCTGGTTATTTCTGGTGTTAGTTGACCTTGTTGTCACTGGCTGGTGTTTGAATCTCCTATGAGGCTGGGCTTACCTGTTGTTTCTCTACTGGTGGTTATGCGTGATTGCTGCTCAACGGGATCACGAGCTGGCTGCCACCCACTGACTTTGTGCACGGCCTGAGGTCTCCGGGAAGTGTGGGGGAGTGCAGCAGAGCCTCGGCAGGTGCTGCTGGGCCTGCCTAGTAGCGAGAGCCTAGCAGATCCCCCCACGTGGTAGCCCCTGATGGAATCTGTCTACCTGTTCCTTTCCAGCTGTGTTCTGGTTGCAGTATGGAGGCCTGCCGCTATTGCTGGTCCGGGCTCCTGGGGAGCTGGGTGGTGCCGGTTGCCTCGGTGCACGGCCTAAGCTCGCAGGGATGTGCTGCAGATCCTAGGCGCCTGGGCCCGCCTGTGGGCGAGAGCTTAGCAGCTCTCCCTGCTCTAGCCCCAGGCGGAGTCTCTATCTGCACCTTTCCAGCTGTGTCCTGGTTGCAATATGGAGGCCTGCCGCTATAGCTGGTCCTCACTCTTCTTAATAAACAAGAATTGTTGCTTATCCTGGTTCTGTGGGCAGGGTCTGAGCACCTGGCAAGCTGGCTAGGTCTGGCTGACCTGCTACCGGCTGGATGGGATGCTGCAGACAAGATGGCGCTGCCTGCAGGGGGTTTGGGGTCTGGCCTGCGAGTACAGAGCGCAGGCACGGCCGCTGTATTCCAAACCGCTAGGCTGTGCGCAGTTCCTGCCCCAGACCTGAGTCCCCGGAGGTCTTAAACTCGGGCTGTCTCTGGTACCTGGTTCCGCCGGCAGGGTCTCAGCACCTGGCAGGCTGGCTAGGTCTGGCTGACCTGCTACCTGCTGGATGGGATGCTGCAGACAAGATGGCGCTGCCTGCAGGGGGTTCGGGGGTCTGGCCTGCGAGCGCAGAGCTCAGGCACGGCCGCTGAACTCCAAACCGCTAGGCTGTGCGCAGTTCCTGCCCCAGACCTGAGTCCCCGGAGGTCTTAAACTCGCCGGCAGGGTCTCAGCACCTGACAGGTTGGCTAGGTCTGGCTGATCCGCTACCAGCTGGATGGGATGCTGCAGACAAGATGGCGCTGCCTGCAGGGGGTTCGGGGGTCTGGCCTGCGAGCGCAGAGCTCAGGCACGGCCGCTGAACTCCAAACCGCTAGGCTGTGCACAGTTCCTGCCCCAGACCTGAGTCCCCGGAGGTCTTAAACTCGGGCTGTTTCTGGTACCTGGTTCCGCTGGCAGGGTCTCAGCACCTGGCAGGCTGGCTATGTATGGCTGACCTGCTACCTGCTGGATGGGATGCTGCAGACAAGATGGCGCTGCCTGCAGGGGGTTCGGGGGTCTGGCCTGCGAGCGCAGAGCTCAGGCACGGCCGCTGAACTCCAAACCGCTAGGCTGTACACAGTTCCTGCCCCAGACCTGCGTCCCCGGAGGTCTTAAACTCGGGCTGTCTCTGGTACCTGGTTCTGCCGGCAGGGTCTCAGCACCTGACAGGTTGGCTAGGTCTGGCTGATCAGCTACCGGCTGGATGGGATGCTGCAGACAAGATGGCGCTGCCTGCAGGGGGTTCGGGGGTCTGGCCTGCGAGCGCAGAGCTCAGGCACGGCCGCTGAACTCCAAACCGCTAGGCTGTGCGCAGTTCCTGCCCCAGACCTGAGTCCCCGGAGGTCTTAAACTCGGGCTGTCTCTGGTACCTGGTTCTGCCGGCAGGGTCTCAGCACCTGACGGGTTGGCTAGGTCTGGCTGATCCGCTACCGGCTGGATGGGATGCTGCCCAGAAAGTACATCTTAAAGATGAGTGGATCTGTCGTTATGGTCAGCTTGCCTGTCTGGGCAGAGAAGGGACCTCCTCCCATGTGGTGACATGCTCAGGAGTAGTAACTGGGAGTAGAGAAGAAAGATTAAAAATGGCTGGTTAAAGAGACAACTGTAGGACTTGGGAGAAGGGAGAAAAGAAGTATTAGCCAAGCACAGGTTAGAGTGCATATGTTTGTGAGTGATAGAGTTCTGTAAGAATCAGAAGATGAGAACAATTTACCTACGTACTATTTTATGAATCTCAATAACTGTCTTAAACTCCAAGAATGAGTGCAACACACCAGATGAAACCAAGACATCTCATCTCTAACAGCTATGAACTGATCTCAAACATACTCTTAACTCGGTGGCATCTCTGAGGCAGTCTGAGAGCACACACAGTACCAGCTGCCACAGTACTTGACTGAAGTACCAGCCCCATAGGATTTTTTTCTGAGTTTAGCATGTTTGTCAAAACAAAGTCTGGAAACTTCCTAAATATACCTAAGGTACACTATATAAACATATTTAGGTAATAGGGACCAAAAACTTCACAGCTTCTAAACCATCGTGAAATGGTGATTTAACAGATAGACTTCATGATTCTGAATCTTAGCAATTTTGAATCATATGTGGGGGGAGGGGATGGAGGGAGGGAAGGAGAGACAGAGAGAGGGAGAGAGAGAGAGAGAGAGAGAGAGAGAGAGAGAGAGAGAGAGAGAGAATGAGTTCCTAATTGCTCAAGTTTGAATTCTGACTATCCAGCCTTACAAGCCCTTTCCAAAGATGCAAGTTTGAGAGGCATACACACCAACCCCGTCTTTATGCTATCATGAAATCCGCCCTGAGTTAAGGTAGGGTTACAGGAAGCCCATCCTTGGCTGTGCTATCCTGCAGCGTCAGCAATGCCTTGAGTTAGTGTCAGTTTAGCTGCCCTATGTATCACTTAACACACACGGAGTAAATGAGCTCAGTACGGCTTTTAAACGTGTGCAGTAATTACTGCTCTGCTCCCTACTTCACATTAGAGCAGTTTTAGTTACTTACTGGGATTTAAGGACAGCCCAAAATTCATTTCACAGTTGGAAGGATAACATTATGTCGAAGACTCAGAAGGTGTAAGACACTGTGGATATTGTCTTCACTCTAATAACTCCAAACCCTGGAACTGAAGCCCACGACCAAAGCTTTAAGTCATTTTCTGAAATCCTGCTGCTACTAGCTGACTCCACACACCTGCAGTGAGCCATATTCCCCTGCATTTGGCACACTGGGGTTGTAAGTAGACGCTGATCGAAGCTGTATTAACCCTTTCAACTGCTCCCATGTCTGTCACTGAACAGAAAGCTTAAAAGCCATAATTTACTAAATGATTTGGAGTTATTCACAACACTCTTCTGAGAAAATGAGGGTAAACCTTAACAGGTTCAAAGGTTGTCGAATCAGAGAGGTATTAAGAAAACCTATAACATTTAGAATTTCTGTTACCTGTAAGAAAAGATACTGTATTTGAAAAAAAAAGAAAGGAAATAAATGATATTGATTCGATGAAGATTATGTAGCAAAATGTTCATGATTAGTATTATAAAAAAGAAATATCAAAATTCATAGTAAAATTTGATGGCCTTGGTTGGATAATTGATTTCCCACTGATGTTTTCTTCAAAACCATAATGGTAGATCTCCAAGCACTATGGTGGATGAAATCACTTGCAACTGTGTTAACTTTCAGAATATAAACACAGTCTACAGAAGTTGTAGATGGTTAGCAAGTCAGGCTCAGAAAACAGTGAGTCTAAACATAAAAAGCCAAAAACTATCCTCAAGATTGCCAATCCCTCTCTTCAAACGTTATCACCTGAATCCTTAGAAACAATTGTCCCCACTTTCCTAATTCCCTGCTTCATAATTTGGCCAATTTTCTGGGGCTTAAAAGACCTTCATTTAGCATCTCTGGTTTCCTTACAGTGCTTTTACAATCTCTCTGAAATTATTAAGCAAGGCATTCTGGGAGACCCGTCATCTGATCTGATGCCAACTGTTCCTCCACACTCAACTCTAGGGCATGTATCAGAAATCTCTGTGGGCTTTCAATCCTTTATGCATTTGTAATCTCTAGTAATCTTTGAACACAAAGAAACCAAGAAAATCTCCATGTGCAGAACCAATTTATCTCCATTTAAAAGAGACTCTTCTAAATTGCCAAATTTTGTGGTTTAATTGATCTTCCCTTTCTTCAAACTGCATTTTTAAGAAATGAGTATAATCTATTACAATTAAGACAAAAAAGAACCTCAGGACGCTACATTACAGACAGTCTGTTGTCCCAAGGTCAACTCATTCAGATGGCTCACAGATGTAGTGTTTTATTTTTAGATTTTATTTATCCTAATGTATCATCACATTCTAATTATCTCTATAGTAGACATACATTGCCATGAAGAACTACTAGGACTTCAAAATCAGTATTTCTTGCAAGAAGAGCTACTGGAACACAACACCCCCTTCTCCTAATAGTCAACAGATATTGGTTTTTAGATAATAGTCACAAATTTGAGGCGCACCATAATCACCCTCACTTTTGATCACTTGTCTACACATTTAGGTGTCTTTATAACCAGCCTCGGGTTTGAAAATTCTCTAGAACCACTCAAGAGAGCAAAGGAGGCGCACTGCCTGCTGCTAGACTCTCAGCATAATGGAAGACTACAAATTAGACACAGCTAAGAAGGAATGCACAGAACAGATCTAAAGGGTCCAAAGATGACATTTTAGGTCATCACTGTGACAGCTTGATCATATCACTGTCTCTGGGATAAAGTATTGTATGTGACAACACCCAGTATTGCCAATCAGAAAACTTGACACAAATCTTTGAAATCCACAGCTTTTCATTGGAGTTGAGCTCACATTGAGCACATAATTGACTTTTAGTCACCTCAAATTGGTCCTACAAAAATGATGTGTATTTGAGCAATGCCAGTTTCTTAGAAGAGAACTTCAGATTACATGACAATCTGAACAGGTGTTGAATTTCACTAGTGCCCCAAGGTAGAGCTATTCAAATTGCTAACAAATATCAGCCTGGGGGTGTCTAAGCTATTGCCATCTCAAAGTTCATACCTGAAACAACAGAATCTAGATTTTTAAAATACAAAACAACATACACCCAGCCAGCCCTGACCACTGCCTCAGCCTTTTCAGCACCTTGTCCATTTTCTAACTGCCCGGAGCCTATCTTTTATCTTGTACCAAATGTAAATAAAACTTTTTGGAACACACAAACACACATACACACACACACACACACACACACACACACAAACACACACGCACACATCATTTGAAAGTACAAGCATTCCTTGAATCAAGTTCAATTTTAGCAAAGATCAAAGTATAACAGTGGAAAGTAGAAGCATCATTTCAATAAGTTTTAAAATATGGTTCAAATGAGAAGAATTCATTGAAATAGCATGAGAAGACAACACTAAACACACAGTCAACACGTTTCTCTCAAAATAAATGGGTATTTATTTCTCTCAAAATAAATAAAATGGGTATGAGCAAGCAATTGTGCAGACATGCACAGAAAGTACACTCCAGAAGGTTTGGTTTTGTTTGCTTTCTTTCGCTTTTTTCCCACTTGTTTTGGGGATTAAATCCGGATGATTAAACATGCTCTACCAATGAGCTCAGCATTCTACCAATGAGCTACACACCGTATTTCTCCAAATCATGTGTAATACTCACCAGGCTGAAAGAGAACATTTCAGGACAGCAAGTCAGGAGAGAGCTAATTGATTCAAGTGAGAATAAAACCTGAGTTTATCCGACCATTTCAACCAAAATTTTTTTAAATGGCCTTGAGCAGACAGAAAAAGAAAATTCATCAGGAAATTAATATTCAGTGGTCCTTCTGTGAAAGAACATTTTGATAATTCTAAAAGACATCTCTCTCAAGTAAAGGAGAACTTTTTCAGTAGGTAGTTAAAATGATGGGTTTTGTTTGGTCAGGTTTGAATGGTGTTCAAGTATGAATTTGAGCCCTGTAGCTCTTTGAAGACCTTGAAGCATACAATGTACAACCTTTTAAATTAAAAAAGCTTTCATATTAGACTCAAAATACATTAACTTTTATACAATATAATAAATCTCACAAATTTCACAATTAAGAATTAATCTGTTTTTAACTTTAATATTACCTTTTAGTTAAATGTTTAATAAAGAGCTCGTAGATTACTCTTGGTTAACACAACTCTAAGATTAATATATCTGCTGCCTTGATATTCAAAAGTTTTGTAAGGGAGTTAAATAACATATAACTTTTGTTAAATATAAATGTAACAAAGTAATTTCACTATGGATTTCTTGACATTTTCTCAAACGTATCCAAGACTGTTTTAGTAGCTGGAAAATATGTCATTATCTAGGTAAGGTTGGTCTAAAAATGCCAGCAACTAAATTTAACAAATGTGTTTCCTGGCTTAAAGATGTTTCAGGTGATAACTGTTCCCTCTGGTCTTATCAGCATGAGAAATAGCGTAGCATTTGGGAGCTTATCTCTACATAGCAGGAACTCGAAGCTTGAAAGAGAAGCTGATTGTCCTTCTGCCTGAGGTACAGTCCTCAACCCAACCTCCCCTTAAAAGGCACAAAGGGGTTTTAGAGGCTGGAGAATGATTGGACGAATGGAAAGATATACCATGTTCCTAGAAAGAAGGGCAGAATTTTCAATCTATAAAGTCTCTTTAAGTTAGCATGTAAATTCCAGTAGAATCTGTAGCAACTTAATTAATTGTGAAGCTCTTCTAAAGCAGCAAGGACATTAAGTTTTATTTAACTCCTAGTGTTTGGGTTAGAAGAAAGACAGTATGTCAGTATCAGTAGTTGCATATATACATATCAACACATATCACATAAATGCACAGAGAGATGCATAAGAAAGCTTGGGAGACAAAAAAAAATCTAAAGAAAAAGCAGGAGACTGTGCAGATGGGAAGAGGAAAATCACAAAATATTTACCAACAGAATTCTATAGCACTTTTGATTTTGATCTTAATGCCCATTTTTTATTTACTATTTTAGAAGCTTTACTGGAAAAAAATATTTTGCCTCTTGACAGAGATGAGCACCACTAGAAAACATTTCATTTTGGTTGATGAACAGCTGAATTGTGTTTCCAGTGCCCACTGCAGTTCTCTTGGCTTAGGTCTCTTACTCAGTAAACCAATTCCCCCATCACTTTCCCACCCAACATGGCCAGAATTCAGCTTTCTCATTTCTAGTCTGATACCCAGTTATAATTTGTATATACCAACTCTAGGTAGACATCCTTCTAAATATGTTAGTGCTTTATCTCTTTCGTGTGCACAAAAAGAAAAAGCGCTTACTTGTGTTTGTCTTTCCTTCTGTATTTAGGGAATAGAGCACAGTGCAAAAGAGAATGAATACACAACCTTGCTCACATCTACAGTGTGCTAGGACTGTGCAAATCAAGTCTTCATTCACTTTATCCTCATCCATTCTTCTCAAAGTGACACAAAATACACTAGACAAATGAATAAATGATACCAGAGATGATAAACAGAAGTTAGGTGGTAGACAGATAGATAATATATAGGTAGAGGTAGATAGATAGATAGATAGATAGATAGATAGACAGACAAATAGATGATAGGTAGGTAGATAGATGGATAGATAGGTAGATAGATAATAGGTAGATAGATAGATAGATAGATAGATAGATAGATAGATAGATATACAGACAGGTGGATGGATGGGAGGCCTAGTCAGCGAGAAGTGTGGGGAAGCTTCTGATGACATTTTGGGAGAGCAGACATCTTCCTAAGCAGTAGTGTTACAACTCTTTGACAGAAGCTCTCAGACAGTGTAGTTCTCACACACCTTTAGTCCTTCCCAATAGGGGTGGGTCAGGGTCTGACAACAGATACTTCCCATTGGCTTGGTCTGAGAGCTTGGAGAAACCGTACCTGCATGTGGGAGGGCTTGGTGCTGCTCCTGCATGACTGATGGCCACAGACCACTCTATGGGGTGGGGCAGTGGGAGGCTGTAGCTATGTGACAGGAGCAAGGGGCCCAAGGGGCATGGCCAAACACGTGCCATCCCTTGCAGGTGACAGTGACCTGCTGGATCTCCAGGATTTTAAGCCTGCGCTCATCCAGGGACCAAGCTGTCTATCACAGCTCACCACCCCACACACACTGTTTTTCTGAAATTGTATCATTCGTAGAGATTAAGCTCTTACCCTGTTCAGTAGCTCTTAGGAATTCTAAGTTTAGAAGGTTGCATTGGCTTTCCCTGACAAAATAAATATAACTATCAGTAAAATATTTTAGCTATTGGAAAATAGATTCAACATTTTAACCAATTTAATTAAAATAGTTTTTAACATGTTTTGAGTATGTGAAAATATTCTAAATCAAAGCTGGATAAGATATTAGACTCTCACAACACATTGCCCTTCAAACAACAACAACAACAAAAGCAAAAAACAAACAAAACAAATTCTGGAAAATGCTAGGTAGGAAAATGAATGGATATATTATAAATTCACAAAAATAGATCTACATGTGTAAACATTAAGTGCATTCTCTTGTTAATTTGATGCTAAAATCAATTTAAAAGATCTTCATTCATAGTCTACATGATAAAGCAAATCAAATGCCTATGCCAAAGACTCATTGCTCTGAACACTCCCTACTCTAAAATCAATATTAGATTATGTATTAGCTTGAGATATTTTAAATTGCAACAGATTGTTTTAATTTCCAAAGCAGAATTATAAAAAGCCAAAGCAACAGTATTTGTTTGTTATCTTCCTTTTGAGACCAAAGGTGCTTTCCACAATGTAGCTGCCTTTGTAAGGGTCCCTAAAGTTAAATGATCCCCCTGCCTGGGCATTTTAAGGAGCTGGAGACAGGTTGGCACCTCTGCAGACAGCTCAACACCAAAATCTTGATGAGAAGAAACACATTTCTACATGACTATTTTCTTTCCCTATGCTATCGCTACTCAAGTTTAGCCTGGAGACAAAGTGTTTAAAACTTGTTCCAAGCGATTTAATACATATGTCTTAGCCCTCCTCTCAGAAAATGGTGACACGGGATCATGAGTAGTGCATATTTCCTATCTACCACGTTTTGAGTATGCTGTACATTTCACTACTTCCTTTGTGTCACTTAGATCCGCCCTTTGATTATAATCTCTAGGTGATGCTGTACTGGAAGGACATAGGCCAAAGGGCACGTCTATGTGTGTGCCCATCATTGCAATATCTGTTAAAACACTTTTGCATTCTGTTTTAAATATAATTTTATATGTAAAAAATTCTTTTTTAAAAATTTTAAGCTACAGATTAATGAATCTCTATAAAGACTTACAGACGTTTTCTTTCCTATGCTGGTGCGGTAGTCCTTATATCGTTTAGAGTTTGACAACCCCTTTAATAATATGTATTGCTTTGGGAAAGGTTCTTACTCAGAAAACACTTTGCATTGTGTTAAAAAATATTAAGTGTTCAAACCCTGAAAACTGCTCATTCTTCTAAAATAAATGTATAGGTCAGCATTTGACCGAAGTGTTACATCTTAGAAAGTTTGGGTGTATCTCAAGGGCATAAGATGAAATTTCCCAGTATTTATTAGTTTGGATCTCCAGAATTTTCTGATGAGACAGTCAAGACACATAAGACATGAATTTGTTTTACACAACGACATCCCTCAATGTTTCTTAAAGTATTTGGGATCCAAGGCCAACCAATTGTTCTACTCCTGGCTAGCAGAGAAGTGATGTCCAGAGGGTAGCCATTAATCATCAGCAAATTACAAAGACATCACCATGCCAAGTCAAAGGTAAAATCAATTACAGTGGCAATTAAAGTACCAAAGCATCAAGCCTCAAGCTTTTGCAGTTAATAGACAACCTGAGACAACTTCATAGGGGATTCAAGCACGGGATTCTCCATAATGCAGAAATACAAAGCTAGATCTCATAAAAGGATGTGGAGCAATAGATTATAGTAGGAGTTGCATAAAAAGCCTGTGCTGGCAGTAACATTGACAGTGATTTGACTATTCTCTCCATCAGTTATTTACATTGTGGACAGTACAGGTGCACCCAGTGATTCCAGTGCTTCTGCAGCACTCATACAAGTTTTTTTTTTTATTTTAATTGTTTTTTATTTATTAAAATGTAGGAGAAGGTTGATTGGGGAACAGGGGGAGGGGAGATGGCTTGTGGGATTTTCGTGGTGGGGAGAACCAGGAAAGGAGAAATCATTTGAAATGTAAATAAAGAATATATCTAATAAAATAATAATAATAATAATAATAATAGGAAAAAAACAAATATTTTCCATGTAAATCTTCAAGTTTATCAGATGTTTGTAATTCCACTTTTAATCAACTTTTATGCCTACCATTATTATATCTATATAAAATTTTCCATGATAATCTTCAATTCTAACATGTTTTTCTGCATTTTTCTACAATTTTATCAGAAATATTTTCCACGTAAATCTTCAATTCTATCATAAAATGTTTCTATCCCATACTTCATGCAAGTTTTATAAGGGGAATCCTTTGTGCCCTGACTTGATGTTGGAATCCAGCTCTAAGACTCGACATGGGACTAAAGGGCAGTCTTACCATCTCAAGCTGCCAATGGCATTTTTGAACTCTTTTGAAGAAGGCTGTTATAAGTTCCAGCCTTTTTATTGGTTGGCTAGTTGGTCTAGGGTAAATCATTTAATCTACTTCTTGCAATCATTTTATTATAATGTAGAGAAGAGGGCTGGGGAGATGGCATTGGAGTCAGAGTGCTTCCTAATCTCCCAGAGGGCTGAAGTTCACTTCTCAGCACCTATGTTGGATGATTCACAATCTCGTTAACTCTAACTTCAGGAAATCTGATGGTCTTTCCTGAACTCCAGAGGAAATAGTACATACATGGCACATGCATACATACATATACATACATACATACAAATATAAAATAAAGTGGAAAAGAATGTGCCATGCAAGGAACTAGAAGAGATGCCTTATTATAGAAATTGATCTTCAGATGACTGGGAACTGCTACACAAACCCAGTGTGCAGAATTGAAATTTTCTTAAGTATATTGATGCTATATTAGTATTAAATTCCCAAACTACCGATCCCCATTAATTACATGTGACTTCAAATTTTCTGCTGTGTTTACTTGAAAAAGGTTTCCTTTGTTTGTTTGTTTGTTTGTTACTGATGCTATATAGTTCAGATTTAATAGTCATTGCATGGATAAAATTCCCTTTCGTGGCAATCCCATTCTTAGACTTGGTTTCTTGTGAACAAACTAAACTTTACTTAGACTGTGAGATTCTCTACCACAAACTCACTGGTTCATGCTGTACCTATAAGTCTTGACATTCTCACAATCTCTTTAGTCGGTTAAGAGAAGCTTCAAGTTTACTTTTATCAAGGTTTATTTTATCTCAGGTTGACTTTGAACTAACTTTGAAACCAAGTCTAGCCTTGAATTCCCTATCTTTCTGTTTCCAACTCCCCATGGCTGGGATTATAGGTCTAGACCATTGCACCTAGTTTATGTATTAGTAGGGATTGAATTCAGGGCTTTGTGCTAGATAAATAATGTAACAACTGTGCAACACCCAAGCCCAATAGTTTCAATATCTATTGATGATCATACCCCATACTCAAAAGTTTTTATTACTTTTTCAAGTACTGATCAGTAGGGAAAATGTTTGGCAATATATCAAACAGCAACAAGAATAAAGATCTATTTTTACCTTTTTCCTTTGAGAAAAGAAGCCCAGGAGGCTGAAGCATGTTCTGAAACAAGTGAACTGGGGATTCTGTTGTGTTTTACAGTATGACCTAGGTGAAGCATGTGTGTGTGTGTGTGTGTGTGTGTGTGTGTGTATGTGTGAGAGAGAGATATATATATATATGCTAAGTCACTAGTCTTTAAACTAAACTTAGGAGGCAGATGACATCACTATCATCATTTCTCTGAAGACAACACCAAGGCCCCAAAGAGGTTAATGTCTCATTCAAGGTTATTTACCTTACTTCAGAGTCATGTGTGGAGCCTAAGTCTAATGTAAAAACTCACTTTTTTATCTGTATGAACATAACTTATGGGGAATGTGAAAGCTAACCACCTTTTAGCCTTCTGTGGTAGTTGGTACTGAAATTCACCTTGAGAGGAGACAAACTTCCTGTCAGGGAGCATTTAGATCAGGTTACCGTCTGGCCATGTTCATGAAGGATTATCATGATTTGGTAAATCAAGAGACGGGGCCCACTCCTGGAGTACCATTTCTGGAGTGTAGGTCCCGCATACTTAAAGATGAGGAAATTTTAGCCAATGAGATGGCTTAGTGAGGAAAGGCTCTTGTTGCCAAGCCTGATGACTTGAGTTCAGTCCTCAGGAACCACAAAGTAGAAGGGAAAAACTCACTCCTCTCTGCTATTCTCTGACTTCCACAAGCATAGCGTGGCACATGCATGTGTCCACAAACATGTCCATGCATGTCTACACACGAGATGCATATGCAACACACATGCGCGCGCACACACACACACACACACACACACACACTGAATAAATAAATGTAAATTTTTTATAAGGAAAAGGAGCTATCTGAGCATAGGGATTTGTCATTCTCTGCTTTCTGATGTCAGATGCGGTGGGACCAGCTGCTGTAAACTCCTTCCACCATTTCTGACATGATGAACTGCACTGCTTTGGTGGAACAGTTTGGGAAGGATTGGGAAGTGTAGCCTTGTTGGAGGAGCTGTGTCCCTGCATGCAGGCTTTAAGGTTTCAAAAGCCCATACTACTCCCAGTTCCCTTTCTCATTTGTGGTTATCGTCTTAAGAATGTAAACTCTCAACTACTGTTCCAGCACCATGCCCACCTGCCTACTACTATGTTCCCCTCCACCGAGGTCATGGACTCACCCTCTGAACCTGTGAACCCCAATAAATTCTCCCTTCTCTAAGTTGCCTTGGTCATAGTTTCCTTGCAGAGCAACAGAAAAATACTAAGACATGGACTGTACCTGTGGAGAGCCAAGGGTAATCACCATTACAAGATGGCGCTTGTTTCTGGCGTGCCAGATTGGTAAACAAGTGGTGTGCGCATGTGCAAGAGCAGGTTCGCGCCAAGTCACAGCCCAGCCCGGGGCGTGGTAATGAGGTGAGGACCAGGCAACCAATCAGATAGAAACACGCCACACTAGGGTGTATATAAGCAGCGCCTCTTTCCGTGCTCGGGGTCTTCCTCTTGATACTGAAGCTGATGCAATAAAGCTTGCTGCAGAAGAATCCGGTTGTCCGCGTGGTTCTTGCTGGCGAGACAATAGCGCGCCATATGTATTCTCAGATCGTGAGCCAAAATAAACCCTTTGTCCTGGAAATTTCTAGGATGGCTTCTTTCAGGGATGTCAATTCTAGTTGCCCATGACAATGTTCAAATTTCTGTTTTTAGGAGAGTATTGCTACACTACACATCCCCACTCAAATCTAGCTATAGAGACACTGAGGACAGAACTGCTTCCCTGCACAGCCCTGCAAACAATTTTACAATTTAGAACACTGAGCCATTTGTCAAACACAAATGGGCTTCTATGGCCTGAATACCAGGCAGATAGTTTAGGCAGATAGGTAAGGGGTTGGTCTGGTGCGGCTATGTATTCAGATGCTAAATCTGAGCCCCAAGATCTGTACCCCAAGATCTAGTTGCCCCAAGATGAGTGAATTCCCAGGTACACCAGCCTTTGCTGTGCAAATCTTACTCCCCAACTTAAAACCATTTGGTTAAATAAAATTAGCTACAACCAATAACTGGGGAGACTAGAGAAGTGTAGTTTGAGTTACTGGGCTGAGGGGTATCAGGTAGGGACCATGAGAAGAAGGAAAGAAGGAGCACAAGGAGGAGAAGATGGAGGGAGAAGGAGGACACCATGACAGAAAATGGACCATGAGCATGTGACCAGGAGAAAGAGCCAGGGACATATGGCTGGGATGTAAGTTAACATAGCTCAAAACCTGACAAATCTAGGCTTATAGTTTGTAAATAAAATACCAGGACTTCCTGTCTTTACACAGGATAGCTGGAATATATAATTCATTTACACAGAAGGGAAAGATTTGTAAGCAAGACCTGGAAAGCTTAAGATGGTTGTAGTAGTTAAAAAGTTACCATGCAACAAGCACGGTGAGTAAAGCCTTAGAGACCTGTCACGGTCACTTCCATACTGGAGTGACTCAGCACGACCTGCTTAAGCCAGCCTTTGCCTACTGAAAGCTGATATGGAATGACTTCGTGGGTCCTGTCAGTCACCCCACGCCCTCTGTCACTTTTCCCTGACTCTTAACTCATCTCACCCCACCATAAATCCCCACCTCCTTCCTCAACCCGATATAAGCAAAAGACTTGATATGATAAAATGAGTTCCGGCTTTGACAGCCGGAAAAGCCTTTGACAGCCTGAGCAGGGAGATTCGAGCCGCAGCACTCACCTGCTTCAGCTCCCAGAGACATTCGGCTGGGCCAGGTTCTCTCCTCTCAGCCTGGACCTGCCTCCAAAGAGCCAGCCAAGCATGTTAAATGATGGTGGAGGGGGGTCTTCTTCTATTGGGGCCCCTGCCACCTTTCAGTTCTTTCTTTCCTTATTCTGTTTGTTGTTCAGCTTCAAAAAGATTTAGGGGCAGCTGAGTGAGACAGGTAAAGACACAGCCAACCACTGGGCTGAGGTCAGGACCCCTATGGAAAAGTTAGGGAAAGGATTGAAGGAACGGAAGGGGATTGCAATCCCGTAGGAAGACCAACAGTGTCACTAACCCTGACCCCTGGGAGCTCACAGAGACTAAACCACCACCAAGTCAAAGAGCGTGCATGGGCGGGTCCCAGGTCCCTGGCACATATGTAGTAGGGGACTGCCTTGTCTGACCTCAGAGGGAAAGGATGTGCCTATAGAGACTTGATACCCCAGGGAAGGGTGATATGGAGGGAGAGGTGAGGGTGAGTGGGTCCATGAGTGGGTGGGTGTGTGGATGCACAGGAGAGGAGAGATAGAGTGAAGATCTCTTGGAGGGAGGATCGGAGAAGGAGCAACACTTGGAAAGTAAATAAATAAAACATTTTTTAAACATGTAGTGGTTATTCTAGTGTAAAGAAACTTTTGTAGACACAGAGGGGCTGGGGCGCGTGAGGGATAGTTCGGATTGTCTGGTGGTTCAGTGCGAGGCAGAGTAGCAGGAAATGAGCTCAGAGACGCTCAGGCAACACGTGCGTCAGAGAATGTGGCTTTTGCTGTGATTAGAGAAGTGGCATAATCTGCCTCACTTTTCCGATGATCACTTTCATTCCTGTAGGAAGACTCTGGAGGGGGCGCAGAGGCAACCCCATAGGACAGATGTCCAAAGAAGCAAGACGCTATCATCAGTGTGGGGGACGAGTGGCGACCGCAGCTTAAACCAGAGGAAAAGCGTCGGAGGCTGGAAAAGGTACTTGGCTTTTGAACTAACCTCAATAAAATGCCCAGCAGGTTGCACACGGAATGTGTGCAGAAGGCAGTGAGGATGGGGCTGGCTTGACGGGCAGACAGACCGATCACCAACAGCTGGCATGCCAAGGGGTGCACTCATTCTGGTTCTGGGGCGTGGACTGGGAGCCCAGCTCTGGATCTGTGAAGGGAGATGTGTACATAGGTGAAAAGCTCTGCACAGCAGCCTGGGCTGGAGTTGGAAAAGGCACCATCAACGTGGCTACCATCAACATAAAACCACAAGCCTCAGGCTAGAGAGGTGGCTCAGTGGTTAAGATCACTGACTGCTCTTCGGAAGGTCCTGAGTTCAAATCCCAGCAACCTCATGGTGGCTCACAACCATCTGTGTAATGGGATCCGATGCCCTCTTCTGGTGTGACTGAAGACAGCTACAGTGTTCTTGTATATAATAAATAATTCCTTAAACACACACACACACACACACACACACACACACACATGCCTCAGTAAAACAGCCATAGGAACAGGGTACACAGAAAAGAGAGATATGATTCCCTTGCCATTATATTCATGAGTATACTATTTCCTTCAGTAAAGATTTAAAACAGGGCAGCACTTTATTTTTTTTTCAGGGAATAAAATAAAAGATTAGTGATCCAGGCTCTACATGGGATTATTTCCAATTTTCCTTTGGGATAAAAACCTTCACGGGTTTCTATGTTCAATAATACATCACTGCCCAACCAAAGACATTCACGTACACTACAGGATTAATTCCTTACCATCATTCTGAAATTGATAGCACAAATGTCTAGCTGCAAAATTCGATTCCTTCTATTTGTTATTAGTACCCAATGGAAGTGTTTCCAGGAGGCTAGCTTCCCTGCCTGTAAAGTAATACCCCATAATAAGAAATTTAAACATAATAAAATTGAACTTTAAGGAATATCCTTTTATTTCCCTGTAATGGAAAAAAAAATACAATGGTGATTTAGACATTTTACCGCAAGGGCCTCATGGCAGGCAAGCTGAGGGGGGACATGAAAAGAGAACGCTATTACCTTACTCCTTTCCCTTGGTAAATTCTTTTTCTACATTCATGTCCAGTGTCTGGAAGTTTCCAGAACCAGGGATCTTTGTTCTAAGCTTCTAGCCCTTGCCTGAAAACTAATTATGCAAGTATGACATTGAGCTGATAGTGGAGGGAGTCTAAGACGATATTCAGAGTATAGCAACAAGAAGCCCACCTTTGAGCCACTGCCCTAGTCAGGGGTCATGACGAACCAACCTAGTGACATTTTTTTCCCTTTGGGGATCAGAGAGAGGAAGAAGTTAATTATAAAGCCCAGGAATAATAAGAAGTCAAGGAAACTGTGTGGCTTTCATGGCTGAGAGATTCACAGGCAGATTTAAGCTGTGTGGAGAAGAAAATCTGCAGCAAGATCCTGGAAGGAGCTATTGCTTCTCCCTCTGTGTGACACCAGTGCCTCCTATGTTTCCTCAGTCCCGCCCCACCTCCATGCCCTCAGCTGGTTCCTACTGTGTTACTAAACAAGGAGATCCACGGGAGATACTGAAATGTAGTTTGCCTTCTCTTCAAGCCAGGATTTTGTTAGCCTCAATCTGTTTATCTTTCCTAATTGTTTTGCATATTTCCTTCTTTAAGTAGCTGTGTGTATCAGACAGGCTCTCTGAGGAAAACAGATGGTGTGTGCAAACTGGGTCATTTGAGCGACGGTTAATAAAGGAACTGTTGAGAAAGTCAAATGGACAGGACTGAAGGAGAACGTGGTTCCTTCTGGGTAGCAGGTATTTACAAAAGGGAGCCGCTGAGGAAAGAATGAAGGAAGTGAAAAAGTGCTCATGCCAAAGACAAGTCAGCAGCATGACTGTGCTGAACCTGGGGCATGGAGTGGCATTTTTGTGGAGAAATTACTATACTGTTTTCACTTTCTTCCCAAGATTTTACCTCTCTCTAGTGTCTGTACTGGTTTGGCTCAACCGTCCTGAAACCAAGAAGCTTATTGGTGTCAAGCAAACAGTTATGTGATGGTTTGATTGAGAATGGCCCCAGCAGGCTCGTATATTTGAATACTCAGCCTGCATTTGGTAGAACTGTTTAGGAAGATTGGGAGGCGTGGCCTTGTTGGAGGGGGTGTGTCACTGGGGTGGGCTTGAGGTTTCAAAACCTAGTGGGTTTCCGGGTGCTCTCTCTTTGCCATGTGATTCTAGATTCCGCAAAGGTGACAGTGAACCCCAAACATCACGTCACTAGTCAGAAGGATGTGCACACATGCAGTAGCACACTCATAAATTATGTGAACTCCATTACTTTGGTAAAATTTCAAACCCACTCACTATTTTTTTTTTCTGAGAAATTTTTATAGTCATACTTTGGAAGAATCTCCAAAAATGTGGTAAATATGCATTCTATAAAAATAAGTGTTTTTCTGCCGGGCATGGTGGCACACGCCTTTAATCCCAGCACTTGGGAGGCAGAGGCAGGCGGATTTCTGAGTTCGAGGCCAGCCTGGTCTACAAAGTGAGTTCCAGGACAGCCAGGACTACACAGAGAAACCCTGTCTCGAAAAACCAAAAAAAAAAAAAAAAGTGTTTTTCCAATGTATGCATCCTCTTTGTGTTTAGGGTACTGGTTATTCATATAGGATCATGATAATTTTATGGTAATTTGTTGCTGAAATCTGAATAAATTGTCATCCTGTCTTCTTGTATTAAGCCTCTCTCTTGGGGAAATGAACAAATATGTCTCCTTAACAATTGTACTTCCCCCAGGCCAGCTAGTCTTTTTTGACTGTTCATAGGGTCTTGTTCTGTAGAACATATATCCCTCTATCTGGTGAACCATACGTGCTCCTAGATGCCATGGAGTCTAGAGAAAGGAGCAAGGAGGGACTCTGAAGCTAGAAGGAACTCAGAATCTGACTTTGCAAAATATGGACTTATAGCTTAGAAATCCTCGAGACTCATTTTTTCAATTCATGATTTTCAATTTTGTGTCGACCCCAAAGGCAACCACACATGAGGCAGTCAATAAACTAGCTCTTTCCTTCAGTCCTTTTTTCCTAAGTTCAGTTTTGTATCCTAACTATATTTTAAATTCTTAGGGAGAACATTGATTTGTCTTACCTAAGTATTCTTTGTAAATTCAGCTTAGGGTTTTTTTTAGCACCTTTTTTTGAAATAGTTGCATAGTATAAATAAAAGTAGAATTTTCTCCATCAGATATGGCAAATAGAATTAGAGATGATAGAGTAACTTGAACTACCAACTAATATCAGAATTTTCTTTTCATCACAGACTAATATGTGGTATTTGGCACATGCAGAAATACTGTTATAGATTGCATGATAATAGCATAAAATCAAGGTTTGCAGTAATTCTTACTGACAAGCCAGGAGGTCCCACTTGGCTATTTCTCCAGTAGAAATATATGGTGTTGAATGAGGAAGCATGAGGCTTTTATTTTAATATTGCATTCATATGTCAGAATGAACGATGACATGCTAAGTCAGGTATAACAATTAGCTGACATCAACACAAAGTAATAACTGCTCATAAGTGTTGAGAAGTCAGTTTGCATTAGATAATTATCTGAAGATCAAAGAGGATAAGCATTTTAGGAAATAGTTAAAACATATCCATATACTCTTTGAAGGGTATTGAGTGCTGTATACTAGTATGTTCTGGATCATATGTTTGTGATGATGCTCTCCATATTTGAAACATGCTACCACAATACCAGTATTTGCATGTATGGGAAGTCCTGGATTTAATAGTTGAGTCATTAGTGTGTTATACTATTAAAACCTAAATTAATGCTATCTATCTCAGTCATCTAACCCAAAGATAATATTTTATCTCAAAATATAAATAAAACAAAGGGAAATTTCAAGTTAATATTTTTATATCTTAAATCTTTCTTGATCAATCTTTGCTAGAATGGAGACAACTTTTATGGAATTGTCAGAAAAAAAAGTCTTCAAAGAGAGAATAATATTCTGTCATGTAGTATTCAATTTTTAAACTTGTGGATTATGAGGATTTTATAAAGTTTCTTTTTCCTCTGGCTTTTTCATGGCAGCCTTACAGTAGCCTAAATATATTACAACAGATTATTTTCACTGTTGTGATCCAAGGTCACTATAAAAACAATTTGCATTGCTGGCATACGAGTTGAAGGTGCTTGATGTCACCTTGAATAATTTTGCACATTTCTCTTTTTTTGGGGGGGAGAAACATAACAATGACTTTATATTTGTATTGGTCTACGAAAGATTAATATGGCACTATGAATTTCTTGAGAAAACCTATTTTCTAAAATGATTTTGCCTTGTTACAGCAAAGGAAAAATAGAAATCTTCACACTACACAGTGGGTGCAGATAGATACTTGTAGGAAAAGCACTTGGCCCTGGCAGCAGAGGTGGAGCGCTTGCAAGGGAGACCAATAAGACAGATGGTTGCTTCAGCATCCTGTTTGAGAAAAAGACTGCCCTGAGAGGCAGAGGTGTCCAGGAGAGGGTTCTTGCTTTTAAAGAACTCCAATTCTTCCCTGCTCTCTTATTAAGCTACCTAACCATTTTTATGTGACTCTCTTTGCTTCACTTCTGATCACAGTTTAACGGGGAGGTAATAAATTTGGTTGCTTCCCTTTCGACATCAAATCCTTTTGAAAGTTCAGATGCTGGTCTCCCTTCTGAGCTCAGCTTATAGATAATGTCAACCATGAGCTATTCCACTACCTTATTTCCCTCAGAATACATCTTTTCACTGTGTGTGTGTGTGTGTGTGTGTGTGTGTGTGTGTGTGTAATATAGCACAGTCTGGATCATTTTTTTTCTGTTTCCAGAGTCACAACACTGACCAAAATCTCATCACTTTGTTTTTCTGTGTTTCCATTTGTCCTGACTCCTTTGTAAAACTGACCATAGGTATAATACAGAAAGCAATATAACTGTCTTTCTAATATACTAGTGTTACTGTGGAACTTTTCTATCTAAAAATATGCACTGAGTTCAGAGATGTAGAATGAGAAGTATGCATCCACTCACTCTCTTCAGCATGTAAGCAGACTATAAACTTTATTATAGTGGCATTTTCACAGAGTATCGTTAGTAGATGCCCAGAAGTGGAGTCTTAGCCAGGCATGTGGGTGTGATGTCACCGAGAACTTTATGGACACCGAATACCTAAATTTTGAGATAAAATTCAACCTTTTTTGCTTTTTATTCCACTGTCCCTACTTTTTTATAAAATATCTTATTATTTTTTGAGAATTTCATCCATGAGTGCTACACTTACATCATTACCTCCCAACTGGTCCCAGCCACTTCATGACTTCTTCTTTACTTACATTTGAGATAGATGATAGATAGATAGATAAATAGATAGATAGATAGATTCTTCCAAATCCATTTAGTGTTGCTCATATGCATATGCATATGTATATGAGTATATGCATTTGATGTATATACATATGATATATATGTGTATGATTGTACATGTGCATAATTATATGTATATGAATACACATAGGCATACATTTATGCAAATGCTATATATGTATATTATATATATGTACATGCTGTACATAATGTATATATAAATGAATATGAATGTGATGTATATGAATGCATATGACATATAATATATATGGGTAATCTATATATATGGTATATATACATATGATGTAAATGTGTATGATTGTATATGTATATGTACATATATATGTATATGGTATATATGTAAATGGATATGGATATGTATATATGTTTATATGTATATGTAAGTATATATATATATATATATATATATATATGATGTATATATATTTAGGACTAATCAGGGACCTTGTCCCCAAGGACACTGGTTTTAGCTCCTTAGCAGAGATTAAATGCTTGTAGTCCTTTATCTTTATGATTTCAGTTTTGTTTATAGATGAACAGAATCCTACTACATGTGTTAACCATCCATCACTTGAAGGACATTTAGGTTTTTCTATTCTCTAGCTATTATCAACACAGCATCAGTGAGCATAGCTGAGCAAGTATCTCTGGAGTAGAATATCAAGTCCTCTGGTCATATGCCAAGGCATGGGATAGCAAGGCCATACATGTAGGAAATCTACTTTCAGCTTTTGAAAACATTTCATATTGGTTTCCACAGTAAAATACTTCCACTGCTTTCCTAGTTTGCATTCCCACCCAAACTGAATGGGACTTCAAGTGTCTACCAGAAAACTCCCAGAAATGTTCAACATTTTCAGCAAAGTGTCAGGATACAAAATCAACTAACCAAACCAAGTAGCCATTCAATATATAAATAGCAAACACCTTAGGAAAGAGATCACGAACACACTCCCATTCACAGTGCCCTCGAAAAGAATAAGGTATCTAGAAATGAATCTAACAAAGAGATAAACTGTCTCTACAGTGTAAACATTAAGTTGCTGAGAAGAGAGACTGAGGAAGCCACTAGGATCCTGTGTTTTTGGAATAATGAAAATGATTATCTTACTAAAAGCCCAGCATTACACATTAAAAAAAAAACCCAACTCCATCCTAGTTTTCAGTTGAGGGCATCTAGGAGATGTCTCCAACATACTGTTCTTGCTCTAGGCTATCTCTTAGAAGCTGAAAGTACGACCTTATTGTTGAAAATAGCATGCAGTTTGAACATAAAACCCCAAAAAGGCCTAATCTAAGAACCTCCTTCCTTTTATAGTAGTGGAAGGTGATATGAAAGATGCCAAAGGGGTTGGGGGAACATTTAATAATTTTTCTCAGCTGTGATAACTATGAACCTCAACAATGATCAGCATAGCAAGATATTCCTTAAAGTACAATAGTGATACTCATATCTTGACAATCAACAATAAACAATTGATTAGGCTTCAGGCCTGCTTAACAGGATGAAAATCATGTCTGGTACTGTATACCTGTATACTGTATACCTGTATACTGGGGTGCGGTGGGCTAGGATGCTTTGGATCATTAAGGTGAATCTACAATCACCATTTTCCTAACCATATTATTCTAATTACATTTTAAGACCCTTATCCTTATACCTACAGATAAGTATCACTCCTCACAAAAAAAAAAAAAAAAGCTTCATCTACAATATGCAGACAGCATTACAGAAAACTACTAACTGGTAGAAACGCAGAGATCAAGTGAACACATGTCTTCAACACAACTCCTATACCCGAGGCTCAGGGAATGCCTTAAAAGAAGGCTGGAAAGATTGTCAGAACCAGAGGAACATGAAGTTGGCTACGAGATTAGGTCAAAATATCACAGAGAAGATACACCCATGAAATCTTAAAATATGACTGCCTAAACAATACCTGAACAAATCAAACAACAGTTAGCATTCTCCTATTGGTGAGGAAATCTCATAGGACCTACCCCTACAGGAAGAGCTACAAGCAGTTAACAAATTCTCAGAGAAAGAGAAAAAATTAGTCTTCCCAAGGAATGAGTGCCCTAAATATCATATAAATATTATCAATGTCAAATGGACTCAGCAGACTGTAGTGTGTGTGTGTGTGTGTGTGTGTGTGTGTGTGTGTGTAAACTTGGGAACAGTTGGTAGAAGGAAAGGAAGGGAAGAAATGATGCAGTATTCTAAATAAATACTGTTTAATGTCAAAAATGCCAAGGATCCAATATTTAAAATGGGCTATAAATTTGAATAGAGTTCTCAAGAAAAAGGAAAGGAAAGGAAAGGAAGGAAGGAAGGAAGGAAGGAAGGAAGGAAGGAAGGAAGGAATGTGGCTAAAAAATATCTTCTAAAATGTTCAACATCCTTAGCAATTAGGGAAATGGTAATCAAAACTACTTTGAGATTTCATCATACCCCAGTTAGGGTGCCTGAAGGTCAAGAAAACAACTAACACTAAGTGCTGGTGAGGATGCAGGGAAGGGAAAGCCCCTTCTCCTGGTCTCCTGCCAGGACACAGATCAGTTTCAAACTATTCGAAGTTCTCCATATCCTTCCTGAGGCTTAGCACCCTCATGCCTGGATGGTTCAGAGTCTCTTCCCTCTGCTTTTAACAATCTCTCCAGACATTCATCCTTCATTCCTCCTCTACCTTTTAGGATGGAATGTACCTGATGATAAGTAGGACATCTAAAGCAGGATAAAAATGGCATCCTGCAAAAACCTCTTGCAAAGGCATCTTACAATGTGCGTGTGTCCTCCTTAATTTAAATTGGAATGCAATCCATATTGGTCTATTGTATTTAAATCACTGAATTTACTTGTAGTCAAAAGATGTTGCTTATAAACATTAATGAACCCCACAAAAGCATAAAAAACAAAGAATATTTATAAACAACCTTAACTAAAGTATCAAAACTGTCATGCACTGACAACCACAAACTTTGCAGAAAAATTAATGATATGTAAACATAAAGATTGTTAAGATGGCAATGATATGATCTACAACTCGGGGCAATTCCTATTAAAATCACAGAAACATTTTCCTTTGGAAGAAATATGTCTGTCTCCAAGGTCATAAAATCTCAAGGAACCACAAACAGTACAGTCTTGAAAAAGAAGAAAGCTCCCATGCCTGTGGATTGCAATATAAATTTTTCATTCAGAAAACATTGGCTCAATATTTTGAAAACCACACTAATTCAAATCACCAATGACCTCTTCGGGAAAAGTTATTAAGCATTTAGGAAGTTTACATAAATTTTGTAAAATTCTCATTTCCACTTGAAAGCTCATTAATAATTTGGCAAAACTTACTGTCAGGATTGTTCCCCAAACTGACAGGCTCACTTTGTTCAAAATTGAGAGAATGTCTGCTGAATACCCAAGTTTGAATAGCCACCACTTGTCATTTCTCTATGTAAAAACGCAGTGTTCCTACAACAATGCTGGCTGTATTCAAAGCCCAACCACACACTCCATTCTTCCAGACAGCCACCTTATGGGACTTTGCAACACAAATGTTCTGTACCCGCTTCCCATGTCATCAGACAGAATATTAAAGAGGACTTGAAGGTCAGGGCTTCACAGATGAAATGACTTCTCAAGTCTCCCGTCATCCTTCTGAAGGGAAATGGGTGCTTCATGCAAATGGCATCTGTTCCTGTGAAGGAAGCTGCCTCAGCTGTGTACAGGATATGGGAGTGTTGAGCAACAGTGTGGGTCTCAATAGAGTTGAGAGAGAGAGAGAGAGAGAGAGAGAGAGAGAGAGAGAGAGAGAGAGAGAGAGACTGAGACAGAGTGGGAGGACTGAGTGAGTGGGAGAAAGGGAGAGAAGGAGAGAGAAGGAGGGAAAGAGAGAGGGAGAGAGGGAGAAAGGGAAGAATAGAGGAAGGAAGAGAGAGAGAGAGAGAGAGAGAGAGAGAGAGAGAGAGAGAGAGAGAGAGATTTTAAAATGAATGTATTTTGACCTCATACACAGACTCTCTGACCAGGAACTCCAGAGATCTGTGGCCTACACTTTGAAAATTGCTGGCTTACAAAGGCTACAACTTTAATACATTTTATAGAGTGATTCCAATGACCATGTTATGCCATTAAAGAATGAGTAGGTAATAAAGGATAGAAATGCAATAAGGAAAAATATGTGCACACACACACACAAAGTGCAAAGATTTCAGCTGTCAATGATTTAGTGGTTCACACCTAATACGTTTTCACAAACTGTTACAAATTTCACTTTACATTGTCAGTTCATATGAAAGTAACTACTCCCTGGACCCCTAAGAGCAGAGACCAGAAAGATGAACTTGACATGGAATGATGCAGAACTCCTCTAGACATTTGCATATTCAGAAAATTTAGAGTCTGGGTTCTAATATTCCCAACGGGAGCAAAAGATAGTGTCCTGGAACCACACAGCTTGGAAGACAGGGTTTTCTGATTCTTGCATGAAGATGGGATCCTCACAGGGTGCACCCTCAATAGGGTCAGCTAGAATAGACATTTCCAGCAGATTTCTATTTCATGCAGTAGCCAAGGGAGAGGGTAAATAAATGTGTGTCAACATCATGAATTTAGAAAACAATACCTAGTGAGAATTCATAGCTACCTTCCCCCTCAAATTAGAATGGAGTCCCTAAATAAGAATATTTACTTAAACTGGAACCAGAAACATATACACAGAGAATCCAGTGGTGCCAAGGCAAATGTGCAGCAGGAGTCTCGGTGTTGTAAAAGGCTAAGCTCTGCCTGGAAAGCTACAGAATTCCAACATACAGTGGAGAACATGGTGACAGTGTGAAGCCTAAGAACTAAATCTGTCGAATTCCAGATCTCAACTGCTTAGACGCTCTAATCACTATATAGAAGTGTCTGTTCCGTAATGTGTGAACTCCATGTGGAAACCTTCCCCCTGGCTCATGTGTGTGAGTACTTGATCCCCAGGTGGTAGCGCTGTTTAGGAAGACTGTGGAACTTTTCCAGCACAGGGACTCTCCGGCATATGTTGGGTCCTAAGACCAGGGCTAGAGGTGTATATATACACCCTGGTCTTGCTTGAGTCTCTGTTTACTAACCTCCTGATACATATCTGGTCATCTCACCACCACCTGATAACTCTGGACCAAGCCAGTCCCAGCAGCCATGCAACTGTGAGATACGATAAACAGAATTTGTTCCAGCTTGCTTCTGTCTGATATCTCGTCCCCATGGCGAGATCAGTAACTAATAACACGGAAATAATTCACAACGTCAACATCTTCTCAATACTTTCTTTGTGTCTGGCCCCGTCCATGGATTTGCTCACTGAATCCTGCCCAGCTCTAAAGCAGGTGCTAATAGCTTTGTGGATAAGGAAATCAAGACTTTGAGAAGTGAAGGATCGTGCCCGAACTTACACAGAGTGAACGATGGTGCTGGAGGGAACACGGCCGTGCCTTGTGTAACTCTACCAGCATCTGCTTACCCATTTAAAAGGTGGGGAGAACAGTGGCTGAGACCCCACCTCTGTGGCAGGTCCCTTGCCTTGCATGCACGAAGCCCTGATTTAAATGTCAAGCACTGAAAATAACAATAAGGAGGACGAGGTAGAAGAGGGGAGAAGGATGCAGGGAGGGAGGGAGAAAAACAGAACTGCTAGACTAGCACCGTAAGGAAAGTAGAAACTCAGTATCAGATGAACTCAGTATCAGACACAGCTGAGGAGAGAAGATCAGACTGGAAACGACAGGAAATGGGGCCACAGCTGAAGAGATAATTGTCCAGTTAGCTATCTCAGAAGAGGAGGCTAGGGAAAATCAAAGAAAAGCTTTACTTAAAGAGATAGCAACTCAGATTCTTTCTCGACAGAGAGAAGAAAGCGCATAGTTCCAGGACATACCCCATATACACACATACACACATGCATATATACACCGTAATAAATCACACAGAAAGAAACAACAGAAACAAAAGTCTGGTGATTGGTCGAGAAGACTGAGGACCAGAGATATCCTCATCATAATCACCCCATATTCTGTGCATGCCTGACAATATTCATAGCATTAGACTGTCTTTGACCAAGGTGTCACACATATACAGAACACATGCACACATTCACATACACACATTCACACATTCATATATTCACACACTTGAGAACAAGAAATAAAGTAGAGGTTGCAGGTAGGACAAAGGTGACCAGAGCAAAGATAACTCACAGTGAGCAATAGCCAGGCTGAGGGCTGATCTCTCCACAGGAAACTCAAAGGCTAAGATGTGTGATATGATGGTTACAATAAAAGAAAAATGGTGTTCTAAGCTGACATTTTTTAAACAATTTGTTTATTTGAGAGCCTGTGAGATGGGTAAAGGCCATTGTCACCAAGTCCCACAACCTGAGTTTCATCCTTGGAATCTACAGGGTGGAAAGAGAGAACTGACCCCTTCTGAAGGCTGTCTGTCACTTCCACATAAGTACTGTGGCTCCTGTGTACCTTAACACACACAGTCATACATACATGCACACATACACACATACAAAAACACATACATAAATACATATGTACACAAACACATACATACACAAACACACACATACACACATGCATATACACACAGAGACTATACAGACTTACACAGACATACAAATATCTACATGCATATACACAAATACACACATAGACACACATACAGATACCAGCATAGACACAACCATGCACATACACACACATATACATGTAGACACACATATATACACAGAGGCACCAGTACAGATACAACCATACACACACACACACACACACACACACACACATAGACATATAAACTCACACAAATACAAACATATACAGACACCTGCACAGACACAACTACACACAGAAGACATACATACATATTTATATACACACATACATATACATACATAGATACAATCACACATACAGAGACACATGCATACACATTTATATACATGTACAAACACACACACACACACACATAGATACACACAGATACCCGCAAAGACAACTACACACATAGAGACATATACATACACATTTATACACAGAGACATATACAAACACACAAGAGACACATATATACATTCACACACAATCACATTTCACACACACAAACTAAAATAAAAAATAAAAAATAAAATAAGAACCCCAAAGGACCACTCCTGTGTCTGCTGGCAGGCTGCAAGCAGGAGCTCACCACCTGTTCCTCCGTCCCTGCCCCCTTCCCTCTACAGAGTGCTGGAACCACAGATGTCTGCCGCTGCGTCCAGCTTTCCTGTCTGAGTTCCAGATATCATGTCTTCAGGCTCCCACGACAAACACATTTACTGGTTGGACCTTCTTGCCAGCCCCTAAAATGACATTTCCCTACAAGTTAATACAGAAAATAATAAGAATACATTTACTAAGTATATTTTTAAAAGGTCAAACAACATATTGCGATAGGAAATTAAATGGTCCCATTTTTTTTAAAAAAAATGGCTACCTGGTACGCGAAAAAGCGCTTGTTTAACATCATTAATGATTAGAAAAATGTAAACCAGAGGAGCATCATAGAGTGTGGGGTGGTGAGCTGTGATAGACAGCCGAGTCCCTGGTCGAGCTCAGGCTTAAAAACCCGGTGATCCAGCAGGTGACTGTTGCCTGCAAGGGACAGCACACGTTTGGCCACGCTCCTTGGGGACCTGGCTCCTGTCACGTAGCTACAGTCCCCCATAGACCCCGGTAGAGGGGTCTGTGGCCATCAGTCACATAGGAGCAGCACCCCAAGCCCTTCCGCAAGAAGATAATGTAGCCCCAAGCTCTCAGACCAAGCCAATGAGAAATACTTGTTGTCAGACCCTGACCACCCCAAAACTTATATAAGAATCCTATCCAGAAGGAATAGAGGTGTGTGAGAATGACTTCGTTGTCTTGGGAGCTTCTGTCTTAAGAGGGGTAACACTGCAGCTTGGGAAGAGGTCTGCTCTCCCCAAATGCCAGCTGAAGCTACCTGCACTCCTCGCGGGCTGGCTAGTCTGCCAGCCTTGCCCGACTCAACACAAGGCTACATGGAGCAGCTGAGACCACAATGGCGGAGACTGAGGTGGAGCCAGCTTTAGCAGCAGAGGGGGCAGAGACGACTCCCCTTCCTGCTCATACTCTCTCCCCTTTGCCTGAAACCTCGCACCCTGCCGGGGGCCAGACATCTCCGTGGAAAGCCTCCAGTACACAGGCCCACAATAGAGGCCCCACGGACAAACACAGACAAAGGTGCAGAGAAACGGACCCTTAGACCCCGTGGTGTACGCAGTGGCTGAGTTCAGCATGATGGGGTCATTATGCCGAACAGCGTGGAAATCCTCAAAAAAAGTAGAGTCTCACCATCCAGTACAGCTTCTTTGTATAGCTGAAGAATTGCAAATACAACTTTTTTTTTTTTTTTACTTTTTTTACTTTCTATATTCTTTGTTTACATTCCAAAGGCTTTCCCCTTTCCCGGTTCCCCCTTCACCATATGTCCCATAAGTCCTCTTTCCCCCCTGCCATTCCCCAATCGCCCACCCCACCCCCCCATTTCACTGTTCTGATATCTCCTACAAAACTGGATCCAGTCTTTTCAGGACCAGGGTCCTCTCCTTCCTTCTTCTTGGGAATCTTTTGACTTGCTAATTGTGCCTTGAGTATTCAGAGCTTCTGGGCTCATTAATATCCAATTAATATGCATTTCATGTGTATTCTTTTGTGATTGGGTTAACTCACTTAGGATGATATTTTCCAGATCCAACCATTTGCCTACAAATTGCATGAATTCATTATTGCTGAGTAGTATTCCATTGTATAAATATACCACATTTTCTGTATCCATTCCTCCTTTGAGGGACATCTGGGCTCTTTCCAACTTCTGGCTATTATAAATAGGCTGCTATGAACATAGTGGAGCATGTGTCTTTATTGCATGCAGGGGAATCCTCTGGGTATATGCCCAGGAGTGGTATAGCAGGGTCCTCTGGAAGTGTCATGCCCAGTTTTCTGAGGAACCACCAGACTGATTTCCAGAGAAGTTGTACCATCTTGCAATCCCACCCACAGTGGAGGAGTGTTCCTCTTTCTCCACATCCTCGCCAGCACCTGTTGTCTCCCGAGTTTTTAATCTTAGCCATTCTGACTGGTATAAGGTGGAATCTCAGGGTTGTTTTGATTTGCATTTCCCTGATGACTAATGATGTTGAACATCTCTTAAGGTGCTTCTCAGCCATCCGAATTTCTTCTGGTGAAAATTCTTTCTTTAGCTCTGTACCCCATTTTTAATAGGGTTATTTGGTTCTTTGGGGTCTACCTTCTTGAGTTCTTTGTATATATTGGATATTAGCCCTCTGTCGGATGTGGGGTTGAAGCAATAAAGCGTAGTGCCATACCCAGAATCGATCATAGCCATCACAAGAAGGACATAACCTTTGTTTCCATCCACGGATGACTAAAGAAAATGTGCGGTGAGTCCGTGCAGTGAGACTTTCAACCTCTAAAAAAAGGGGGGGACATTGTATCCTTTGTAACAGACATGAACAGACATGAGGACTTGTGAAATGAAATAACTCAGATCCAAAAGGGCCGATCATAGGTAATCCATCCACGAAACCAACCAACCAACCAAACAAACAAACAAAAGGAACTTTGTTGTCAAACAGTAAATTCACAGAGTTTGGTTATTTTGGAAGTGCTCAATGAAATTATTATTATTATTAATAATAATAATGATAATGATAATAATAATAATAATAATAATAATAAATATATGTACCAAGAGAGTGGAATCTCAATTGAGAAAAATCCAAAACTCGTAGACCTGTAATCCATAATCATCAAAGTATGACTTTGATGGCCTTGTTCATATACAAAATGCCCCGTGAATGTTGCTGGGCAGAAATGGAAAACAAAAGAACACATGGGTGGATGTCTCCACATTCTTGTCATTTACCATCATGGCATGGCTAGGGAAAGGCATAGAAGAAGCAGAATTTTATAAGTCCAATGTCAGCCCCCGTAGCACTGCTTATTGCTGTGACTTTTGTAAGAGAAATTAACTAACTTGAATGAATGTAATAATAACTGTCTAGTGCAGAAGAATTTTCAGCTACAGAGTTGCAGGATACTCTCCCCCTTCCCCCTTCCCCCACGCCAACTCTCAGGAGAAGCATTTAACACGTTTTGTTTATTTCTAGTCAGCTTTTCATCGTGCATATTTTAATATTTCTTGTTTTCTCTGCTTTATTTATCCAAATTCTATAATTAATCTTCAGGTTGTGGTGTTTTGTCTCCTGCTTGATCTAATCTGCCTGTGCTGCTTCCCCCTGAGTTTTCTAACTGATATTCTGAGCTTTACGGTTTTATCTTCACTTGAGTTTGTCTTCTCCTCAACCTTTCTAGCTCTCTATTGGATTCAGTTTTCAGAGCCTGAATTTTTTTTGTCATCTCACTGAGGTGTGTAATTGTGTTTTCTTGGACATTATTGTTAGAGTTTTAAAGAATGAATCATAATATGTTGTTTCATCCATCAAGGGGTTGAAAGAGTCCCATGCAGACCACCACAGATTATCTCCTCAACTTAAAGGCAACTATATGTTTAGATCATCATTATTATTAGAATTAAGGTTCTTGTCTGTGTCTTCTTTAAGTTGTTTGCATTCCTTGATAAATTTTATAATTTATAATCTTGTAAATTCTTTGTACTGGGATTCATCTATGTACTTCTTATTAGAGAACATCCTATAAGATTAGTTTGGGTTTAATGGTAGACATGTTGCTTTGGTCTCTATGCTTCTGTTTCTGCTAATTGAACTGAGTCTGTAGACTCCTTTCTTTGTGTGTCTAATATAGAAACCTAGTCTTTCTTAGACCGGGCCAGTGCTGGAAATGTGTGACCTGAGCTAAGCCAGAATAGGCTGGTCGATGAGCTGATTAATACTGGACCAGGTAAAGATAGCTCTCAAACTACAAATACAGAGTTAAGTCAGGCAAAGGGGATCACAAATGCTAGGGTTGACCGGCTACAGGGCTAGAACTTGGTTGGCATTTCAGATGCACAGGGGTTGGGGTAGGGGAGGAGGTAATATGGAAAAGATACATCAGTACCCAGAAAAGGTGACTAGCACAAGAAGTGGGCACACTGTCATGGGTCTGGAAGGCAGAACACTAGAATGACTCTTCACCTTTAAATGCTTTGTAGTCTTTTTAACTCCTTGGTTGGAGTTGTATAAGATCTGTGAATATGATTGAAGCGTTAGCTTCTCTCGTGATTGGGCTATTTCCTATAAGATTCCATCTTGCTTCATTGGTCATTCTCCTGCTGTCTTCAGAAGATCCCATGTTTGAGAAAGTCACATGGCTATTGTCTGAAATTACTCAATGGCCAGCAGGCAGCAGCTGCCAACAGCAAAGCTGGGCGGAGCCCTGGCACCTCCAATGGCACTGCAGTCCTGTCTAACACTGGGATTAGAGTCCGGGAAGATCATGAAAAAAAGTCATCTGTGTTGGGACTACAGATTTGTGCTTTATTTACAGAGTTTATTTACAGAGCTAATTATGTGGCATTCTGTTTGTATGAACAGAAGATGCATGCATGTATTATGTGAACTGCATAAATCTAAAGAGAAAAATAGATGCTTCCCCCTCATTTTTGACGGGGGGCAGAGGCCATGTGCCACACAGGGAGGTCCTGGTCACAGGGTGCACAACTAAAGTTATAGAAAACAAGTCTTGGACAGTATTGCATGTCACAGTGCCTTCGATTAAAGATGCTGGATCAAATACTCAAGATTTCACAAAAAGTCTAGATCTAATCATGTAAAAAGAAGCCTCAGCAATAACAACTAATGGACAATCAAACTTTTGGAGGAGATGGGGAACCCAGGGCATGGACAGTGACGTTGGTGCCTGCCATGTTCATGGATTGCCAAGCATATCAAAGGGTGTACATTACACATCAGTGTGTTCCCATGTAACAAAAATGCCCTCTCCTTAAGAGAGAAAGGTCAGAATGCATTGAGTTCCACTGAAACAAAAGGCTGCAAAGGGTTTAAGAGGTGAGGAGGAGATGGGGGCCAGCTCTGGGTTGTAAAGCAATCAGGAAGTTCCCTAAAAGACATCTCAAAGGCACGTGAAATGAATGCAAGGTCTTCCAAAGTACTCTCGTTTCTCCTGCTGAAATTGAATGCTCAGACAAAAGAGCTAAGGGAGAAATGGTTTACTTTGGTGCATTGTTCCCCGAGGGGAGGGGGTAGAGTCCTGAGGAGGCAGGCAACGGTCAGGAAGCAGAAGGACCACAAGTCATCTGCACATAGAAGCAGAGACAGTGGTGAGAGGAAAGGTGGGAGGGAAGGAGAGGGAGAGAGGGGAAGTGGGTGGGCTGGACTATAAAACCTAAAAGCCCCACTCCTAGTGACACTTTGTCCAGCAAGGCCCCTTCACCCTCTTGAGGGTCTGTAACCTCCTCTAACAGTTCCGTGAACTGGAACCAAGGGTTCAAATGTATGAGTTTATGGAAGACATCTCTCATGCAAAATGCAACAGTAAATACTCTAAGCAAATGAGTCACGCTGGAAGATTCAAAAGAATCCTAATTTAGTACAGTCGAAAGGAAAGGAACGCTCAGAGTGGTAGCAGCGGGAGTGGCCAGCAGGGGGCACTTTCTAGAACCGCTCGGAGGGTTGATCCAGAGGATCTGCTGAGACAGAGGATGGCAGATGGTGCAAACACCCACAATACCACGTTCATTCTGTATTCTGTAAGAATCCTATACACATTTGTACATTTGCACAACTATGGCACGGGGACTGTGTGTTTCAGTAAGGCAGCTGTCCACTTTCAACAATAAACATAAACTCAAACAACGCTTGCAAGCTGGCGAGGTGCTGATAAGTGGTTGCCAGTAATGACTATGCAATGATCCATCTCAGAACTATATTACAGGACTTACTCCCCTGCCTCTCAGGACTATCCCGGGGGATGGTCCAGCTTCTCATTTATGCCTCTTGAAATAATTGAATGTGAAAGTAGCAACTTTTGGCACCCTAAAAGTTGCCAAGACCTTGGAGTTCTGCTACCTTTTTATGATTTCTAATGAAGCCACAAAAATTTCTTCTACTTATTCAGTTGTTTGATGAAGAGGGAAATCTGTAATTATGTAGCTATATACACACCTTGATATTATTGATGACTTTAATAGCAAAAACTAATCATCAGCAGTGTAGCCTCCTTATTTGATTTACTGTGTCTCATCAGTTTGTTTTCCCCCTCTCCCCTTGGGAGATTCTCTCAAGTCCATCCTACAAGAAAATGATGACTGTAATGAACTTGAATCTAATTTTCACAATGGCCTTTTGACCTTTTATGATCCCACGGCCATTCCTTAGAGTTTCTTGTCTCATAAATCCAATAAATATAATTTATTCCCATTGTTTTCTTACACGTTTCAAATTTCTTAACATCGTCCTTTTCCATTCTGCACAGCTGCTTGCATCAATGTTGCTTTCTATTCCGGTTTAAACCTGTTCCTGAGATTTACTCTTTTTTTTTTTTTTTCATCTTTAAGACAGTACCTCTCCTCCCTCTGCTTCACATTACCTTTTTTAGAATCTCTGTTGGTTATTTTTGTCTACTTCTTATTAAGCAAAAAAATGTCCTGCCACTTTGTGTTGTCCAAACCTATCAATAATTTGTCTCCACAATGTACTGTTCAAATATAAAGCACGACAGGATACTATTCTCAAGTATCCAGTTGCCAGTATCCACGGGCTTCATTCCAGTGTGACATTGTTGCCCTGTGGCTGGTTTCCTTCTAATCCTGCTATCCTAAGCTCTGACATGCTAGGAAGGTATGTTCTGGGGTTCCTAATGCACCTGTCCCCCACAGTCCTATAGAACCCATACACCACAAAGTAGAACTCCTAATGCACCTGTCCCCCATAATTGTGCAGCACCTCTACTTCACAAAGTGAAGGTTAGCTTTCCATGTCCATGTCCATCCTTTCCTTTATCCACCATGGTTTGGGGATTCACAGTCCCAGTACATACATACATACATACATACATACATACACACACATACATACACACACACATGTATATATATACATATATATACACATACACACATACACACACACAAACACACACACACACACACACACACACATATATATATATATATATATATGTGTGTGTGTGTGTGTCAGAAGTTCTAAGGAAGATGTTGTCCTTTGATGTACGCTCTTCAAGATACATAATGGACTCTGGGAAAGACAGAGCAGGAGAGATAGGCTGGCTATTGAGAAGCAATAGTCTTATGCCTGAAGTTTATTTTGGGAAGGACGCTAGAGGTGATGTAGAGATGTTTCATTTTCCATTGCTTCCTCTTGAGTACTTTTTGAATACTTCCACCAGGACATACTACAGGCCATGTCTAATTCCTGTAGGAAAAGCTTTCAGATTTGTTTTTAATCATAGTTGGTTTCTGTCACATACATCATCAAAATGAGTATGGAGACACTTTTTAATCCATTTAAAAATACATTGTGTGTGTGTGTATGTGTGTGTGTGTGTGTGTGTGTGTGTGAGAGAGAGAGAGAGAGAGAGAGAGAGAGAGAGAGAGAGAGAGAGAGAGCAGGGATCAAAGAACAGCTCAATACATTCAATTTTTTCCTTCTACTGTGTGGCACCCAGAAATCAAACTTGCTTTTGATTTTTGTTTGTTTGCTTTTGTTTTTGTTTAGTTGTCTGTTTTTAATGCTTCCTAAGCATCAGGCACCTTTACCAACTGATCCATCTTGTAGGTCTTTCTAGTAACCTCTTACCATTCACAATCTTAGGCTTCTTGGGAAAAATCCAAAGCAAGAAACTGGTTTTTAAAGGCAGTTTGGAGTTGGAAAAATCACTCAGTGGATAAAAGTTCCTGCGGCCAAACCTGACAACGTTTGAGTTGGATTCTAGGGATCACCTTGTGGACAAAGAGACCTGAAGCCTGCCAGTTGTCTGCTGACCTCTATGCATGTGCTGTGGTATAGGCAAACCCACTAATATGCACACATCAAAAATAAAGATATAAAACAACATACAAACAAATCCAGTTTGGTAGTATACAGGATGGACAGGAAAAACTGAAGCTATTTAATGCAATTTGTAGAAGTTATAAATTAGTGCTTATTAGAGAAAGACATAAATATGAAATGCATTTTATGTCACATGGTTATTTAATTTTATGTGTGTGAATGTTTTGTATGCATTTATGTCTGTGTACTTCATGCATGCCTGGTGCCCACAGTGGTAAGAAAAAAGCATCAGAACCCTTTGAGCAGGGCTTATGGATACTCACAAGCCACTTCACGGTTAGTAGGAATTGAGCCCAAGTTCTCTGCAATAACAGGTGCTCTTAATTTCTGATTTCTGTTTTTATCTCCCAAAATTCATTATAAATGAGAAATAAAATGTCATAATAAAAATAATTACAGACAAAATGAGCCCTAAGACAATTATTTAACCAGGTATATAAAAATTAAAATAGAAAGACTTTAAGGACAGATTTATGTAAAACTGAGACTTCACTACAGGAAAAAAATTAGAATCAGTGGCAAAAAAAGCACCTAAGATGTATTGAAGTAGAAGACAGTACTGCACATAAGGATAAATGGCATTCTTGTCACCGAAACCTGATTGATGGCACAATCCTGCTAGAGAATATGAAGAAGAAAGGCAGGATTAAATCAGATTCGTGGAGATAGTGCAGTCACACGGAATGAAGCCTGTGAGATATGATCAAAAGAATTGGTTTGTATGTCACATTTGGGATGACCTATTTTTTAACCTTAGCCAAGTCATTTAATCATTCTGGGTTTCAGCATTCCCTTTCAGCAGAGTGAGTTTAAACATACTATGTTATAATCTGGGGCCAGTGACTCTGGCAGCCAGGGCTGAAAACTGAGCAAAATTGAATACCCAGCTACAACAGGAAAGACACAGTAGAATCCTGAAGGGAGACAGACTTCCTTAAGCAATGAAACTCCAGTCTCCCAAAGTTGACATAAATCATAGAATACACCTCAAAAACATAGCTGGTCCACACACCCCAACATGCATTCCCTGGGAGCTAAGATAAATCTTCATGGTATTGGCTAATTTCCCCTTTCTCAATCTAGATAGTTCTTCACAAGACTAACTTCAGAGTCTCAAATTTAACAAATTAAGGCAGTCTTCAGTTCTCTTTGTAGTTCCATAGTCACAATCTATTGGAGATCAATTATTTGTGTGCCACCAAATGGTAATATGGGCATCACCTAACTAAGACCCCAGAGCCATTCTCTCATATGCTTCTTAAGTTTGGCCCCAACAGTGCAGACAATGTCTGCCATATAAAGAATACATGAATTCTTTGGATAGAATATTTGTTGAGTTTAAATCTTTTGGCTAACAATTAGACTATAAAATTGCCATCAATAGCAATGTCTATAATTTACTTACAAGGATTTACTTCCCTATTCTGAATTACCCCGAGGTTCACTTTTAAAACAAAGCTCCTGGGTTACTATAACTAATTCTATAATTATTATTATTTTAAAAATCATCTATAATAGAGTATTCAAAATTAAATTTAAAAAGCCACAACCACCTAATTTTTGACGACTATGCCAAAAAAATGAATTAGAGAAAAAAATCAAGAACTTATGCTCAGAAAACCGGATTTGCACACTCAAAGAAAAACATTGATCCTTATTGCTTGCCACAAAAAATCAATTAAAATTACTCAAAGACTTACATGTAAGATCTAAACTCAGAAACTGCTGGGAAAGAGTACAAAAAAGACAAATGGCTAGAACAAAAGCTTTCTGAAAACAAGCAGCATCCAATTGCGTCCAATTAAAAAGTTTATGCACAGAAAAATTTAAAACCCAAAGCTCAACACAAAAGCTTACAGTGTGACAGAGAAGTATTTGCCAGCTATTCACTTAACAGAGAGGATTAGTATCTAAAATATATAAAGCATCAAGAATCACAAGCTCCAAAAGAAATATAACCCCATCAATATGTGGCAATTCAGTTATGCAGACTGTTCTAAGAAGCAGAGAAGGAAGCTCAGGGAACATCATGGAGTCTGCCACTCTCCCTCCCACTAATGTAGACACAACAGACGCCTCGGCTCACCTACACTACAACTTCAGTAACCCGGATTTTAAAGAGCAAGGAAAAGTGGGGAATGTTAGGGGGAAACTTACACGTTGCTACAGAAGAGGGAGGAGAGATACCAAGTAAACCCTCTCCTCTGGTAGCAAAACAGCAGCAAGATTCCATTTTTAAAATACCGCTTCATGAAAGACCTAATACTATTATTCTCCTAAAGAAGCATGGTAACAAAATGACTCCTGATTCCTGAGTGCTACACCCATAGAAGGAGACACCACTGAACCTTTGTCAGAGAAGCTTCTGGGAGTAGATAGAGATGGACTCCAGTGTCTCTGTGTGGAGACAATACACAGAGACTAAGAGACTCTGAGGCACTCATCCTAAATAGGATGTATTCTTGAAGCCCTGTCTCCTCAAGGCTCAGGGATCTGTGCTGAAGAGGAAGCCAAAAGTTGAGCCACAGTTGATGGGTGACTCCAAGCAAGGAGTAGTTCTCGAGGAAGAAGTGTTTCGTCTCTAGCAGAAGACTGATGGACATAGGAACTCAGAAACTATGTCAATTCTCCCAAAACCTATACAAGCTCAAACCAGATGGATAAAGGGAAACAGACACAAAGCAGCATCCCTAATCATGAAGCACTTTGCAAAAGATACCTGCTGAAAAAAGGAAAAACCATTTCCTGCAACGGGATGTCAGTACATAAATCAACCACACTCCCAGACAGCCACCAAATCCAGGAGTAGTTGATCAACATGAAACAGACTCTTTGGGAGTCTTATGGACTTTGGGGGTTTTGTTGTTTGGTTGGTTGCGTTGTTGCTTGGTTTTGGTAATTTTTTGTTTTGATTTTCAATGTTGCTTTGTTTTTGTTTTCTGTTTGAGAAGAGGTGGGAAGAACATGAGGCTGGATGGATAAGGAGGTAGAGAGGATCTGGGAGGAGTTTGGGAAGAGGAAAGGCAGGATTAAAATACAGTGTATTAAAAAATATTAAATAAAATATACTTCTAGACTTGACCACTGGAGATTGGACATAAACCATATAGTGGGTACATTCAGAATCAGTTTCACAGGACTATTCATGGCAGCCTCACCACAAGATTTTGAGACCATCAGAGAAAAATGTGCATCGAAACTGCACAGCACTGACTGAGGTAAAAACCCCATGGAAGCCAATGCCTGCAGGAGAAAAGATTCAGACTCCAGACAATGTGTCATACATCAAATAGAATTGCTAAGGAGCCAGGTCAGTATGCACAGACAGATGATCTGTGAAGACCAGATCATCACCTGGATGGTGGTTGGAATAGGTATGACGGCCACAAATTCATGTTTGATTATTTTCCCTATAGGGCAGGGCAAGAAGGTGTGGCCTTGCTGGAGTCGGGGATAGCCTTTTTGGAGGTATCACTGTGGAGGTGGGCTTTAAAGTCTCAGATGCTCAAGTTAGGCCTAGTGTGGCATTTATGTCTGCTGTCTGTGGATCAAGATGTAGATCTCCGCTTCTTCACCGTGTCTACTTGTGTGCCGCCATGCTTTTGCCCATGATAATAGTGGACTAAACCTCTGAAGCGGTAAGCCATCCCCAATTAAATGCTACTTTCATTAGCGTGACCGTGGCCATGGTGTCTCTTCACAGCAATAGCAACCATAACTAAGACAACCTGTAACCCGACCTCGCGAGGGACTACCCAAGGGGTAAGAACAGCATTTGCAAGTCAACCCCTGAAGAGCGACTCAACATGTGGCCATCCTCGGTCATCCACCAGCATTGGCAATCTCATCTTTGAAGACGTGATCAACATCTTCAACCCAGTCACACAAAAGGCTATCCTAGGGCAAGACTGGCATCTGGGAAGCTCAGAAGGAATGTCTAGAGAACGGGCTGAAACTATCAAGCACGGAACTGCACTCAGATTTTAGATCCCTTTCTGGCTGTCTTTGGTCCAGTTTTGCTCCATCCATGCTCAACACACAATGCCAACTTAGTAGGCAAGCTCTGCTCACACTTCTGCTTCCATATTTCTTTTCTCTTTTTCTCCTCTCATTCCATTTCCTTTTGAGAGGGAGAGAGGGGGGATTTTTACTTTTTAACAGTTCTTCAAGAATTTTACATCATGTACCCCTATTCCCACTCGTCTCCCCCTCCTCTTATACCCACCCTCATCTCTTGCGACCTCCCCTCCAACAGAGAAAGAAATCTTGTTGTGGAAGCCACAGTGTGTCCCAGTGTGTCCCACAGTACACCCTTTGCCTATACTTCTTTGCTTGAAAATGTTTATTGCAATGACTTGTGGGTCAGGCATGTGACCTCTGGCTTCTGCTACTCTATCAACACTGGAACCTCACTGGGACTCCTCTTAGATATTCTCTTGTTTCCCTGTGTCATGGGGGGGGTCTGTAGTTTTGGATCTGTAGGATTGGCCCCTTCATGAACTCCTGGTTTATCTATGGGGTAGATGTTAAGGTGAGCCATCTCAAAGCCATGAATCTGGGTCTGAGGGCTATCTGAGCTTATCAGCCCACCAGCTCTCCTACTCTCATGCCCTTGGGAGGGCAGCTAACTTGCACTCTGACACACACCCAGAGCCTTCTCCCCAGCTGAGGTACAGGGCCTGCTCTCAAAAGTGCTGCAGTAGGTAAGGGGCAGGACCCAATCATCCACTCTGGTGACTTTGGACCAGCTAGCTCTCCTATGTTCAGACCTCAGACCCAGCCAGCCTGTGCCCCTGACACCAGGGTCAGCTCCACTGTGCTGCCAAGGCAAGGTGCTGGGGAAAACTCTCCTGAGTGCTGCAGTTAGGGAAGGACAGGGACCTGTCCTGGGTTGAGGACCCCAGGGCTAGGGCCTCCCACCTGGCATAGGTAATGACAGGTGAGGAGGAAGGGGGATATCTCCCTCACCCCTGACACCGCCGGAGAGATGAGAGATGAGCGGTAAAGCTAGCTCTCCCATATTCATGTCCTTGATGCTGCCTCAACCACAACTATTGAGATGTGCACACCCACTCTCCTGAGCAGGCTAGGGGCAGGGTAAACTCTCCTGCTCTCACTCCACCACCACCACCACCACCCACCCCAGAACCAGCTTTCCCTGAATGCCAGATGAAGGTGGGATCAGTTGTGCACAGTCCTCAGATATCAGCATGTTCCCAGGCAGAAGGCCAGCGCAGGGACATCTGCCCGGCCTTTGATAGAAACAGACCCCTACTGCTGCTGCGGGCTTCATTGTTACCACATCCTTCTGTTTCTCTTCTCTTCCATCCCTCTACCTCTGACTTGCTCCCCTTACTGGCTCCTGGGGTCTCTGAGTGTCTGGGGTCATCAAAGGAATAGTCCCAGGAGTGCTGTGACCTGCTCATGCATTATGGCTCCAGGACAGGGGTCATCTTGGGCATTGTCAGGCCTTTGCAATGCTGGACTGGTGGTTATCTCAGGCTAACTCTCAGCCCAGCTCTCATGGCACTGGTCTGGTGGTTGTCTCAGGCATGTCCTAGTGTCCCCACAGGAAGGTCGTTTGTTTCAGGCTCACTCTCACAGGAGGCCTGCCTGTGGTCCCAGGTGGAGTTCTTCTAACAGAAGGCTTGCTCCCCATCCTGGAATCCCATCTAGGCCTGCAGGTCTCTGGTTTGCTTTTTTTCAGGGAACATTAGAGTGCTAATGAGATGAAATATACAATTATACAAATAAATACTGTTCACCCTCCCAGTCATCAGAATTGCAAAGTAAAACAACACACTCCTTCTTCTCCCAGCTGGAATGGCAGAGATTAAGGAAACACATTACAAGATGCAAACAAAAGGAAGCCTTGCCCACCACACCACCTGCCAGAATGCAGCACACTCCATTATAGAAATCTATCTGTATGGAGTTTCTTCCCAAAATGTAAAAGCATGTAACATATGATGTCTCTATGCCACTCCTGGATATTCACTCTGATCACCCCAACTCAGAGTATCACAGTGGCACACGCACATCAGTGATTACTACGGCACTATTTCCTCTAACTAGTCTAGGTGTCCAAGACAGAGGCATGAATAGAGACATTTTGGTCACAACTGGAACTGCTTTCAGCCATAAAGATGAACTAAGTTACGTCATTTTCAGGAAACTGGAGCAACTGGAGATAAACATATGAACAAATTAGGCCATTTTCAGAAAAGCAAATATCATGTTTTTTTTTTCTTTCCCTCATTTGTGGTTCCTAAATTCAATACAGTTACAAACTAAATAATGGAAGTATATATGATACAAAAGTTAAAGTGAAACTGTTTTGGGGGGCAAAGATGTACAAGAGGGACAGACACAAGAATAAGTAGATTATGGGAGGAATGTACCTCATATACATTCTATACTGGCACAAAATATGTTCAGTGAGTAGTTTAATATAAAGTAAATATTAAACGACTTACATACTTCAAAAACAGACCAAATGTTGTCAAGAAGACATGAGAAAAGAACCCTTACGCATTTTTGGAGAGTGTGTAAAATAATCTAATTGCTTTAGATATCAGTGTAAAGATTTCTCAAAACAAAAGTTAAAATTGAAGACCCAGTTATCATAGCTCTAGTTACATATGAAGAAGTCAAAATCAGCATTATAGAAGTATTTTTTATATTCCTGTTTATAGAAAGATTACTCAAAATAGCCAGATTATGTAATTAGCTTAGATGCCTACCAATAGGAAAGGGAATAAATAAAATGATATACAACACAGGTATGTGTATGTGCGTCTTTGTGTGTGTGTGTGTGTGTGTGTGTGTGTGTGTGCCTGTGTGCAAGCGTGTGTGTGCATTTGCACATAGATGTACATACATTTGAGTATTATGCCACAAAGAAGAACAAATTTAAATCATTTCCCTGAAAGTGAATAAAACTACAGGCAATTGTATTAATCATTATGAGCTGGACTTGGAGATAAACATCGTGTTTTCTCTCCCAGACTTTTTTAATGAGAGAGAAATGGGAAGAGATTATTTGCAGAGAGAGAGAATCCTACAGAAGTGGGGTGGGTGGAGGGGAGGATAGCAGCAGGGTTTTCATTATCAAAATGCATTGTTTCTGTGTTTGAAAATGTCACAAGGAAACCCATTGGTCAATATTATTAATATGTGTTCATTTAATTTTAAAAAGATAAGACATTATTGCTTACATTGAGAATGTTTCATGGCATCACTCAAGCTATATGGACAAAAGTCGAATAACACTCAGGAAGGACACTGGTAAGAAAATATGAGGTAGCTCATATGAGTAACAAAGTCCTTGATATTCTAATAAAGAAGACAGCATGGCAGATACTGATGGTACAGTAGAAAATGACACATTTGCTAAGTCATTCTACAAATACTGAATAGAAAACTAGTTAAAATTTACTGATGCAAGTTCCACATCAATTTTCAAATAATTTTCCTGTCATCCCGAATTTTTAAATTGGAAAATTACTAACATAGATATTCTCCAAACCTTGTGGAGGAATAGAACATGCTTATTCTAGAATCCATAAATGAAACCATAAAAGGCGCAAAATGGACACTTACAGTGAAGCCGCCGAACAAAATAACACTGAAACAGTAAAAATGGAAATTCAGAAATCAGCTCACAGAATATATTTACATAAGAATACACCAGGCAGCATTAATAATCCTGAACCTTCGTTTGCATGAGTCCTTCATTAGAGATGGCCAGAAGCTATGACCTTTCAACTTGCATAAAACACACATATATTTACATAAAGAAAACCATGGTAGCATGTCATTGAGAATATGCAGCTATTAACAGGCAATGGGTTGTGTTTGCAAAAACTGAGTACATAATCACAAATGTTCTTGAAACCCTAAGATTTCCAACATCAGGTCCTGTGAATAGATCATCTGAAAGTTAACTAGGTAACAGATACGGGAGCAGCGACCTCCTGTAATAAACCGTGCAAATGTGAAGGGCAAAGATTAAAGAATTAGATGATAATCACACACATGGAAAACAGCAAAAATTAAAGAAGCGACTTGAGAGTATATTTAAATATTAAAAAAGGCTAAATCCATCAATGCAAATCTATCATAAAGAAAGTAATAGGTAAAAGAAGAAAGACACACTAAAACCTCTTTGTAAACAAAGATTCTTAGAAAAAATGTTATTCATAACAGAAGGTAATTATAAACATTTTAAAGATCTGAAAAGTGTTTTAATATTGAATTTAAGAATTAACTGATAATAAAATACTTTCAAATAATTAGTAATATAAAAAATCACATGGTAATGAAGAATCAATCAAATAAAACTATAAACACCAATAAACAGAATTATGATTGAACTATATAATAAGACTATCCAAATTTTGATACTTCCAAGAATTGTATATCTCTAAGTAGTAGGATAATTCTTCCAATTTCATGGAAGACTCTATATACAATAATCTATATACAAATTATTGTGGGAATGTCATGAGGAAAGTTTATCTGCTGCTAAAATTACTTTGTTTTAGTGTTATGAAGAAGTCAAACAACTTCCAGTTACTAAGTCTACAGGTTTTATATATAACTTTCACAAAAAGTGACAATTAACCAGTTAAAGATTTTTTTCAGTGATAGGGATCTCAGCAACACACAGGAAAAACAATTTGTCACTAGATTGTTCTGTTCAACCTGTAATATCTTCAGACTGCTCTTGTCTCTACAGCGATAGAGCAGTTCTCACAACTTCAAGACGTTACCTTGAATAGCTTGTCTCTTAACATTCTTCAGACTAAGTAACTAAGGTGAACTCAATTCCTTCACCCAGACTATAATTCAAGACATGCCCAGAGGAATGTTGTCAAAAGGACAGCATTCTTGAAATATTGCAGCATAAAGCAATGTATAATCAGGTGTGATTCAGTCAATACTAAAGCTTTCTAGATCTGGGTTACTACACTGTGACTTACAGGACAGTTGTTAAATGACACTCATAACTGACACAATTGTTTGGTTTGGAAATCTGGATTTATGTAACGGCTGGTAGCAATTTCTCCAGAAGTCAGAGAAGTTAACCAAACTAAGGAAAGGAAGTGGGATCTACGATGTGTCTGACACATCCTTGATTGGTTTTAAGTCGAATTAACTTGGAATCCTTGAGCTGGTCCCCTTTTTATTTCATCGGTTCGTGAGACGAGCATCCCTTCAGTGAACTTCCTTCAGTGTCTCTCTCAGGGAAGCTTTAGAGCCAAAAGCCGTGCCCAGGGCAGTGCGGCTGCCAGCCTTGCATCCTTTCCACAATGCCGCGAGCACATATCCAGATCTTTAAACCGTGCATCTTCACACTGAGACAAAAGCGATGCCGTGGTATCGTGAACGATTTTGTTTTCCTCTCTCTTGCAAAGTTCATCCCGGGAGGAAATCTGTGATTTCCCTGCTATTAGACAATAGTCCAGAGTCTGCCGAAAATGAGAACCCTAATCTCAACCCAGAAAGTCAAAGTTCCAAATCCTAACTGTGAGTCCTCATTAATCTTAATGGAAAAGCAACCCTTGCTCCTCATGCAGAGCCCCAGACAGACTGATGCCTTCTTTATTTTGTAGAGAAGAGTATAGTAGTTGTTCTATCTTCCTGTTCTTTCTGCAGTTTACATCCTCTTTGCCTTACAAGTTACCCAACAAAAGTGCAAAAGGTTGCCAAAATTTCCAAACATTTAGTGCACGAGCTTGAGGAACTGAGTTCAATACCTGGAGCCCACAGTGGAAGGAGAGAATAGACCACCCGCTCAACCCGAGGACCCATGGCACGCATGAATCTGCGCATGTGCCCGAAACGAACAAAACACACACACACACACACACACACACACACACACATGCACACTGTTAGCACATATTCATAATACTTATGTTGTTGTTGTTGTTGTTATTATTATTATTATTACTACTACTACTATTATTTCGGTAGACGTTGCCCATCCTTTCCCCGTGTTTTCAGTTTCCCCAGGCTTCCATCCAGGCAGCAGAGCTAACCTCCCGCTGGCCTCTCTCCATTTACACACATTTACACACACACACACACACACACACACACACACACAGCATCTAACCTTTGCTATCTTCCTGCTACACCAGGCAGAAATTAACGCCAGTTCTCTTTTGTACAGTTTACATTTAATGTTAGGTGATAGTCTCGTATCCTGTGGCAGAGCAAATGAAGATAGTGTAATTTTTTTCCCCAGCAAACCTGAAACACATTTTGCCTTGACTTGTGTCTCCCATTTTGTAAATTAGGTACTTTGACCTATTAACATACAGATCCTGTAGTGTTCTGGTGCCCTTAGAAACTGCCAAGGGCTGGTATACATGCTTCGTTTTGTTATTCTGCGTGTTCTTTATTGAGGAGTAACCTGGATCCAGAAGAACGTGTGTGCGTTCTATGAGTGAAGTCCCCACATCTTTACCCTTCTCTGACTACCGTGCGCTCACAGTTCCGAACCCTGTCACTCCAACACATCTCCTTTGCTCTATCCTTTACTATATACTTCGCCAAACATCAAGGCACTGTTTTAATTTATATTCCTAGAGATTAATTTTGTCTGTTCTGAACACCAAATAAATATGCATTCTGATGTTTTTTTCTCAGCAACATAGTTCGAAAGATCTGTCATGGCTTTTACAGGTGTCAGAGTTGTCTTCCTCTTCCCATTGGCTAGTATCCCAGAGCATGAGCCACTTCGTTTCCCACTGGTTTCAGTTTGGGATCTTGCCCTGCAAACTGTTCGGCAGTTTCACTGAAAGCAAGTGGTCCACGGGTCTCCCTGGTCCTTCGATTCTGTTGCAATGCATCATTTATCTCTATGTCTGACCATCTTACTTGATTACAGCTTCATGGTCTTGAAATCCGCTGGTGGATGATCTATAATATTGTTTCTTTTTCTTTAAGGTCATCTGATTATCTAAGCCTTTTGGATGTCCATATTAATTTAGGAGTCATTTCTACATGACAGATCACTTGTTAGAAATTAGGCTGTGATGTCATCAACTGTGTAAACCATTGTAGAATACCAATGATACCGGGGCTTAAATCTTCGAATATACCCTTCCGTTTGCTTAGCATGTCTGTGGCAATGTGTTCAAACTCTTCAATATTTCCATATTCTGCTTTTGATGTCCTACGCTTATGCCTTGTATTGTGATCTTTAAAATACCTTCACAAATTCTTTGAAACATTTCAATAAAAGAGACAGAGATTAATTGCCTTCCTCTTGAGGCTGAGAGCTGTGATTTTGAGAGAAATCACACACACACACACACACACACACACACACACACACACACATATATATATATATACATATATATATATATATATATATATGTATGTATATGTATATAAAGACTCTTCAGCTTTCTGGACACTTCAGGGATGACTCTGGGAAGAAGGCTCACCCAGGCCTCATGGGAACATCTGAACAGCCTCTGAAGAGGCCTTGTTATGGCAACAAATCCCAGCAAGTTTTCAGAAAACTCTGGTCAGCAGTTTGAGAAAGCCTTCTCAGCAGCAGGTGATCCTACATCAGTGATTAAGTCTTCTGGAGAATATTAACTCTGGCCTATAGCTATAACCTCCTGAGAGTCCTCTACCCTAAGAGAACCACAATATAAAATGCCTCCTGTATTTCTGACTCAAAGAAACTGTAAGGTAACACTAGCTTGTTCCTTTAAAGTGATAAATGCTGGGAGTAACTTTCATAAATAACATAAAATAAGTACACTGTGTACAAAAGGAAAAATATTGATTTAGGACCCCCAAAGTGAAGTTCTCAGCAAAACGAAATGTATTTGCCTCAGGGGGACAGAGGACAGGGCATAAAGGACAAAGACTACAGGAGATAGAGGATGAGGGAGAGGGGGAAGGGAGGAAGACAGTGGGAGGAAGAGGTGTTTGTTCTTGAGTAGGACAAAGGACTGCCTCTGGACAGAGAGGAGGCAGACATGGCCCACTGGAAAATGTCAGTTGATGAAGGGAAAGGATTAGGATAAAGTATTTCATTTTAATTGGGCATGTTAATTAGGTGAGCCAAAGGGTGCTTTTCATTGCTGGTAGCCATTTGATTTTGGTAGTCTTCCTCAGGAATGAGTCTTGCATAAGAAAGTGTCCCAGTAAGGGAACAGACCTTGCTGGCTACCTGTAGTGACATAATCTAACTGCTTACAAAGTAAGGGGCAAGTGGGAGGGGCAAGGCCTGCCAGGATCATGTGTGCCAGACCTGAGCCTGCCAGGGCCCTTCAATGTAATGTGTGACACTTGGTGGAAGCATTGGATCCATTTAAATGTTAGCAGGGATGAATTACATACCTGGAAAAAAATATAAACAATATAAATGTTATGGATTGCATTCTTTGTATTTCAAACATATAAGATGGAATTTTTTTAAATGATACAACGTGCTAAAAGCTCTACTGCCATAAATCAAGGAAAGATTTTTTTCAGTGAGTGTAAGTAAGGAACAGCCAGCTCGGACACCGTGCCCATCAAAGCTGGAATGCTGTTACCAGGTACATTTAAAGGGGATCTAACAATCCAAGGATTAAAGTAGAAATGGCCTTGTCTTAACAAAGAACCATACATTTCTAATACCTGGAGGCTTTCTTGATTTAGGGCAAGGAAGTTTATTATTGATACAGTTGACCCTAAAACCACGAGTGTGGAATAGTCTTAGGCAGGGTACATCAGAGGCATCTTAATGTGTGGCAGTGAGAAAGTGTATTAACGTCACACACACTCAACAGCTTTGCTACTTTCCTATGTTTTAAGTATGTACACATTGATGAAAGGCTTACAATTACGTGTTTATATCTCATATGTAAAGTCAATGAGTACTATGAGTCCATTCAAGGCTCATAGCAGTGGGTACTAGGAAAGTCAAGCAAATTAGTGAGATGACTTGATCATTCAAGTTATGGGATCTGAATATATAATCTACAAATAGGATGATTGTATAATTTATTATCCACACCAAGACATGTTGAATAGGATATGAGTATACCATTACCAAATCAAAGGAGCATACAAATAATAAGACTACTCTAAGAAAATGAAAATATAATTTTGCACTATCTGTGAACCTAGAAAAATAGTCCCTGAGAAGATGGGAGACTGTTAGTCCCACTCTTAAAACTCTAAATAACTCCTACCTAAGATCATTTCTACAGATGTGATGGTAGAACGGAGTCCATCATATTCAGATTCGTCAGTTGTGATACACCTTCAGTGAAACTCCTTTTCTTGGTGTAGTTACTATGCACAAGATAACTGTCATCAAAATTAAGTGCAGCCATCTTTACAAATAAAACTTGGAAGAGCTATTGGGAGTTTTGAAAGCTAAAATCCTTGCCAGAGAAAGTGCTATTGAAGATCGGTAAGGCACTTGAAAAGCATAATTATGGTTGTTAAATGGCATGGAATCCGAGCAAAGGACCAGAGTGATCCTTTGAATGGAGCTATGACACGTGACAAAATTCAAAGGAAAAGATGGAGACATAGATGGTACATTTGAAAAACATCAAATACAAAGAGACATGCAATTCTCGCCAATAACCCCACTCATCTGCACTACTCTGGTTGCCCGGGCAAGAATTATTTAAAATGCCACCTAGTTTGGATAAAGTGTAATTTCACTTCTACAGTCTGAAACAGGTTTTCTAGTTGAAGAGATTTGAACTGTTAAATCTAATCTATGATCTGCTTCTTCGGGCAAATTTTATACAGCTTAATTATTTTTAGAAAGTTAAAAAAAAATGAGAAGGACAGCAAGCTGGCTGAAAGCAGCTGCCACCGAGCTTGGTGGCCTGCTGGATAGGAGCCCACAAGGTGGACTCCTGCAACTTGTACTCTGACCTCTGGTACCATAGTACACTAGTTCGATTTCTGTCTCTGTGCCCGTCTCTGCCTCTGTCTCTGTATTGGCCTCTCCCTCTCCTCCTCCACCCTCTCGCCACCCCAATCCTCCCTATCTCTCCTCTGTCCCATGTGCACCTGTGGGCAGGTGCATACACACACACACACACACACACACACACATTCACACACACACACACATTCACACACACACAGAGACACACACATACAGACACATACCTCTTTAATGATTTATAAACCGTGGCTGTTTTATGTATATTAATCAGCTATAAACATTTAAATTTATTTTAAGGCTATGATTAGTGCTTCCACTAAGCAATTGCATTAATTCAGCTCCTGGGCACAGTGCAGTTAGTTGACTCAAGACTCCCCGTGCGCCAGTGAAACCTGAAAGTATTACGATGGCTTGCTCATCAATAAAACAACTTGAATCCTCTTCATAGATAATGAGACTGAAATGGGTTACACAGCAATTGCTATAGGCTGGTTAAGTTAGATTCAAGAACGTTGTTACATTGTTCCTCCTCGGACATCCAGACTCTTACTACGCCCCAGATGTTTGATCAGTCTCAGAATCTATTTTGTATTTCCAGAGATAACCCTTCTGTACTTTCAACAAGCTGTCAAAGCACATAAGGGCTTGGAGGTTGTTCCTCGCTGCTGCTCTGGGTGGAAATGGTGAAGGAAGCAGGAAGAATAACAGCAGCTTTTCCCCAGCACGCGCTGCAGGGTGTGGGCTGCATGGTAGCGTGGATGGAGACATAGATGCATAGACAGGGAATACGGCATGTCCCAGCATCCTCCAAAGCTTTACGTTGCACTCGACACAGAGAGCTCTTCCAAAGGTCTGCTTTGGAATCCTGCTTCACATCCTTCAGTTCCGTGTTAACGGAACTCAATCAACCAATCCCAATGTGGAAAATAAGCATTTGGAGTCCAACACACATACTTGGTAAACTGTCTTTATGAAAACAATTTATGTGATTAAAACTAAAAGAATGGGATATGTTTATTTTGACATCATCTTAATAGTTTGCAACCGGTAGGTATTTTCATTTGTGCTCTCTGTGTATGATATACCAAATGGCTTCCAGAGATGTGCTTCCAGGTGGTAAGCTTTCTTCTTCCCTAGTTAGAGCACTCTTCACAAGAACTTAAGATATTCTCACTGGTCTGTGCCTAGATAGATGGGCCAGAAAAGTAAGATTCCTTGCCTTCATTCTGCAACATGCAAGATCCAGCACTGGGTAATGACTTTTTTCCACCAGCACGTTTGGGCACTGTGAAAGGCAGCCAGTGGGTGGGAAGTTTCTTCATTAGACGGAGGTTGATTTTTCTGCGTCCTTAAGATAGTGTGTGGTGTCTTCAGCAGGAAAGTGTTGCCATGCAGCCTTGGTGGGTAGCCAAGGGCAATGGTAATATCCTGTGTTATTTGCGAAACTTCTGGGGACCTCCCTGACCAAGAACTCATATGGCACTTTCACAATTGTAAAAATGTATCTTGAAATTCATCTTACAATTTCCATAAGTTGTTTTCTTGTATCTTTAGTTTTGCTTAATTTCCTCATATTTCTGCTCCTACCCTTTAACTGCAAGTTATTCCTTGTGTTCTTTTATATATTCTATTATCCCTCCAACTGTTATTACTATTCATTGGATTGTGAGGTTGTAGACTTCCAAACACCCTCTCTTTGGACTAGCCTTCTCTTCTACCTGCTGGTTTCCCTCACAATCCCACACCCTTTCCTACCCAAGCCATTCTGCCTCTAATATTCCATATCTCTCCTTTCATTTTCCCTATTGTCTACATCCTCTCTCCTTAGTTGCCACATATCTTGAAAATCAGTCTGTATAAGTTAATGCTCATTCTTAAAAATAAAGCCTTTGATAAATGGTAATTAACAACAACAACAACAACACACACAAACACACACACACACACACACACACACACACACACTGCCTGCACTTGGGGGCAGGAAAGAGAAAGGCAGGAGCACAAAGGGGGCAATAGAGGGTAATGGGAGAAATATGGAAATAGACATAAAACACATGCATGGAAATGCCATGAAGAAACCCATTATTTTGTAAACCTACTAGACACTTAATTTCAAAGAAATAAAAGAAATTTCTAGAAAGGTAACAGATTGATTTAGCCACTTTATTTTTTACATTTCTAGACTGAGTCCAAATCACGAACTACTTGAATACAACATTGAAGAGAGAAGCAACTCTCAGTGATATTATCCAAAGCACAGAGGGAAGGAAAATAACGTAAACACAGTGCACACGTGTGGAATTCTACTACTGCTCTGCTGGATGGACATGGCAATGTAGTCATTTCCAGTGAAATGTATTTATATTGTATTACTATTCCCATAGACGGTTGCATGACTCAAACCTCAGCAGAGAAGATTTGTACAGTAGACGGTCATCAACACTGCGATGTACAGTGGGCAGGGTGCAGAGGGGGAGAGGTGTTTGACAACAGAGGCAGGAAGATTCCTCATGTCTGACGATCAGCCAGTGTAGCCAAACTGGTGATCTTCAGGCTCACAGAAAGCACGTGACATCAACATCTGTTATGACATCAATGTCTGTGTTCTACATACATTCACACACATGCTTATGGGCTTGCACACATGCACATACATACAAGATAAAAGAACCCTTCAAATTTTACACCTTACTATTCTATATCCAACAAAATTATAAATGACAAGTTGAAATAAATAATTACCCTTTGGTAACCAAAAGGGTTGTTTCTAGGAATTCCCTTATCTACCCAACTCTGTATAGATGCTAAAATCCCTTATTTAAAATTGTGAATGCACAGGTGTGGAACCTGAAGATATGGGAGTTTGATCATAAGCATTTCATAACAAGATAGTAACACAACATCTATAATTAGTTCACATGCTTCCTCTCAGAAAAAGTCACAACATTTGATATAACCTTCATATAGGCTTATGATGCCTTGAATTATTTTTGAAATACTTGCGATACCCAATATATTGCTGGCACACAAAGCACATCAATTTACTCAAATACATTCACCACAATATACTTCATGCAGCAATTTCAAGGTTTCTTCTTCACAAATTTTTGAAATTTCTTTGCAGATATTTTTCATTCCTGAGTTGGGTGAATCCATAGGCGTGGAACTTGAAGGTATGGAAGGTTGGCTATACACACTTTATAACAGTATAGAAACCAAACATTTACAGTGAGTTCACATGTTCCCTCTCACCCAAAGATACTTACAAAATACAGTGCCTGGGTACAGTGAAGGAATGTGTCATTATACTAATGGTCTCTGACAACATCTAGGGGAAATAAGCATAATGAAATAATGACCATTTTACTATAATGGAAGCTTCTTTAGACAGTCATCAACATCCTGGGGAAAATAGTAGACTGCAGAACATTATGCCCTACTCTTCCCCCTGGCTATGCACTAAATTCTGTGATATAGAAGCGAGAGAGTAGTCTAAGATGCATAAGCGCCAGAAACATCTGGGGTTCTGGAGATGAAAACTATAATATTTTGGCTGACAATGAACGGAGCTAGGACTTTAAAATCCTGAGAGGAAAGCAGCACAGTGCAGTGAGCCTGATATGCAATCATTTTCTTGTCAGCTCTTCTTCTACTCGCTGGAGTGCAGGGCAGAGCTGAGCCGAGAGCTCGGTACTGTGGCATTCTTAGAGTACTGGGGGATTAATTCTGGAGTGCAAGGCCAAACAGATGAAATAGATAACAGATACTTAACGTTATTTAAATACGTAGGACAACAAACACTATTTAGAAAGCTGTGATTAGTAGGTTGAAGAAGTTAGAATGTATTCTAAACCAAGAATTTAAATAATTTGGAGAATTTCACCCATAATATGAATTGATTAGAAACCTGTTTAAACTTATGAAGCTGAATATGCAACACGTTGGATTTAGAAATCAATAAATTATCTTAATTTCAGACTAGGCACATCAGAGAAGAGAGCTGGTGAACCTGAAGCCTTCCGAAGAATTTAGTACATTAATTTTAATATACTTGTCTAACTGAGCTCCAAAGAGAAAAAGGAATGGAAATGAAGAAGTATTTTGAAAATAACATTAGATGAGGATTTTTTTTATTTTAATTTATTTACATTTCAAGTGTTATCCCCTTACCAGTTTCCCCCTCTCCCAGAAAATCCCCATCCAATGCCCCTTCCCCCTGCTTCTATGAGGGTGTTCCTCCACCCACCCACTTCCACCTCCCCGCCCTCGATTTCCCTACACTGGAGCATCTATCAAACATTCACAGGACCAAGGACCTCTCCTTCTACTGATGCCTGACAAAGCTGTCCTCTGCTACATATGCAGCTGGAGCCATGAGTGCTCCTTGGTTGGTGGTTTAGTCCCTGGGAGCTCTGGGGGGGGGGGTCTGGTTGGTTGATATTGTTCTTCCTATGAGGTTGCAAAACCCTTCAGCTCCTTCAGTCTTTTCTCTAATTCCTTCATTGGGGACCTCATGCTCAGTGCAATGGTTGGCTATAGGCCATCTGACTACGAAATACTTGAACACATATGTCCTACAATTTATAAAATGAAGATTGAAGTATGCAAAATGCAAGCCATGCTCAGAGGCACCATTCCAAAACTAAAAAGAAGAAACAAAGAAAGCATAAGTTTCTAGGTGGGGCGGTCTCTGGATGGCCTTTCCTTCGGTCTCTTCCATTTGGTTGTCCCTGTCTCTCCTTTGGGCATGAACATTTCTGCGTTAAACGTTTTGAGATGCATGAGTGGCCCCATTCCTCAAATGGGGGCCGTGCCTATCTACTGGAGGTGGTCTCCACAGGTTGCATCTTCCCTTTGTCGGGTATTTTGGCTAAAGTCATCACCACTGGGTCCTGGGAACCTCCTGGTTCCCTAGAGTCTGGGACTTTCCCGTGGCTACCTGTAGCTCCCCATCTACACTGCTACAGGTTTCTATTCAATTTCCTGACCCTCTGTGCTTCTCTCCTGTCCCTTCCAATACCTGATCCTGCCCCACCTTTGCTCCTCTCCCTCCTTTCTCCCTCCCAGGTACCTCCCTTCCTCTACCTTCTATGATTGTTTTGTTCCCTGTTCTATGTAGGATTGAAACATCTACACTTTGGTCCTGAAGGGAGCCAAGGCTCCAGCTGCATATGTAGCCGAGGATGGCCTTAACTGATCTAATGAGAGGGGAGGCCCTTGGTCCTATGGAGGCTTGATGCCCCAGTGTAGGGGGATGCTAGAGCAGTGAGGCAGGAGTGGGTGAGTGGGTAGGGGAGCACCCTCAGAGAGGCAGGGGGAGGGAGAGAGGGAATGAGAAGTAGGGGTTGTGGAGGGGAAACCAGGAAGGGGGATATTATTTTAAATGTAACCAAGTAAAATTATTAATTAAAAAAGGAAAGAGAAAATTTCAGTAGAAAAATAACTGTTATTAATGAAATAATAACACAGCTAGCTGACTTACCTGCAAAAAAAGGATTTAGAATTTTTATAAAACGAACATAAGGTGAATATTGAGGATGGAAAAATTAAAGCAGAGAAGAGAGGAGAAAAGAGGGGAAGATAAGAGAGGGGAGGGGAGGGGAGGGAAGGGGAGGGGAGGGAAGGGGAGGGGAGGGGACGGGAGGGGAGGGGAGGGGAGGGGAGGGGAGGGGAGGGGAGGGGAGGGGAGGGGAGGGGAGGAGAGGAGGAATGAAAGTACAGAAGAGGGGTGAGGGTAATCTACTTTGGTCTTCTTGCCAGGGGAGAAGTCTGGAGAGTCCCTGGAAGACACTGAGCTAGAAGCCTGTGAATTGCAAAGGGCATGTTCTTCATTTTAAGGCAACTGTCCCCTTTCCTGTCCTAAATGAAGTCACCTATAAGACCAGGATTTGAAAGTGAAAGCTACTGTATATCTAAGGAGAATTTCTTTCATTGTTTTGTTTTGCTTTTAATTTATTTTTTATTTTTTATTAGATATTTTCTTTATTTATATTTAAAATCCTCCCCTTTCCTGATTTCCCCCTCAAAACCCTCCTATCCCATCCCCCCTCCCCTTGCTCACCCACCCACCTATTCCTCTCCTGGCATTCCACTACACTGAGGCATCAAGTCTTCTCAGGACCTAGGGCCTCTCCTCTCATTGATGTCCAATAAGGCCATCCTCTGCTACACATCTAAGGAGCAATTTCTAAGCCACCCTTCCACAGTCCTTTTAACTCCTCCTATTCTATATCTCTTATTAAGTTTGATAAAATCTTTCATTCTCCACAGACTCCTTCCTTCCACTGTTCACCTGTATGGCAATTTTAATTGTTTTTTTTTTTAAATCAGGAGTTCTGAAACATGGTAGTAAAAACCAGTATGTGCTCAACTTACCACGCCTAAGCCTGGACTGCCATCTTCAATGCTAATGAAGGTAGGCACCTATACATAAGTGCATACTTAACAGTTTTGTATCTGAAATCAGTATTGAAATTCTAAAATGTATTTTAACAGTAAAATTCAAATAAAATTAAGAATCAGCACATAAGATACTTTAATCTTCTGTACACATAGTTCTTTATAGTGCATACATAAGTTACATTAACTGTCTTGTAATTAGTATGTTCAGGTATTTCAGTCTTTATTCTTCTGACTTAGACTCTTATTAGTGCATCATCTATTCTTCCTGATGCACTATTAATAAGTATTATTTTCACTCTATTATTCAGGTGAATGATGGAATGCTGATAAAATTTCTCAAACTCCTTACAGTCAAAACTGGACTGAGAACCACAGGGCCAACATAGGTCTTCTAAAACTCACCAGCTGTGTTAAAGTCTCAACTCTCCATGACCATCTTCCTGAGCTAGATAATAATGATAACCAAATTTAAGATAAACTATAGTTTCACATAAATTTTCATGACAGCTGCCCGAGTGCCCACTTACTTATAAGGCATTGATTTATAACCCACTAACTTTGAATCTGAACTAATGCCATCATAGCAGGTGCCCCAAAGCAACAACTCATCATCTAAACTCAGACTCTTCCTGAGTCAGAATTCAAGGACTTATGGACTTAAGCCACTTCTCTGAGCTCTCCCGTGTTACTCAGTGTCTTTGTATCTTATTTTCTGATCTCTAAAATAGGTTTGATAGAGAAGATGGAGTTAAAGGATAATTTTGAAAACTGAGTATATAGGATAAGAATATGATAGGATAAGCATCTAATACACATTGCCTGCAACGGTGCTCTGATACATTGTGAAGCTTTGCCACAAGTACAAACTCAATTTCTGCGTCACTATTTTCCACTTTGTTACCATCTCTTCCCCAACTCTTTTGGACTCCTCCTGGATCCAGAGTATTTAAAACCACTTTTCTATTTGTATTTCAACCCACTGTAGCATTCGGAATATATCACACTCAAGTCACCACCAGTGATACTCTGCACTGCCATCTTCAAAAATAATTTAAATTTGCAGAAAGGTATCTTGCTCCTAATTTCTACATCCTAGTGAATCTTAAGCTTGCCTTTTCCGAATGTCTGCCACATTTTCCCCTCTTCGGTAAGAAGGAAGGAAAAGTGCTAAACATCACAGCAATTGCTTTTAAGAGCTTCCTAACATTTTATTTTAACAACTCGATCTTTAAAAAAAAATCTTTATTCCCACTACAGGGCTGCTTTTACAAGTGAAAACCTTAATAGAAATTGAGCTATCCAGGGTACACTGCATTGGCTTCCAGCCAAAATGGACAAACAGCTCAAATTGTACCTTGTCAGGGTTGTCCTCAAGTTCTCTATTTGTTAAGCCTGTCTTAATACTAATGTATATACTGGCTATCAAATAAGAATCAAATAAGCATATTCAGACTTACTTCTCAACTAGGCACTGTCTCATCAACCCTGTTTTCCAGGGCTGGTTTACTAGTCATTTCTTGAATTTTTAAGCTTCTATTTCCCACTTATCTACATTCTCTTCTTAGAGACCCCATAATTTATTTCTACCTCTTTCATGGCCTTTACCACTTTTTACACTGATTATAAAAAAAAAACAAAGGAAAAAAGAAAAAACAACAACAATAACCAAAACAACAGTCCTATCACTGAAGGGAGCCTAGAAAGAAGTGAATATTGAGTATTTGGATATGTCTCAGTGTTTTGCAGTTAATAAATAACTCTCAAAAGAAAGGCTTTAAAGAAGTTTCAGTGGAGGGCACACCTACTGTCTTCTGCTCAACCAAATTCCTCCAGGTACCTCTGTTATGACACAACTTTGACTCTAAAGGTGGATGTGTGACTCAGAATGAGCATTCATTTGTAGAAGTCAGATTACTTCATGTCATGATCAATGATGTACCATGCAAAGGTATGTTTATCCAGGGGAATCTTTCTAGGGTCATAGAAAAAGACCCTCTCTTTTCTCTTTAGGCACAATGTGAAATCATGAAAGTCTACAGTTGCTGATAGCCTTTTTCTGCTACCACATAGGGAGTATATATAGAATAATATTAATCCAGAAAAAAAAATTGAGACCCAAGCGATGTTCTAAAACTACCATCTGATGATATCACCTGAGCCGCAGATAATGATGTCTGAACTCCATTCTTCTTTGCCTAAGATAGTTTGAATGTTATTGACATTACTAACATTGTAATGCCCCCCTCCACAAACCACAGTTTCTCTATAAAATAAGGGCATGTGTTTTTTTTAAACTGTGTAGTTACTGACCACACAGGAATTTGTTATATTCTTAAATTCAGTAGCATTCTGTTGTAAATAATAACCTAGCATGTTACCAATTGTTTTTAATTGTTTTAATCAGAAAAAAATGAAGTTTAAAAACATTTTCCTACTTTCTTTTGAAATCTTCTGACATGCTTTTCCTATTAGTAAGTGAATGTTTATATGAAAATATACATATATTGTGATTTTTTCTCATTTTTAATTTAATCAAAGAAAACAGGACTGAGAAAAAAGCCTGTAAGGATTCTATTGATTTTGGGAAACCATTGAATGCCAGATATCACACAAGAATAAAGCTTTTATATAGCTTTTTTGATAGCATGAAAATAAAATGTTTACATACAGAACTCTATAACCATGTAAACCTAGGACAAGGTCTCATCAACTTCATGTGACTGGAGTGTCAGGGGTTTGCTTAGTACGAGGATTCTGACCAACCCCAAAGTTCTTATTTCTTACACCCCTGGGTGGGGCCGGGAATAGAAATGTTTAAGCTGCAGCGTAGGCTAGTTTGAGTTAAGCAGTACCCAGACTGCACTCTGAAATACCCTGCTATCTACAATAATTAGGTCCAAGTGGGTTAGCAGCCTCTGAGCTAACTTCTTACAAGATGAGAAATGAAGCTGGCTTCTATAAAACAAGTCATAAAAAGAGGTCACTCAGAATTTAGCATATCGTGTATTTTTCTAGATTCTATGAGACCAAGGATTTTGATGGTCTCAATGAGCAGAGAGATGCGAAGTCCAGATATATTCTTCTCCTACTCAAGAAATAGTCCATTTCCTTATTCTTTTGTTAAATGGAACACGAGAAACTGCTTTAAAACAATACAGACCTTATACCTAAGGCATAAGTTCTGGCACATTATTAGAAACATACAATCTTAAATTTTAGAAAAATCTTACAGATCATTTAATGCAGCTATTACCAGATTTTGCAATCTTTCCTGTCCTTCTCCTTAAAAGTGGCCATTTGGTCTCTGCTTGAGTATCTACAAGGACTCTAAACTCATTACCTTAAAAGAAAACAGTTATTTTTGTCTTATTGTAAAATTTTCTATTGGTTAGGTAGTTGGGTCCTGATTTGTTAAAATTTCCCTTCCTAAAGTCTGTCTACCTGAACTGAGCACAGGGTCCCCAATGGAGGAGCTGGAGAAAGGATCCAAGGAGCTGAAGGGGTTTGCACGCCCATAGGAGGAACAACAATGTGAACAACCAATACCTCCAGCTCTCCCAGGAACTAAACCACCAACCAAAGAGTACAAATGGAGGGACTCATAGCTCCAGCCACATATGTAGTAGAGGATGGCCTTGTCAGACATCAATGAGAGGAGAGGCCCTTAATCCTGGGAAGGCTCAATGCCTCAGTATAGGAGAATGCCAGGACAGGGAAGCAGGAGTGGGTGGGTTGGTAAGCAGGGGGAGAGGGGATGGGATAGGGGATCTTCAGAGGGGAAATGAGGAAAGGGGATAACATTTGAAATGTAAATAAAAAATATCTAATAAAAAAATAGTCAAGACCATGCCTCTCTGCACCATGGCCCTTAACCTTACTGCTGCCTTAAACTCAAGCAACCCATTTCTTCTGTAGTGATGCTTCTGGAACTAGAGACTAACTTGACCCTGGAGTATTATTATTATTATTAGAATCCAATATCTCACTAATTTTTAGAACAAGTATTATTATTGAACAAGATATATATGTATGCAAATATATACACATATATTTTTGCCATTATAAAGATATTTTAATGATCTGTAGTTACTATCTGAAGCCACGTTGGCAATTTTTGCTTTCCTAGTCCTTGGATGGAAACAACTTTGATGTTTTATGTCCTTTAGTCACTCTCCTCCCAACATCACAAGAGTCATAACAAAAGCACTGACTTCTTTCTGTTAACACTCACCTGTTACAGTTAATATTTAATCTCAAATTGGAGGTTTCTAACCTGCCTTTGATCTTTCAGTTCCCAGATAAAAGACACACAACCTTTATAATTATTTATAGCACTTGAGCTGGGCAGATATCTGCCCTCTAAGCTATTGGAATTTACATTCTCATCAACAACATGACTTATAACTTGATACGTTCAATCTGAACTGATCTTAGCTCCAATTGGCCAGCCCTCATGGTCATGGTTTCATAATTCACCTACCTCATGGTGGTGCTCATCTCTCCACCTTCTTTTCTCTTCCTCGTGATCTCCTTCTTTGACTCCAAGGCCAGGAACCAAATAACTCCACCTATAACTTTTCTGGCCAGCTATAGGCTGTAGGCATCTTTATTTACCAGTCAGTGATAACATAGGTGTTGGGAAGGTGGGGAGTGGGGGACTGGGTAAGGGTTTGAGGGAATGCGATTGGGGTTTAGGTGGTTGGAGGGTTGTTGCGGAACCCTTCCATGACTCTATTCCTCAACTGTGAGTCTAGAGTCATGGATACCACTGAGAAATCACTTCCTTGCCCTTAACTGTCAATGGCAGCACAGATCATAGACATCAACATGGCTTTAGGAGACAGCATAGACCACGGACCTCAGTGGACCATCACATTGCCTCCTTTGGTAGCGTGGACTTCAGATGTCGATGTGATCTCTGACTGAAGCTCAGGCAATAAACAGCAAAAGAGCCCTAAGCCACAGCACAGGCTATAAACACCAACATGGTCTCCTGTGGCAGCACAGTCTGTGGACATCAGCCTGGCTTCAAGCAGTCTATAGTTATATAGACATATCACCCTGAACATGCTCGATCTCATCTTCTGCTTCTTTTATTCTATTCTGACTTGTTTGTTTTTGCTCCTTCTTATTTTGTTACTGTTCCTTAGATGTCTACTATGGAGAGACATAGAGAGAATACAGATCCAATTGGAGAGGAGGAGGAACTTGAAAGTTCAAAGGGGAAAGCCATAATCAGAATATATTATATGAAAACAATCCATTTTCAATAAAATATAAAAGAAGGAATTAAATAAATAAAAAAGTAAAAGAAACGCCTACAAATTCTGAATATTTGTTTGTAAAACTTTTACTGATGCTACAACTAAAACTGTAATTAACTATAATGTTTTTGTGATAAATATCAATGAAGTAAATTCATAACACAAAAAGGATAATTCTTTTTCAATTAAACATTCATAACAAGAGCTCTAAGAGATGGAAAATGCTGCCACTAATTTGCTTCTATTGAAATAATATGATTTGGGGCTAGAGAGGTAAGGTAAGATATGGCTTAGAAGGAATGCAAAATCACCCAAGGCATACCAAAACTGAGAAATCTTAAAAGCACAATTTTGTGAGTATGAGTTATATTTATTTTTAAATTAAAAACAAATTTACTGTAAAGAACTTGGATCTAAAATTGCTAATATTTTCAATTTTGTGAAAAATGTGTAGACTTGTGTAGATAAAATTCATGACTGTTTACTGAGTTGAAATTCAGTCTCTAAGTTTGTATGAACATGTATGTGCTAAACTACATAAAACACATATGAACAATATTGGTTGACTAAATTTTAAAGCACAATAATGCTCAATGAAATGATTCTTAAGTAAACACCCTAGGTCTTACAATGTATTGGCCTAACAACAACACAAATTGGCTTGAGTCAGAGGTGGTGAAGGCTCTTGCCTAGCATATGTGAGGGTCCAGGACCCAGTAATACACACACACACACACACACACACACACACACACACACACACACACAGAGAGAGAGAGAGAGAGAGAGAGAGAGAGAGAGAGAGAGAGACAGACAGACAGACAGACAGACAGACAGACAGACACATACACACAGGCACACAAAGCATATACACACATAAGCACACAGAGACAGAGGCACAGACAGAGACAAACACATGCACATCAATGAAAATATATTTTGCTATAATATCCTTTGAATATATGTTACATTAAAATAAAAATATCACCCTACTTACTTAGTTATTTCTTCTTTTCTTCCTTCCTTCCTCCTTCCCTTCCTTCCCTCCTCCCTTCCTTCCTTCCTTCCTCCCTCCCTCCCTCCCTTCTTTCCTTTCTCCTGGTATCTTCCCTTTGTGCTCTCTCAGGTACAAGTATTCTAGGAGTCCATCAAGTGAAGACAGATATTAACCCAACACCAAACAGCAGAAACAATGTCAAGAAAGCATGAACCTCCTGGAGACATAGCTTTATCTGAACATGACACATTAATTTATTTTGTATTTTTATTCAAACTGTGAATTCCCAGGACAGAAATAATCACATTTCAAAATAAATTGGAAATATGCAAATATGGCTTATAGGGTTTGTCATTTTTTTGGTTTGGGTTTTGGTTTTTTGGTGGTTTTGTTTTGTTTTATTTTTGTTTTGTTTTGTTTTGTTTTGTTTTTGTTTTGTTTTGTTTTGTTTTGTTTTGTTTTGTTTTGGACAAGGTCTTCCTAAGTACTCCATGCTGACTTCAAAGCCCTTATCCTCTTCTTAGTATTTCTAGGGCTGTGAATAGAGACATATACCACGACATGCATATTTTCCTGTGAACATGTAAATTTCCTTGAAATTATGTAAATATTATTATTCAGAAGCTTTGACTCCACATAGTAGTTTAAAATTGGTTTTGGACACATCTTGAATTCTGTGTGTATGTGTATGTGCTGAAGAGGGGGCATTGTGCATATGGGTACAGATGCACAGAAAAACAGAGATGTCAGGGCCTCTGGAGCTAGAATTACTGTCGGAACTGAGGTGACCATGAGCTGCCTGCTGTGGACTCTGGGAACCAAACTCCTGGATGCTGGTAGGAACATATTCTATGATGTCATGAGCACAGTACTCATGTCACCAAGAGAAGACAGCCTTTCACAGCACTCCTCCCCAACCTCTTTGCCTCCTTTTAGTGACAGTCCCTGAGCCTGGTGGTGGCTGGCAGGTGGGAAGTCAATGTAGATGTCCCATTTAGGGCTCAGTTCTCACAGTCACATGTTCTCAATACTTTGATCAGTTATGAATCTCCACGTTGACTGCAGCATACTGCGAAAAGACACTTCACTAATCAAGGTTGACAGCAGGCCAGGTGGATAGGTAGATTGTCAACATGACCAGTCATATGGTGTAAATAATTATACAAATAAAGTCAGAATCACTGAAGTTTTTGACTTATTATTTTCCTCATCAGATAGAACAATCTCATTCTGTGAGGTAATGTAGTCATCTCTAGATTCTATAGATATGCATTTGCTTCCTAGCCTTTCTTAGCAGAAGCCTGATCCTAAGTGAGGACTTGTTCTTTCCGTCATTATTGTCAGTAATTTGAAGTCTATCTTAGCACTTGATGAGCAACTTACCAAAATGTAAGCAAATAAACATGGCCATTGATAGCGATCATAACTTCTGCATACTATCATGGTGTTCAATAGATTTAGCTTTTGTTTTATATATGTGTGTATATATATATATGTATAAAAATGTGTGTATATACATATATGTATATACATAATTACATGCAACATATAATTTATATACCTATATACATGTATAATTTATATGCATGTATACATATTTAAATTCAAGAGATTTTAGCTTTTGTAATATATGTATGTATAAAAATGCATATATTACAAAATGTATATATGTAATGTATTTATACATATATATACACATACATATATAAAACAAAAGCTAAAATCTATTGAACACCATGATAGTATGCAGGTTATAAGCATATATACATACATGTATACATATACATATATGTATATACATATATATTATACACACACATATGAAGACACAGTAGCTTTTGTGTGTTCTGAATGTTTAAAGGAATATTCACTGAATGATGTAAGATTATTCATTTTTAGAGAAAAAAGGAATATTCACTGAATGATGTAAGATTATTCATTTTTAGAGAAAAAAGTATATATAAGAGCAATGTAAAGGAATTGATAATTGTGATAAAAAGAAAAGCAAAATAGCATAATTAAAGCAAATTTTAAGCAAAATAGATCCAAGCTCTTGTTTTTATATATAAATTACCAAGTTAGTATTTTATAAGTATCATTTTACTATGTGTGCATTTCCTTTGACAATACTATGTGGAATTCAAAATTTTCATCATAAGCAATTTTTCAATTTATATCCAGATTATTAGCCAATCATAAAATAATATCCATGTCATTTTTGAGGTTATCTGTTCTTCTTGTTTTGGCTTTCTACTATTTTATTTTATTGTATGTATTTACTTATTTATGTATTAGACATTTTCTTTTTTTTTCTTTTATTGGATATATTCTATATTTACATTTCATTTCCCTTTTCCTGGTTCCCTACCCCCCCAAAGGTCCCACATGCCCTTCTCCCTCCCCCTGTTCCCTTATACACCCCTTCCTACTTCCCTGTACTGGTATTCCCCTACACTGATGCTTTGATCCTTTCCAGCACCAGTGTCTACTCCTTTCTTGTCAGACATCATTTGGTATGTGGATTGTGTCTTTGGTGACCCAAGATTCCAGGCTAATATCCACTTATCAGTGAATGCATACCATGGGTATTCTTTTGAGACTGGGTTACCTCACTTAGTATGATGTTCTCCAGCTCCATCCATTTCTCTAAGAATTTCATGAATTCATTGTTTCTAATGGCTGAATAGTGCTCCATTGTGTATATATACCACATTTTTTGTATCCATTTCTCCATTGAGGGACATCTGGGTTCTTTCCAGCTTCTGGCTATTATAAATAAGGCTGCTATGAACATAGTAGAGCATGTATCCTTATTGCATGCTGCGGAATCTTCTGGGTATATGCCGAGGAGTGGTATGGCTGGGTCCTCCGGAAGTATCGTGTCCAGTTTTCTGAGGAACTACCAGACTGATTTCCAGAGTGGTTGTACCAGCTTGCAGTCCCACCAGCAGTGTAGGAGTGTTCCTCTTTCCCCACATCCTCGCCAACACCTGATGTCTCCTGAGTTTTTAATCTTAGCCATTCTGACTGGTGTGAGGTGAAATCTCAGGGTTGTTTTGATTTGCATTTCTCTGATGATCCACTCTTATCTCCTTGTACTAAGCTCAACTCCAAGTGGATCAAAGACCTCCACATAAAACCAGACACACTAAAATTAATAGAAAAGAAACTGGGGAAGACCCTTGAGGACATTGGCTCAGGGGGAAAGTTCCTGAACAGAACACCAATTGCTTATGCTCTAAGATCAAGAATAGATAAATGGGACCTCATAAAATTACAAAGTTTGTGTAAGGCAAAAGACACTGTCAAAAGGACAAATCGGCAACCAACAAATTGGGAAAAGATCTTCACCAACCCTACATCTGACAGAAGGCTAATATCCATTGTATACAAAGAACTCAAGAAGTTAGACACCAGAAAACCAAATAACCCCATCCAAAAATGGGGTACAGGGCTAAACAAAGACTTTTCACCTGAAAAAATTCGGATGGCTGAGAAACACCTTAAAAAATGTTCAACATCATTAGATATTTTCTTTATTTACATTTCAAACGTTATTCCCTTTCCTCGTTTCCCATCCAAAAACCCCCTATCCCATCCCCCTTCCCCTGCTCACTAACCTACCCACTCCTACTTCCCTGTCCTTGCATTCCCCTACACTGGGGCATCGAGCCTTCACAAGACCAAGGCCCTCTCCTCACACTGATGTCCAACAAGGCCATCCTCTGCTATGTATGCTGCTGAAACCATGGTCCCTCCATGGGTACTCTTGGGTTGGTGATTTAGTCCCTGGGAGCTCTGGGGGTCTGGTTGGTTCATAGTTTTGTTGCTTCTATGGGGCTGCAAACCCCTTCAGCTCCATAGGTTCTTTCTCTAGCTCCTCCATTGGAGACCCTGTGCTCAGTCCAATGGTTGGCTGTGAGCATCTGCCACTGTATTTGTCAGGCAAGAGCAGATCCTCTCAGGAGACAGCTATATCAGGTTCCTGACAGCAAGCACTTCTTGGCATCCACAATAGTGTCTGGGTTTGGTGACTGTATATGGGATGGATCTCCAGGTGGGGAAGTCTCAGGATGGCCTTTCTTTCAGTCTCTGCTCCATAAAAAAATACGGAATACTTCACGAATTTGTGTGTCATCCTTGCGCTATGCTAATCTCTGTATCACTCCAATTTTAGTACATGTGCTGCCGAAGGGAGCACTATCTGTTCTTCTAATTTGGTAATATAGACATCCCTTAAACTGTAAGTCACTGGCAAGGATACTTTCAGGTCAAATCAATTAAGGGACTATATACTCTGTAGCTACTGTAACCAAAATTGAATCACGTATAGAACTATATGCACGAAGTAAATAGCACAAGAAACTTTAGAAAGAATTTTTTACGTACTACTGGGTATTCAAAGTTAAATATTTCCAAAGAATGCGTATAGATATATATCCTAAAATATTAATACTCCAATCCAGAAATTTTATAAGTTAAAGTAATATGCATACACAAGATATCCAGTTTAAATTTATATACCCTGTTAAGTGAGCCACAGTTTGCTACACTCTTCTCTCAGGGGGTGTATATGTAAACTGGATATAAAATATTTTCTGGAGGTGTGGAGCAGTTTAGAGAGTTATTAAAAAAAAAACCTGTAGAGAACTGCTGTAGCAAAAGCTTTCATAAAGATAAGGGGAATATCATAAAAGGAAGGAAGAAAATACTTTTCTCATAAGAGAATGGGAAAAAAACCAAACGACCTCTCAGTTTTCTAACAGTAGGTCTGTGACACATTCATAGGATGTCGGATCACAGCCATCTGGAGTGTTCACATCTGCACCACAGCTTGTAGCTGGCCAAATCTCTGAAATATGACAGCTCTGGAGATAACACTACAATCACACACACACACACACACACACACACACACACACACACACACACAAACATATAGCAGCTTCCATAAAAATTAAGGAAAATGACTCTCCTACAAATTCAGATGAGTATTTAAGTTGTATGAAAGAGATGGGCATGTGTGTCTACCAAGAACCTTTCCTCCTAGCTATAACATATCTATTCTCTACTTCAAGTCCTGAGAGCATTGAGCGGAGAAGAGCTTCAGAGGAGACTGGGACAGCAGCACAAGCGTGGAGTGATACTTGTAAAATCTGAGCTATTATATGTGAAGATAGATGAACCATATTGTGAATAAAGCTTGCTGCAACCAAAATAGCTTTAAAAACAGAAAAAAATGGGAAGTCAGTCACCATGTAGGAGAAATCTGCTGAAGAATCTATCAATGTCCTGGAAATTCCAGTTGGAACACTTGACATTAAAGGTAACTCATAAGGAGTATGATGAAATAATTTTAAATATTATTTTAAGTTCAAGCTTTCTTTTTTTTTCATTTTTTATTGGATATATTCTTTATTTACATTTCATTTCCCTTTCAAGAGAAAAGCAAACCAAGTTGTGTCACTTAGGTATGTGAGGTAGTATCCAATAAAGCTTAACTAGGGTGTAGATGTCAGACACTAAGATAAACCTATTGCCAATTAGTTAGCTAATTAAGTATTACATGCAATTAATTTAAACAAGCTTTTGAAAGACAAAATTAGGAAGCTTTTTTTGTCAAAAATAGCAAGCAAATCGTGTCACCGTCAAGGAAATTGCTGACTTTGCTCATGCATCTGGTTTGGTTGATTTTGTACTTCCGCTGGAGCAATGTTCTTCTGTCTCCTTCATTTTCTCATTGGATCCTCTATGGTTAAACAATATGGATGACAAGAAATAAGAAGAAAAAAGAAAAAAGAACTATCTGTATAGCAATTACAAATACTCTGCTGGAATGATCTCAATTTTGAAGAAAAAAAAAAGTCCTGCTACAGATGAGCAAATTGAGAACTAAAAGTTTCACCTACTTTGATGTAGAGTAAATCTTGAAAATGTGGACCTCAGGATTTATAGGAGAAAACTCCATTAAAACAACTGAAAATAGCTGGGCAGTGGTGGCGCACGCCTTTAATCCCAGCACTTGAGAGGCAGAGGCAGGCGGATTTCTAAGTTCGAGGCCAGCCTGGTCTACAGAGTGAGTTCCAGGACAGCCAGGACTACACAGAGAAACCCTGTCTCGAAAAACCAAAAAAAAAAAAAAAAAAACTGAAAATACATGCAGGCAAGTACAGAAGTGGTGGAGAAAGAGGAATCCTTGTTTGCTTTTGGTGACGATGATGAGGTAGCATTCTGGAAACCAGTATGGTGAAGCCTCAGAAATCTACAATGTAATCTCCTATATGACACAGCTAGAGCATGCTTTGGCATATGTTCAAAGGACTCAACATCCTACTCAACAGATAATGGATCAGGAATGTTCATATCTACCCTATTCACAGTAGCCAAGAAATGGAAACAGCAGAAATGCCTTTGAACAGATGAATGGATGGTGAAAAGAATGAGAGCAAGAGAGACAGAGAGAGCAAGAGAGTAAGAGAGCGAGAGAGACAGAGAGAGAGAGAGAGAGAGAGAGAGAGAGAGAGAGAGAGAGAGAGGGAGAGGGAGTTAAAAGCTAGTTTTTAGGGAACATTCTAGGCTGGCAGGGACAAGAGGGACTTAGGTAAAAATTAGCAGATATATAGAATTACTAAATCTAGAAACCTAATGAAACTATAGAACCGATGAAACTGTACTGGATTATGGATTTTAGCTAGGCAGAATTTAACTTGTCAAAGAAAAGGGATGTGAGATGATAGCTATGTTAATCTGCTCCAATATACCAATTTTATTATATCAGTCTCACAATATGTTATAAACCTCAAATAGACACAATAAAATATTATTTTGAAACATAAGGAAAACCATATGACAACTTCATGAAGTGATTCATGTTATACACTAAACATAGTACCTCAAATAATTTCCATCACGAGGAAAGCAAAGCTAATGAGGACCATTCTAATGAAAGAAAATTAACATCCAATATAACTGTGTGCTGTGTGGCCCATAAGATGCACTTTAAGAACAATTAGGAAATTTTTGCCTTTGCTGGATATTGACTTCTCTTAGGCAACTCTGGTAGGTATAGATAATAGTATTGAAGTGGTACACAGAGTGTTTATTGTTAGAGATCTGTGAGGGTGAAATGTCACATGACTACAACTTGAAATTATTCAGTAAAAGTGAACAGACAGATGATTTAAAACAACATCACTATTCATGATGGTACTCTTTAGCCTTTCTTCAACTTTGAAATTGTCCAGAATTCTCTACATCTGTTTCTTCCAACGAAGGTATTGCTCAGAGAGTAAGGATTTGCCACAGGAAGAGAGAAGAGGGAAATATTTCTTAGGGAAGATAACAGATTACAATCAAAGAACTATAAAGCCCCTAGACCCTAAAAACAGAGGTGCTTGAATTTGCAAACCAACTTTACCACACCATAGTTGCTTGACCCATGGTTATTACTTCAAACTTTCAACATTAAGCTTCCATATACATAAGATGAGAAAAATAATAACTACATCAGCATCTTTGTATGATTAAATGTTGATGCACAATACGCTTAGCCTATAAGCTTATGCTCAATAACTTTCACACTGTTTTATAAAATAGCTATATTTCCCATTTCTTCATGTATCATAGTTTGGGGTTATGAGTATATACAATTATATTTTCTGTGTATTTCAACACATAATCCACAGTATCATCATATATTATATTCCTCAAAAGCATGATATTGATTATATTTTAACATAACATTTGCTTAATTTGTGTTTAAGTCAATATTTTCCCATCCTTATGGTGTACCTTAAACTTTTGTTGTTCTGAGTTTTCTTTAGCTGTCTTTTAACTTTTTAAAAATACTTGTTTTTATTTGTTTGTTTGTTTGTTTTTGTTTGTTTATACTTATTCACCTTACATCCTCGCGCTCACCGCCTGGTCACCTCCTCCCACAATCCTTCCCTCATCCCCCCTCCCCTTCTCTGAGTGAGAGGGAGTCCCTCTGGTTATCCCCCCATGCAGGTAGGTACACCAAGACTCTGCAGGGCTAGGTGCATCCCCTCCCACTGAGATCAGCCATGGACAGCATCCCAGCTAAAAGAATATACCCCACGTACAGGCAACAGATTTTAGGCTAGTGCCCCCTGCCCCCACTACAGTTGAAGCATTTGGAGAAAGAATACCCAACTGCACCCTCTTTCTGAGAAACTTCGTCATAATGTTTAGGGCACCTGATACTGTCCAACATCCTGGACTCCTCTGTAGAAGATTTTAAAATTAAATTTCATTTTTCCGCCGCTTTCCATGTTTACTCTCTTTGAGCCGTATTTTCAGTCTCTGCTTTCTTTCCCTAATAAAAGGATTTCCTTTCCGCTCATTCCTCTGCATTGTAGATGTTATACAATAACAACCAGTCCCTTGTAGTAAATGGGAACCAACATCAAAGAGCTCAAAGTGTCATTGCTACAACTGTTACATCTGAAACACAAGAATAACGTTCTCAGCTGTGGCACCTGGTGACTTGGCAATTGCACCAGGCAGTAGCAGCCATCCTCATGGCATTTGGGGCTTGTCACGGGGACTAAGCTGTTGTGCAGCTGTTTCTGCCACCTCGGTTCAGTATAGTAAAAGTTGGTTTTCCTCTGAAAAAATTCCTGCTTTTCTCTCTATTCATGTTTGAAGCATTCACACGAGGGTTGGTTACAGAGAGAGCCTTCAGTCTGACCTATCTTTTTAAGAAGATGAACACATGCGACCTGCTCATTTTCAATGCAGTTTCAGAATAATCTCAGCATAATTTCCTTTAAATAGCGGTAGAGCGAGTTTTAGCACTTTTGTACAAAACATTTCTATTTATGTGCAAGCAGGTCTTTTAAAAAGTAGGTAAGCAAAATCTCAAATGAGAATTTCCTGCTGTTAAGGAACTCATATACAAAATGCATCACTTGTCCAAGTAACTTTTCTGCTGGGTTGTTACTGTCATCATGTTAAAAAGTATCATTTTGCTGGGCAGAGGTGGAACACACTTTTAATCCCAGCACTTGGGAGGCAGAGGCAGGTGGATTTCTGAGTTCAAGGTCTGACTGGTCTACAGAGTGAGTTCCAGGACAGCCAGGGCTATACAGAGAAACCCTGTCTTGAAACCACCACCACCCCAAAAAATATCATTTTATTTGGGGATGGGGGGGTTCTCACTATGTATAATGGCTGGTTTGGAAGCCATTATCTAGACTAAGTTAGCCTTGAACTCATGAAGATCTGCCTGTCTCTGTTTCTGCCTCCCAGGTGCCGGGATTAATGGTGTACATTGAAAGCCTGGCAAGAAATCATTTTTAATAGGGTGTATTTTCATCTTTCTCCACAATTTATTTTGTAGCTACAGATGCTAAGTTACCAATTAGCCATCAGTGTTTTCTGCAACTTAAGTCTGAAGTTCTCTAAACAAGTTTGTTTTTTTCAAAGATATGGTAACTTTGGATAAGACTCAGATTTTATGATCATAGAATTGGTTAAGATGTTAGTACTACTTAGAATTTTTTTGCATTTCCATTTATTTCATAGAAAAATGAAACTCTGAAAGCTAATAAAGTGTAAATAATAAGCTGGAAGTAGCACAGACTGTTAGGAGAACCAGCTCAGAAGTCAAGCCTTGTAGGCACCAGACAAATGCATTTTATCCCATTCTCCCCCACCCTAGTTCAAGCCCACAATCCCAACCCTATACCAAACTCCACTCTCCTACCTATCTGCTGGTTCGTTGAGTCATAAGGCTTGGAACCAGGTACCTTTTTCCACTGAGCCATCTCCACTACCCTTTTAATTTTTGACTTTTGTATTAGCTTAAAAGATGATAGGTTTCCTAAGGCTTTTATTCATGCTTACCTAGTTTTGTTTAATTCATCTTTCCCTCTTATTGAGATTTGGTCTGCTGCTGTGCATTATAATACTGAACTCTATACCCTAAGGTCTAGACCTGCACATGACTTCTCAAGCTTGCAAGCTTTTGGAACACCTTGCAAGCTTTTTGGAAACACCTTGTTCCTTGATTTAAAAGTATTCGTTAAATAAAATTGGGTACAGACAATTACTGAAGGGATTATAGGTAGGTGGGTTTGGAGTGACCTGGGAAGGGAGAAGGAAGAAGAAGGGAAGAAGAGAGAGGAAGCCACCATGAGGGGAGATGGACGATGAGCACATGGACAAGAGAAACAGCAATCATCTGGGGCACATCTGTTGAGAGGTAGCCAGGCCAGAAGTTAGAAGAGTAGATTAGGTGTTACCCACCAGTAATTGTTAAGGCCAGATAAAATAACCATAGTCTGAGTCTCATTTATTTGTAAACTAGTGAGGGATAAGCTTCAACTGCTTATATTACACCCTTTCCCCACTTCCACTATGCTTTCTTAAAAAAGAGAGTAGTCAGTGCTATCTGTAATTTCTCATGCTATTCAACATCCTACTCTAGTATATACATATACATATATATCATATACATATGTATCATATACATATATATACATCTGCATGTACATCTGCATATACATATACATATACATATACATATGCATATACATATATAATATTAATATATAATAGATATCTATTATATTGATACATAATTACATATATTATATTACACATTAATATTACACAATAATATATTACATATATTATTAATAATCATTTATTATACTAATATATAATATAGTATATGTAATATATAATATATATATAATTCGGTACTATGTTTTACTTTTATAATTACAAAAAGCTGTGTATGAATAATTTTCCAATGTAATCTACATTCTAAGCTAATGATTCCCATCTAGTCTTTAATATGAATGGCAACATCAATTCTTCTTGAAACAGACAATTATCAGTATGATTATCCAATACCTATTCACTGGGTTGGATTAGCTATTTGTCTCATGCATTTCCACATTCAAGATGTGGCACGTGTATTTCCCATTTCTTCATTTCTTCAGTCTTATTAATTGAGAATTTGGTTTGATTTGGAAGGTGATTAATTGTTTCATTAGGTAGCTGTTCTCAGGGAATAAGACAAAAATATTTCTCTGCAAGCTAGGTGTCACTAAATAAATTAGGTCAGAATTCATCGAACTGTGGTACAACCGCACAAGCGAGAGGTGTAACACTAATAAACGTATTATGTCAAGAGGCTAAAGAGCTACGACAGCCATGCTGTTACTTCCCTCGGGCATTTCGCTGTCGAGTATGATCTCTGCACTCTGCACAAGAGAAGAGTAATATTTTTGAGATGTTTGGAAACAGCAGATAGTAATAAAAACATCTTGAAGGCAGATCATGATGAAAATAACAAATGAAGAAGGATTTATCCGATAGCCTGATAGGCAGACGGAGAAAGAGAGGAGCCATGGCTAGATAATAAAGATGGCAAACATCCAAGATGGCCTCCTCCTCACTTTCCCAACTTGAGGCAAGGCTGACTGCTTTTTAAAAAGGTCCAGTGAGCCCCCTGGTGGTCGACCGGATCAACAAGTTCAAAGGTGAATCAGGACAAGTTTACACAAAGGTTATGTACCATCCTGTCTTTCTTCAAACTGGCCATCCCTAAATTAGGGAAGGAAGACCCTTCAGTGCCTTAAACAAACAGCCCTCAGTGGGAGGATTGGCTTGGACTTCCCAATACCAATCTTTGCTTTTCATAGGTTCTCTCTATGTGCTTACTGGGTTTGTACACACAAAGCAATTTTATAAAAGTTAATCAGAGCTTCCATAATCCTTGCTCCCTACAAGTTTATATTCTAAAACAGTAGTGCTGAATGTAAAAGACAGCAACCTGATTTATGCGGGTAGGACTTTATGATAGTGTTTAACTATTCGAGAGTATTTTCAACTCATAATGCTGGGGCTGGTAATGTAACTCTATTAACAGTGGGGTGTTTGCTTAGCATCCAGGGAACCATGAGTTTGACCCATGAGCACAGCTTATAGAGGGTGTGGTGGAGCACACTTGTAATCCTGGAACTTGGAAGGCAGGGTCAGGACAGTCGGAAGTTCACAGTCACCCTCATCAACCAAGTAAATTTGTGTCTAGCTTGGGATCTATAAGAACTTATCTCCAACAAACAAGACAATAAAAACCAAACTGTAATGCTACTGAGCTACATCATTGGGAAAGAGCATAGGAGATGATATTAGAACAACTGAGACCAGTAAGTGAAAAGGGGAGAGAGCAGAGCGACAGCACAGGATGTAGGAGTTTTCTTAGAGTCAGAGCCTAACAAACTAAATCAGACACATCCGTGATACAAGCCTCTGGGCAATTCAAAAATCTACCTTGTCCTTATCTGAACAATTGCTTATCATTAAGATTCTGTACCCAATACAGAAGATAACCATGAATCCTTCCAGACATAAACCAGAAGCCTCATCATCTAGGCTAGCCCACAGACCACTTCAGACTCCTGAGCGCCTTCCTGATTTGGACCCCTTCGGAGCCACTTCTGTTCTCTGTAATTTAATCTAGAATCAGCCAAAGAAAGAAGTAATTTTACTGCACAGCAGGGATATGGTTACATAGAGCAATTTGCAAAGGGACTAACTACAGCCCTTTATTGATGTCAACAACGACTCTATGGCAATAAAACTCTGTAGCCTGCATGTAAATGAACATATACTAATAGCTTAACTACTTGCTATTAAATGAAGCGTCTTAGGGGGTTAAAATTTTTAAGTGAACACCTCTCTGATCAATGCATTCCCATGCACCAGGCAATGCTAATAGGCTGCGTCTTTAGCAGGCAGTGTGGAGGCCAGTCCATTAAATTCTCTAATTTACACGAAAGCAAAAAAGACAATGATATGGAGAAGACAGACCTGCAAATTATGAAACACATTAAAAAACACAACTGAAAATAAAGTGGAAAACCAAAGCAAAGCCTTTAGCATCAAAGGAAAAATAAGACAAGTCATTGTGATGCTTTTTCTCCTATTAAAATGGAGAGTAAATAAAATAGTATGTTTGCTTCAATGCTTATTGCTGAAGGTTAAATATTACTACAGCGAACACTTAAAAGTCATGTGCAATCATTTTTAGGTGTCTTTTCTGTCCTTCCATCACACCCAATTCTACTTATATTCAACCAGCTGTATTTCCTCCATAGAAATCAGTCTCCCAATAGAAAACACATATAAGATATGAATAATGATGAGTCTGTATTAATATTTAATAACGTATGCTTTGAGTAATAAAAAATACTCATTAAATCCAAGTAGAAATTTACTAGAAGCTCCAGGGCCCCTCCCAGAATCCCGCACATTTCTTGTTATGGCTTTCACTTAGTATAAGGTAATAAGCATACTTCCCTGAAGTCTGCACTGCATAACGCGAATTGTTTTAGGTTGAGAGTCAAAGCCATTTGCTTACGCTGAATGAAACTATTTCATGCAAGAAGGCCACAGTTTGTCCAGCCATTTTCAGAAACGCATTTAAATGCTCTAATGTCCCTATGGATTTTTTTTGTTCTCCTCCAGTGAATTAGATCTGAGTTAATGGGACCCATTAAATCTACTTTAGTTGAATCTCTTAACTAAGTGTCTCCAAGTTGTTTCTCAGATGCCTTTCAAGATTTTTTATTTGTTCCATCAGAGTCACTTTGAATTAAAGCCTTTGTTGCTCTATAAATGCACCCATGACAAGACAGAAATACCTGACAATATTTAGAGGTTAAGTGGATGTGATCCGCTACTGACCATGTGTACCCCTGCATGAGAATGCTATCTGATGCACTGTCTAATCTGCTGTGACATTCAAGTTTTTAAGTGATGCTCAAGGAGACGGAAGGCTTAACTCCACACGTATCCCAGTGTGCACTGGTCCTCTGTCTGTTAAGTTGCTAATGAACCATGATTGAGTAAAGTAATGAAGAGTTTACAGAAAGCCCCAGGAAACCAATTTCCAATTTTGCAACCAGCAGGCTTTAACTCCACTTCAGCCCTTGCTAATTTTGTCGGGGAGCAGACTTGGGTACTAAATGCCATCCAGGCTCTGTGCTCAGACAGACTTTTCTAATCCCCATAACTTGTCTATTAATGAATGTCTCTTTGTCAGGTCCATTCTACTTCTCTAAGTTGTTAATAAATAGAGTAGGTAAAAAATTGCTATAAGATTGGAAACATTGTGAAGAATTATTACATGTCTGGCCTATTAAATAAAACAAGAAACTAAATGCAATTAATGCATAAAGATAATTTATAATTAACTTCAGCAAAATTGTATAAACAGTTTCACATACACAACATATATGTATATACATGGGATTAAGATTACATTTTAACATTATTCAGAGAGCAGAAGTACATTCATTATAATTTTTGGCCTAATAAACCACAATGTAATATTTTAAAATATGAGTTACATTTTCAAAATATTTAAATGTCATCACAGAACTTGGGTAAATTGGAGGTAACTCCTGTGTCAGATGCTAATTTATGCACCCAATAAAGTTTCTTAAATATTTTGATTGATGTGGCATTTCCCTCTCTAGCTGTAGTTGTCCAGTGTCTTATGCTTATTAAAAAAAGGATAGTAGGGGGGGAGAAGAACTATGGGAACTATGGTGGGTGGGAACTGGGAAAGGGGAAATCCTTTGAAATGTAAACATAGAATATAGAAAATAAAAATAACTAAAAAAAAAAAAAGGATGAAAGTAAATTTCCTTGTGTGTAGATTCTTTAAAATTAACTGTGCTCTGCCTTACTGAAGGGTGGGGAAGCCTGTCTGTAATGATTTAAGAAAGCTGTGTTCTGCAAACAGAGCAATTTAATATCAACATGGTGACAATGGTCCATGATCATCAGGCGGGTGGACAAGCCAGGGTTCTTCCAGACAAGGATGAAATCTTGTTACTGAGAGTCATAGCAAGGAATTGGAATAACCTCTCCTCTTATTCTTATTCTCTTACTTCCACCTTTGAAAGTGTGATCCCTCTTTGGCAAGAAACCCTACTGGTTAAATAAATCAAGGAAACAGGAAGCTGTCAATAGCTTTTCAAAATGGGAGTTGTGCCATTCAATTAGATTAATGGAGGTGTATGGAGGGGCTCTCTCCTTTCTCTGTTGTAAAGGTGAGGAACGTAACCGGTACCATGCCCGTGAGACTGGCTCTAGCATTCTGGCTGTAACATTGTTATCTCCGAAATCCTTTTCCTCTTGTTCCAGCTCAGTGACGACTGCGGGCCCCATGGGGATAAAAATCTAAATGCTTCAGTGGCACGGAGAGACCCGCGTGCCCATCAGCATTAGCGAGGCTGGACATTTCTTTTGGTTTTTTTCCTCTTCGGGAAAGCTGCCTATTTTACATGATATTCCATAGGAAGGGAAGGTGTGCAAACCTCCAAGCCTATGTGTTTTAAATCACCCTTTGCAAATTTTAAATCCTTTTAAAGATTTCAGCATTCCAGGTTTGTCCAGAGTCTGGTCTAATAAAGGCTGACACTCTGTTCAGTTTAATTAACAATGAACAGGCAGGGTGAAGCACTGACGCGGGGCTATGTAGGGCTTCAAGCATGATACTGTCGATCAAGGACCGGCATCCAGATGGAATCCAGTTTTCAAAGGAGTTCTGGGTAAGATATTCTGGCAAGGTCTCTGCTGGTGCGACATCTTCATTACAAGACCTCTCATTTACTCCACCACAATAACAGTCTTCACATTTTATAATAAGTCTAATATCTTAAATTTGAGGCCTCCCTGGCATTTATAAATACTTTTCATACATTAGTACTCACAAACCTAAGCTAAAATAGTGGTGTCCCTTGATGTGAGAGAAGATAGCTCAAGAAAAGAGTTGATTTAACTAAAACCATTACATGGTGAGTAGTCAGAAGCTAGATTTCAGACCAAGCTCATCATTCTTTCTTTTATTCACACACACACACACACACACACACACACACACACACAACCCACAACCTGGTTAGCACTCTTTAGTTATCAAAAACAGTGAGCAAGAAGTATAACTACCAAAGCCAAAAACCAAGATTAGTACCCTTAGAAATTTCCCTGGATCCTGGAACTATAGACAAGGTCTTTGATGGATGAGATCTTTGTTTTCCTTTTGGCAGATGTTGGGATCTATATGCTGGGTACTTAGGTCAGAATGGAGCCGCTAACATGGGGTCAATTGTGCTAAGGTCTCAGGGCCTACATCGCCCACCCCCATAGTCCTATGGCATGACTCAAATCATGGACTCATCATATCTATCTATCTATCTATCTATCTATCTATCTATCTATCTATCTATCTATCTCTGTATCTGTATCTATCTATATACATATATACATATCTATATACATATATATATCTATCTAGATGTAGATATAGATATAGATATAGATATAGATATAGATATAGATATAGATATAGATATACAGAGAGAGAGTTAAAGTTAAGTAGGCAGTAGAGCAAGCAGGGTCCTATTGTCAGGACAATGATCAAAAGGTAATGGTCCAGACATAGACTAATTAACCAAAGAGACTAGGTAAACAAAGATTGGTACATATTGTTAGATTTTTTGATGTCTCTTTTCTCTCTCCTGAAGGTTATTCCTGACCATGGCTAAACTTTTTCTATTTATCCCTGACTAGTTATCAAAGAAGCAACAAGTTTCTCTTCGTTCCAGAGACCTGCTTGCCTAATAAATAGGAGATGCAGTCCTCTTCAATTCTGAAAAACAGCCTCAGGTAAGGAGTCTAACGAGGCTTCCAGATGGGAAGCAGAATTTTCCAGCCGGCCAAGGTTTACGTCTACTTAAGCACTGAGTTCCTTGATTTTTCTTTTATCGCACATAACTAGGGCTGAGGTTCTAAGTGAAGGGGAATCCACAATACCCACCCCCACCAACAGAGAAATGAGAATGAGGAAGGCTCACCAAAAACATAGAAGCCAAAAACCTAGATTTAGGTTGGCCCTGCCTGGTTTCCCTTATACATGAACACCTTATGTTAGGATGGAAAAGAGGGAGCTCTTCCCCAGCATAAGCAATTTAGGAGATACATTCTTGCTTAAGCTGTTACGGCAAGCAAGCTAGGTAGTCTCTTATTTCCTAGTAACATTCAATCCCCATTCCTGGTGTTAGCCTGCTGTGTATGGCTATAACAATCTGCATAGGGAAAATTGCAGGGGGTGGGGTGGAGGGAGGGTTGTATCTTGGTGACATTAAGCAGGCACCTTTTCCTTGGAGATCCCCAGGGTGGCCTCTGGTTGGTCTCTTTTGCAGTTGTCAGGACTGGAATTGCATCTTAGTGTTTGATTGGTTGCCACCCAACATAATATGGGAATGTGGGGTACAGGCATAGTCAGGAGTCTTTACCTGATTGAGGTATGTGTGACTGAGTATGGTTAAAAAACTGATACACTTTTCCAAGCATCCTAAAAGCCAAAGGTCTGGCTTCTACTGTCTCCTTGACTTTTATCCTCTAGAGTACAGATGGAGTTCCTAGGAAAATCGGAGGTTTAGGACTTATGCTTACCACATTAAGGGGTTTGTATCTTGGAGGTGTCAAGATGGTCCTATTAGTGCAATAGGCAAGATGACCCTATAAGCATGTTGTTTTGGTTTTGGTTTGTGTAGTAAATTTGTTGCCTGAGTCTGGACCATTAAAACCCAAATTGTTTTTCAAATAGTGATCATTCAGAACAATAAGGACCATTCAGATCTCAGATTCTAACAGTTTTCCAATAAGGATCCTTGGCTTCCTACCGGCCCCTAACTTTTATGGATATGGAATTGTCTTGCCAGCAACCACAGGTGAGGATGATTTTCATCCTAGGACTATGAACAGTCAATGTTCACCCAGGACTCGATCTTGCAACCCCACTAAACACAGAGGTATTCACTTGGCTTCTGGTAAGTCCGAGCTCCATCAGCCAGGCAGGTATAGCTCTAGATAGATTAGAGCCTCTTTACCAGTATGCCCACAGCCCCAGAAGTGTGCTCCACTCCAGGAGCCAGGGAACAATTACCCAGTAACCTCTCGATGCAGTACTTTATAGAAATCTATCTGGAGTGTGGGTTGGGTCTCAGTGGAAAGACTGGTTATGAGTTCCTGAGAGCAGTAAGGCAGCCATCCTCTCTCTTGTCCTGTATACCCCTCTTGGAGGTCCCTAGTCTGTGTGTGGAAATAGGGAGAGGCCCGGCCCCTCCTTCAGCCACCAACACTTTATAGCCCTGCCCTTCTTGCACCCACAGGGACTTTCCTGCTGTCTATCTGCCTGACATCTGTGATCCATCAGCTGTGTGGGAACTGGTCGATGTTGTATTTTGCCACACAAAATACAAGGTGAGTTGACATGTGACACTCCATACAGCATGGAAAAAAAGGAGCCTAAGGGAGATAGTCATTTCCATGTGTGACAATGAAAGACCACAAAAATACAAGGTTTTTGTAAGTTACATGGCGATCCAGTCACGGGAATCAAAGAGAATCAGTATTTTTCCTTATTTTGAATAAATGTTCCCTCCAGAATAGTAGTTATACCAATGTAAGTAAAGAAGATCATTCAAATAAGTATTCAGACATAAAATACATTTAACATATTGCTAAAATTAACGCAACATACAATGAAAATGTATCCTGTGGCAAATGAAAGTTCAAGGACCTGAGACAGGGGCATTCCTGGGTAAACACCAAATTTCATTTAAAAAAAATGCAGTTGGTAAAGCCAAGGGATACAATCATTGACTAAACAAAACTGAACAAAGGGGCAAATATACATAAGTTTACACCTCTGTGTGTTTATACCCCATTCTATTTTTTAATGTAACTATAAAAATCAAGTTTTGTACACAATACTTTCCTGCTAATGGAGAACGCACTTTGGAGGGGAAGCTTCACTGGCACACTTGATTCATTTATAGTAACAAACGCAATGACATTTGCAGAAATAGCTCTCCATTATCTACATTGTATTACTTGGTAAATTTAGCAGAAAGAAGAGGATGGGAAAATATGAAAACAGAAAATGTGAAAATAATGAAACTTTAATGTAGCACAAAACCCATGACAGATGTAAAGCCACAGAGTCATTAAATTCTTCCCCAGTCCATCTCTTTTGATCCCTCTCATCCCTTATCCATCAATTATTCCTAATGGCCTTCCTTTTCCCTGCCTGCATGGAAGCAATAGCTTCTGCAGCTTGCTTACACTCTCTGAATCTAAACAGAGCTCTGGAGCCAGAAGAATTACTCCAGGTGGTGCAGTACTGGATTTATCTAACTGAAAATAGAATAGTAACGCTATTGAATGTGCTTTTAGTAATTATAGTAGCTATGGTATTTATTCTTACATTCATAAAAAAAACCCTAATGTATTTTTGCTGTAGTTCAAGTAACTGACTCATCATAAATTTTGTCATTGTTTTTTTAGACCCATAACATATTGCGATAAGAACTATATTGGTCTTTTTAGCACGGATCAATAAATATGAAAATAACCCTAAGCTATGTTCATTTGTCACTGCCAACTACAGAGAGCTGCCTAAATATACCTTAAAGGGCATACATAGTGGAACCTCCTGATACAATCAGCTTTACTTAAAGTCATATAAAGTATTGGGTCTTTGGAGCCTAATGTTAAATATCGTGAAGGCTGGCAGCGGTATTCATTTACTCACAGACTTATACTGCACATAAAGAGGCCAATCCATGCCAGGGGCTAGAAAGTAGGTAAGAATACATTCTATGCTTGCAGAAGACCCAAGTTTGGTTTCCAGTATCCAAGTCAGGTAGCATACAAGTGCCTTACAACTTACAACTCTTACTCCAGGGTATCTAATACTACACACACACACACACACACACACACACACACACACACAGCATAATGGTCATATCAAGTGTTTACACTCTAGTGAGCCCTAGCCTGTGAAAGGGCAGAGATGGATAAAGGAAGAAGGCCTAAAGAAGCAAACAAACACTACATTTCCTTCATTCACATAAACTTGTGTCTCTAGAACACACAAACTAAACTCTGTATGATAGAGATTCAAGTCACCTCCTATTACAAAATCATCCACACTCCTCTCCCTTTCTGGCCAATTGATACAGGAGGGGAAAGTGGTGAAGTTCCTCGAGAGCAGAGACTATGTCCCCTGTCAGCACGAGAATAGTCACAGAGGTTGACTTGTCATCCTTGCTGTGTGCCCCAAAAAGATTTTGGGGGGTAATTATGGCACGAGAGCAGGCATTAGACAGAGGGACATGAAGATTAACATGCAAAAATAGCTGATTGCCAAAGAGAGACTGGACACAATTCCAATCCAGGGTACCTACAACCAACAGAGCATGTTCAAGAAAAACCCAGGATAAACACATGTAGAGATGTAGGTGCTGTGTACACAGCCAACAAGTGGCTGGCCCTAAGGCTCTGAGCCAGGCTGATTAACCCACCGACATCCCTGGGGAAGGACTCTTTCCCTTCTTAATAAACTGTCTCTTTTTCCGTCTCTAACAAAATATTCCTGTTCCAACTCTTTTCCCTGGAATAGAAGCACTTGGAAACCTAAGCAGGTGCCCTAGGACTCGGACCCATGCCCATAACACCAGAAAAGCAAGCCTTAGCCAGAGAGACTCTAGATATCTTTCTTCAGATATTTGGAGATATCTAGATATCTCCAGATAGCTTTCTTCTTGGATTTCCCAGCCTCCAGAATTGTGAGAAACAACTTTCTGATGTTCATAACTCATCCTACTTAGGATACAACTGCAATAGCCTGAACAGATCCAGGCACAACAGCCACAAAACCCTTGCATCATTGTGGACCATCTCAGAATATAAGGAACGAAGGTAATTTTAAATTATCTACGTGAGTTATTGAGAGCCTTTCCGATGAGGTTCTCCTCAGATGTCCCCTGCTTTTGTTTTTGCTCAGAAGCTTTCTTCCTAATGACAATATTGGTTGTAAAATCCAAAGCAGTGGATCAGAAATAATAGCTTGTTTCTGAAACAAAATATAAATCTTTAAAAACCACAAATATATAATAATAAGTTGTCTAACATGCCTGCAGAAAAATATTTCATTTTTGGTCGTCACAAGAACATAAGATTACATTTGTTTGGAATTATGAGAACAGTTTTTTAACCATGTGAATGAGCTGCTGAATGTGTAGAAATTACATTTTCATATAAATTGCACTTTTTGAAAAAAATCACTTGATTTATCCCATTTAAATAAATCAAGAAAACACTATGATATTCAATGCATGCATTGGGTTTATTCTCTCCTATCACTAGCTTTTCAGAATTTGCTTAAACAGTTGATACTGTCCCAAGGATAAACTACTTCTGAATATAGGAAAGGCACTTGCAGCCTGGTCTCTACCCAAGGCTCTGTAAAGCAGGAGACTGTTCAAAATGTTTAACCAAATCAAACAACTGCTTGGAATTACAGTTTGTAATCTCATCTTAATGGTGAATTTCAAAGTAGTGTTTTCTCCTAAAATTGTTTAACTATTTCTGAGAATTTGTGTTTGTTTCATAGACTATTCATCAGGCTTATATAATTACCATAATCTACGGTAACTTTTCACTTTATTGTGTTTGTATGTAAAGATTCCTAAGGCCTCCTAAGAGTAGATTTGGCAACACTTGGGGCTTACTTACCCTGTGTCATATGCAATGAGACAGTCCTCATTTTTATCCAGTCATTCATTTCTCCCATTGATTATATAAAGTAAGTCACAATATTACTTCATTTAAAATAAGAAGTATATAAAAACAAAGATTCTGATTGAACTCCTGTGGCTAAAAACTGGTAAAGCTAGGATTTTCCTTAATAATGTAGGACTGGGGGTAGGGGAGGGGGGAGACAGAAGGTTGCTCGATGCGTGAGAGTGCATACCGCAGAGCTTGACCTTCTGAGTTTCATCCCTGGGACCCGCATAGTGGGAGGAGAGAAGGGAGAACCAACTTCTGCAAGCTGTATGTGTGAACACATGTGCGAGCACACACACGCATGCATACACACACACCTCAGACCTTTATATGTGCAAACACACACACACACACACACACACACACACACACACACACACACACACACTGAATAAATAAAAGTAAATGCCCTAAAATATAAAATGCTCTAAAGAATAAAGGACTTAAGGCCAGATGCTTATTTTCAATACCTTAATTTAATAGATCCTGGAAGTAAATTTTATTCAGTAAGATGACAACGTTGGGTTAACTGAGTGCTAGAGATGCCACCCTCAGAAGACGTTCCCAGGCTGTCTTACTTCTCAGTAAGATTGGGATTTTGTTATGAGACCTACCATTTGCTCCCACACACTGTTCTTTCTGCTTGTGAGTCTGAAGCAAGACAGAACTTTTTTTTTTTATAAGTAAGACTCTAAATGTCAGAATATCTTCCTTTCCCTTTAGATTGTGCTCTCAACCTTTTATTCTAGAACGTTCATTCTACTTCTGCAAGTAAATAAAGTCATGAGGCTCCAAATTTGATCTCTGAGAAACAAGTGGGGAAATACTAGTTTGAGAGAAGCCAGGAGGTATGCTGATACCTCTGATGCCAGCTCACAAGAGCAGCAATAACATCCAAGGCCTTCTGACCACAGGCTTATTTTAATTTGGAACACTGTTCACGTTAATAGTAAATAATAACTTTTCCAACACAAAAAGTTATTCCAACAGAAACCTCCATTTTGTATTTTGTGGCTATCAAATTAATTTTCAGGAAGACACTAAACATTTGCAATTCAAACTATCTTTGTAGTTGGGGGTTATTTTCTAACACCTGGTATATTGAGAACTAGAATATTTGGAATCTTAACAAAGCAGTTAAAATAACCTGTTCTCAGGCTCAGATGAAGTATTCAAACTGGACTGTCACTGACCTGGTTAGCATTTTCTTATACTTAGAAGACTAATTTGCCACCAATTTGGATTCTATTACTATTGCATAATTACCAAGAACCCTGGGAATCTCTGTACTCTACAGTCTTAATCAGGTCTTGCATTTTGTTTAATCATTTGATAGACCACAGGATTAAGGTATGGGGAGTCTGCTCAATATCCACACAAATTCCTTAGCCTCTAGTATTTCAACATTTCACTCTCTATATGCTTTAATGATGCAGCAGAACTCTTGAGTGTTTAATTGAATATGGGTGTAAATGACAAGCCAGATGTTTAAGACTCAAAAAACATGTTATCAGAGTTGCTTTCTTATAGCAAGCAACAGTTATATGCATCTATCCACACATCTTATATTGTCCCTTAACCATAAAACACTGAAACCTGGGAGAGTTTGCCAAAGATTATAGAAGAGCAGAGTAAGTCATTTTTCACTTTCAGTTTTACGATACTCTCCAATCTAGATTTCCTATACACACTCCATCGCTCCTTTACCAAGTAGCGCCTTTGATAAAGATTAATCTGCTGAAGATTAATCCGACCATTCTTTTTCCTCTCTCAAGTAAATGGAGAGTTTCTCAACAGGCAAATGGTAGCATCAATAGGTAATCAACCGCTAAGTGAGATGTATAGGCTCTCGACAGAGGTGGGTAGCACCACAGCTCTTGTAGACAATAATGTATTACATACTCAAAGGGGTCTTCAGATGACAGAACTCATGTTCCGAGATCCACCATAATAAAATGAGCATTTCAAACTACGTAAGTCGGTCAATCAATAAAATCCTGAGCCATGTGAAATCCTGGCAATGGCGAGAACACGAGGCAAAGGTAACTGGCCTACCCCCTATTGGGATCCTCCATCAAAGTCAGGGTGTCCTATAAATTAAGTGATTGAAATTAAAATAAGACACAAGTCCAATCCCAGTTTTGAACAGTTTGCTGTTGGCCCTCTAGCAAGACCAAATCCTCAGAGGGTCTGTAGATTCCAGGACCCTGTGGTTTGTGCCTGTCCCTTGCCGTTTTTTCTGTGCTCCATGGTACTTTTATAGATTCATTTTTGTCTTACCACAGTTCATCCAGCATCTCATGCTCCATCTTGCTATAGTATCTTTTCTCGTGTGCTTTGTACTCAGTGTTCTGCCTTCCACCCCGATAAAGCCCACTCATCCCTCCAATTCCCATCCAGATGTTCCCTCCTCAGAGAAAGTTTGCAGAATACGACTCTCCAATTAGTCAGTCTAAATTAGCAATGAACCTGTTCCATGTTCTTTTCGAATACGTTTTCTAGTACTCATAATGGCAATGTGCAATGTTTATAATTGTTTAATATACAATTCCTATTAATGAATGTAAGTTCTCACAAGACACAAAACAAGTCTGTTTTTATTTAAATTCTACCCCCTTGTCAGCAAGGAGGTAGAACCCTGAGGCACAGCTCCACTTGGTTATCCAGACTAGTCTGAGGGTTTCCATAAATCCTTTAGGGACTGCAACTATAGCCAAGTCTGATGCAACAAGGAATTCCAGGACTAGCCAGTATGAAGCAGAATCGAGTTTAGCAAAGATGATTTAAGAAAGATATAAGCAAAATAAACAAAGAACAAAAGTGAACCCTAGGAGAAAGTATGACCTACCCAAAGCTGTGGGCGTGGGCTCTGCCAAGACAGAATTATGGTTCCTTTTTCTTCACACTAGGATTTTGTGGGTTTTGAAGTCACTGTCTTCAAAAGGCTGCTAACGGGGTGTCATGAGATGACAGAATGGTTCTAAGGATCCTGACATTACAGGTGTTCTGATAAGATTCTGGACCCGGGGTGGTGGGATAGCTTTATTATAAAGAAAGTAAACAGAATTTTGTGTGTGTGTGTGTGTGTGTGTGTGTGTGTGTGCCTGCCTCTCTCTCTCTCTCTCTCTCTCTCTCTCTCTCTCTCTCTCTCTCTCTCTCTCTCTGTGTGTGTGTGTGTGTGTGTGTGTGTGTGTGTGTGTGTCTGTGTGTCTGTGTCTGTATCTGTGTCTGCCTGTCTGTCTCTCTGTCTTTCTCTGCCTCTGTCTCTCTACCCCTCTGTCTCTCTCTGTCTCTCTCTGTCTCTCTCTGTCTCTGTCTCTCTCTTTTTCTGTGTGTGTACACGCACGCGCACGTGTGTGTGTGTGTGTGTGTGTGTGTGTGTGATTTTTAGGAGATATCTAAGAAAAGGAATGAGACTTCATCCAAGGTCACATAAATTTATTCCTTAAGCCAGGCCACCACTATTTAAAACTAAAATTATAAAGCTATGAAGAGAAATATTATCTGTAAGGTGGAGAGCTTCACAGCAGATGCTAGTTGTGCTGGAATTCTTGCTTCTTGACTGGCGGGAGGTTTCAACCAGACTCCTAGACAAGGGGCTCTTTTTACTTATATATCCCAACATCATTCCTGCCTCACCTTCACTGAGGCAAAGTGCTTCTAGATAGAAATTTTATTTGTTGAATAAATCAATAAATGTCTGTAAGCCAGTCTTGTTCAAAACAGGTTAGTGAGATCGTTGTCTTTCATATCCAGCATTTAGCATTGCCAATAACCTAGAAGCATGAGCAATTCATTTTATGTTTAGCCATGGAAAAATAGAACTTTTCAATCTATTATCTGCAGTGTTGGGGTCTCCACACTGTCATTACTAAACCTGTGTTTTAGTTGAGGTATAGATTAGAGAAGGAAGCATAATCTTATCACAGGATACCTGGGATATCACAGGCAGAGAGGTTGAAAACTGCAAAGCAGGCACTGCCCAGAATCACCTGCAGGGAGGCATCAGGAAGCACAAAACCAGCCTCTGGCCTGAGGCATTCTAACAATGAGGAGAACAACCCAGAACTACAAGAGCAAAGCATAACCTGGACCACACAGTCAGAGCCCATGATGCAAAAACAGTGGAATGAAGAACAGCTTAAGATCAGGGAGGAAGTTATGATCCCCATGGAAACCAAGAGACCACCACTGTATGTTGGACCTTTGTTTGAATTGCCTAATAATAAGACTCACTATGGAAGAAAAGGAGTAATTTTTGTGCAGTGTTTTTCACAGCTGCAGGAACATCCAAATGTATATCTAATCATTGTATTGGCAGGAAAGAAAATGAGTTTTAAACTCAGGGTTCCATCAATATCTGCAAGGCAAAAACAAACAAACAAACAAACAAACAAAAAACCCATGGCATTGTAGAGAGACTTCCTTCACATACACATACAATGAACACATTCCCTATCCTTCTACCCTCCTCTGTCCCCTCCTCCTTCTGTTAGCCCCTTAACTACATTAGACAGTGGCTTCCACTTGGCACATACACAATCTTATATATCTATATAAATTCCAGGAAATACAAATAAGAAAAAAATGATATTCATCCTTCTAGATCTGGCAGAATTCAATTAATATGACTATTTCTAGTTGTGTCCATTTATCTGCCCATCAAATAGCATAACTTATTCTTTTTATGGACAAAGAAAGCCATGATGGGGGTTAGAGAGCTGGCTCATCAGGTAAGCGCTTTCTGCTCTTCCAGAGGACCTAAGTTTGGTTCCCATCACTATATTGTTCCATGGGCGAGGATCTGCAGTCTTTGGCCTCCATGTGTACCTCCAATCACATACCCAAACATATGTAAGCCTTGCTTAAGGCTGCTTGACCACAGAATAATAGGCTAAGATAAACTGTGAGTTTATCTGCTTTTGAGAAAATATTCAAAGATAAAGGCAGGCAATGCTGACAAGCATGCAATCTAACCTTCACACAATTTTAAATGCACAACTCCACATATACGTACGTCTACACAAACTCAGGGCATTGTCTCTCTGGTTCAGTGTGTGTGTGTGTGTGTGTGTGTGTGTGTGTGTGATTTTCCTAAACCTAATATTTAGAGGTTCTATGTTCCTAATGAAGAGTGTTGCTGATTCTTATAAAGCACTATTACTAGTAAGGTGCTAAACATCTTGGTAATGTTTGTATGCAGGCTGAATAGTAAGCTCACAATAGACAGTAAACTACAAGATCCAGAGCATGGAGCCATTACCTTATGCAGTAAACACATAAACAATACAACTTTAAAACCAGTAATTAAAGATTCAGAGATAAGACAATTATCATGGAATATCTACATGAACCCTAAATATAGTCACCAATGCCTTTATAAGGACAAAGAGGAATTTTACTACACAAAAGAGAAAGGGATTGTTGATTGAAGGCAGAGATTGGACTAATATAATGATAAGCCAAGGAATGATGGCAGCCATGGGAACTTGGAAGAGATAGCATACAGACTATGCCGTGCAGGCCTCAGAGAGTGCAGCCTGCATCTTTTCCCTAGAAAACTGATTTCAAGCCGAGCGGTGGTGGTGCACGCCTGTAATCCCAGCACTTGGGAGGCAGAGGCAGGTGGATTTCTGAGTTCGAGGCCCGCCTTGTCTACAAAGTGAGTTCCAGGACAGCCAGGACTATACAGAGAAACCTTGTCTTGAAAAAAAAAGAAAGAAAAGAAAAAGAAAACTGATTTCAGACTTCTGGCCTCTAGAAGAGCTATGAGCATAAAAGCTACAGGTTTATGGTAATTTATCATGGAGTGTGATCATTTGTTATGTCAACTGCAAAGAGCCACTATAAGTACATTGTATTGCTGTTTCCCACAAGATAGAAAACATCTCAGGTGCAGTTTGTCCACCATATTTTCAACAACGATACAACAAAGAAAGAAAGGAAGAAAGAAAGAAAGAAAGAAAGAAAGAAAGAAAGAAAGAAAGGAAGAAAGAAAGGGAGGGAGGGAGGGAGGGAGGGAGGGAGGGAGGAAGGAAGGAAGGAAGGAAGGAAGGAAGAGAAGAATCTCTTCTTGTACCCAATGAGCTAGCTTCCAGAAAAACCGAAGTCAAGACACCAAATAAGTATCTTCAGATTTGTTTTCATTTTATTACTAGTTATGAATTATTGCATGAGTCAAACAGAAGGAACGCCTTTTCATAGAAGAGCCTGTACCCTGTTATTTAAAGCAAAGAAAACACTCTGTTTGCCTAACACCTGATGTAATACAGCACTCTCACAGAACAACTGCAAATACCAGAAGCTGATTTTATCTTTTTCTCAACTATTCCATAAACCAATTCATTTCAGTGTGACAGAATTGAGAGTGACAGACCTGCAAGGCACTTCCCCTCTCCTGGTAAATGACAGGAAAGACCCAAGTTCTGTGCACAGATGGATGGAACTGGCACTGTGTTATATCAATCATCTGGTGCTGACTGAGCCATCCCTACTATCACAGCAGAACAAATGCTCCAGAAAAGTCTCAAGAACTACATTTCCCAGAAGCCAGGCCTATTAGAGGAAATAAAATCTGAACTGGAAGGCATCTTTCTTGAGTTTAAGTTAACAAGGCATGGACAAGTGGGTACAGCCTCTCTCCTGAGGATCTTATGCAAATTGCCTAACAAATCTTCGTCAATTTGATGGAAACATAATGATGATTAAAGACTATAGCCATCTGATCCAAACACTATCATGTTGTGGCACCTGGCCATCTGAAGAACTGAATCTCTTCCTTTTTATTAACTTTACATTGACATGTTCAAAGTGATGCTTACCAAACATCTTTTCAAACCACAGAGAATACACTCATCCAGAAACAGCTGTGATTTATAAATGGAATACTTAACTTTAATTGATAGAAGAACTTGAAAGAAAGTGTCCTTCAGAGTATGGAGACTCTAACATCCAGCATGGCTCTTCCTAATACATTATTATTTCAGAAAAACTGCAGTATGATTGACAGCAAAAAAATTTTTTTCTAGGTCTCTTTGCGTTCCTCTTCAAACTCTTGCATCTAGTTATTCTGGTGGGTGACTCCTAGCAACCATTTCCCATTTCTGTCCTTCATGTTTAGGTGCTGTTATTGAGCTCACAGAACTGTAATTACAATATGTATTACATGAAAGCTATCAACAAAGAACACTGTTTAAAGCAGCTGAATATTTTCCCTCAAAGCTTATTTGCACCAGGCCACAGATATATCACCAACTGCCTAGTCATCTGAATATTGCATTTGATTGAAAGGCATTAAAAAGAATTCGTGAACTCAAGAATGATTTCCAATAAGAATGATCACAAGTAACCTTACTTTTTTTGTCAAGTCATAAAACTCAAGAGAATTATCTCATAAAACCAACAGACTTATTTCTAGACTGTTTGTGAGTACTGTCTACATTCAGGCTGAACGGCCAAACAGATTGTTTTAACTTTGACTACTATAGCCTCTACAGCTATAGATCTAAAACAATCAAAACCTTGTTTGAAAATTCCAGTAGGAGAAAGTGTTCACTGACATGCTTTTGTGCAAATAAGGGTGTTCTGCTTACAAGAATGCCAAGCTTCTAGAGGAGACTGAACTGGTATAGAGAGGAAGATAATCCTCACCCTATCAACTACATTAGTTACAACAAACCAGAAAACCAGAAAAGACCAGAATCTGATGATCAGTGGTGTTAGAGATGTCAGTCCACTGGTGCCTTAGCATTTGTAAATGTATGAGCATCATCTCTGGTGGGGTAAAGTGACTACAATTACCATTTATTCAGTGTTTCAAATACGTCAGGGCCTAGTGGATCCGAAACATGAATGGGAGGTAAAGCCTGCTGCTAACGTCAATCTGTAGGGACTAGTAACCAGAGAAGAAGGAATGCTGAGCTTTTTATGATCTGGGTGATTCTAGCCATGGAGGACAGAAGAAAATCTGACCTTGGCCAAACGGGCTAGGGTACAGAGTTACTAAAATGCATAGAAGAGGTTCATGTGAGGGGAAACCCCATTTTCAACAACTCTATTTCTGCCAAAGATCACCAACAGAAGCAGCAGCTGTCAGGTGCTATGGAACGCAAGTATCAGGGCGTGTGTCACACTAGAAGAACCAGACAACTGTTTCAGTTCCTGATACTTAGTGTGAATAACAGTGAAAAGGTCTCAGTAAACACAAGGGCTGGGTGAATAGAGGCTCTTTGGTCTGCTGCGGAGTTTAACTTCATCCCATCCCCTGACCACATGAAGATTTGTGGCAAAATAAAAGACTGGGACAGAGGTTTGAACGCCTCAAAGGGGCAGAAAGATGGAGATAACTTTATCCTTAGAGAAAAATGTCCATTAAGCTCTGCTTTATTCGATATGTCATTTGCTTCTCGGGCTCACACCGTGGGTCATTATGACCCTCATTTTATAAAAGGGAAAATGTAAAACCTAAGCTCCAAGGTGACCCGTCAGGGTCTGAACCTAGAGCTTACCTGCTTTGTTTTAATGTTCAAAACCAGAGTGCAGTGTGAGCTCACTTAATGTCACACCCCTGCTGTATTCAGCTTACACACGTCACAGTAAAGGACATATAGCATATATATATACATATGTGTGTGTGTGTGTGTGTGTGTGTGTGTGTGTATACTAGCTGAATTCTGATGGAGGCATGCTATCTTAAACTGCTATTTGGGATTAAATTAAAGTATTGAGACTTGGGGGTGGAGAGAGTGGTTCATTAGATAAGAGGACCCAAGCTCAATACCCAGCATACATGTCAGGTGGCTCACAACTGCCTAAAACCCTGGTTCAGTGGACTCCTCCATGGGCAACTATATTGATGTATACATACCCACCCCACACATGCACTCACGTAAAATAAACAAATATTTACAAATAAATAAAAATTAACAACTAAAATCCTCCCATCGATTTTTTACATCAAAGGTGGAAGGTCTTTTATTACTGGACTTGTTTGCTCTTGTTTTTAAGTAATAGATAGCTCATCCAAGCTAATTTTGCACACAAGATTGCTGGGGTGAAAGGGCACCTGGATCTTGCTGTGACTAATGGATGGTGGAACCCAACATTATCCAAATAGTCAGGTTATAAATGTCTTCCCAGCCGTTCTCAGTCCAGCTGAACCTAAGAAAGCACCGAGCTAACTTTTCCCTTGCTGTTGACAGAAGAGATGAAAGCACAGTCCCTTCCTCAAATTTGTCTAACTCCCAGACAAATGCAGCCTTGTTTGAACATGTTTACTACCTTTTGGATATCACTATTGCTTGTTAGTTGGGCCTATCAAAGTCAGACTGTTGAATGCTCTTTCACTCTGCCTAGTTATTAATCATAGATATGGGAGATGTTGTTCAAGCTCTGGCCTCTTGTAAAAACCTTCATATTGCCCACTGTTTGTTGAGAAGAGCAGACAGAAGAATAGAGCAGCAGGTTACATCAGGATACAGCCTCAGAGATGGGATCCCAATCCGTACATATGTTCCAGGGCCTATGTTGGTACCGGTCCTTGGTAGCATCTACGGTTATAGCCCTCAGCCTGAGGTCTGAGATCCTTCATCTTGGAGGTGTGTCTGCTCTCTGGAACTCTTCTGTGAATGAGTGCCTATCTGACTACAGCCCAGCTCTCTCGGGCCATCTTTCTTCTACGGGTGTCTTCCCTCCCTGAATGCCCTCAAACTGTCCAAGCTGTTCCTTTAGTGATCACTGACTTGTGCCACCTAAGGATCCATTCAGGACCTGGGGTACAGGGAACGGCTGCAGTCACTCAGACCTGCACTCCCAACCAGGTTGGGATCCCAGCCAGCAACCAGTGGTAAGCCACATCACTGATACCTGGTGGACTGAGGTCTGTGGGCAATGCTACTGTTGCATAGGCTCAGAGTCTCTGCAAGCGGCCCCTTCTTCAGAAAAAAAAAAAAAAAAAAGTCGACTGCAGGCACTTTGCTCTGGGAGCCAGGCGGTGTTGAACCACATAGGCCACAGGCAGTGCTCGACTTGCATGATCTTCAGCTAGCTGTCAGGCTGTGCGCACTACTTCAGGTTAGCGCAGGGTGGAGCCTGGGACTAAATTCCGCCCACTTTTCAGTGGCCCTGCTGGGTGAGGGCATTTATTCAGGAGTCCAGCCTTCTTTGGCGCTATCCTTGGTGCTACTGCTACCCTTGCAGCTGCCGCCAGCCAGCCTCTGCTACTTCTTTTTTGGTATTATCACCTTGTCTTCGTTACTGCAAGCAGGCAAGGAAAACCACTCAAAAATGGTCTTTATTGGACCTTCTATTTCCTTCAAGAGAGGAAATGCAAGAGTTTCCCAGGCAACCCACTGAGTAAGCCTGAGCATGTGCATGGATAATCTCAACAAAAATGTCTGTATAATCACAGTCATTTGTTTGGCCAATCACAAATATTCATTTGAACTAAGCGCACCTACTAGGACTGTGTTTGGGTCCAGTTTCAACCTTTCCACCAATCATAGCAATCCCACATCAGAGCAAGTCTTCCTACGTGGCCAAGGTAGAAACGGTCACTGAGGCAGGTGATGACAAACAGGTCTTATAGAGAGGTTTCAAACAGTCCCAGCTAGGGCTCTGCACGCAGGAGCCAGGTAATCATCTGCATCCTTTTGCATAGTTTGTCTCCAGGTGTTGAAGGAGTGTTCTAGACCGCTGATGCCTGGATAAAGGTAATTGGGCGAGCTGGTGTAACAGACAGTCCTATCTTTCTAGTATCTCAGCAGTGAGAGAGAGTTCAATGAGTTTATTTACAAGGAACTGAGCATCAGAAAAAGGAATTACACAAACGAGCTGAAAGAACTTATCATTAATACCAATAGTGATTTTAATAATGATTTTCATACCTCTCCTTTTCCTAAGAAAAGGGGGGATGCCACCAGGGACCCAGAAAGAAGGGTATCTTGCTGACGTGAAGAAAAGTGTTTTAAAGAGAAATTTGTTCCCTTCTTTTTGACTGTCAGGCTATGGAAACAACCATCTCAAAAGGATTGGGTTTCTCCAGGAATCTCATGCCAAGGAAAGAAAAGAGCTGAAATCTGGTGTCAGCCACTGAGAGCTTCTCTGGTGGAAAGAGAGTGTCTCTATTTCCCCAGACAATGTAAGTACCACAAGAAAATTTGTTTCAGGTTACATAGTCAGAAAGTGGCACAGCCAGGATTCTGTCTGATTATTTCTAGTTACAATAAATCTAATGATGACATATATAATAATTATATATATGTATATGGATTAAGATATATAATAATTTTGATATAGAACTTGACCTATAATGCTTTTATACTTCTGTGGCCCAATCACCCTGGGTAAAGGAAACACTGTTGAATCTGATGTTAGGCAATTGCCTCTAGACTGACTCAGTGCACACTGAGAGTATGAGCAGGCTACGTAACAATGCCATTAGACTACCTCACCCTGAGGTGATTCCTAGTTCAGGATAACAGCAATTTTGCTGACAACTTTGTCACTAGAGTGTGGGGTGATCTGTGAGACTTAGAGTGCTCCTGTCTGCTTCTTACACCTGCACTTCATTCTCTTTGGAGTAGCCAGAGTTCATTACCTTCTTATCATAATCACTTTCTCAAAGTGAGATATAGGTGGAAAGGTAGCTCAAAAGAGTATTTCTTGCTCTTGCAGAGGACGTGGGTGTGACAAGCAGCATCAACATGGCGGCTCATACCCATCCACAACACCACTGCTAGGGAACATCAGGAACTTCTCTGACCACTGTGGACACCAGACATGCATGTGGTACACATATATACATATAGGCAAAACATTCATACAGATATGCACAAACAGCCAAATAAATACACAAAGCATACATACATACATACATACATACATATATACATACATACAACTTTAAAGGATGAAATGATGGCTCAGAGGATACCAACCCTTGCTACTCTTTCAGAGGACCAGAGTCCAGCTCCCACTTCATTTCTCCGCACCCATTCCAGATGACTCACAAGCACCTGAAACTCCTGCTCTTCCTCCTCTTTCCAAGGGCACCCACAAACACAGGCATAAATGTATAAATAAATGTTTCTTTTAAAAATTAGAGCTAGTGATCAGGAACATGCCACTAAATGAAAACATGCTTTAAATCAAAACAAAACAGAAAGAGTCAAGTAGCCAAGTTCTTGAATGGACAAAAGCATCCATGCAATTGGGGAGAAAGAAAAATTAAGGAACAAGAAGGGAGTTAGAGGCATCTATGATATCCTTGGAATGTAGCTTCACATTTTATGTGGCTGTGTTTAGTTCATTACAATGGTAAAGATACATTAAGAAAGGGCTCAAGAAAATCAGAGACTGAAATATTTGCACAGACATAGCAAAAGAATATTTAAAGGGCCAGGATGGATGCAGAGAGAGATCACTAGGGAAAGTGCTAGCCATACAAGCGTGAGGCTATGAGACCAAATCCTGGGAGCCCACAAGAAAGCCAGATATATAGATCAAGCATCTGCAGTCACATCTCTGACACTGGAGGGTGGGCAAGGAGATGGGAGAGTCTCTGTAAGCTTGTGGGCCAGGCTAGCATGTGCCATGAGAAAACACATAGGGGTCTTGCCTCCAACAATGCCAAGGACAAGCAGGTGTTCTCAGAACTTCACTTTAGCATGGTATCTGTGCACCTGCATTCACAATCATGGACTTCACACACATACACACACACACACACACACACACACACACAAACACGCATGCATGTGCGCGCATGAGAAGGGAGAGAGATGGAAGGAGAGAAAAGAAAAGAGAGGAGGGAAGGGTGGGAAGAAGAGAGAAAGAGAACCTATGACTGAAATTCAAATCTAGTAAAGGTCAGGCATATACCAATTATAGAAACTCTGTATTTAAACAAAAGATCAAATGTATGTGTTGCTTGGGAAAATGAAAAAAAGTTTCTAAGACACATTAATAGTGAGAACATTATTCCATTTCCTAAATGGCAATGTGACAAAGAGTAACAAATGATGTTCACCACTTCTCAAGCAACCCCAGTATACTCAGACTTGCACCACACAAAGGCTCTAGGTTGATCTATCTGTCAGGGCAAAGCAACTCTCTAACAAGTCTTATTTAAGTTCTTTTCCCAGAGCCTTTGGTAGATGTGGGATAGTTTAACATGGACACATCTAAACAGAATTTTCCAGACATGGTAGTCCCTTCCTGAATTCCCAGCATTCAGAACGCTGCAGCAGAAGAATCACAAAATTCAGACCTACTTAGGCTACATAGCAAGACTCTGTCCCCAAAAATCAAGCAAGCAAGCAAACAAACTGAAGATGTGATAACTTGGTAATTACTTTCAGAAAGTATGTACAGGTGTTCATTTGAAGACTTTTGCAAAACTGTGATATATGTTATTATATAAATATAGATATATGTATTCATATAATTATATAGAAACTAGTAGGTAATAGTATGAAGGATAGCAATGGGGAATAGAATTTAGTAACACAGGATACCTTGCATTTCAGTCTACCCAGGTTGATTAATAAGCCTGCGCTAAGTTTGAGGACTTCCAATAAAGAACCATGAGATTAGGACACAATAGATACACTGCATTGTGAGAAAGAAATGATAAAAACACAAATCCAAAATTATGAGAAATCTGATCTTTCAGACAAGCTCTATTTTTCAAAAGTGTGCAAAGTAGAAGGCAATTGGATAAATGTCCTAGAAGCCAGCAACACTTCAGAGATAGCTTATGGCAGGTAGAAGCTTTGGTTTCCGGTGATTGTGAAGAACTGCCAAGCTGTGATGGGATTTATAAAATGCTACCATAACTGAAATGAGAAGCCTGTGTGAATTCCAGAGGAAACATACATCTGGACATTAAGTTTCTGCACAATCCCCTCATGATGCATCTATGATGGCTTTGAACTGCATCATGTGTACTACTTGCTGAGATCTTTCAGTATTGAGATCTTTGAAATATGTCTTAACTGTCCCCCAAGCTGAAACCAGAGTTGTTTTGAGACTCTTAAAGTGTCAACCTCCTTCAAAACTTGGAAAGAAGTTTGCATTACCATATCACAAAAGTATTTTTAATTATCAGTGCTTTAGGGCTACATTGTATTAAATATATAGATGAGCATAATTATAAAAAGAACTTATTTATTATTGTTTGGCCAAGAAATCCAGGCTACATCACTCAAGAATTTAGGAAACTAAGCAGAATAGACAGTTCATGGATAAGATATGTCTTATGAGTTATAAGATTATTTTTTACCGTTCTTTTCTGCAAACAACTGACTGATTTATTCAGATTTGTGAGGTTGTCACAGCACTCTGGTATTATTTTCCCCAACTGACCCCCACCCCAAAACGGGTTGTAATTTCCAACATTTAGGAGAATGAGGGAGAGAAAGACGATTTTGAAGCCAGACTGAACTACATAGTAAACTGTAGGCCAGCCTACCATACAGAACAAGACCCTGCCTCAATAACAAAAAAAAAAGGAGAGGTAGGGTACACTAGGCAGGTGAACAATAATTATTAATAACGATAATACTCCTCAAAGGATATTGACATCAGGATAAGATGGGACAATAGACACCTTGCAACCTTCTAAAAAGCTCTATACTGTAAAAGATATTCCAATCTACCACAAGTTATAAATACCACAACAAATATTCTTACATAGGTATAAAATATATCTAAGCTTATTTGATGTTCATGTTGTGTTTATATTTATCTGAACCTAGAATCTAATTTTGTGTTACTTAATATTACTATTAATGTATATACGGGTCTATTCCAGTTGTTATAAAACACTTCAGATAATTTGTAGACAACAGATTTTCATTTCCAGCAGTGTTAGAGGCTGTGACTTCCAAGATCAACATGTGTGTGAAAACAGTGTTTTGTGAGGGTCTGGTTCTCATGAATGATGGGCTTTATCTATGGCCACACAAGGAACAGTGCCTCAAGTTACCCATAACAAGGCCCTAATTCTAACTTAGGAGGGTGTGTCTGTTGTGGCATAATTACCTTTCAAAGGCCCCGTATCTTAGTACTACCATGTTGATGGTTGTTTTAAAAGGTAAATAGGGAATCTCAAACATTAGGATCTCAGGAGCATATGTGATTGTAGGGCCCAGATGTTGTTTTTGGTTTCCATGGTTATACTGTGTCATGTAGTCCTTGTCTATATAGCTATGGCTCTTAATTCATTTCTTTCATCCCTCTTATTTTTCTCCGTTTCATTTGTCACTAGGTATGATGATTGTTTACTGAATGAAAATGCTAGGGATGAACGTTTGTATGGACTCTAGGTGCTGTTATTTGTCTCCAAGGGGATTTATTTCAGTGTTTGCTTAGGATTTAAATTAAATACAGAGTTAATTCAAAACTGGACCTCAATCTTTATGAGAGCTTGTCTGGGTCCAACTGAGAACATGGGCTCCTCCTCTGTGGATAACACTGACCTCCAGCTTCTGTTCTTGAAGCAACACGAAGCTTCCAAAAATTCAGCTTAGCTTCTTCCCATGTTTTCCAACTGTCTCTGCTTGTCTTTTGAGCCTCTCACTATTTACTTCTTAGGAGTTAGCTAATGTCTCAAGAAGAAGGTAAAAGAGTGTGTGTTCCCTTCTCTACAATCTCCTGCTCTGCAGCTCTACTCACTCAAGGATGCAGAGATATCTCAGACATTCCCTTCCTCCCAGATATATACCTGGCTGAAGGAAGGAGGGTTCAACTGATATAATTTATTCCTTCATAGTGGCATCTGAAAGTCTGACATAACTTAAAAGTACATTTCATAAGAATTCAACTAAGAAAATGAGAATTCATGTAAGTTGAAGGTTTTTACAATATCTTTTCTTCAAAAGCTTACTAAGAAGCCAAGAAATCACATAGCCAATGACTATAGTAGTCTTTGGGTCCCAATATCACACATTTAGAGTAGGATTTGCTACCATACTGCTGTATGTGTGCATACATTTATTTAGTGCTCATCCCAAAATGCTAACTAGAACATCTTCCCTACCATAAATCTAAAATCATGGTAAAATTTGTTCAAATAGCTAAATGAAGTTTTCTACTTTGACGTGTCACTGTACCTGGACAACTACATGTTGAAAAGTAATAAAGTCAGGAACTTGTGTTTCCTTCCTCACCTCCAGTCCCCAGTAGGAGGCATACTAACTCACTAAAACCCACAGGTAATCTTGCAGTGTTAGGACCAGTTTAACATCCTCAGTCCAAAAGCATATCCTGAAATACTCTAAAATCTAACATTTTTAGTTTCAGGAATAACTGATTTCCCAAGTAGAAAATTTAGTATCTGACAACATGTGACATTAAACACAATGCACTAAAATGTGTAAAAGGACCTTTGAGGTGAAGAAAAGTTATATATGAAACCAAATGAAACATAGTGAGATTTGCATATTCTTATTAATATATCTCTCTATGTGTAAAATCTCAAATTCAAAACGTTATGGTTAGGAGCATTTCAGATAATGGATATCCAGCACATACTGAGCCTGAATATGTAAGACATAACTGGTTAGTGTCAGGACTCTCACCTGGAGGAGGCTTATGATCTCAAATACTAAAGAAGGAGTTGAAGTGACACAGACTACATTTCCAAGTTTCTGATACAAGGCCCCAAATTCTGAGCTTTCTTCTGGAGTAGATAGTTTTGGGACTTCAAGTATCTGAAAAGTTCCCAGCTCAGGAAATTCACCTTCTAATATGTTCATAGGAGTAAGACCTGAAGGGATGGATGTACATTGTGGCTGACAAGAGAATGTGATATCCGCCTCATGGCAAGTAATGGGGACATTAATGCCAAAGAGGAGCATGCGATACAGAAGGCTCTACAGATTCCAAACCACAGCCTTTTAGAGCAAGGACCAGTGTTTGAACATGTACCAATGCCATGTACTTGATGCTTCTAACACTAGCGACAACAACAAGACCTTGATCTTTTAATCCAGTTCTTCCTCCTTGTCTAAGCCTGATGGAGTCAGAAGAAACAATCAGTGGAAGAAGCAGCAGACAAATCCAGTAAAGAAACCAATCATGCAGTCCCCAGCCCTCAGTCCTGTGCTCCGCCGGGGTGAACAGAAGAGAAGCTGCAAGCCAGATGCTTTTACCTACATTACATAGGCCTTCTTGATACCTAAAAATAAGTGTACTCTATGCTTCAAAGTGACTTCAAAAGCCAGGAAATTTGCCAGAGATCATTTATGGTCCCTCAAAAGGAACACAGCATCTAAAAATAATGTGCGGCAGGGTGGCATTTTACAAATGCATGCCACTAAGTATATCTCCTTTTATATCATGTAGGAGAGCATGCAAGACTATTTTGAAATTTTTCAGATTTTATATGGATCATTTTTTCTCTTGATATGAATATCAAGGTAGTACCAGTGAGTTTAGGAGTTGAAAGGGTCATGATTATGTACTAATTTAAAAAATAACCAATGTAAGATAAACATAATGCTCTAAGAAAGAAAGATTAGGGAATGTTTATTCTATCTCCTGTACACTAAAATATAACCCATGTTCACAAATGCAAAATATAAAAAAGCATTAAAACCCTAAATAGAAATAAACCATCTTTGCAGTTCAAAGCAACAAAGCAATTATTAGTTGAATAATCAGAACTTTCAACCTCTAGAAGAATCAGAATTATTAATGACAACCATTGCAAAATAAGACACTAAAACTTGCTAAAGAATGTCCCCAGAGATGTATGAAAATCAAAGTCATACAATAAAATAACCTGAAAAGTATCAACCTTACCACAAGTATGTTACAAAACTTCTTATTGTCTGTTTGTGATGATTAATAATCAACTTCATGAAATCTATATTCACTTAGAAAGGGAAACACAACAAGGAGTTTTCTAGAACAGGTTGGCCTATGAGCATTTGGGTTGATTGGGTCGAAAACCCACCTTACTGTGGGTGAAACAATTCCCTAGGCAAAGGATCCTAAACTGTGTATAAGTAGACAAATTGACCCGCATGCAAACATACATGCATTTCATTGCTCTCTCTCCTGATTATGGGTATGATAGGACCAAATCCCACAAGCTCCTGATGCTTTGACTTCCCTGCTATGATAGACTTGAACCTACAAGTAGGAGTTAAAATGAAACTTTCTCTTCTAAGGTGCTTTTGTCAGGATATGTTATAGAAGCAACAGGAAATGAAGCTATAACCATCATTCTCGCTGGAGTTACTTTACAGGTGTAATAGTTAATGAAATATATGTATTACAACAGTCAATGAGGCTAGAGAGATGGCTCAGTAGTTAAGAGCACTGACCACTCTCCCAGAGGTCCTGAGGTCAATTCCCAGCAACCACATGATGGCCTACAACCATTTGTAATGGGATCTGATTCCCTCTTCTGGTGTGTCTGAAGATGGCAAGAGTGTGTGTGTGTGTGTGTGTGTGTGTGTGTGTGTGTGTGTATATATATATATATATATATATATATATATATATATAAGCAAACAATTCTTTTAAAGAAACATTCAATGAAATGAAAAGTGAAATATAACATTTCTGCTGCCCCCTCATTCTAGCACATGCCTTTATTATTTAATTGAAGGATGAGTCAAAGTAACATTATCATCAAAATATTCATTTGCAACATATCAGAGTGCCATCAAGAAGTTCCATGCCATCTGTCTCAATTAGGAACTTCATTGCTGTGAAGAAATGTCATAGCCACAGCAACTCTTACGAAGGAAAGCATTTAACTAGGGCTGGCTTATCTTTCAGCAATTTTGTCCATGATTGTCATTCTGGAAGCATGGTGGCATGCAGGTAAACATGGTGCTGGAGAAGGAACTGGGAGTTCTACATCTGGGTTGGCAAGCAGCAAAAAGAAAGAGAAGATGGGCCAGGCTTGAACATTTGAAACCTCAAACTCTACCCTGAATGACACGCCTCTTCTAACAAGGCCACACCTACTCCAGCAGAGCCCCACCTTGTAATAGTGCCATCCCCCAATGATTAAGCATACAAACAGATGGCTTCAAGGGGACCATTCCTATTCAAACCACCACACACCTTCCAGGTCACTCTCCACATTGGAGCACACTCTCCACAGCTTAAGAATATAGAAAACATCACATAGACATACAAAGCTCTATTAGAGAGCATCCTTAGTCCTGGACATCTCCACAGGAGAAGCAGTAAAGCTCTAACAAAGTAGCAACAGTGTACATTTAGAAACATGAATATGCAAAAATGGGAGGAGCACTAGCTTTAAGAATCTTAATTTTTCAAGTAAAAGCAAATACATAGGTCCCACACTTCTTGCCAAATGGAAACCTTAATTTTTTTTTCAAAATCTGTCAGGCCATAAAAACCTTAGTTTAAGATTCTATTAGCTCTTGTTCATTGAAAAACCCATTATATTTCTCTATTTGAGAAAATGTTTTAATTAATACTTTAAAAAATAATAATGTCATTTGTACTTAATATGCTAACAGCAGTAGGGAGTTAAAATAGGACTGTGGGGTTGAAGGAATCAAAATAGCAATTGTAATAATAGACTTACAGTGTTAAAGGCACTGCTTTTATATATTCATTTAAAATATGCAAATGATGACATGGAGTGGTTTAGAATCATAGTCTTTATAAGTCAGAAACAAAAACCAAGACTTAATAAGAACATTTCAAACCAAAGAAAGATTTTCCCACCAAGTTTATGCAATTAATTGACGGCATTTGTTCATTAACTTATTTAGTGATCACACATTTTGAGGAACTATCTTAGACATGGAGAATCTCCAGACAATGGAGACATGGTCCAACCTTACATGTACTTAAGTGGAAGGAGCGTAGATGTCTTCTAATGCTGTCACATCAACTGTGCTCACGCATGACTATGTGTGAGTATGCAGAATCCTAAAGACAACTGGAACTATGGAAAGGCAAAGGTCATGGGGAACAATTCAGAGAAGACCTACTTGGAATTGGGCTGTGTCCATTGGAAAAGTTAGAAACATGATCAATAGGGAGAGAAAGAGGTTAACATGTCTAGGTTTGTAGGATTATCAAGTTACATACTGAACTGAGTTCATAATGTGAGGTCTGTGGTTCCACGCAAAGAATGAATGAGTAACTGTAAATGTTTGCCAGACAGAAAAAAATAAAGTCATAGGGAATATTGTCTAAAAAACAATGAATGTAACCACAGACTGTAAGACAGCTAAGCAATCAAAATGTAGAAGTAACAGAAAAAGACCAAGTTAAGAAAGAGCACACAAAGACAGTGGTGATGTCCAGCATCTCCTGTGTGCTCTCCTATCGACCCCATAGGGACTGAGTTCAGGAAAAGTGAGAGAAAAATCAAGCTGACTCCAGCTCCTTGGGATGTTTGGTTGAAAGAATTATGGGAGGGAAAGTGGGTCAATAGAGAAGAATTTTAACTTGGAATATACTAACTGTAGAGTCAAAAGTTCACCTTTCCCAAAAGTTATTTAATTCACTACCTAAAAGTTAACCAATGAGTAATTTGTTGACAGTTAGCAACTAGAGGTGTGAGATGGCATATCCTTCATGGTTTTAATCTATTTTTGTATTTTAAAGATTATTAGGCAATTACATCATTTCTCCTTTTTGATTCCCTCCAAACCCTCCCATCTAGTCCTTTCTTTCCCTCTATTAGGATGCCCTACTCAGCCCACTATACTCCCATCTCCATGCTTCTACAGGAAGGCAACTATTCAGATGCTACACACAGAGGTTCCTCCAGGTGGGCGTTCAGCATCCACACAGACTTTTCCCATGGCTCATCTTTACTAGCTCCTATATTTTTGGACCATATGTAGGCAAGGGGTGGAATAATGAAGGACTTAGGGTGTAAGGAAAGATTGTTTTCAAGAATTCTCTCCCCTCAATATGATGATCTGTTCCTTTAAAGGAGAATCTTTGTCGTAGCATTTGATTTTTGCTTGTTTATTTCCTTTAACGTCTATTTGCATGTGTCAACAGCAGTATCTGGTTTTGCCATATCAAGCACCATGTTGTCTATTTTCACATCCCTTTCTCCTACCAACATTCCAAAACCAGTTTCCTTAAAGGCGATGGTCTCCAGAGGAATATAGCTGATTCCATACCAACATTAGACCAAGAGCTGTATATTTGACTTCTATTAGGCTCTATCATGATTTACAGAGGAAGGTGTGGCTACCAAACACAAAAAACTCATTAATAAAGATACATTATTTAACACTTATTATAAACCATCCTGCCATGATGAATATGGGTTATTCAATTTTGCATATTGTATGAATCAGGTAGCTCCTTAAATCATCTCTAGAGCTGACTGAAATTCCTTAATATGCAAGAGCCTGATGCTCCAGGAACAGAATTAATTGCTTCCATATCTCTCAGATCTTCATGGTATCACAGGAGATTAAATAGCATATTTGAAGCAAGCACTCCATAGCAGACCCACCGTTAGTAGCTGTTCTTGGCTTCTAGGTTATTTTTGTTTCTTCTGCACAGCATAAGTCTCAGTTCTTTGTTAGCCGGTGGTGCATGATTAATGGTGTGAACTGCTTGCTAATCTCGTGCTCCTAATCTTCCTGTTCTCCTAGAAGAACTTCCTAGATATCTTGTTCTGTTTTCCTTCTGAGACAGTTGTGAGAAATCAAAATGGTAGATTGCATTTGTAAATGCTGTAAGATGCTGAACCGCACCTAAGATAGAAGTTTAGGCACTCAGAGGGTGTAGAGATAAGTGGGATACAATATTCCTCTGCTCCCCATGTCTCACAGCAGACACACCAAACGCATATCATCTCCAAAGCAGACCCACAAAGCATCATCATTAACAGTCTAAAGCATTTTATATCCATTTAATCACCTAATTATTTCATCCAATCACCTCCCTCAGGGAAGCAGTTAACAATGGATGTGGTTTTAGGATGATTCTGCTGAGCCACACTCCTTCCCTTGATACAAGCCAGGAGTTGTGTTGCTAGGAGCAAGAAAGAAAGTGATCCTCTTTCACATGTGATCCTCATGCCACCAACAATAAACATCATTGGTCAGGCAAAGCAGGGACACAGATGCAGGCCTTGGCTAGAGATACAGCTTGGAAAATGGGCTGCCTGGGGAAGAGGGACTGTGTTTCCAGCTCGTTAGCTCCAAGCGTTTGTCAGCTCAGCTTCAATCACAGCAGCAGAAGGTAAGTCTGGATGATTCTCAGAGTTGGTATCACACTTGTAAAAATCATATTGAGTTTCCTGCCTTCTGTTCTTATTTTCTCAAACTTAGAGCAATGACTAAGTGTGAGAAGTTATAACTGGCATCAGTGGGTATGAAAGAAACCAGCCTTCATAAAGACTGACTAGGTAGGTGTTGCAGGAAATTTATAATTAATAAATAATAATAATAATAATAATAATAATAATAATAAAATCCATGCTATGCTCCGGCGGGCTGACCAGCAAGGCACTAGTGGGCATGGCTGGCCTTCTCTTATTTCGTGGAGACTCCCTGACTCAGAGCTCCAAAATCTCTCCACCCAGCTTGCTAAGTTCCCACTGGTGGGTTGCAACCCCACACTTCAAAATTCCCAAGGCCTTTTAGGGTACACTTCTTCTAAACCCAAGCTTTACCAACATGCCTTTCTCTCTAGAACCCAGTTGAGCATGAAGGAAAATACAACACAAAATTAGTTCAGAATCAAGGATAACTCAATCACTGGGCACAACTAGAATCTTAATTTTGTAAGCCATATTAAATCTAAATCCTCAGGCGGCAAATCCAGGTGGATTCACCATCTAAACTGGGGATCACTAGTAGCTACAACTTTTCCTTCCAATGTTCCCGTCCAAAAAGCCTGTCTCTCTCTCTCTCTCTCTCTCTCTCTCTCTCCTCTCTCCAACCTGGAAGTCCTGTCTACTTGCTCAGTGATAGGTTTCTTTATTCATTAGAGGAAGGTTCACAAAAAGTCACCTGAGTACATGACTCATTCCTCCTTGCAGACACTCCCTTCTGGGAAAGCAGAATCAACATCAAAATACAAACAACACCAGGGCCATCCACAACACTTCCCCCTTTCTGTCCAATCAAAATACTCTTTTATCTCAGATATAAATTGAGCACAACTATTATCATTTTATAATTTATAAAGAACAAGATAGAACTAACACCCAGTTCATCACTTTTGTCAATGGAACACTCTGTCATCTATCCTAACTGAAAAGACTTATAAGTCTATGTTATGTCCTGGTTTACCTTGTATACTATCTGAAAACTATCTTCTCAAATATGATCTCTCATGTAAATAGCCTGGGTTGGCTATGAGACTGCAAGTAGTCTTTCAACACCATCAGAAATGCAAGAACAACCAATACTATCTGAAAATATAGGAAGCCTAACACAGCTTCTAGAACTGAGACAAATTGCAGAGACAGCTGCCTACCCATACAGCCCCATAAGTCAGGTAGTTGGAGCATCAGTGGTAATAGTGTGTTTTAATTACCAACAAAAGGATTAACAAGTACCCAACATTTCCCGAAGACCCTCTTGGCCTTCTCCTCTAGTCTAAGTCCATTGATTTGTGCTAGATGTTGAACCTAACAAACTCTGCCATAGATCTCTAGTGGACACACTGAGTAGGGATTCAGATAAACAATTTTCCCGATTTTCCTGCCCTCCATTATGATCTCTTTAGACTTATTCTTAGTACTGTAGAAGCCTGCTTAGGGAAGCCCCCCTCCCACCCCATCTCCATTGGCTAGGACTCCATCTCTAGGTGTAGAACCTGAGGTCAACCTAGTTTTCTGATCCCTGTCTCTCCAGATTTGTTCTTTCTCCTTCTGCTACCCATGTGCAGAAGACCCTCTGCCCTCTGTGCTTCCATTCCCTCAGAACTCTGCATCCTGGAGCAGACTGCATCCAACCAGATCTCTGCAGCATGCTCATCCTTTTATCCTACCCCATCTACATCCCTCTTGTCAACCACCTACCTATAGAAGCACTCTCTTCAAGAAATGCTGTGGCCACCATACCTCCTAGGGTCTAAAGAAGGCAACAGAAACTAAGGAATGGGCTATCTACCCCACAGAGATAAGACAAGACTGTAGAGAAATTTTAATCCAGCTACATGGCTCCTATGGTAAGGGAATCACCTCCAAAGACCTTCTAGGTCTATGTGATTTGGCTGGAATACATTCATGCTTTTGGTCCCAAGAGTCAGAGGCAAGCAAATCTCTCAGTTAAAGACCAGCCTGGAATAGAGCATGCTTCAGATAAAGAAAAGCTTAGTTAGATCCAGGCATGGTGGTATATGGCTTTAATCCCAGCACTCAGGAGAAAGAGGCATGCAGATCTCTGAATTCTCTGAACTGAGTCTGTTGAAAGTCTTTGAGGTGAGAGTCAGTGCAGTGGAGTGGAACTGGTGGCAGTTCAGTTCACGGAGTTCAGAGGCAGATTTTACCAGGACAGTTTTATAGAGACAGATTGCAGAGAGAACAAGCTAGACACAAATGAAGAAAGAACAAAGTGGAGAAGGAGCCAGAAGATTAGAACAGATTGCTAGTGTTAGTTGAGGCCAAGCTGAGGAATTTAGTCACAAGAGAAGCCAGTTTGAATCAGTCAGCTTGGAGAGGAATTTTAGTCAGAATGGCTGAGTTGAACCAGCCAGTTAGAGTTCAGAAAGAACTAGAAAGGATGAGCTAATTCAGTAGTAAACCTCTGAGATGACAGTTACACCAGGGAAAATAATAATAATAATAATAATAATAATAATAATAATAATAATAATAAAAGGTACTTTTATACCAGATATTGATACCAAGAAACACCTTGAACATCATAATTCCAAATGACTAGACCCCAGCACAAGAATACGAATGTGAGCAGCTAAGACAACGAGCTTCCTCTAAGTCTGTAATGCTGTTGCAATAGTCTCTGGGAAGTGCAATGTAGCAGAAGCACAAGGCATATTTCAAAACAAAAATTATGTATATATTCAAGAACCTTAAAGAGGGTACGAATAAAGCCCCTAATGAAGTCTGTGAAAACACAAATGAACAGCTGAATGAGACAATGAGAATTAGCAAGTCAATCAAGAACTTCAGAGCACAGTCTCACCAACAGACTACTTGGCATGGAAGAGAGAAGCTTGGGAGTTGAAAATATGGTTAAAGAAATGGATATAGCACAGTCAAAGAAAATGTTAGCTCTAAAAATACCTAGGCACAAAACAGCCAGGAAATTCTGTACAACATAAGAAGATGAACTCTACAAATCATAGATATAGAAGAAGGTAAAGAAAGCCAGATCAAAGGCACAGAAAATACTGATGTGTGTCCATTTTTACTTTTACTTGGGTTTCAAGGATCAACTCAAGTCGGCATGAATAGTGCCTTTCTCTTCTGATCCATCATGTTGGCACTTATCTGGCCTGTTGAAGAGAAAGGAGACCCCACTAACAATTAGCTCCATATCACACATTTCAGAATTTATTATTCTGGTCAATCAGTATGAATTCTTCTCTAACATATAGCTATTTTGGAAAGTCCTATGCATGCCACTAGGGAAGAAATGTCAACAGTTTTATCCACCTATGAATGCCTGTAAGCTTCAGTAATGACTGGTCTGGCAAGCCCACTGCTATAAGAATGTTCAGAAATATCCAAGACCTTTATGGTTGGATTTAAGCACCACTTCATTAGACTGAATTTGTGTCTAGTATAGTTAACTGGGCCAAAAACACATGGTTTGCTAAGACTCACCTTATACTATTATTTTACTATACTATACTATACTATTATTGAAAAGTAATAAACTATAATACATAATAAATAGTAATTTCTTATCTTTATACCCCTAGAGTGTTTACTGTATACTTTTCAACTATTATCAGAAAAGCTGGAATTTTGCAGTTCTGTCCTAGTTCCACCTCTATATGGAGTCCTGTGCTCTAACTTAGAAGGTATTGGTAACTAATGGATGCTAGAGAAGGGAGAGTTTTCTTCAAGAATATAGCCCACTGGATGGTCCCACATTGGTATACATACAGGTATAACTAAATGGATCCAATATATCCATTATATCTAATATATCTAATATATATATAATAATATATATATTAGAAAATGTGCTTTTATCAAACCCACGCTCATATACACATATATATACATATATATATATGTGTGTATATGTATATATATATATATATATGTATATGTATATATATGGAGAGAAAATGTTTTAAATCACTTGCACAGGCATTATTGATCACACCTTGTTAGACAAACCAGTTTGGTATTTTTAATTTCATCCAGACACACACAAAATGAGTTGGGTGTAATGTGGATTTTAGAGCTCCTGTCTAAAGAAAATACGGAGACAAAGTATGGAGCAGAGACTGAAGGAAAGGCCATCCAGGGACTGCCATACCTGGGGATCCATCCCACTTGCTGACACCAAACCCAGACACTGTGGTGGATGCCAAGAAGTGCTTGCTGACAGGAGCCCAAATTTGTTCTTTAACAAGATTTTTATTTCTTAGTGTTTCTTTCCTTCTTCTATGTGTTGCCCCCGACACATACTTTTTTTTTTATTTTCTATATTCTTTGTTTACATTCCAAAGGCTTTCCCCTTTCCCAGTTCCCCCCTCACCATATGTCCCATAAGTCCTCTCCCTCCCCACTTTCCAATCCCCCCCCCCACCATTTCTCTGTTCTGGTACTCTCCTACAAAACTGTATCCAGTCTTTTCAGGACCAGGGTCCTCTCCTTCCTTCTTCTTGGGAATCTTTTGATTTGCTAATTGTGCCTTGAGTATTCAGAGCTTCTGGGCTCATTAATATCCACTTATCAGTGATTGCATTTCATGTGTATTCTTTTGTGATTGGGTTAACTCACTTAGGATGATATTTTCCAGATCCATCCATTTGCCTACAAATTGCATGAATTCATTATTTTTAATTGCTGAGTAGTATTCCCTTGTATAAATATACCACAGTTTCTGTATCCATTCCTCCTTTGAGGGATATCTGGGCTCCTTCCAACTTCTGGCTATTATAAATAAGGCTGCTATGAACAAAGTGGAGCATGTGTCTTTATTGCATGCAGGGGAATCCTCTGGGTATATGCCCAGCTGTGGTATGACAGGGTCCTCTGGAAGTGTCATGCCCAATTTTCTGAGGAATGGCCAGACTGATTTCCAGAGTGGTTGTACCATCTTGCAATCCCACCAACAGTGTAGGAGTGTTCCTCTTTCTCCACATCCTCACCAGCACCTGTTGTCTCTTGAGTTTTTAATCTTAGCCATTCTGACTGGCGACACACAGTTTAAAATCTTGTGTCAATCTTTTTCTTTCCTCACCTTCTTCTTTACAAAATGTTGTAACTTTTAGTTTTATTGTTTTTTAACATGTTATCATTTTCTCTATTACTATGTATTGTTTTTACCCCATGCTTTACTACGGTATTGGTGCTAGGGTTTTGTTTGTTTATGTTCTCTGCTGTATACTGTATTTCTAACTTTGTTTGTTTCTTTGGAACTATTACTATACTTCATTTTCCAGTTGCTGAGTAAAAGCAGTTTAGAGTGATCACTGAAAGCCTGATTACCAGCCATAGGGATAAACACCTGTAATCCCAGTGCTTTGAACACAGAGGCAGGGGTATATCAAGTGATGTATCAAATTCAAATCAACTTTCATTATATAGTGAGACTTTGTCTCAAAAATCCATGAGATGAATGTGGAAGAGATATCCATTCTAACAAATGTGCAAATCTGAACACAGACTCATGATAAATATATTTTAAAAGCAATATGGCTGCACTGGACATTCATTACTGTTTAGAAAGTGAATCCAAAGATACAAAGTTAAATTAAATGTCAGCATAAAAGTTCAAGATTGACATTAATAATACTCACTGACTTCAAGAAACATAGGAAAGACCAGCTGAAGGAAGGAAGGAAGGAAGACCATATAGAATATTAAAAACATGTTAATGTGGAGGTAGGTAGTATGCAAAAAATGAAAACATTAGTAAAAGAAGCATAATACCTCAAATAAAATCACAGTTGAAATCCTCATCAATAGAATAGATGAAGAAAGAATATCAGGGTTTGAGGAAATATTGATAAACTGCTGTATTTGTGTAATAAGGAAGAAGAAAAATGATTAATAACATGCAAGACATGGTAAATCAAGGACACAGTTAAGAGGACAGTGAAAGAATAGTGCACTTAGAAGGAGCTGGTGTACAGAATAAGATTGTCTTCAGGATATAAATATGTACACAATAAGACTTGTATATTGGTTATCACTAAAGATTTCCTAAGGATCATAAAATATACATATCTCCAGCTATAGAAGCATTTGAAACACAAACAGGTGTTATATCTTCTTGTAGATAGAATAATTGCAAGCAAGCAAACATCAACCAGAATGTTGGTTGGGCATAAACTTTATAAATTAACACAGCAGGATATGAAGGAAGCACATTAATAGTGATTGGCTTCACTACCCCACTCTGACAATGAAACAATTTTATAGAACAAAATTATCAGTAGCAGACACTAGAAATCAGATAAAACAACTGACATATTCAAAACATCTCATTCAACAGCAGTAGAGCACACACACGTTTCAACAGTTTCTGGAACTTTTTCCAAAATAAATTAAATATGTAGGGTATAAGCCTAGTATAAAAACCAAAATAATAAATTGTTTCATATCAGATGTTAATGGAATATAACTAAGATACAACTTAAAGAGAAACTATAAACATTCTACAAACATATGGATCTTAATCAATATACTTCTAAAGGATCAGTGGCTCACTGAAGAAACTAGCAGGAAGGCGTCAAAAAGTTTCTAAAATCAAATAATGTGCTGAGTAGTTTTGTGTCAACTTGAAACAAGCTAGAATCCTCTGTGAGGAAGAAACACTGACTGAGAAAATGTCTCCAGAAGATTAGGCTGTCGTAGGCAAGCCTGTATAGAATTTTCTTACTTAGTGATTGATGGGAAGGGCCCATCCCACTGTGGATATGGATGCTCCTGAACTGGCGGTCCTGGGTTCTGTAAGACAGCAGAATGACCAAGCCATGAGGAACAAGCCAGTAAGCATCAGGGCTCCATAGCCTCTGTATCAGCTCCTGCCTCCATGTTCCTGGCCCGTTTGAGTTTCTTCCTTGGCTTCACTCAGTGGAGTGTGATTTAGTAGTGGAAGCCAAACAAACCTTTTTCCCATGCAGGTTTCTTTTGGTCATGGTGTTCAATCACACCAATTGAAAATTAAGACAAATATAATCTAAAACACAGCACACCAGAATTTGCTCAAGGGAGGGCAGTTGGATGTATGAACCTATGGCCACAGCATACGTTCATCTGTATGAAATGTTACAATGATGTCTACTAATATTTACAATCAATATACATTAATAATATAATAAAGATAATGATGAGTTATATTTAGAAGTAAATCATTAGTTCCCCACCCCAACACACACACACACACACACACACACACACACACACAAGTATAAATAACAATGTGAAATCCATCATTGCCAAGTTTACTAGTGGATGTAAAACTCAGATTTACCATACAATACTTTGAAATACAATACTACCAAGTTTCTAATTGAATTTCAACATTACCATTTGAGTGTTTATAACCACTAAACTTCTATTATTATAAAGCTATTACCACTGTACGGAACTTGACATAATATTTTGGAGATATAGAAAGAGTACAGGGCTTACAGAAGACTTTTGCACATTCCTTACTGTGATCACAGAAAATTAAAAAAAAAATATCCAGGTGCTCTGGAAATGTGCTCAATTTCTTCTTTTATTTTTGAGACTATAATAAAATTATGTTATTTCTGCATCCCTTTCCTCCCTCCAAACCCACTCATATATTTTTAGTTCCTTTAGGTTTATGGCCTCTTTTCATTAAATGTTCTTACATGCATATACATATATGAACGTACATATATATTCCTCAATATACCCTGATTAGCATATATATTGTTACTTGTGTGTGTGTGAATGTGTGTGTGTGTGTGTGTTGTGTGTTGTGTGTGTTTTCAGTGCTGATCTTTTGGTACTGAGTAAGCAATTGATGTGCTCTTTTCTAAGGAAAACGTTTTCTCTCTGCTCTCTGCATTCTTTAGTTACCTGTAGTCCTATGTACAGGATTGAGGCCTCCTGGGATTTCTCTCACCCATGTGTGTTGTTGGTGACATTATTCAGTTTAAGAAGTCACGTTGGTGAGATTTTTATGAATATAGCTTTTGACATTACTAGCATACAGTCTCACAGAAAACCCCCTTGATCCTCTGACTCTTACGATTTTTCAGCTTCCTCTCTCAAGTTTTATTGTGCCTTAGATATAGGAGTGTTTTATAGAAGTGCCCATTGATGATGAGCCCTATACCTGAATTTTGACTGGTTCTGGTTTTTTGTAGTAGTCTCCATTATTTCAAATTATGTATCTGTCATGAAGGGAGCAGGCTACCTTTATCTACAGATATAAGGATGAATATTGAGAGTGTAGTCAGAGATTGCGTTGGCTTAATAAAGCCGTGTTCCTCCAAGATCTATGACTTCACGCGCAAAGGGTAGTTGGCAAGATTTCCAGTACCAGGTGTGATTTCTCGCTTATTGAATATGTCTTAAATCCAATGAGTGAGCTGCTGGTTCCCACCAAGGTACATGAACTACTTCTGCACCCATAAGGTTAGCCTGGCATGCTGATTATCATGGTGGCTCACGGGTGTTATAGCAGTGCAGGACTATTGGCTGTTTTCCCTCCTTGGGATGTGTATATGGTGCCTTCTTGTTCAGAGAAGAGGCATTCAGATCAGTTCCACTCAATGGGCCTCTGATCCATGCATTGGAAGTACATGGTTTCTTTAGCAATAGGGACTTACTTTTCCATGTCTGTGGGACAACCCAAGGCAATAGCAATAGTCTGCAATGTTTGGGGAGTCTCTTGAACAGTCCTGACCAACAACTCAAAAGAGGGCTTCTCATGTTAGTGCTGAGGTTTTGTTAGCTCACCTTTGGCAAATTTGGTCAAGACAGATAATCTTTTTGATAGTCTGTATTCTGTTAAGTATTTTCTTGCACATACTCGGGTCTGTTCTCATTGGGAATATTGGGCCACTGTTTTCGTCTTTGTTGTGTCTTTACTTGATTTTGGTATTAGAAAAATACTGGCTTCATAGAAGGACTTTTTTGTTTCTTTTCTTTCCTTTTTTCTCTATTTCTTTCTTTCTTTATTAAAAAGTAATTTATAAGGAACTGTCTGTATATATTCTTTGAAAGTCTAATAGAATTCTGTTGTGTATCCATGTTGGGCCTAACCATTATTTAGCTTGAAGGTTCCTCCTTTATTGTGGATCTGTTTAGGTTGTTGACTTCTTGGTTCGATTTTAGTAGTCTGACCCAATCTAGAAATTCATCCATTTCTTTTAGATTTTCCAGCTTAATGGATTACAGGTGTCTAAAGTATTCCCTCTTAATAGTCTGCTCTTTCTTTTTGGTGATTGATATAATGTTACCATGTTCATTTCTGATTCTGTTCATTTTGGTCTTTCCTTCCGTTTGGTTACTTGGGCTAAGGGTATGTCAATATAGTTTATCTTCTCTCTCTCTCTCTTTAAATTCTTGCTATCCAACATCCCTTTTCTTTTCTTTTCTTTTCTTTTTTATTTTTTATTCAAAGTATTCATTATTTACATTTCAAATGATTTCCCCTTTCCTGTAAAACCTGTCCCCAAAAGTCCCAAAAGCCCTCTTCCCTCCCCCTGTTCCCAAATCAAACCCTTCCTGCTTCCCTGTTCTGGTATTTCCCTACACTGCTGCACTCAGTCTTTCCAGGACCAGGGGCCTCTCCTTCCTTCTTCTTGGGCATGTTGTATTATGTGAATTGTTTCTTTGGTATTCTGAGATTCTGGGCTAATATCCACTTATCAGTGAATGCATACCATGTGTGTTCTTTTGTGATTGGGTCAACTCACTCAGGATGACATTCCAGTTCCACCCACTTGCCTAAGAATTTCATGAATTCATTGTTTTTAATAGCTGGATAGTATTCCATAGTGTAAATATACCACATTTTCTTTATCCATACCTCCTTTGGTACAGTGATCAATGGAATAGAATTGAAGACCCAGAAATGAACCCACACACCTATGGTCACTTGATCTTTTAAGAAGGAGCTACAACTATCCAGTGGAAAAAAGATAGTTTTTTCAACAAAAGGTGCTGGTTCAACTGGAGGTCAACATGCATAAGAATGCAAATGGATCCATTCTTATCTCCTTGTACTAAGCTCAAGCCCAAGTGGATCAAGGACTTCCACATAAAACCAGACACACTAAAACTAATAGAAAAGAAACTGGGGAAGAGCCTTGAGCACATGTACACAGGGGAAAACTTCCTCAACAGAACACCAATAGCTTATGCTCTACGATCAAGAATTGACAAATGGGACCTCATAAAACTACAAAGTTTCTATAAGGCAAAGGACACTGTCAAAAGGACAAAACAGCAACCAACAAATTGGGAAAAGATCTTTACCAACCTACATCTGACAGAGGGCTATTATCCATTATATACAAAGAACTCAAGAAGTTAGACTCCAGAGAGAGAAATAACCCTATTAAAAATGGGGTACAGAGCTAAACAAAGAATTTTCACCTGAGGAATATCAAATGCCTAAGAAGCACCTAAAGAAATGTTCAACATCCTTAGTCATCAGGAAAATGTATATCAAAACAACCCTGAGATTTCACCTCACAACTGTCAGAATGGCTAAGATCAAAAACTCAGGAGAAAATAGGCTCTTGTGAGGATGTAGAGAAAGAGGAACACTCCTCCACTGCTGGTGGGGTTGCAATCTGGTAAAACCACTCTGGAAATCAGTCTGGCAGTTCCTCAGAAACTGGTCATGATAATACCAGAGGATCCCACTATACCATTCCTGGGCATTTTAATAAATTATCTTTTAAACATTGCTGCTGTGAATATCTTTATTTACAAAACTCTATTCTTAGTTAGCCTATATTCCCTTCAACTCATATCTATTATATAATTCTGTTAATGTTTTGATAATTGAACATGCCAAAACCCATACATATGTGTGCTCCCTGAACATAGATCTCATATATATGTATATATATATGATATATATATCATATATATAATAGCATACTCCTCCTCAATAACAGACAATAATAGGCATAAATAATTCTACCTTCAGATTATTCTAACAAACAGTACTGCTTAAAGCCAGATCTACAATGTATTGTGGATATATTCTGCATGCAACATTGACTCGTATTGAGTGTGATAACTCTCCTTGTAAACTAAGTCAGATAGACTAAAGTTAAGTGTTTCTAAAGAAAGGCCAAGAAAACCCTAATAGTAAAGTTCTGTGCTTTGTCTTTTGTGTTCAGCCTTTGTTTTCAGTCACCCACTGAGACAAGCCATCCATTTGAGACACTCAGCAATCCTATCAATGACATTGAGCCATACAAGACTGGAATTATGTAATGCTTCAGGATTTTCCTTCCCGGGGAACATTTTAATATTGATTATCATTATTGTATTTTATCATATGCCAGCAAAGATGACAACCTTTAAAATCAATTTGCTCTCTGTAGTTCTCAGTAATGATTTTTACTTACAGTAATACCCTTCAGATTTCTGGCATGCCCATCCCCTTATTGAAAGGCCAATCTAAATCTATTATTTTATGACCATAAGTGGTTTCAGTTCCCTGAAGTAGAGTGCCACTTGCTTTAAATGTAGAGCTGAACATGCAAGATACTTAGAAAATTTAATTTAAAAGCTTTAGGTAAGTGGCCTCTAGAATGAGGTATTTGTATTCCAAGCTGTCATTATAGACAACTTGCCATAAGTTCATCCAATATTTCGTTCAATATCACAAATTCCATTAAATTTTCATAAGCAACTGATAAGCACCACTAATGCCTTCTCCCTTTCAACAATACACCACTCAGGAGCTAAGTTATACTCTTAAATTGTCCTACTCAAAAGTAGGCTTTCTCTTAGTATCCATCATGGAAATAACACTATGAACTAAAATACAAAATTAACTGAAAAACACAATGATTCTCAGACAATACTATTTATTGTTTATTCAGTGATGTCCTACTAGGAAGAATTGATATAATGTAATGACAATATAGCCCCATAAGCAGAGGACTTGAATATATGTTTTTATCACAGAAGCCTCATGATTATGTTAAATAAGAAGCAAAATATACAAAGAATATAGTCAACATAATTTAGATTGCATTAATTATATTTAAATAATGTACATAGATATTAGGACTAGGAATATTCCAACATATGTAGCTAAGTTGTTGTTGCTTATAAGTCTTTAAATTATTATTTCTCAGTTTTATATTCAGAAAAAATTAAAAGTTCTTAAATAGTATTTGAAAGAAATTAGAAAATTTAAATGATTAGGAAGGACATTCTTTTTTTGTATTTTATACTTTCATTCTTATTTCTTTATTGTAAATCTCTGCAATGAACTTGAGAAAATACATTTTTAATTTTTTATTAGGTATATTCTTTATTTATATTTCAAATGTTGTCCCCTTTCCTGGTTCCCCCTCCCCCAAAAATCCTGTAAGCCAGCTCCCCTTCCCCAATCAACCCACCCATGCTTCCCTGTCCTTGTATTCCTCTACACTACGGTATCAAGTCTTTCCATGACCAAGGTCCTCTCCCCCATTTGGTGTCCAACAAGATCATCCTCTGCTGCTGATGTGTCTGGGGTCATGGGTAACTCCAAGTGCGCTCTTTGGTTGATGACTTTGTCCCTGGGACCTCTGTGAGTACTTGGTGACTCATATTTGTTGTTCCTCCTATGGCACAGCCAACCCCTTCAGCTCCTTTGGTCCTTTCTCTATCTCATCCATTGGGGGCCCTGTGCTCAGTTCAATGGCTGGCTGGGAGATTTCCCCTCTGTATTTGTCATGCACTAACAGAGCTTCCCAAGTGACAGCTATATCTGGCTCTAGTCAGCAAACAATTGTGGGTATCCACAATAGTGTCTGGGTTTTGTAATTGTATATGGTATAGATTCCTTCGTGGGGTAGTATCTGGATGGTCTTTCCTTCAGTCTCTGTTCCACACTTCATCTCTGTATCTCCTTCTGTGGGTATTTTGTTCCTCCTTCTAAGAAGGACTAGAGTATCCATACTTTGCTCTTCCTCCTTCTTGGGCATCATTTGATATGTGAATTGTGTCTTGGGTAGTTCAAGCTTCTAGGCTAATATCCACTTATCAGTGAGTGCATACCATGAGTGTTCTTTTGTGAATGGATTACCTAACTCAGGATGATATTCTCCAGTTCCATCCATTTGTCTAAGAATTTCATGAATTCATTGCTTTTAATGGCTAAGTACTCCATTATGTATATATACCACATTTTCTGTATCCATTCCTCCATTGAGGGACATCTGGGTTCTTTCCAGATTCTGGCTATTATAAATAGGGCTGCTATGAACATAGTGGAGCAAGTGTCCTTATTACATGTGGGAGAATCTCCTGGGTATACGCCCAGGAGTGGTATAGCAGGGTCCTCTGGTAGTATTATGCCCAGTTTTCTGAGGAACCACCAGACTGATTTCCAGAGTAGTTTTTACCAGCTTGCAATCCCACCAGGGGTGGAGGAGTGTTCTCCACAACTTCTCCAGCACCTGCCATCTCCTAAGTTCTTTATCTTATCACATTCTGACCAGTGTGTGGTGAAATCTCAAGGTTGTTTTGATTTACATTTCCCTAATGACTAAGGATGTTGAACACTTCTTTAGGTGCTTCTTAGGCATTTGATATTCCTCAGGTGAAAATTCTTTGTTTTGTTCTGTACCCCATTTTTAATAGGGTTATTTGTCTAAGCACTCTGTTGGATGGAGGTTTGGTAAAGATCTTTTCCCAATTTGTTGGTTGCCATTTTGTCCTATTGACAGTGTCCTTTGCTTTACAGAAACTTTGTAATTTTATGAGGTCCCATTTGTCAATTCTTGATCTTAGGGCATAGCCTATTGGAGTTCTGTTCAGGAAATTTTCCCCTATGCCTATGTGTTCAAGGCTCTTCCCCGGGATTTTTTTGCTGTTAGTTTCAGGTTTTATGTGGAAGTCCTTGATCCACTTGGACTTGAGCTTAGTACAAGGGAATAAGAATGGATTGATTTGCATTCTTCTGCATGCTAGCCGCCAGTTGAGCCATTTGTTGAAGAGGCTATCTTTTTTCCACTGGATGGTTGTAGCTCCTTTGTCAAAGATCAAGTGACCATAGGTTTATGGGTTCATTTCTGGGTCTTCAATTCCATTCCATTGATCTACCTGCCTGTCACTGTACCAATACCATGCAGTTTTTAACACTATTGCTCTGTAGTACTGCTTGAGGTCTGGGATATTAATTTGCCCAGAAGTTCTTGTATTCTTGAGAATAGTTTTAGCTATCCTGGTGTGTTTTGTTATTCCAGATGAATTTGAGAATTGTTCTTTCTAGCTCTATGAAAATTGAGTTGGGATTTTGATGGGGATTGAATTAAATTTGTATATTGCTTTTGGCAAGATGGCCATTTTTACTATATTAATCCTGCCAATTCATGAACATGGGAGATCTTTCCATTTTCTGAGGTCTTCTTTGATTTATTTATTTATTCAGAGACATGAAGTTCTTGTCATACAGATGTTTCACTTGTTTGGTTAGAGTCACGCCCAGATATTTTATATTGTTTGTGACTATTTTGAAGGGAGTCATTTCCCCAATTTCTTTCTCAGCCTGTTTATTTTTTGAATGTTGGAAGGCTACTGATTTGCTTGAGTTAATTTTATATCCAGGCACTTTGCTGAAGTTGTAGGAGTTTTCTACTGCAGGTTTTTTGTTCACTTAAGTATACTATCATATCATCTGCAAATAGAGATAACTTGACTTATTCCATTCCTTTTTGTACCCTTTGACCTCCTTTTGTTGTCTAATTTCTCTATCTAGAACTTCAAATACTATATTGAATAGCTATAGAGAGAGTGAGCACCCTTGTCTGGTCCCTTATTTTGGTGGGAATGCTTCAAGTTTCTCTCCATTTAGTTTGATGTTGGCTAACTGGTTTGCTGTATATTGCTTTTACTATGTTTAGATATAGGCCTTGGATTCCTGATCTTTCCAATACTTTTAGCAGGAAAGGATGCTGATTATTGAATTTCCCTACAATCTGTTGATCTTTATTCTGTAAAATCTGTTGCCAGAGCACTCTTGGTTGGTACATAATAAGCAAAAGGAAGACATATATCTCCTTTTTTTTTAAGGCTTGAATTTTATTTTGCAACAGTCAACTTGAACAAAAAATGCAAGTGACAAGATCACATGGTTACTAATGTGTTTCTGATACTCGGCTTTATTTAAGTTAACATGGATCAAACCTGAAGAAGCCTACAGCAGTCAGTTGGTATCATCAGTACCCTTAACCTTGCCTAAGTTGCAAGCATGAATAAAACTTTTTTATTACACCCAATGCTACAATTTTAATTTGGTATCTATCTAGGAAATTGTCCATTTCCTCCAGATTTTCCAGTGGTGTTCAGTATAGGCTTTTGTGGTAGGATCTGATGATTTTTTTAATTTCCTGTTTCTATTGTTATTTCTCCCTTTTCATTTCTAATTTTGTTAATTTGCATATTGGTTAGTCTGGCTAAAGATTTATCTATCTTGTTGACTTTCTCAAAGAACCAGCTCCTGGTTTTGTTGATTCTTTTGTATAATTCTTTTTGTTTCAACTTGGTTGATTTCAGCCCTGAGTTTGATGATTTCCTACCTTCTACTCCTCTTGGGTGTATTAGCTTCTTTCTGTTCTAAAACTTTCAGGTGTGGCATTAAACTGCTAGTGTATGATCTCTCCAGATTCTTTTTGGAGGCACTCAGAACTATGAGTTTTCCTCTTGGCACTGCTTTTATTGTGTCCCATAGACTTGGGTATGTTGTGCCTTTATGTTCATTAAATTCTAAAAAGGTTTTGATTTCTTTCCTTATTTCTTTCTTGACCAATGTATCATTGGGTAGAGCATTGTTCAGCTTCCATGTGTATGTGGGCTTTCTTTTGTTGCTGGAAGTATTGAAGACCACCCTTACTCCATAGTGATCTGATAAGAGGCAAGGAATTATTTCGATCTTCTTATATCCGTGTGAGGTGCAATGTGTGTTTTGAGCTTTAGTAGAGTTTCTTTTACAAATGAGAGTATCCTTGCATTTGGAGCACAGATGTTCAGAATTGAGAGTTCTTCTTGCCACCAAGAACATTTTTCCTTTGATGCGTATGAAGTGTCCTTCTATGTCTTTTTTGATGACTTAGGTTGAAAGTCAATTTTATCTGATATTAGGATGGCTACTCTACCTTGTTTCCTGGGATCATTTGCTTGGAAAATTATTGTCCAGCCTTTTACTCTGAGGTAGTGTTTGCCGTTGACACTGAGGTGTGTTTCCTGTATGCAGCAAAATGCTGGGCCCTGTTTATGTATCCAGTCCGTTAGCCTATGTCTTTTTATTGGGGAATTGAATCCATTGATGTTAGATATTAAGGAATAGTGATTCTTGCTTCCTGTCATTTTTGATGCTATTTTTATGTTTGAGTGGTTACCTTCTTTTGATTTTGTTGAAAGAAAATTACTGTCTTGCTTTTTCTAGGGTGTAGTTGCTCTCCTTGTATTGGCATTTTCCATCTATTATCCTTTGTAGGGCTGGATTTGTGGAAAGATATAGTGTAAATTTGGTTTTATCATGGAATATCTTGGTTTCTACATCTATGGTGATTGAGAGTTTTGTTGGGTATAGTAGTCTTGGTTGGCATTTGTGTTCTCTTAGAGTCTGTATGACATCTGCCCAGGATCTTCTAGATTTCATGGTCTCAGGTGAGAAGTCTGGTGTAATTCTGATAGGTCTTCCTTTATATGTTACTTGGCCTTTTTCCCTTACTGCTTTTAATATTCTTCTTTGTTTAGTATATTTGATGTTTTGATTATTATGTGACTGGATGTATTTCTGTTCTAGTACAGTCTGTTTGGAGTTCTGTAGGCTTCTTGTACGTTCATGGGCATCTCTCTTTTTAGGTTAGGGAAGTTTTCTTCCAAATTTTTGTTGAAAATATTTACTGACCCTTTAAGTTGTAAATCTTCACTCTCTTCTATACCTATAATCCTTAGGTTTGGTCTTTTCATTGTGTCCTGAATTTACTGGATGTTTTGGGTTACAAGTTTTTTGCATTTTGAATTTTCTTTGACTGTTGAGTCAATGCTTTCTATGATATCTTCAGCACCTGAGATTCTTTATCTCTTGTATTCTGTTGTTGATGTTTGCACCTATGACTCTTGATTTCTTTCCAAGTTTTTCTATCTCCAAATTTGTCTCCCTTTGTAATTTCTCAGTTGTTTCTACTTCTGTTTTAGATACTGGATGGTTTTGCTCAGCTCTTTCACTTGTTTGTTTGTGTTTTCCTGTAATTCTTTAAAGGATTTTTTGTGTTGCCTCTTTCAGTACTTCTGCCTGTTGATACATGTTCTCCTGTATTTCTTTAAGTGATTTTTGTGTTTCCTCTTTATGGGCTTATATCTGTTGACCCATGTTCTCCTGTATTTCTTTAAGCAATTTTTGTGTTTCCTTTTGAAGGGATTTTACTTGTTGACTCATGTTCTTCTGTATTTCTTTAAGGGAGTTATTAATGTCCTTCTTGAAATCCCCTAACAGCATCAGGTAGTGTGATTTTAAATCCATGTCTGGCTTTCCTAGTGTGTTGAGTTATTCAGGACTTGCTGTTGTTAGATAACTTGGTTCAGATGGAGCCATATTGCCTTAGTTTCTGTTGGTCATGTTCTTTCATTTGCTGTTTGACATTTGGTTTTCTCTGGTGTTAGCTGGTGTTGCTGTCTCTGACTGTGTCTTCTCTGTGCTTCTGGGAGACCTGTTCTCTCTATGTACACCAGTATGTAAGTACTTCTGTGAGACCCACTCTCTTGTAGTTGTATTTGGGTATGTAGTTCTGTGGCCCTGATCAGCTCTGGGTGCAGGCTGTGCTGGCTGTCTCCTCCAAGCCGCTGGGTGTATAGCTGGCTTCCTGTGCCACTTGGAGATGGTGCTCTGTGGCAGGGGATGTGCCCTATCAGGAGGCAGAAACTGGAATGTTCCTGCCAGAGGCCTCTGGACAGGATCCTCTGAGGTGCAGGGCAGGTCTCACTTGTGCTGGCTGCCTCCTTTGTGCTGGCCGCTAGGTGGATATCTGCCTTCCTGTGCTACTTGGAGATTGCAGGGGATGTTCCCAAGCCAGAGGCAGAAACTGGAAGGCTTCTGCCAGGGGCCTCTGGACAAGATAGGAATGACATTTCCTCAACAGGCAAAATACATTTGAATTCTATTTTCTCTGAAAAAAAAGGATGGAATTTTTAAATATTTCCCAAATAATACTCCATGCCATATATTCCTTTTAACTTTAAGCAGCATGGTAACTGTGATGGTTAGTGTTGATTACCAACTGGAGAAGCATCTAGACTCACCTGGGAAATGGTCCTCTGCTTATAGGTCTATCTTGATCAGGTTATCTGATGTTGGAGGAGCTCAACTGTGAGTTGAACTGTTCTTGGACTGTATAAATGGAGACTAGGAACTGAATGTCAGTGTGTATTTACCATTCTCAGCTTTCTAACTGTGAATACACATGTGACCATCTCCCCCAAGTTCCTCCTTCCATGACTTCCACATCACAGACTATACCTTGGAAATGTAAGCCAGAATAAATGTTCTGCTTTAAAATTGCTTGTCTTAGGAGTATTACATCACAGCTACAGGGACAGGAACGATTATTGCTGTTTATTGCTCCAGTGTTTCAATAAGAGGATATTCCTGATACTGGCAGAGCAAAACTTAAGCAAATAACATAAGTCCCTTTGTCAAATTGTGTATGTGTATTTATGTGTGTGTATGTATGTATGTGTGTATATCTGTGTATCTCTGTATGTGTCTCTGTATGTTACTTCTTGCAGCATACATATGCATAAAATATTTCTTGAATGGCTTAAAATTAAGATATTTTCAAAGTCATACATACCTTTACATGTATTTAATATACATATTTTAGTTAAGAAAGATAATTTATGTGATGCAACTTCTTAAAAATTAAAATATGAATTAAGATATTAAATGAGAAGGAGACATCCTGGTACAGTAACTGCTAACAATGGAGTGCTAGCTAGGGAGCATGAAAGGGTGAACAAAGAGAATCCTGGAAACAAATTTCTCAAAGAAATTATCCAACATATAAATTTTGGAAATATTTGTTTCTACATATTTTCAAAGATTATGGATAGATAGAGGATGGATGGATAGATAGATAGATAGATAGATAGATAGATAGATGCTAGCTAGGTATGCATGTTTTATAGCATGTCCTCTGATATCAAAACAATCCATTTTGGAAGGCGAATGAACTACAAAACACTATATTTGAGGGGAGATAAAATAGCAGGATATTTTAAGATGAGATATTAAAAGAGTGATTCTTAAAGAGCATGATTTCTTATAGGGTAGTTCATTAAAACTTTGTTTACAGTGATTATGCAAGCAGATATTCTAAGGGGAGGTGAAACAATCCATCCGGTAGGAAGTGAACAACTCAGGAGGTTCAGGATGTCCCTGAAATATCATTCACTAGACCCCTCCCTCCCTAGAAACACATATCAGTAAGGACTGCTGGGACTCAGTTGAGCCTAGCTGCCTGGTAAGGGCTCAGAACTTATACTCACCACGCTATCTGGAAGAAGTAAGGGTCAGCTGACCCATTGGAGGAGGCAGAGACCAGTTATGCCATGTGAAGGAAGCAGAGACCAGCTGAGCCATATGGAGGAAGAAATGCTCTGAGCTAACTGGAAGAAGCTCAAACTACCTGAGTCATTTGGAATGGACACTCTTAAACCTCCCAATTTGCCAGTAGGTTGTTCAGCGTGCTCAAGATTTCCCAGTTTTGTGAGCTATCACCACATTAAGGTGGGCTTTGATGATGCAACTGTCTTTGGATCATTTCTGCTCCTGAAAGTAACCCCTCATCTGTATTCCTATAAGTAACCCCCCCCAAAAAAAAAAAACCCTGTTAAGTTGGACTTTGGTGGTATTTAATTTGGGCTGTTATTTGTTTCTTATTTGAATAAGTGGACATTTGTTCAAGTCTCTCCAGGCATAGTATCACACAACATATACATACATGCATATATACGTGAGATGAAGTCAAGGACTGGGTATTGTTAAGAAAGAGTGAAAATTATTCACAATAGTTTACTGCTGTAATGATATAATTTATAGACTATACTTTTGCCTCCTGAATCTGAAAGGAGTCTTGTAATTCCTTGATCTAAGGACTTTCACACATAAAATCAGGAGTATATAGAAAGAAACTAGTATCACCAATGTGTCCAGAGAAAGAAAAGCAGAAAAGTTAGCATTGCATCCAAGTTAAGAGTAGCACCTACAAAATTGAGTATTTGAATCTCTCTCTCTCTCTCTCTCTCTCTATCTCTCTCTCTCTATCTCTCTCTCTCTCTCTCCCCTCTCTTGAAGAAAAAAGAAAGGTATCATTAAAATTTTGTGCTGAATATATTCCCTATCACAGGAAACAAGCAAAGATTGTTACTCCCAGAGAAGGCCTATGGGTAGTCCTCTGGCCTTGTTTGTTATTCTTAACCTGACTGCTCCTTTATTCTCTCCACAGCAGTTTAATTTTTCAATTTGAGGCACTTTGCTATAAAGCATGCCTCATTACCTTGTGGGAGGTAGCCGGTATCCATTAATTCAGTTCTTACTTCATTTGCTTTGCACACAGTCATAATTAGCTTCCAAATAACATAGGTACCTTCAATAGATTTATGACTACAATTTTACTCTGTATTTTCTTTTTTATCCTCTTTTTCCCTTTCCTGGTATTCTATAAAAGTTAAAAATTAAAAGGGCACAGTTGCTTTGGGGAGTGATTTCAAATTGAAATTTTCAGCATTCAGTTGTGGGATTTGGGCATTGCAATAATTCTCTTACCTTAGAAACTTTGTTTAAAAGGCAATATACTGAATTTTTAATCATGCTGAAAATATTTTAGACTTTACACCATAAACTCAAATAAAGAAGAGCTTGCAAACCTCACTCACTGTATGTTCAGCATCCTGTACTTATTCAACCTGCACATAGGTGTAAACATTATCCTTGAAATACTGTTTTCATATGAGAATTATACTACATCTATGAACACAAAGTCTATGAAAAGATATGGATATTGTGGTAGATGTAAAACAAAAGCATTGGTTTCACTTTGAAGTTCTCCCATGCAGAAATAGAACCTACTTATTTTTCCACTGAGTTGGGCTATTGCCATGAAATTCCTTTGGTCAAGGAACTTTAGTATATATGGCTTTGTCTTCACTTTTACTTCTGGAACCCTGTGTGAAGCAGGATAGCTTGATAACGGTGGAGATATGTGATCTGATTGCCTCACTCCATGGGGCCAACTCCTGCCCATGTGAATGGAGCCACCTGATGGCAATCAAATTCCAACCCACCTCCCAGCTGACTAGAGCCCTTGGAGAGCCAAGTGTGATCATGAGGATAGCCTAAACAGCCTAAACTGTTGAACCACAGAATCATGGGGAAAGAGAAGGTGATTTTTGATAAAACAGAAGTCCCATTCTTCATACTGGTCATAGATTCAATGATAGAAAGAACTAAAATGGCCATTGCTAGATCATAGGTTTACGACGTTAAGATGCTGGTCATTCTAAGACATCAGAGAAGCAGTCTGGACAAATCAGACCATGACCCATGCAATTTGTCACCTGAGACAAAGGACTGAAAGACCCCGCAGTTAACACACAATATCTCAGAACAGGAAGAAACAAGTCCAGCCTCCAAATTGTAAAGTTCTTCACTTTGAACTATCTGTCCTAATAAAGCTAATTTTTAAGGATAATCGGTTTCAGCTTCATTCCCTGAACTTGCAGCCCTGACTGTTAGCAGGTATGGCAGAATATATAAACAATTCTATGATATAGCTTGACAGACCTACACAAAAGGCAATTAACCTATTAAATATCCACTAAATATGCAAAGCATTGCCCACAGGGGAAGTGTGGTGGCTGATGTCAATTGTTAATGCATTGGCTTGACAGGTGCTGGTGTACTAGTGAAGCACAACTCTGGACAGCTGTGGAGGCTTTGCCAGAGGCTGTAAGATTATAGGCGCTCAAGTATAACCAATGATTTAATCCCACAATGGTTCAAAAATGTGAATAGAATATTGAGAATGGAAGAATTGTGGAAGGCAGTGCCTACCTGAATAAAGTATGTTATGAGTAGAATATCTTGATATTCTTTGAATAGAATGCCTTGGTCCTGGCCCTTCTTGCTATTATTATTTATTAATTTATTTTTTTTTATTTTCTATATTCTTTGTTTACATTCCAAAGGCTTTCCACTTTCCCAGTTCCCCCCTCACCATATGTCCCATAAGTCCTCTTCCATCCACTCATTCCCCAATCACCCCCCCCCATTTCTCTGTTCTGATACTCTCCTACAAAACTGGATCCAGTCTTTTCAGGACCAGGGTCCTTTCCTTCCTTCTTCTTTGGAATCTTTTGATTTGCGAATTGAGCCTTGAGTATTCAGAGCTTTTGGGCTCATTAATATCCACTTACAGTGATTGCATTTGATGTGTATTCTTTTATGATTGGGTTAACTCACTTAGGATGATATTTTCCAGATCCAACCATTTGCCTACAAATTGCATGAATTCATTATTTTTAATTGCTGAGTAGTATTCCATTGTATAAATAGACCACATTTTCTGTATCCATTCCTCCTTTGAGGGACATTTGGGCTCCTTCCAACTTCTGGCTATTATAAATAAGACTGCTATGAACATAGTGGAGAATATGTCTTTATTGTATGCAGGGGAATCTTCTGGGTATATGCCCAGGAGTGGTAAGACGGGGTCCTCCGGAAGTGTCATGCCCAATTTTCTGAGGAACCACCAGACTGATTTCCAGAGCAGTTGTAGCATCTTGCAGTCCCACCAACAGTGGAGGAGTGTTCCTTTTTCTCCACATCCTCGCCAGCACCTGTTGTCCCTTGAGTTTTTAATCTTAGCCATTCTGACTGGTGTGAGATGAAATCTCAGGGTTGTTTTGATTTGCATTTCCCTGATGACTAACGATGTGGAACATCTCTTAAGGTGCTTCTAAGCCATCTGAATTTCTTCTGGTGAAAATTCATTGTTTACCTCTGTACCCATTTTTGATAGGGTTATTTGGTTCTTTGGGGTCTAACTTCTTGAGTTCTTTGTATATGTTGGATATTAGCCCTCTGTCAGATGTGGGGTTGGTGAAGATCTTTTCCCAATTTGTTGGTTGCTGTTTTGTCCTTCTGACAGTGTCCTTTGCCTTACAGAAACTTTGTAATTTTATGAGGTCCCATTTGTCAATTCTTGGTCTTGGAGCATAAGTTTTGGTGTTCTGTTCAGGAACTTTCCCCTTGTGCCCATGTCCTCCAGGGTCTTCCCAAGTTTCTTTTCTAATAGTTTCAGTGTGTCTGTTTTTAGGTGGAGGTCCTTGATCCACTTGGAGTTGATCTTAGTACAAGGAGATAAGAGTGGGTCAATTCGCATTCTTCTGCATGTTGACTTCCAGTTGAACCAGCACAATTTGTTGAAAAGGCTATCTTTATTCCACTGGATGGTTGTACCTCCTTTATCAAAGATCAAGTGACCATAAGTCTGTGGGTTCATTTCTGGGTCTTCAATGCTATTCCATTGATCTACTTGCCTGTCACTGTACCAATACCATGCAGTTTTTTAGCACAATTGCTCTGTAGTACTGCTTGAGGTCAGGGATATTGATTCCCGCAGGAGTCCTTTTATTCCTTTTATTGTTGAGAATAGTTTTAGCTATCCTGGGATTTTTGTTACTCCAGATGAATTTGAGAATTTCTCTTTCTAGATCTATGAAGAATTAAGTTGGGATTTTGATAGGGATCGCATTGAATCTGTAGATTGCTTTTGGCAAGATGGCCATTTTTACTATATTGGTCCTGCCAATCCAAGAGCATGGAATATTTTTCCATTTCCTGAGGTCTTCTTCGATTTCCTTCTTCAAGGACTTGAAGTTCCTGTCATACAGTTCTTTCACTTGTTTGGTTAAAGTCACACCAAGATACTTTATATTGTTTGTGGCTATTGTGAAGGTTGTTATTTCCCGAATTTCTTTCTCAGCCTGCTTGTCCTTTGAGTAAAAGAAGGCTACTGATTTGCTTGAGTTGATTTTATAACCAGCCATTTGGCTGAAGTTGTTTATCAGCTGTAGGAGTTCTCTGGTGGAGTTTTTTGTGTCACTTATGTATACTATCATATCATCTGGAAAAAGTGATAGTTTGACTTCTTCCTTTCCAAATTATATCCCTTTAACTTCCTTATGTTGTCTAATTGCTCTCACTAGAACTTCAAGTGCTATATTGAAAAGATATGGAGAGAGGGCAGCCTTGTCTAGTCCCTGATTTTAGTGGGATTGCTTCAAGTTTCCCTCCATTTATTTTGATGTTGGCTACTGGTTTGCTGTATATTGCTTTTACTATATTTAAGTATGGGCCTTGAATTCCTGTTCTTCCTAGGACTTTTAGCATGAAAGGATGCTGAATTTTGTCAAATACTTTTTCAGCATCTACTGAGATGATTATGTGGTTTTTTTCTTTTAGTTTGTTTATGTAGTGGATTACATCGATGGATTTTCATATATTGAACCATGCCTGCATCCCTTGGATGAAGCCTACTTGATCATGGTGATGTGCTCTTGGATTCAGTTGGCAAGAATTTTATTTAGTATTTTTGCATCAATATTCATAAGGGAAATTGGCCTGTAGTTCTCTTTCTTTGTAGGATATTTGTGTAATTTTGGTATCAGCGTTATTGTGGCTTTGTAGAACAAGTTGGGCAGTGTTCCTTCTGTTTCTATTTGGTGGAATAGTTTGAAGAGTATTGGTGTTAGGTCTTCTTTGAAGGTCTGATAGAATTCTGCACTAAAAACATCTGGTCCCATGCTTTTTTTGGTTGGGAGACTTTCTATAACCCCTTCTATTTCTCTACGGGTTATGGGACTCTTTAGCTGATCTAATTGATCCCGGTTTAATTTTGGTATTTGGTATCTGTCTAGGAAATTGTCCATTTCCTCCAGATTATCCAGTTGTGTTGAGTATAGGCTTTTGTAGTAGGATCTGATGATTTTTTGAATTTCCTCGGTTTCTGTTGTTATATCTCCCTTTTCATTTCTAATTTTGTTAATTTGGATACTGTCTCTGTGCCCATTGGATAGTCTGGCTAAGGGTTTATCTATCTTGTTGATTTTCTCAAAGAACCAGCACTTGGTTTTGTTGATTCTTTGTATGGTTCTCTTTGTTTCTACTTGATTGTTTTCAGCCCTTAGTTTGATGATTTCCTGTCTTCTACTCCTCCTGGGTGAATTAGCTTCTTTTTGTTCCAGGGCCTTCAGGTGTGCTGTTAAGTTGCTAGTGCATGCTCTCTCCAGTTTCATTTTGGAGGCACTCAGGGCTATGAGTTTTCCTCTTAGCACTGCTTTCATTGTGTCCCAGAGATTTGGGTAGGTCGTACCTTCATTTTCATTGATGTCTAAAACGTCTTTGATTTCTTTCTTTATTTCTTCCTTGACCAAGGAGTCATTGAGTAGAGTATTGTTCAGTTTCCATGTGTATGTGGGCTTTCTGTTGTTCTTCTTGATATTGAAGACCACTTTTACTCCATAATGATCTGATAGGAGGCATGGGATTAGTTCAGTCTTCTTGTATTTGTTGAGTTCTGTCTTGTGACCAATTATATGATCAATTTTGGAGAAGGTACCATGAGGTGCTGAGAAAAACGTATATTCTTTTGCTTTAGGATGAAATGTTTTATATATATATATTAAATCCAATTGGTCCAAAGCTTCAATTAGGTTCACTGTGCCCCTGTTTAGTTTCTGTTTTCCTGATCAGTCCATTGAGGAGAGTGGAGTGTTGAAATCGCCTACAATTATTGTGTTAGGTGCGATGTGTGCTTTAAGCTTTAGTAAAGTTTCTTTTATGAATGAGGGTGCCCTTACATTTGGAGCATAGATGTTCAGTATTGAGAATTCTTCTTGGTGGATTTTCCCTTTGACCATCAAGAAGTGATCTTCCGTGTCTCTTTTGATGACTTTATGTTGTAAGTCAATTTTATCTGATATTAGAATGGCTACTCTGGCTTGTTTCCTGAGACAATTTGCTTGTAAAATTGTCTTCCAGCCTTTTACTCTAAGGTAGTGTTTGTCTTTGACACTGAGATGTGTTTCCTGTATGCAGCAAAATGTAGGGTCCTGTTTCCGTATCCAGTCTATTAGTCTGTGTCTTTTTACTGGGGAATTGAGTCCATTGATGTTAGGAGATATTAAGGAATAGTAATTATTACTTCCTGACATTTTTGGGCGTTATTTTTTATATTTGACTGATTCTCTTCTTTTGGGTTTAATGAGAGGGGGTTTCTATCTTGCTTCTTCTGGGGTGTAGTTCCCCCCTTGTGTTGGTATTTTTCCCCTATTATCCTTTGTAGGGCTGGGTTTGTAGATAGATATCGTGCAAATTTGATTTTGTCATGGAATACCTTGGTTTCCCCATCTATGGCAATTAAGAGTTTTGCTGGGTATAGTAGTTTTGGCTGAAGTTTTTGTTCTGTTAGAGTCTGCATGAGATCCTCCCAGGATCTTCTAGCTTTCATGGTCTCCAGTGAGAAATCTGGTGTAATTCTGATAGGTCTTCCTTTATATGTTACTTGTCCTTTTTCTCTTATTGCCTTTAATATTCTTTCTTTGTTTAGTACATTTGGTGTTTTGATTATTATGTGATGGGAAGTATTTCTGTTCTGGTCCAGTCTGTTTGGGGTTCTGTAGGTTTCTTGTATATTCATGGGCTTCTCTCTCTTTAGGTTGGGGAAGTTTTCTTCCATAATTTTGTAGAAGATATTTGCTGGCCCTTTAATTTGTAGATCTTCACTCTCATCTATACTTATAATCCTTAGGTTTGGTCTTCTCATTGTGTCCTGGATTTCCTACATGTTTGGGGTTACCAGCTTTTTGTATTTTGCATTTTCTTTAATTGTTGAATCCACGGTTCCTATGGTATCTTCAGCATCTGAGATTCTGTCTTCTATCTCTTGTATTCTATTGTTAATATTTGCATCTATGACTCCTGATTTCTTCCCAAGGTTTTCTATCTCCAACGTTGTCTCCCTTTGAGAGTTCTTAGTTGTTTCTACTTCTGTTTCTAGATTCTGGATGGTTTTGCTCAGATCTTTCACTTGCTTGTTTGTGTTTTCCTGTAATTCTTTAAGGGATTTTTCTGTTTCCTCTTTTATGACTTCTACTTGTTGACCCACGTACTCTTGTATTTCTTTAAGTGATTTTTGTGTTTACCCCTTATTGGCATCCATTTTTTGATCCATATTCTCCTGAATTTCTTTAAGTGATTTTTGTGTTTGCCTTGTAAGGGCTTCTAGCTTTTGATCCATTTTCTCCTGTATTACTTTAAGAGATTTATCTAAGTGTTCCTCTATCAGCATCCTGACCAGTGATTTTAGATCTGAGTCTTGTTTTTCTGGTGTGTTGGAGTATCTGAGACTTATTTGTGTTTGCCTTGTAAGGGCTTCTAGCTTTTGATCTATTTTCTCTTGTATTACTTTAAGAGATTTAGCTAAGTATTCCTCTATCAGCATCCTGACCAGTGATTTTAGATCTGAGTCTTGTTTTTCTGGTGTGTTGGGGTATCCGAGATTTATTGCTGTCGGGGAACTGGGTTCGGATGCTGCCATATTGCCTTGATTTCTGTTAGTAATGATCCTACATTTGCCTTTTGCCATCTGGTTATCTCTGGTGTTAGTTGGTCCTGTAGTTACTAGCTGGTGCTTGAACCTCCTGTGGGCTCATAAGGCTATTTCCCCACAACTGGGACACCTGAACCACTGCCCTGCAGGTCTCCTGCTCACAGATTGCTGACAGGTGGCCTGGGTCCCCTGAGGTCTTAAACTTGGGATATCTCAGGTACTTGGTTCCGTCTGCTGGGCCACTGCTCTGCACTGCTCCTGCTCAGGGATTGCTGTCTGGTGTCCTGAGTCCCCAGAGGTCTTAAACTTGGGATATCTCAGGTACCTGGTTCTGCCTGCTGGTTCAAAGCAGCTGGGAAGATGGCGGAGGCTGCAGGGAATGTGGGGTCCACCTTCAAGGCACAGAGCCCACGCTTGGCTGGTGCCCCCCAAACCGCTGCTCTGTGTGCAGCTTCTGCTCAAGGTCTGAGTCCCCAAAGGTCTTAAACTCAAGATATCTCGGGTACCTGGCTCCACTGGCTGGTTCGAAACAGCTGGGAAGATGGTGGAGGCTGAAGGGAGTACAGGGTCCGCCTTCAGGGCACAGAGCCCAGGCTTGGCTGGGGTCCCCCAAACTGCTGCTCTGTGCACAGCTCCTGCTCAAGGCCTGAGTCCCCAAAGGTCTTAAACTCAGGATATCTTGGGTACCTGGTTCCGCCTGGCTGGATCGGAACAGCTGGGAAGATGGTGGAGGCTGTAGGGAGTGTGGGGTCTGCCTTCAGGGCACTGAGCCCAGGCTTGGCTAGGGCCCCCCAAACTGCTCCTCTGTGCACAGCTCCTGCTCAAGACCTGAGTCCCCAAAGGTCTTAAACTCGGGATATCCCCTTCTTGCTATTCTGTTCTCTGCCCCTGGCTGCCATTACATGAGAAGCATTTTTTGTCTCATCCCCACCGTGATACTCTCTGTCACTTGGAATGAAGATAAAGATGGAATAGGTTTTGAGGGTATGGTTAACCAGTGTTTGTCCCAACTTAAGACCCATCCCATGAGAGATAGCCCATCCCTGACACTATTAATGATACTCTGCTATGCTTGCAGACAGTTACCTAGCATAACTGTCTTCTGAGAGGCTTCATCCACCAGAAAATGGAAACAGATTCTGAGAGCCACAGCCAAACATCAGGGAGACCTCAGGCATTCTTGTGGAAGAGCTGAGGAAGGATTAAGGGAGCCAGAGGGGTCAAGGACACAATAAGAAGACCTACAGAGTCAACGCACCTGGGACCATGAGTGATCACAAAGTCTGAACCACCAACCAAAGAGTATGCAGGGGCTGGATCTAGCACCTCCTCTCTCTCTCTCTCTCTCTCTCTCTCTCTCTCTCTCTCTCTCTCTCACACACACACACACACACACACACACACACACACATTGTGCAGCTTGGTCTTCATGTGAGTCTCTTAACTGTTGAAGCCAGGCTATGTTACTCTGTTGCCTGCCATTGAATCCCCACACACTGCCTGCCACTGGATAGGCTACAGTAGAAGAAGTGCTTAGTCATGCTGGGATTAGATGTTCCAGGGTGGGGTGGTACCCAAGGGGCCTGCCTTCTCTGAGAAGAAGAGGAGGGGATAATGGGGAGAAGAAGTTTTAAAGGTGGGACTGGGAGGGGAAGAAAGAGGGGAACTATGATAGAGATGTAATGTGTGTGCTTCAGTCCTTCTTAGAAGGGGAAACAAAATACCCACAGGGTGGAGGGGGGAGATAAAGAGATAAAGTGTGGAGCAAAGACTGAAGGAAAGGACATCCTGGGCATCCATCCCATAAACAGTTACCAAACCCAGACACTATTGTGGATACCAAGAAGTGCTTGCTGACAGGAGCCTGATAACAGCTGTCTCCTGAGAGACTCTGCCAGCGCCTGACAAATACAGAGGCAGATGGTCACAGCGAACCATTGGACTAAGCACAAGGTCCCCAATGGGGGAGTTAGAGAAGGGACTGAAGGAACTGAAGGGATTCCCAGAGCTCCCAGGAACTAAAACACCAAAGAAAGAGTACACTTGGACCAACCCATGGCTCCAGCTGCATATGTAGCCTTCTCAGACATCAATGGGAGGAAAGGCCCTTGTTCCTTTGAAGGCTTAATGCCCCAGTGTGGGGGAATGCCAGAATGGGGAAGAGGGAGTGGGTAGGAGGGTGGGATAACACCCTCATAGAAACAGGGGGAGGAGGCTGGGAGGGGGCTTTTCTGAGGGGAAACCAGGAAAGGGTATAACATTTGAAATATAAATAAAGAAAATAGCTAATAAAAGTTTCAGAAAATTAATAAAAATATGAAAAAATAAAAATAATAAAGCCACAAGTTAAAAAGAATCTTTCTTTTCTTTGGATTAGCACAGAGGTGCAAAGTCTGACTGACTCCGTGGGTCAGTAACCAAAGTTAGCCATTCCCTTGAGAAATTCACACGACAAAAATTTCACTTCTCTCCATATTTCTTAACTTTATCAGTAGACAAATTAGGCAATGTCTTTATATTATAAACTCCACACAATGGATCATTTATCCATTTCAATTGCTGAGTCACTTAAACACCCATCAGAGTTATTTAACCTAATTTTTATGTTTAATTCTAAGAGACTGTATGATCTAGATGGCAAGGACAGGGACCTTGATACCAAAATGAAAACAACAAAAAATCGAAAACAACAAAAACAGTCTCTGCAAACAAAATCATTGATACAAATCATACAACTAGCATAGAAAATCACTCAAAAAAAATAAGGCATATGTGAGCTTTGAAGGGTCACAGTGCATCCATTTATACAGTGTGTGATCCCACCTCCTTTTATTATTCACCTTTCCACATGTCTGTTGAACCAGGCATGGAAAAAAACTGCTTTAAAGTTCAGAGGTCATTCAAAATAAGCAAAGCGATTAAAAAAAAAAAGCCTGATTGTTTACCATGATGCCAAACTTAATAATTCCTAGAGTGACTGAGCAATTTGGGCATGCCTATTAAGAATTTTATGTTATGTATATTTCTATTTCATCAAAAATGTCAGAATTCATGAGTTGTCTGTATATGTTTGGGAAAGCATCAATAGGCATGATTACTTTGTGATTCTTCACAAAAATACTGTTGGAAACATTAAGCTGAATGCTCCCTTACTAAATGAGCTGGAAGGACAGGCTTACCAGGTAAGAAGAATAGTAAACATAAGACATGGAAGCTAGGAAAAGAACCACAGTGGAAATACTCCTGCCAGGAACATGGGCTCTAAAGGAGGAAGGAAATGAATAAGAGATTAAAATGTGCTTGTTACAAATAACCATCAAAGCTCAGAGGCAAATGAGGATATAATACAAATCTACAGTTTCACCATCCCATCGTGACCAGGGGATAGATGATTTTCAAAGAAAATAAACTTTGCAATATGAAAATTCAAAAAAGGAAAGAAATTTGGCCTGGTGCCTCCTGGTATTGCTCAGTGACCCTCGTGTGAAAAGATAAGGACCCCAATTACAATCATAGTGTTAAGAAAAAAGGAGATAGAGAACACAAAAGACACTCCACATGAAAATCATGGAGCTAGAGACTTATTGGAATTAGAAATGAATATATTCATCCTTTGTCTTTGACAGGCTATCTACGTCCAAAGTTAAGACATGCCAATGGTCTAATTGAAAGCCTCAGATATTTTGTGGGAAAAGACCACACACCCCAATTCGAAGCAGTCTTTGCTCGTTCAAGGGCTGCATCCCAGAAGGAACTTAGAATGTGCTCAGCTACCCCATGCATGGAACACATGCTGCAGTCCTTGCTCAGCACTAGGGCTTCTGTTAGTCACACTTTAAAGATGGCTACAACTATGCAGAACGTGAGTGTCTGCTTCAGCATATTTTAGCATGTGGGGAACACTCTGCTACTTTAGTAATGAGCCTGTACATGTGTGCACATGTACCCCACACATGTTTGTGTTCGAATGAAAATTTGTCTCAGCTTATCACATCCCAAATCCCAAATAACTGCAAAATAGGACAGCAGAATGAGCTTCAAACAAGTTACCTGCACAATGGTGACATCCCCCAGAGCCCCTTACAGAGGTTCTCCATGTGCAAATATCATTCAAGTACCAAAGAAGAATAATGAAGCATAAGCCACAATGAAAACTGGCAACTGTTTCACTGTTTCACTGGTCTACTACTGACTCATGACAGCATACTAAATAATATATTTAACTCAGTTTATATTCTAGCACCCATCAAATAAGAATGAAACTGCAATCCCAATTTTGTTAACAAAGGAACTTCTTATCACTTAATATATAATGAAGTCCTGAAACTAAAAATATATTTCTTGGGTAAATATAGATAAAATATTGATAGGCTATGTTCTAAGAATGCTGACTAATGGCTTTTGAATTATATTGTCTCAGTTGTTCTATAACTGTTGAGTGAATTAATAACTTCAAAGACGGTCATTTGCACCAGGGAGCAGGACAACTCCACAGCCTTCTGTGCAAGCCCTCCAAGAGAGAGTGATCTCCCAGCAGCACTTTCACTTCTGAGTGCAGAGGTGAGATCTCCACCTTCTCTCTGGAGGGGAACAGCTAGGAACATGAAGGGCATATGATCAGTGGAGCAGCTGGGACAGAGGTCTTCAGGCTGCCATTTGCACCAGGGAGCCAAGTGGCTCCAAGGCCTTCTGTGCACAGACCCTGACAGAAGAGAGTTGGTCTCCCAGGAGTAGGAACACAGACTTACAGGCCCACAGGAGGAACAAGCTCCAGCCAGAGACAGAAAGACCAACTAGTGCCAGAGATAACCAGATGGCAAAAGGCAAGCACAAGAACCCTACCAACAGAAACCAAGGCTACTTGGCAACATCAGAACTCAGTTCTCCCAGCACAGCATGTCCTGGATACCCCAACACAGCAGAAAAGCAAGAGTTGGATTTAAAATCGTATCTCATGATGCTGATAGAGGGCTTCAAGAAGGACTTAAATAACTCCCTTAAAGAAATACAGGAGAACATCGGTCAACAAGTAAAAGCTCTTAAAAAAAAAACACAAAAATCCCTTAAAGAAATACAGGAGCTCATGGGTCACAAGGCAGAAGCCCTTAAAGAGGAAACACACACACACACACACAAAAAAAAAAACCTTAAAGAATTACAGGAAAAGACAAATAATCAAGTGAAGGAACTGAGCAAAACCATTCAGGATCTAAAAGTGGAAGTAACAATAAAGAAATCACAAAGTGAGACATCTCTGAAGATAGAAAACCTTGGAAGAATTCAGGAGTCATAGATGCAAGCATCAACAACAGAATACAAGAGATAGAAGAAAGGATCTCAGGTGCTGAGGATACCATAGAAAACATTGACTCAACAGTCAAAGAAAGTGCAAAATGCATAAAGCTTGTAACCCAAAACATCCAGGAAATCCAGAACACAAAGAGAAGACCAAACCTAAGGATTATAGGTATAGAAGAGAGCGAAGATTTCCAACTTAAAGGGCCAGTGAATATCTTCAATAAAATTATAAAAAAAAATTTCCTAACCTAAAGAAAGAGATGCCCATGAACATACAAGAAGCCTTCAGAACTCCAAACATGCTGGACCAGAACAGAAAGTCCTCCCAACATATAATAATCAAAACACCAAATGCAGCAAACAAAGAAAGAATATTAAAAGCAGTAAGGGACAAAGGTCAAGTAAGTTATAAAGGCAGAACTATCAGAATTACACCAGACTTCTCACCAGAGATGATGATCCTGGGAAGATGTCATACAGACCCTAAGAGAACACAAAGGCCAGCCCAGACTACTATACCCAGCAAAACTCTCAATCACCATAGAAGGAGAATCCAAGATACTCCATGATAAAACCAAATTTACACTATATCTTTCCACAAATCCAGCCTACAAAGGATCATAGATGGAAAACGCCAACACTAGGAAGGAAACTACACCTTAGAAAAAGCAAGAAAGTAATCTTCTTCCAACAAACCCTAAAGAAGATACCCACACAAACATAAAAATAACATGGAAAAATAACAGGAAGCAACAATCACTATTCCTTAATATCTGTTAATATCAATAGACTCAATTCCCCCAATAAAAAGACAGAGACTAACAGAATATTTTTTCATGTAAATCTTCAATTTTATCAGAAAATGCTTATAATTCCTTTTTCAATTAATTTAGTAATGTTTTATGTCTACCATTTTATCTGCATTATTTTTCATGATAATCAATTTTAACATGTTTTTCTATATATTTCTTCTATTTTATCAGAAATATTTTCCATGTATATCTCTAATTTTATCACAAAATGTTTTTAATTCCAGCTTCAATTAATTTAGAAAGGGATTTATATGTACCATTTTATCTGTATAATTTTTCATGAAATAGTCAATTTTAATGTATTTGTCTATGTATTTCTTGAATTCTATCAGAAATATTTTCCATGTAAATCTTCAATTTTACCAGAAAATGTTTATAATTCCAATTTTCAATCAACTTAGAATTATTCTTATGCCTACCATTTTATCTGTATAATTTCCATGATAATCTTCAATTTTAACATGTTTTTCTATATATTTCTTCAATTTTATTAGAAATATCTTCCATGTAAATCTTCAACTCCATCAGAAAATGTTTATAATTCCACTTTCAATCAACTTAAGAATACTTTTATGCCTACCATTATTATGTCTATAAAAAATTTTCCTTAACATGTTTTTCTACAGTTTTCTCAAATTTTATAAGAAATATTTTCCATGTAAATCTTCAATTCTATCATAAAATGTTTTTCTTTCATTTTCAATTAATTTAGTAATGCTTTTTATGTCTACCACTTTACTCTTAAATTTTCCATGAAAATTTTCAATTTTAACGTGTTTTTCTTTATATCTCTTCTATCTTATCAGAAATATTTTCCACGTAAACCTTCAATTTTATCATAAAATATTTTTACTTCATTTTTCAGTAAAAGAACATGCTTTCAAAAAATAACTACTAAGACAATATGCATGTTTTATAACTACTTAGATTACAGAAAGGAAATAGCACTACTGGGTATCAATCAAGTATTGTTTGTATGTCTAAAGAGTTTGCAAATTAAGTCTATATTTAAAAAGGTTTATCAGGGTGATTTTGAACTTCCAAAAATAAAAACGATGAGGATGTGTTCAGATGACAACAGTCTATGGGAAAAAGAAGCCATTACTGTCCATGTCCAAAATCTATTCTTCACCTCTGCACACTGGGGAGACTGAAATATCAAGAGACACTTGGCCGGGTGTTTCTGGAAGTCCTAGAAGGGAGAAGCAACCTCCTGTGTTATCTGTTTCTATCCCTTTCTTCTAGGATTGCCTTTCAGATGGGAAACTGCCAGTCACATTAATAGCTCCCCTAGACCCCTGTGAAATGCCCAAGCCTATACCAATGTTCCACTTCTGCATTCACAAAGTAGTATATCTTAGAGATGGAGCTATACCACTCACACTCTGGGGTGGGAAATAAGTCTCCTCAAGTACTCTTTGTATTTCTGTACTACCCCTGGAACAGTCTCTCATTTCACCCAAGTAAGACATTCCTCCAGAAAGCAACGCCTGCATTCTTTCCCCTCGCTCACTAGTGTTCAAAAACCCCAATGGGCTGCAGCCATATTGTCCTCCCGGACAATATATTCCCCAGATCCCTTCCATGTGTTCCTGAAATTCAAAACTTCTTTTGCTTTGAGGCTGGTGAGATGGTTCAGTTGGTAAAGTGACCGCTGTCCAAGCATGAGAACCTGGCTTTAAATCCCTAACCCCTTCATCAAAATCTGCTTGTGGTAGTGTGTGCCTTTGATTCTATTACCAGGAGGCTGAGGTAGATAGAATACTAGGCCTTAATAGACAGTCTGGCCAAATCAATAAGCTTTGGGTTCAGTGAGAGACCCTGTCCTACAAAAGGGAGGGGTGGTTAAGAAAGACATGCCTCTGTTCCATTTGTATGTACACATAGGTGCATTTGACTGGACCAACTTCACACACCTAAATACACACACACACACACACACACACACACACACACACACATACACTTCTTATGCTTTAATCAAAAACAAAATTCTCGTGCATAGTCACATATGCTGACAGTCACAATCATGAGTTACCACAGCTCAACAATGAGGTACTTGCTCCTGCTTTGACCTCAGCTAGGGTCTGACTCAGCGATCATGGATGGAAGTGATTTTTATAATTTGAATGCAACAAAATAAATGCACACATAGAAACTCAGTTATAAAACATGCACATAGAGACCAGCAAGAAGGGATTAAATGCTTGCAGGAAATGGTACTTTCTATGCATTCACCTATCTCATGACCTAAGAGGAAAAGAGCACTGTCCAAAATCACCTTCAGGAGGAACGCTGGCTATTTCAAAGGCGTAGGCTGGAAATTAATGGGCCGACATGTTTTAATAAGCCTTTTATTCTCTGAATTGAGAATCCATTCCCTACTTGGTTAGTTGGCCTCATATAAATTCACTTTTCCTTGGATTTATCTTCTGAGTAATTGCATGCAGCATTATGTGGGAATTCTAAAACTTTCAGATGTGCTTTGGGTATAAAATGAAAAAAAAGTCATTGTATTCTTTATGTCCTCTTAAAAATTGAAAGTAATTTGTTTAAATATAAACTAGTATTTTACTATGAAAGAACTTGTGAAATTACTGAAATGAGTTACGGTGTTAAATGTATAGAATGTGAACAAGTAAAAGTCATTGTTAAATTACCAAAACAGCATGCTAGCATCCTAGGCACATGCATACCTGTGACACAATAGGGATGTGTCTGTATATATAGACTCATATGTATGTTAATTGTGTGTTGAAGCAAACAAACTAAGACTTTTTTCCTAACACATTGCCTTTTCTAGGTTGACTTGGAAATACAGTTCCAATACAGGTTCAGGTTTTAGTTCACGGAAACATGAGCAAAAATTTCTTTTCTCCATCAATTTATTTATTTATTCACTGTACATCCTAATCGCTGACGTCTCCTCCATGTCACACACCCCCTGCCCGCCACTCACACAGTACTTTCCCCCCTTCTGCCTTCTTTGAGAGGGCAGAGGGCCCACCCCTCCACCCCACATCCCCTACCCCATATCCTCGAGGCTAGAGGCTAGGTGCATCCTCTCCCACTGAGATCAGACAAGGCAGCCCAGTTAAAGGAACAGGATTGACAGGCAGGCAACAGATTTAGGGACAACCCCTGATTCACTTGTTGGGGAAACCACATAAAGACCAAGTTGCATATCTGCTACATATGTGCAGGGGTGTAGGTCCAGCTCGTGTATGCTCTTTGGTTGGTGGTTCAGTCTCTTGAGAGCCCCAAAGGGTACAGGTTAGTTAACCGTTCGTCTTCCTGTGGAGCTCCTAGCCCCTTCAGGATCCACAAACCTTCCTCCTATTCTTCAGTAAGAATCCCCCAAGCTTCATACACTATTTGGCTGTGGGTGTGTGTATCTGTCTGAGTCACCTGCTGGGTGACTCAGAGGACAGTTATGCTAGGCTCCTGTGTTCAAGTATAATAGAGGATCATTAATAGTATCAGGGATTGGTGCTTTGCCCATGGAATGGGTCTCAACTTGGGCCGGTTATTGGTTGACCATTCCCTCCATTGGGTGAAAGTTTTGTGCATGGATCAGTATCTTTATCCCTCTATTGGGGGTCCTGCCTGGCTATAGGAAGTGACCACTTCAGGTTCCATATCTCCATTGCTAAGAGTCTCAAGGAAAGCCATCTGATAGATTCCTGGGAGCCTCCCCTAGCCCAGGTCTTTAGCATATCCTAGAAATGTCCGCACCCCCACACAATTCCAATAAATTTAAATATGCAGAATTATTTATTAAATGGGTTTATTAAAGTATTTGAATATACATTTGCTATAAAACCTATACTATAACTCAAAACGGGAAGATGTCTACAAAATATCAACATTCTTCTATGTAAGTAGTGAAGAGGATCTTTTTTCTTTTTTTTTAAATGAAGTTTTTTTTATTGGATATATTCTATATTTACATTTCATTTCCCTTTTTTGGTTCCCCACCCCCTAAAGGTCCCACATGCTCTTTTCCCTCCCCCTGCTCCCTCATCCACCCCTTCCCACTTCCCTGTTCTGGTATTCCCCTACACTGATGCTTTGATCCTTTCCAGCACCAGTGTCCACTCATTTCTTCTTGTCAGGCATCATTTGGTATGTGAATTGTGTCTTTGGTGTCCCAAGATTCTAGGCTAATATCCACTTATCAGTGACTGCATACCATGGGTATTCTTTTGAGACTGGGTTACCTCACTTAGTATGATGTTCTCCAGTTCCATCCATTTCTCTAAGAATTTCATGAATTCATTGTTTCTAATGGCTGAATAGTATTCCATTGTGTATATATACCACATTTTTTGTATCCATTCCTCCATTGAGGGATAAATAAGGCTGCTATGAACATAGTGGAACATGTATCCTTACTGCATGCTGGGGAATCTTCTGGGTATATTCCCAGGAGTGGTATGGCTGGGTCCTTCGGAAGTATCATGTCCAGTTTTCTGAGGAAATGCCAGACTGATTTCCAGAGTGGTTGTCCCAGCTTGCAGTCCCACCAGCAGTAGAGGAGTATTCCTCTTTCTCCACAAATGGTGCTGGCTCAATTGGAGGTCAGCATGCAGAAGAATGAGAATTGATCCACTCTTATCTCCTTGCACTAAGCTCAACTCCAAGTGGATCAAGGATCTCCACATAAAACCAGACACACTAAAACTAATAGAAAAGAAACTTGGGAAGACCCTTGAGGACACTGGCTCAGGGGGAAAATTCCTGAACAGAATACCAATAGCTTATGCTCTAAGATCAAGAAAAGACAAATGGGACATCATAAAATTACAAAGTTTCTGTAAGGCAAAAGACACTGTCAAAAGGATAAATCGGCAACCAACAAATTGGGAAAAGATCTTCACCAACCCCACATCTGATTGAGGGCGAATATCCAATGTATACAAAGAACTCAAGAATTTAGACCCCAGAAAACCAAATAACCCTATCCAAAAATGGGGTACAAAGCTAAACAAAGACTTTTCACCTGAAGAAATTTGGATGGCTGAGAAACACCTTAAAAAATGTTCAACATCATTAGTCATTAGAGAAATGCAAATCAAAACAACCCTGAAATTTCACCTCACACCAGTCAGAATGGCTAAGATTAAAAACTCAGGAGACATCAGGTGTTGGCGAAGAGGATTTTTTAAAAAGATTGGTGAGATTTGTGATGTGTTTTGTAACCAGATAGCCTGTGCCTATTTCATGTGACCTGTATCTCAAGAAAGTAGATGCAGTTATGTGACCGGTCAATCTTCTAGGGACAAAGTGCAACAGAGCTGGCTAGATATTGTCTAATCAAAACTGATTAAAATAGTGAAGTGTGGTATCTGTGTGCCTGCTTTCCCACAGCTGGAGAGAGTGAGGCAGGAGGATCCCACATCCCAGGCTAGTCTAAAATCTGGGCTACAGAATGTCAAAAAGAAAAAAAAGCCCCACTGGATCATAAACAAAACAAAGCACTACACTCACAAACTCAGAGTAGCTGTGGTAGCTGGCATAAGAGAAGCACAAGATTAGCAAGATCAATATTCTAGCATGAAATAGGGAGGGATTCATACCCCTCCCCATCCATAACTGAGGAGCTGTAGACAGTTGATGGCTTCTACAGAGAGGAGGGAGTCAGTTTACTGTCAGTGTGTGGCCCCTGGTAGGTTAGCCATACTCCAGTGGATGGCCCCTCACCCAGAAAGAAGTACATAGTCAGCGAAAACCTGAATCAACTGGTTACTGCTTTTATAAAAACAAAGAGAACACAAGTTGCAGGTATAGTGAGTTAGGATTGTATCCGGGAGGACTCGGGGAAAAGAAAGGGGTGGATATGGCCAAAATACATTGTATGACATTCTCAAAGGATATATAATACGTAGTTTTTTTTTAATTTTTATTTTCTTTTTTTTTATTTTATTTTCTATATTCTATGTTTACATTCCAAAGGCTTTCCCCTTTCCCAGTTCCCACCCACCATAGTTCCCATAGTTCCTCTCCCCCCCCCATCTGTTCCCCAATAATTCCCCCTCCCCCCTCGGTTTCTTTACTAAACTGGATGCAATCTTTACAGGCCCAGGGTCCTCTCCTTTCTTCTTCTTGGGAATCATTTGACTTGCTATTTGTGTCTTGAGTATTTAGGGCTTCTGGGCTCATTAATATCCACTTATCAGTGATTGCATTTCATGTGCATTCTTTTGTGATTGGGTTAATTCACTCAGGATGATATTTTCCAGGTCTAACCATTTACCTACAAATTGCATGAATTCATTATTTTTAATTGCTGAGTAGTATTCCATTGTATAAATATACCACATTTTCTGTATCCATTCCTCCTTTGAGGGATATTTGGGCTGCTTCCAATTTCTGGCTATTATAAACAAGGCTGCTATAAACATAGTGGAGCATGTGTCCTTATTGCATGCAGGGGAATCCTCTGGGTATATGCCCAGGAGTGGTATGCCAGGGTCCTCTGGAAGTAACATGCCCAATTTTCTGAGGAACCGCCAAACTGATTTCCAGAGCGGTTTTACCATTTTGCAATCCCACCAACAGTGGAGGAGATAGCTCAGTTGGGAGAGCGTTAGACTGAAGATCTAAAGGTCCCTGGTTCGATCCCGGGTTTCGGCAACCGTGTGGAAACTTCCTTGGTAATTTTTATTTTCTATATTCTATGTTGTTTTAAAAGTCACAAACATGGGAAAGGGATCTGTAGGGAGGAGGGCGTTTGATGGGGTAGGAAGTCAAATTGATGACAGTGCCATACATGTGTGAAAATGTCAAAAAACTAATTTAACTAATGAAATATGTGAAGATACTACATGTGAAGACAGGAAGACATTAAACAACGGTTATGAGAGAGTTTGTTATTCAAGGTTTGAAGAAGATACTGTTTGAGGCATAAGAATAGATGTGGTATAGGCAGTAGACTCTGAAGTGCCCAGGATCTCTCTCTTGATTTAATGGAGAAGAAAGGAACTCCACCCCCTTTAGCCTCCTAGCACCTCCATTTGCAAATGGACGGTCCCCTCATCCCTTTGCATTTGCATTTACTGTTTCTAAGATCTTTCTCTCCCCGCCCCCAACTCCTTATTATCCAACAACCATGACCTGGCCGATTTGATAAAATGGCAGTTGCCACTGCAGACTGGTTGTCTGACCCTGCAGTCCTCCCAGGCCAGGCCTTCCTTTGCACTCTGGACTCTAATCCTACCTCCATACTATGGCTCAGTAAGGTAAGAGCTACTCCTCTTCTGGTCGGCCCTCTGGTAAAGGTTCATGAGCGTGGAGTAATTGTTCACTTGGGAGAGCACCAGTCTGGCATACATGAAGCCTTGGGTTAAATCCCAACGACTGCATGACATTAAGTGTGGTGGTTCAGACCTGTGCCAGCACTCAGGAAGTAGAAGGAGGAGAATCAGGAGCTCAGGATCATCCACAGGGAGTTCAAAGCAAGATACAAGACCATCTTAAAATTAAACTAAGGGCACAGCAGTGCTCTGTTACAGGACTAAAAAAGACACAGTTTCTAAGGCAAAGTTTCTGAAATGTTTTCCACTAGTGAACCCTTTTGCCTAAATATATTTTTAAAGTCTTGGATGTATAATTGTATAAAGTAAGCATACAAAGTAAACCCTTACTGATAAAATATATCATTTAAAGTTACTTTAAAACAACTCTTTAGCATACATACAATTTTACCATTTATTAAAGATGAAAGTAAATTTGCATACTAATGAGGATGGACTTGTTTATTTTTCCATAAAGAATTACATCTTGACTGAATGCTAAATATTATAGAATTTAGGACCTCTTCAACATTTGTCAGGATTTTGACTTTATAATGGTCAAAGCCGAGAGTGTTAATTTGTATGCATACATATTATAAAATCACAAAAATTCATTTAGGACTATTTTAGAACTGTTTTAAATCCTGTCCAAATCCTAAACAAAAATACATTTAAGAATTTTTTTTTTATAAAATACAAATCAGTATCTCTACCTCAACTGCCCAAATCAAGTATCCCAACACGATGCCATTCAAACACACTAAATACCTTAAATGTTGAGGAATAATAGCAGATTTAAAAATACTTAAGGTACGTGTTTATTATGGTCATGATGATTTCTATCAAATCAGAAAACTGTTCAAATAGAAAAGAAAAGGGAAAACCCCACTGTGGTTAGTAGTGTATGATAGACTTGAATCAATGTGCCTCAGTTTAGGACAGTGTTTACTGGTGTGACACAGTATGAGAATGCTTGCTGTATGTTCAAAACCAAATACTATATTGAAAAGATATGGGTCACTTACATATACTATCATATCATCTGCAAAAAGTGATAGTTTGACTTCTTCCTTTCCAATTTGTATCCCTTTAACTTCCTTATGTTGTCTAATTGCTCTCGCTAGAACTTCAAGTACTATATTGAAAAGATATATATAGAGAGGGCAGCCTTGTCTAGTCCCTGTTTTTAGTGGGATTGCTTCAAGTTTCTCTCCATTTAGTTTCATGTTGGCTACTGGTCTGCTGTAAATTGCTTTTACTATGTATAGGTATGGGCCTTGAATTCCTGTTCTTTCCAAGACTTTTAGCATGAAAGGATGCTGAATTTTGTCAAATGCTTTTTCAGCATCTAATGAAATGACCATGTGTTTTTTTTCTTTTAGTTTGTTTATGTAGTGGATTACATTGATGGATTTTCGTATATTGAACCATCCCTGCATCCCTGGGGTGAAGCCTACTTGATCATGGTGATGTGCTCTTGGATTTGGTTTGCAAGAATTTTATTTAGTATTTTTGCATCGATATTCATTAGGGAAATTGGCCTGTAGTTCTCTTTCTTTGTAGTATCTTTGTGTGCTTTTGGTATCAGGGTAATTGTGGCTTCATAGAATGAGTTGGGCAGTGTTCCTTGTGTTTCTATTTTGTGGAATAGTTTGAAGAGTATTGGTGTTAGGTCTTCTTTGAAGGTCTGATAGAATTCTGCACTAAAAACATCTGGTCCCGTACTTTTTTTGGTTGGGAGACTTTCTATAACCCCTTCTATTTCTCTAGGGGTTATGGGACTCTTTAGCTGATCTAATTGATCCTGATTTAATTTTGGTATTTGGTATCTGTCTAGGAAATTGTCCATTTCCTCCAGATTCTCCAGTCGTGTTGAGTATAGACTTCTGTAGTAGGATCTGATGATTTTTTTAATTTCCTCAGTTTCTGTTGTTATATCTCCCTTTTCATTTCTAATTTTGTTAATTTGGATACTGTCTCTGTGTCCTTTGGATAGTCTGGCTAAGGGTTTATCTATCTTGTTGATTTTCTCAAAGAACCAGCTCTTGGTTTTGTTGATTCTTTTTATGGTTCTCTTTGTTTCGACTTGATTGATTTCAGCCCTTAGTTTGATGATTTCCTGTCTTCTACTCCTCCTGGGTGAATTAGCTTCTTTTTGTTCCAGGGCCTTCAGGTATGCTGTTAAGTTGCTAGTGCATGCTCTCTCCAGTTTCTTTTTGGAGGCACTCAGGGCTATGAGTTTTCCTCTTAGCACTACTTTCATTTTGTCCCATAGATTTGGGTAGGTCGTACCTTCATTTTCATTGATGTCTAAAACGTCTTTGATTTCTTTCTTTATTTATTCCTTGACCAAGGTGTCATTGAGTAGAGTATTGTTCAGTTTCCATGTGTATGTGGCCTTTCTGTTGTTCTTCTTGCTATTGAAGACCACTTTTACTCCATTGTGATCTGATAGGAGGCATGGGATTAGTTCGGCCTTCTTGTATTTGTTGAGGTCTGTCTTGTGACCAATTATATGATCGATTTTGGAGAAGGTACCATGAGGTGCTGAGAAAAATGTATATTCTTTTGCTTTAGGATTAAATGTTTTATATACATGTGTGTGTGTGTGTGTGTGTGTGTGTGTGTGTGTGTGTGTTAAATCCAATTGGTCCAAAGCTTCAATTAGTTTCACTGTGCCCCTGTTTGTTTCTGCTTTCCTGATCAGTCCAATTGGGCATGACACTTCCAGAGGACCCTGTCATACCACTCCTGGGCATATACCCAGAGGATTCCCATGCATGCAATAAAGACACATGCTCCACTATGTTCATAGCAGCCTTATTTATAATAGTCAGAAGTTGGAAGGAACTCAGATGTCCCTCAAAGGAGGAATAGATACAGAAAATGTGGTATATTTATACAATGGAATACTACTCAGCAATTAAAAATAATGAATTCATGCAATTTGTAGGCAAATGGTTGGATCTGGAAAATATCATCCTAAGTGAGTTAACCCAATCACAAAAGAATACACATGAAATGCAATCACTGATAAGTGGATATTAATGAGTCCAGAAGCTCTGAATACTCAAGGCACAATTAGCAAATCCAAAGATTCCCAAGAAGAAGGACGGAAAGGACTCTGGTCCTAAAAAGACTGGATCCAGTTTTGTAAGAGAGTATCAGAACAGAGAAATGGGGGGGAGTGATTGGGGAATGGGCCGAGGGAAGAGGACTTATGGGACATATGGTGAGGGGGGAACTGGGAAAGGGGAAAGTCTTTGGAATGTAAACAAAAAATATAGAAAAAAATATATCAAAAAAAAGATATGGAGATAGGGTGCAGCCTTGTCTAGTCCCTGATTTTAGTGAGATTGTTTCAAGTTTCAATCCATTTAGTTTGATGTCAGCAACTGGTTTACTGTATATTGCTTTTACTATGTTTAGGTATGGGCCTTGAATTCCTGTTCTTTCCAAGACTTTTACCATGAAAGGATGCTGAATTTTGTCAAATGCTTTTTCAGCATCCAATGAGATGACAATGTGTTTTTCTTTCTTTGAGTTTGTTTATGTAGTGGATTATGTTGATGGATTTCTATATATTGAACCATCCCTGCATCCTTGGGATGAAGCCAACTTGATCCTGGTGAATGATTGTTTTGATGTGTTCTAGGATTCGGTTGGCAAGAATTTTATTTAGTATTTTTGCATCGATGTTCATAAAGGAGATTAGTCTGAAGTTCTCTTTCTTAGTTGGATCTTTTTATGGTTTTGGTATCAGGGTAATTGTGGCTTTGTAGAATGAGTTGGGTAGTGTTCCTTCTGTTTCTATTTTGTGGAATAGTTTGAAGAGTATTAGTATTAGGTCTTCCTTGAAGGTCTGATAGAATTCTGCACTAAAACCATCTGGTCCTGTGCTTTTTTTTGTTGGAAGACTTTCTATGACCCCCTCTATTTCTTTGGGGGTTATGGGTTTGTTTAGATGATCAATTTGATCCTTATTTAATTTTGGTATTTGGTATCTGTCTAGGAAATTGTCCATTTCCTCTAGATTCTCCAGTTGTGTTTAGTATAGGCTTTTGTAGTAGGATCTGATGATTTTTTTAATTTCCTCAGTTTCTGTTGTTATATCTCCCTTTTCATTTCTAATTTTGTTAATTTGAATACTGTCTCTGTGCTCTTTGGTAAGTCTGGCTAAGGGTTTATCTCTCCTGTTGATATTCTCAAAGAACCAGCTTCTGGTTTTGTTGATTCCTTGTATGGTTCTCTTTGTTTCTACTTGATTGATTTCAGCCCTTAGTTTGATGATTTCCTGTCTTCTACTCCTCCTGGGTGAATTAGCTTCTTTTTGTTCCAGAGCTTTCAGGTGTGCTGTTAAGTTGCTAGTATATGCTCTCTCCAGTTTCTTTTTGGAGGCACTCAGGGCTATGAGTTTTCCTCTTAGCACTGCTTTCACTGTGTCCCATAGATTTGGGTATGTTGTGCCTTCATTTTCATTAAATTCTAAAAAGTCTTTGATTTCTTTCTTTATTTCTTCCTTGAACAAGGTATCATTGAGTAGAATATTGTTCAGCCTCCATGTGTATGTGGATTTTCTGTTGTTTTTGTTGCTATTGAAGACCACTCTTACTCCATAATGATCTTACAGGATCCACCTATTATCCTTTGTAGGACTGAATTTGTGGAAAGATATAGGGTAAATTTGGTTTTATCATAGAATATCTTGGTTTCGCCATCTATGGTGATTGAGAGTTTTACTGTATATAGTAGTCTTGGCTGGTATTTGTGTTATCTTAGAATCTGTATGAGATCTGCCCAGTATCTTCTAGCTTTCATGGTCTCTGGTGAGAAGTCTGGTGTAATTCTGATAGTCATCCTTTATATGTTACTTGGCCTTTTTCTCTTACTGCCTTTAATATTCTTTCTTTGTTTAGTACATTTGGGGTTTTGATTATTATGTGATGGGAGGTATTTCTGTTCTGTTCCAGTCTCTTTGGAGTTCTGTAGGCTTCTTGTGTATTCATGGGTATCTTTCTCTTTAGGTTAGGGAAGTTTTCTTCCAAAATTTTGTTGAAGATATTTGCTGGCCCTTTAAGTTGTGAATCTTCACTCTCATCTATACCTATAATCCTTAGGTTTGGTCTTCTCATTGTGTCCTGGATTTCCTTGATGTTTTGGGTTACAAGCTTTTTGCTTTTTGCATTTTCTTTGAGTGTTGAGTCAATGTTTTCTATGGTATCTTTGGCATGAGATTCTTTCTTCTGTCTCTTGTATTCTGTTGTTGATATTTGCATCTATGGCCCCTGATTTCTTCCCAAGGTTTTCTATCTCCAAAGTTGTCTCCCTTTGTGATTTCTTAGTTGTTCCTACTTCTGTTTTTAGATCCTGGATGGTTTTGCTCATTTCCTTCACTTGATTGTTTGTGTTTTCCTGTAATTTTTTAATATATTTTTGTGTTTCCTCTTTCAGGACTTCTACCTGTTGATCCATGTACTCCTGTATTTCTTTAAGTGATTTTTGTGTTTCCACTTTATTTACTTCTATCTGTTGACCCATATTCTCCTGAATTTCTTTAAGTGATTTTTGTGTTTCCACTGTAAGGGCTTCTAACTTATTCATGTTCCCCTGTATTTCTTTAAGTGATTTATGTCCTTTTTATGTTCTTCTAACAGCATCATGACCAGTGATTTTAAATCCAAATCTTGTTTTTCTGGTGTGTTGGAGTATCTAGGACTTGCTGTTGTTGGAGAAATGGGTTCAGATGCTGCCATATTGCCTTGATGTCTGTTAGTAACGTTCCTATGTTTGCCTTTTGCCATCTGGTTATCTCTGGTGTTAGTTGGTCCTGCTGTCACTGGCTGGTGCTTGAACCTCCTGTGGGCCTGTAAGGCTATTTCTGCACCCCTGGATGACTGGGTTTCCCCTGGCACAGATTGCTGATATGCTGCCCTACTCTTGGGCGCTGTTGAAGCCCTGTTGTGCCTTGTCCCAAGCAATGCTATACTCGTGTTGTCTCTGTATACCTGGTGTTGCCTGTCTGGTCTGCCTGGTAGTGAAGATGGTGGATGCAGTGAGGATCCCCTCCAAGCACTGATCACTTTGCAGGGCAAATAGCCCATGACAGGACTTGCTGCTGGATTTCAAATGCTCTGCTTATGCTGGTTCTTGAATGCCCTGCTTCTATCTGCTCCTGTCCATTCTTGATAGAGTATTAAGAAGTAGAATCTTCCCCGTGTTAGATGCGGCACAGGTATACCACATCCGATGGAAAGGAGCAGTGGCAATTAACCTGCTCCTGTAGGTTCTCTAGAGAGTATCAGGAAGTGGGATCTTCCCGTGTCAGATGTGGCACAGGTCTCTGGCTGAGCTGGCTGCTTGGTCACAGGAGCTAAGAAGGTGGCACCTCAGACTGCAGGGTTCCCTCTAACCATGGGACTCCCTGCAAGTCAGATGCTCCCCAGCAGGACACTCGCCCAGACAGTTATAGAGCCGCCCAGCTCCTGTGTGCAGAAGGACCCAGGTGGGCTGTGTTCCAAGTGATCTCTCACTCTGGTGTTCCCTGCGCACCCAGCGGAGCTGGCTGCTTTCCCACAGGAGCCAAGATGGTGGCGACCTCAGACAGCAGGGCTCCCTCTAACTGCGGGAGTCCCTGCAAGTCAGACACTCCCCTGTAGGATATATGCCCAGATAGCTGTAGATCTGCCCAGCTCCCACGTGCGGAAGGATGTTTTTTATTTCTAAAGAAAGTATTAGTCATAATATCAAAGCCTGTGGCTAAGAAAATATTTAAAAACTTAAAAATGTTTAAAATGTTTTTTTAAACAGGGATTCTCTTGAAAATCCTGAGCAAACATAAACTCTTATGGCAAAGCATATATGCTCCATTTATCTTCTCGGGAAAGTGGCATGATATTTTATAAAAACAAACCAGGATAGAGACTAACTTCTACAATGGGGCACATGTAATTATTCCTATCCTACATGAAATGAATATTAATTAAGTTATTTGCAACAAACAAAAGTTAATTAAAAGAATACAGCTGTTTCAAAAGGTAACTTTCCTAATGTGTAATAGACACATACTGATAGCAAGCCTGTCTGCTGCCTTTTTTAACAAAACCAACAGCACTGGCTTCCTAGCATAAGACTCTCCCCCTTCCTACTCTGAACATCTAGGCATCCTGTGTCTCCAAGACACATCCGCCCTGCCCCACCCCTCTCTATTTCACACCACCCACCCTGACATCACAACTGTGCTGATTAGGTCTTTGTCAATAACACAATCTAGAATCACCTGAAAAGAGGTTGAGAAAAATTCCTCCATCAGACTGGCCTGTGTGCAAGCCTGTGAGGGCCTTTTCTTGATTGATGGTTAATGTGGGAGGGCCTAGGCCACTGTGGGCAGTGGCAACCCTGAGCAAGTGGTCCTGGGCTGTATACAAAAAAGAAGGCCATGAGGAGTAATACACAATATACAGCACCAGGCCTCTGAGTTCTCTACTTCAGTTCCTGCTTCCAAACTCCTGCTCTGTGTTATGAACTGCAAGCTGAAATAAACCCTTTCCTCCCAAGTTGCTTTTGGTCATAGTGTTCTGTGACAGCAGTAGAAAACTAACTCAAAGGATAGCCGTGACATGATGTCATCCTTCTTCTTCTTCTTTTTTTTTTTTGTTCTGTCACTCTCTGCCTTAATTTTTTTTCTTTTTTTATTCTATATTCTTTTTGTACATTCCAAAGGCTTTCCCCTTTCCCAGTTTCCCCCCACCATACCTCCCATAAGTCCTCTCCCCCCAACTATTCCCCAATCACCCACACACACACACACACACACCATTTCTCTGTTCTGGTACTCTCCTACAAAACTGGATCCAATCTTTTCAGGCCCAGGGTCCTCTCCTTTCTTCTTCTTGGGAATCATTTGACTTGCTAATTGTGCCTTGAGTATTTAGGGCTTCTAGGCTCATTAATATCCACTTATCAGTGATTGCATTTCATGTGTATTCTTTTGTGATTGGGTTAACTCGCTTAGGATATTTTCCAGATCTAACCATTTGCCTACAAATTGCACGAATTCATTATTTTCAATTGCTGAGTAGTATTCCATTGTATATATATGTACCACATTTTCTGTATCCATTCCTCCTTCGAGGGATATCTGGGCTCCTTCCAACTTCTGGCTATTATAAACAAGGCTGCTATGTCATCCTTCTTAGTCATAGGGATTTCCAGTGTTGCACTCTCAGAAAAAAAATCTCTGGCAAGACTGGAGGACTCCTGGCCACAGTGTTCCCACACCTGTCAGAGATGCAAGAGGACAGGAAAGGATCCTGGGATGCAGTTCTTGCTGTAATCACCCTTCTGCACTGGCTTCAACGCCATGCTCCGAATGGTCCATCATTTCAGTTGCCAGGAACTGTTTAGCATTCTTTTGCTCCATTTCCACAGGACTGATGGAGCAGTGATACTCCAACCTTCTCTTCCATCTCCTTTACTTCTCTCTGCATTCTTGGAGTGAACATCATACGCAGGAGAAATCTAGGCCTTGTAGTTGGGTAATCAAAAAATGTCAAGTTGCACGTGAAGTTCAGCATCGTTACCCAATTTGGTTGAAGAAAGGGGGAAAGGGAGCAGTGACTAATTTTTTTTTTAATTTAAAAAATATTTGGAATGCTAGCATATGGAATGCTAGTTCTCAGTGTTGGTATCAGGAGCTCTGAAACCTGTGACATCACATTAGCGACAGCTCAACCTGTTGCCAAGGCAACAGCCACCATATTCCCAGAATCCACTTGGCTTACCTCCCACCTTTACCAGTGACTATGTCACCATCCATATGTAAAGAAAGGTCCCTCTGGTCTCTCCCTCTCTCTTCCCCCTCTTCTCTTCCTGTTGCCACCTTGCCCTTTCCTCTCTCAATAAAACTCACATGGAACTGTTTGGCCTGGCATGGTCTTTCTGGAGCTGCCTGACAGTCACAACACTCAGAGCCTTGCAAGTTTGTTCTGTAATCAGAAATGGATGTTCAGGTTTATTACCGTGGCATTGTGCCAACCATTGCAAAAGCCAATGTGTCTCTCCAGTGTGGTAGTACAGCAGAATCATCCAGAGGGTTTGGAAACCTAACCCTGTCCTTTTCAAGGGAAAAAGCATGAGATACACTTTGACAACAGCACATTGCATTCAGGATGCCACAACAGGAAGGACTCCTGCAGGATTCAGCAGAGCTCCAGGGAAACAAAGGCAGGGAAGGGTTTTAAACCTTGTGCAATGTGTATATGTTATTATATTTAGGAATATATGTATGTGTGTATGGCTATGTATATGCAAACAACATATATATATATATTGCTTTGGAATATATATATGTATATATACATATGTATAGGCCAATATGCATACAACAATTAATGAAAATAGAGCTATGAAGGAGAGCAAGGAGGGGTTTGTGGAAGAGTTTAGAATGAAAGGAAAAACAATGTAAGTATTTTTGTAAATTTCAAATTAAAAGAAAAAAATCAAAAAATGGTTATGTATAATATAGTATGTCCAAGGTTATATGATGACTGGAAATATTATCTTATAAAATGACATAGTTAGCAAGATATTTTTAGATGTCTTCTTTAATTTTAATATTGTTACTTCCAATGGCATCACCAGAGCAATGAAACAAACATACAAAAATAAAAAAAAAAAAAACCTTGTCCAAGTTAATGGATGCAAATAGAGGTCCCTTGCTGGGCCTGATATTTTCTAACATCTCCTGCAGAAGTTAGGCAGGCCACTTGATGTCATCACTATTATTATTAAAACATCCTTAGACAAGTGAAGCTGAAAGGGACACAGGTCTGTCTGATCACACATTAGTCAATGCTTTAAAATATGTAGAAGTGGTACAAAAAATACCCTACCCAAATTAGATACAGTATTTACAAAATAAAATTATATCTCAGTTGGGCCCTGGCTTGCCACATATGACGGTAAAACCATGGCAACTTTCATGTGGATAAAAACAAACAGAACTCACACAAAGCATGAGGAACAGGGTAAGCGGAACTAATTGTCTGAAACAGCCCTAGTGGGAGAACGTCAGGTCAGTAGGGTCATCAGCACAATACTTTTAAGCATACTTTTGACATGGCCCAAGTGAAGTGTTGTCTCCAGGATTGGTTGATGTGTTTCATCAGCACTCTGGTTTGCTTTTTTTTTTTTTAATATGGTTTGAAGACATGCTTATGCCCATATGCTCCTAGCATATTTGAATACCTTTAGAGGTGGCTTTTTACTTGTAGGAATAAGCTATCTTTTGGTCTGTGCCTTGTGCTGGCCATTAACCAGGTAGTAATGTTCACACCCACAACAGAATGCAGTCATCCCCTCTCTACTATTTGCCTTTAAATGCCAAGCTCTGCAGCATTTAACAGTCTCCCAGGCTAAAGTACAGCTTATGCCACCGATTCACAAAATATGAAGTAACCCAAAGCAGGGTGGAACCTAATCTCCACACACTCCTGTTGTGACCTGCACAGCTTTGAGGATTGACCTCACTGGAGCTGTAGCCAATTGAGGAATGAAGAAATGACAAGACGCAGAAAAGCTGGGATTGGTACCTAATGAGCTTTAGTAGAGGCATACCAGCAGCCTGGAAACGTAGCACATTTATGGTATACGGGGAAACTGCATAAGGAGGTGGGCTTATAAACAGCTGAGTCAGGAAATGGGTTAGCTAATCTTGCAGAAGGTGGGGTGGGGGTGGGGCATGGTTCTTAGTAGGGGAGCAGTCTCAAGCTACAGTCACCCTAGAGGAGAAAACTGTGGTTGGTGATTTCTGTATATACTGTCAATACCTGAACTCAGATCAGGAGTCCTTGCCATCCCCAAGGGTCTGAGTCATTGTGGTCTTTGATATGGCTATGATATGCTCATGGCGACAACACACATTTGCTTGGGGACTTCATCTGCTCCCAACAGGTTCCCTAATAGGATACAGGAAATGGCTAAGTAAAATTTCCAAAGCAAGGCCAGGGTATCTTAATGAAGAATTGTTCAGAGGCATCAAGATAGATGGAAGGGTTCATCCTGTAGGAACTGCTTTTCTTAAGCATCCACTGTCACAGTGCAGAAGCCAGACCTTGAAGCCTCATGATGGCTACTGAGGTCAGATCTCCCTCCTAGCCTTCCTTTGAGGAGAAAATCCTTCCTGCCCAGGCTGCTATGATTTATGGAAGTCACTTGTTCTCCTTTAAATGTCACAAGCTCAGCAGGTCAAAAAACAAACTTTTGTTTAAAGTGAGATTAGAAAAATATATATCAACATTCTTCAAAGGATGTTACAAAATGTGGTCCACACTGCACAATCAGGGGTTCCAGATCCCACCAGGTTTCAGTTTTGTGAATATCTTATCAACCATTTCAACAATAGGGTTCAAGCGACCTGCTTGGCTTATTTATCAAAGGCATCTGTTGTTATTCTGTAATAACAAAAGTGGGCCTGCCTGACGACTTAACAGCAAAAGCCTTTTCTTTGAATCTTATGCTTTAAAAGTCTGCCAAGGTAATTAACTTCCCAGCAGTTTGGTTGGCAAAGTAATAAGACAGGCAGAAGGAAGCTTTCACTAATGACTGACCATGGAAACTGTAGTTAACGACTGTTGAGCTAATGTAATCAGTAATAGAAGGCTGAGCAGAATGTGACAAAGCAGAAGCCATCCGCAACCTACTCTAAAGGGCAGAAACAAAAGCAGGAGACAGAAAGCAAAGACCACCAGGTGTAGAGAGAGACAGAACTGTAATCCCAGCACCCAGGGAGCAGAGGCCGAGGATTGGGAGTTCAAGTTCCACTTGGACTACATAGCAACACTGTCTCATTTTTTATTGATTTTATTGGCTATTTTATTTATTCACAATTCAAATGTTATCCCCCTTCCCAGTTGACTCCCCTATCTGCTCCCCCGTACCTCCTGCTTCTGTGAGGGTGCTCCCCTCCAGCCACTGTCTTTAAAAACATTGTTCACCCTTCAATTTCACATAATGAGAAGATTCTGTTAGGTGTACTGTCAACAAAAGAGACTATTCTCAACTCAAAGGAACAGAAGAGTGGACTTGACTGGAACCAAACACAAATCATCATGGCCCGGGAGCACAGATTCTGCTTTCCTAAATACCATGCTCCAACATGGTAACTGCTCAAAGAAGTCTTATAGCAGCAGAACAAAGAAAATCAAGACACTTTTTAAATACTTCAGTGGAAGCATTGGATAGATGGGGTATACAGCAAAGCAGGGAAATCTCTAGCTGTTGGGTTCAGACTCTATCCGTTGTGATCATAAAAAGAGAAAGAGGTTGGAGAACAAGGTATATGGCAGTGTGGGGTAAGGGGGGGCCAGCGGGCCCATGCTGAGGTATCCCTTCCCCAGAGGGACCAGACATAAGCATAATATAGAATAGAATTTATTCAGGACATGGGATGGGAGTTAAGGGAGGGGTAGTGGAGGCAGAGAAAGGCAGAGAGAGGGAGGGAATAGAGAAGTAGAAGCCATCTATGACTATGTGGAGAGAGTGGGGAGTGGAGGAGAGCCCAAGAGGGCAAGAGAGAAGCTGAGAGTGAGAGAGATAAGAGAGGTAAGAGAGAGATAAGAGAGAGAGGAGAGGGGATGAGCGGCCCCCTTTATAGTAGCCCAGACCTACCTGGCTATTGCCAGGTAATTGTGGGACGGAGCTTAGACAGAATCCTAACACTATCTGACTGCGTTCCTAATCTTTGGTTCCTGGAAGCTAGGAGTCTTTTTATATGATCCAATGGATTCACCGAATGCTCTCAAAGATACTCAGTCATATAGAGAGGAGGGTAGCAAACTGCTATCCTTGACCCAGACTTGCAACATCAATCAACCTTTGTAGTCACAGTTCCTTTCCAGGAATTTACATTTACATTTTTCAAGACTGGACTATGTAAAAGAACACACAAGTCATGAAAAATAACCAAATTCTACTTGACAAGTGATCTCAGTATCCAGTATCCAGGTGATCCACACAATATGAGGTGAAAAAAATTCAATAAGAGACAGAGACAGAGACAGAGACAGAGGAGGCAGACCTTCCCTTAAGGATGACTGCTCAGTTTTTGTATGTGTGTACTGCTAAGACGCTCCATGTTTCAAATGCCCATCTAGAGTCACTAAATAGCACTGACTTTTTCCCATGGATAATTGTCTTTGGGAGTAGCTACTAATCAAAACTTCTATTTCTCTCTGATGGGAAGACAGATTAAGACCTTGCTGCTGAATCACTATGTGCCAACTCAGAAACACAACCTGAGGCATTCCATTTTTGTTTGCCTCTTCTAAGGGCCAGACAATGTTATACCCATAGGAATTAGTTTTAGTAACTATTTTAAAAGGAAAACACAATTCTATTGTAGAAATAAGATATGAAGCAAAAAATTGTCACAAAGGAAATTATAAATCAGATTTTGTTGTACCTATGGTAACATTAGAGCACCAGCTATTTTAATCAGGTCCATAGTTTCCAGTGTAATCCATTAATATTGGCTAATGTTCCTTTTAATTTGTATTTGTTAACTCTGAGGAATGAGTAGATGATTCAGTGGCCAAGGGCACTTGTTCTGCATATGTGAGGACCTGAGCTTGAATCCCCAGCACCCATGTGAAAAGCTACACATGGCTACACATGGCTAAACATGCCTGAAGTCTCATCTGTGGGAGGAAGAGATGGGAGGATACTGGGGGCTAACTGGGCAGTTAACTTAGCCCAAATGGTGAGTATCAGGAGGACTAAGAAATCTGTCAATCCCAGAGCAATAAGGCAGAGAGGAAGCAACAGAGGAAGACACCTACTCACCTCCACTTTTATGCTATAGACAAAGTACTTCCATATATTCAGAAGCATATAACATATGCACACACAGTACACATATACATACTATACACACAAACACACCACAAACCACATGCATACACAAAAACATACACTATATACACACACAATACACATATACACCATATACAGTCAGGGCACATACACACACATAAACACACAACACAAACCACACATATACATATATATCACATATATACAGTACACATATACACCACACACACACACACACACACACACACACACACACGGAAAGAGAGAGAGAGAGAGAGAGAGAGAGAGAGAGAGAGAGAATTGTTTTTTAAATTGAGTAAGAAATGCCTGATATCTTTATTATGTATTTTTATTTACAACAAGCAACTCTCCAAATTAAGAACAAGCTAAGATTTGATTCAGTACACAAAGAAACAAAAGGGGAAAAAGGAAAAAGGAAGAGACAATACTCAGTTTCAGTACTGATCAGCTAACACAGAGATATTTATCTATCTTTCTGAATCTAGTATTTTAGTTGTCCTTGATTCTGGGTCCTCATAAAGAATGTCTAGTTGACCATGGTTAAGCAATGATTTCTATGGAGTAAAAACCCTTTTTGAAGTTAAAAATAATCCAATTATTTTATTTTAAGTTAAGACATCATTGCATTCATTACTCAAAACATAGTTTATTCATGATGGAAGATACCAGCTGAATAGCTAATGCCTAATTCTGGAAATGTATTTCTTATCATGAACCATTGGTAAGGTTTCTTTGAAAACTCATAAAATGCATGCTATTTCACATTCTTATTTTCTTAACAAACTTGGGATACATTTCTAAGCAAGTTTAGCTCCTATTATACTCTTAGATTTAGAGAAATTTTAGTTCAGAAACATGAATGCTCTGCCAAGTGATGACATCAAAGACTTTGTAGGTCTGTGATCTGGCTGTAATTCAGACATGCCTTTAACCCCAGGAGACAAAGGCAAACAGATCTTTGAGTTGAAGGCCAGCCTGGTATAGAGCAAGTTCCAGGTAAGGAAAGCTTAGGTGCAGCCATGGTGGCACACACCTTTAATTTCAGCAATCAGGAGACAAAGGTATGCAGGTCTCTGAGTTCTAGTCTAGTCTAGAATCCTGTGAGTTGAGAGACAGTTCAAGGGAAGTGGAGTTTGTGGCAGTTCCGTTTATGGAGTGCAGAGACAGTTTTTTTCACAGGGATAGTTTTACAGTTTGCAGAAAGAACAAGCTAGACACAAGTGAAGACAGAACAAGCCAGAGAAGGAGAAGGAGCCAGATTAGAATAGATTGCTAGAATTAGTTTGAGGCCAAGCAGAACAATTCAGTCAGAAGAAGAGGGAAACCAGTTTGAAACAGTCAGCGTGGAGAGGCATTTGAGCAAAAACAGCTGAATTGAACCAGTCAGTTAGAATTCAGAAAGAGCTAGAAAGGGCAAGCGTACTAAACAGTAAGTGCCCAAGACAACAACAACATAAAGTGAATCAAAGTTCCTTTATATACTTATATGCTAAAGGAAATTATACCACATCAAGTTTTAGACCAAAGACTAAGATAAATTGTCTTAAGTAGAAACATACTGAGTGGAGAAAACTGCTTATTCTTTAGCTTTAGCCATAGTTGCAAACCATTTGCCTTCCAGGGCTCAGGGCTTAGACATCATTAGGTTGACTCATGGCTAAAAGCACTAGGAAATAAACTTTTCTTCATCCTGTCATCAAAACACAGTTACAAATCCAGGAACATAGAAGGCACACTATAGAAGTCAGCTCTTTTAAAACTCTCAGTATGAGATACTTTCTACCAAAAACATGCACAAACATGTAGGAACACAGACTTATGTCATGCTGATCCTGTTTTTACTGTCCCCAGGCATACTTGCCCATCTGCGACTGTGAGATTTAAATGAAAATGAAGATTCTTCAGTTTCTAGAATCAACTGATTAACTTCAGTTAAATGTGACTTCTCACTCAAGTTCATAGTTGTTCTGAGCCTGGCCTGCCTTTCCATTCACCATCAGCGTAGATCTACCCTTAGGCTTGTTTTCAGTTGAATATTTGCATTTGGATGTGGATATTCTGTAAAGATCATTATCTCATCATTACAACACCTAAGAGCTCAAATTAACTTTGGCATCATTCTCAAGGAGAATGTTTTATTTCTGAATATCTCTTCATGTTAGGCCACTTATCCACTTTCCTTAACCAAGGCCATATAAGGTCAGTATTTAACAAAAATAATTTTTAATTATTCTATTTTTTTAAAAACAAAATTAACTTCTGCCACTGACTTTCAGAGTACAGGCAAATTATTCAAGTCAGTGTCTGCTTAGGAAATTTAGGACCCTGTTGTGATTCTAAAACAGCTTCACCAGTAGATGTTAGGACAAACAAATCAAATCCAAACACTACCCCTTTTTTCCAAGTGGTTAGAAATGAGTTATAAACTGACCACAAGTTTCTTCAAATCTGCCTTACCAAAGATGATACATTTCCCAAACATTTGCGTAGGATGAAAAATAATGTTCCCTTCCATCCAAATTTCGGGAAACAGGACCTTGAAATTTCCATAGTCCATGATCCCAAATTCAAATACATGTTCCACAGCATAATGTGCTGTGTGGTAGCTTACAAGGGCTGGGCTGGCTAGAGTCTGCTCCAAGAAACAACAGAGGGGACGATTGTCCACTTTTCAGCAAAACAACTGACTTTAGTGGCTATCAGGAGTCCTGTGGCCCAGCAGCATGAGGTCTGTGGACTGCAATTGCCTTGCCAGCACTAGCGCAGGAACGACCCAGCGTTCTTTTTTAATATTTCCCGCAACAGGAGATAACTCAGAGGATGTATGCCAATCGAAATTAAACATGGAACAGAAAGTGGGAGAAGAGAACAGACATGAAGAAGGAAGGCAGCCTGTGCTTGTGCATTGTAAGAACACGTGAAACCAGGTCATTGGATCATGTGTACATGAACTTGTTTTTACACACAAGAAGTAAGGCATGTTTCGAAACAAAGAAAGAAGGAAAGAAAGAAAGAGAGAGAGAGAGAGAGAGAGAGAGAGAGAGAGAAGGAGGAAGGAGGGATGGAGGGAAGGAGGGAAGGAAGGATGGAGGGAAGGAGGGGGAGGGAGGAATATTACATGGAAAGCCAAGTTCAGGAAGTGAATGAAGGAAAGAAGGCAGGGGAGGGGAGAGACGCCACCACACAAGCACAGGTGCTGGCTCCCTGCTCCAGAGAACTCTATCCCTGGCTAATTTACAGCCTAGTCATAAAATGGCTCTGGAAGGACTCTGGCATTCAGCCATGAAGCAGAGACAGCACAATAAAACACACAAAGTAAAGCGATATATATCTTTTTCTTTATGTCTCATTAGCTTTTATAAATCATTAGTATTTGGGCAGCAGCAACATGAATGAAATGCTATAAACCTTCACTGCCAGTAGCACGATCCATTAAGATCCACCCCGTCATTGGGTTCCCCCAGGAATGTTGACTTGACAAAATACATACAACTGCTTGACTCATGACAAGGAAGACTTGAATGGGTGTATCCAATTTTTGTTATTGTAAAGAAATATTTTTCCTAATTAAACCATGATTTCTCACATAAAATCTATACAACTTTGATTTCTAGTAACAGACATAAGTGCCCATTTCTATCATTGTATGAAAATTTTCCAGGACGCCAGGCCCTTCTTTTTGTCCCTCTTGATGTCAGAGGAGATGTGGCCCCTTCTACCACACCCCCTGCCTGTCCATCTTGCCAGCCAGAGATTGAGCATATGTTCCACCTTAAAAACAGCATTGTCAGGAAAAAAAGATGACTATTGAACAGAAAACAAAAAGCAGTTATAAAAGGATCGAAATTCAGCATGGCCAAAGGTTTTCTAAATATAGCCACAATTTTCAGTTTAACTAATTTAAAGTTAGTTCATTGAGACGAAAGTGAATTCTTCTTCTATCTCTTGAGCCACTTCACGTCTGAAAAATGACATTTTTCAAAGTTTTGCTTATTTATTTGCTTACTTAGAGATTCATGTAGCCCAGGCTAGCCTCAAGTTCTACTATGCAGCTAAAGATGATGCTTAACTTCTTTTTTTCCCTAGCGTTTAGAATCTTAAACTAAATCTTTTATTTCAAAAACAAAAGCAAAACAATTTTTCAGGGAGAGAAGGTGGGCAAAAGATGGGCATGTTCTCATTATCTCAGCTCCTTCCTACCGCCTCAGGCTGGACTGAGAGGGGAGGGCACGGAAGAGTATCACCTCAAGGGGTGTAGTTGGCTCACAGTCGCGTGGGTGTGGCTTGTTATCTTAAGTCACACAACACCCAGGTAGGGTTAGTGACACCTCCATGTCGCCAGCTAGTCAGCCTCTTTCTCTGTGCCCGCACACAACATGGTAGACCCAAGCAACCCATTCATCTACAACAGAACATGAAGCTAATGGCCTTGCTTCCTGTGCTGCTAGGTGAGGAGATAAACAAGACAGCAAGAGGGACCCCGAACCCTTGCAAGCCAGCTGGTGGCTGTCCTTGCACTGTCAGTGGCATTTCTGAGACTAGCTCGAACGCCGATATCAACAGGATGGGTTTGGACATCTGCACTGGAGTGTAAGGAGAAATCAAGCCGAGTTTGAGCCACAAGTGGATTGTGACACATTTCTGAGTTAGGTTAAAATGTCACGTGTGCACAGGAAGCAGGTGAGTAAGTTTCTTGAGGGAGGTGATGCCAAGGCAGAAATGGAATCTGACCCTCTGAGGAGATGCTCCCTGAGTTAAGGTCAGGAGCTAGGGTGCCTCAAGGAAGGTGTTGGTTCGGAAGATGGAGGAGACGATCTTCCCTGTGGGGTTGATGTCACCGTCTGAATTGGATTCGGAGTCTCTGCTCCCAGAGTAGGCTCCCAAACCAGGGAGGATGCGGGTGCTCACGGCAGCAGATGGGCAGTGCATGGAGGGAAGTTCTCTCAGAGAAGAGCTTCCAAGACACATGCAGGATGGGGCCTCTTGAGCCCTGTCATCTGGGTCGGGTCTGGTTTCAGTCTTTTCACACTATTGCCACTCTCTGAGCCCTAATGCTTCACAGCTCCCGCCAACAGCTTTGCCCAGAAGAACTTGTTCTTGCTTTCTGTGGGTCTCACAGCCAGCTTCTTCTCTACTTGCTTATTTTCGGCAGAAATCCCAACCTTGTTGAGATTACGTTTGTACTCCTTCAGATCCTCCGGTTCCTCTTCTCGTCGCCGCTTCTCTATCAACCCCTGCTGCCAAGAAATCTCATCAAGGAAGCCAGTCGATCTCCTCTTCACCTATCCCTCTCACCATGTTCTTGAACTTGAACTGCTCCTCATGCTCCTGCTGCTTCCTGTCCTGTTCCGGCAGCCGTTCCTACAGAGACCGAGGGTCATACGCCTCCTCTGGCCATTCTTCTGGGTCTCCTGGTTTTCGAGCTCTCTCCCATTCTTCTTGCCTCCTTTTGGGCCGCTCTTCTAGTTCTGCCTCAGACACAAACTTTTCTTTGACAAGGTTATCATCATCCCCGCCATCCATAATGGAATAGTCTGTTCTTGCTTCCAAAGCAAATTCTAATGGAGACTCTAATGGAGTCTGCCTCTCGGGGACTCAAGGAGCTTTGGCAGTCAAGTCCAGTCTGTAAAACAGGTTTTGCTTTTGTATTCCTTTTGACCCCCGGGCTTCCTGTTCCTTACAGCCACAACCGATGTTTAACTTCTAATCCTCCTATTTCAGCCTAAATCCTGGGATTGTAGGCATGTACCATGCCTATCTTGAACAAATATTTTAAGAAAATAAGTAAGAAACTTCAAGGGCAGATATTAATGAATAGATGGCTTATTGCAGGTAAAGTAAGGTGTCATATTAATGCTGCTACTGAATTACTTTTCTCTAACTGAAGTAAAGCTCGAGTCACCTTATCAGAATGGCTTCATAAATCTAGATTATTTTATGCACACACACACACACACACACACACACACACACACATATATATATATATACATATATATATATATCCTGATAAATTTACTAAAGAAAAGGTTCTTTCAACTCACTGCAACCTTGTAAAAGGTAAATAACACCCAAAGGAGAGCATAGACCATAATGTGGGATGATGAAAGGGATGGCTTCGTAATCAACACACACCATTTCCTATAGTATAACTAAATGGAAAGACGACTCTATAGCTGTTCATAACTATCTGTACAGAATCTCACAGGTCCTAAGATTTGCAGATGCTCAAAAATGCTATGATGTCTTCACAGAGCCTACACACACACACACTGTCTTCACAGAGCCTACACACACACACACACACACACACACACACTCCTACATACTTTAAATCAAGCACAGATGACTTTTAATGCCAAATACAATTTAGATGCTAAGAAGTCATTACTACATTGCTTTGGCCAGGGAATAATAACAGCAAAAATTTTAATTTGTTCACTCTATCATTCTCTATCCATGTCCTTTTTGACTCCAAATATGTAAAATTGGTTGATATCGAGGACCAACTGTGATAAGAAATCTCACCAAAACATACAAAACAGATCATATATACAAAAGCATATTTCCTGCTCATCATAGGGCATGCTGTTGCTGAATTTACACCTGACACAGGAATTTGCAACAACAGCGATAACATCTGCATCCTTCATACGGCAGTGGGAGCTGTGTGTTCTGAGGCAACAGCCCTTGTGCAACCTGAAAATATTGATTCAACCCCAGGATGTACTAAGAGCATTGAAATACAGACAAACCCCAGATACCTCACAGTCTCCGAGGGTTAGTGAGCGCATCTCTCACCGTTGGCCTGACCCTGACAAACATTATGCTTTGACTTGCCCTGAGCACACACAAACAGCCTATCCATCCAAGATATGGAAGTGGCTGCAGACTACATTCACGATTTCACCCAAGTCTAGCTTAGTGAATGTGGTAGTTTAAATAAAAATGGTCTCCATGGGCTCATATGGTTGAATGCTTTGTGGTCATGGGGTAGCACTATTTGAGAAGGATTAGGAGGTGTGGCCTTGTTCAGTGTTTTGCCTGCATATGTGTATGCTGTGTACCATGTGCATTCCTGGTGGACTCAAAGACCAGGAGATTAAGTCAAATCCCCTGAGCTTAGATTTACAGATGATTATAAATCGCCGCGTGAGTGCTAGAAATCAAACCAGAATCCTCTGCAAGGCCAACAAGTGTTCTTAACCACTGAGCCGTCTCTCCAGTCTCCATTAAAATCCAAAAGATTTTATGTTAACCACTTGGCACAACATAAGAGATCAATAAACTGTAAATATTTTAGACATAAAATATATAAAAAAATGAAGTGATTGTTTCCTTCTTGACTGATTTTCCTGTAAAAAAAAATCAATGTTGCAATAAATATTTACTGAGTACACATTTATTACAAGAAGCCTTATATGTTACGTTATAGCCTTTTGATCTGACACAGGATTAGTACAATATTTATGAGTGGTGTTAGTGCCTAGTATTATAAGCCACTGTTGTAAAGTTTCTTAAGGGTGTCAGCCAGCTCACACGCACACTGTATAGTTCCAGATTCATGAGTGTTTTCTTGTTCCTGATACCTGAATATGACCTCTCCCTCCTCTTTTAACAGGACTTATCTGTCATGCTCAATGTATCAAAGTCAATTATGGTCCAGGACCTGACTTTTACATATACCAAAGAGATAAAACTTTTGTTATAATAATTTTTGAAGACACTAAACAGGGACTAGGAGAGGATGTGGGTGAGACAGACTTCCATGAACAGATGGACACCCAGAAAGCTCCTTTCTGCATCTGAGTGCTGCAGCCATTTTTTTCCCAGCATAAACGAACTACTTTCTAAAGGTACAATGGCAGTCTATTATCCACGTGTCTTCTCTGGGTTGTAATCCAACTTCCAAGGCAGAACTCATATAAAAATAATTAGTTTTACAGAGCAAGGAAGATCTAGCATTAAAATTATATGAGAGCAATAATAACAATCATAGTGATGACCTAGGCAAGCACACCAGAGGCAATGCATAGCATAAAACCAGCCACCACGCCAACAGCTTTATCTGAACTTCACAGACAAGACAAACGAGAAAGGAAGAGGAAGGAAATGTTTAAAGGGAAACTGAATGTTGATCAAAGGACAATCTGCAAATAGATAGATGTGGTTAAAAATAAACAGATTACTTCTTTTTTTCAGACCATAAACATCCCTTATCTTCCCCATTCCCGAACTCAATCCATGACATCAAAACTGACGCAATGTGTACTCCCACCCAGAGTCGAAGACTTCACAGACTATACTGTCAGCCTGCAGACATAGAAGGGACTGTGGGAATGGCAGGCAGGATGGATGTGCCTGTCAGGAGGGGAAGAAAAATGGCAGGTTCCTACCCTCTCTTCCGGTTTCTTCATGAATCTCTGCTTGTGATGTCTTCGTTGTACACTTGGCCTCGCCTTATATCACATGTGCTGATGGACACTTTGGCCAGCGTCCAACCTCTGACTTCTGCTGCCTTGCAGAGGCACACACAGGGTTTACAAATGACAATCAAGAGGGCAATCTGTCTGTGCTCATCATACCAAACGTAGAGAACAATTATATATATTTAATTACTATGAATTATGAATTGGGTTTATTTTGTGAAAATGGGAAATGTCAAACTTTTGAAAAGTATATTTTGAGGTAATTATGTGTTGTAATTGCCTGGAGGCAGCTTCACTTCTCTTATGAACAATATGCTCTTACTAAGTAAGACTTAGGAGATATTGTCTCTAGCCATGGGTCACTATATTGTCAGTTGAAACTTTAATATTGTCACAATATAAATTATATTATCCTTTTTAGTCTACTCTACATGGACTATAGCTTTGGTGGAAAAAATGCATTTGGAAGAAATTTTGGCAATTACAATCTTAAAATCATTGATAATTCAACAATGTATCATTTAAAAGAAAATGCATGCACATTTAATTAAAAACAAAACAGGCATACCCGCCTCCCCAATGGTTATTAGTGAAAGACCTGTACCTTTTTCCTTACTTTTAAGATGTGGTTTGCTGTCATCACACTATTTTGTTTCTAGGAACAGCAATAAAGACAATTCAGTTGGACATTGGATAATGTAGGAATTAGGGACCCTAATACCCCATTCAATTACAAATCTCTCCTGTCAGTATCTTTATTTACCAATCATAAATAACTTGGGGGCAAGGTCTCATAGTGTCACTTAGGACTTCTAAGGACTCTCTCATCTGTGGGACAACCAGGTCTTGAGGAACAAGTATTTACCTTAGAATACAAGCAGCATCAGTGTGACCCACTACACCTGACTGTGACACATGGATAACTTTTTCACTAAGAAAAGAAAACTAACACTAATTTAATATTTGGGAGAATTTCTACTCCTCTCATTCTCAATGACATCACTCCAGGGTGTCTTCTTATGATTTAATAACTCCAGAGTGTCTTCCTATGATTTAAAATTCCCAGACCTCAAGCCAGATGGAGCATAACCAAATAGCTACTCTCTTTAAACAAGCTTCCCCTGAAACACTTAGATAGAGAAACTTGAAAATCTTGCCCTAGTCTTTAATCATTCTACCCTTCTCTCTTTTCCAGTTTCATCAGCACAAAACAACATTGCATCACCCGAGTCACACTTTCCATGTATGTCCTTCAGCTTGAATATCTCCCACGGTTGAAAAGAGGAAAACGACACACACCCAAACAGCAGAACAATGGCAGGAGTGACAGAGGAAGTGAACAAAAGAGAACAGCAAATGGGTTTCCAAAAGAAGAACAAGAAGAAGGAGAAGAAGGGGGAGGAGGAGAAGGAGGAGGAAGATGAGGAGGAGAAAAGAAGAAAGAAGGGGATGGAGGAAGAAGAAAGAAGGAGGAGGAGGAGAAACAAGGAAGGGGAGAGATAGCAGGAAGAAAAATGGCAAAGAAAATGGAGCCACAAATTCACAAACTTCAGGACAAAGGTGAGGCCGCACCCAGAAGCCCCCAAGGGAGAGTGCCCTGTTCCCACTCCCATGCTATCTCGTTTCATTAACTGATCAGTCCAGTAGGCTGTGGCAGGCAGTGTCTTATATTTTGTATTTCCACAGTGCACAAAGCAACCACAGTCAGTGAGTGACACTGCAGTCAGTACTCACCATCTATTGAGGGTACTACTAAACCCCAAGCAAGGAAACTGTCCAAAAATTCTAAAAGCATAGACTACCTAAAAAATAAAATAACAGTGTGAATATGATGATGAAGAAAAATAGGAATGTGTCAGATAAGGCCTGTATGAAAAGAAGGTCAGATTAGACTAAATTAAATCATATTCGATTAGATTTGTTTAGATTAGCAGAGAGTAGATTGGTGCTTTTAAAAAGACTTGCTAGGTCAAGAGGATCAGGTAAGGAGTGTGAGTAGGGGTGCTAAGAGCGCCTGAGCAGAGGAGCAGGAACGGCATGAGGAACAGCTGCAAAGGTCCTAGGTAAATGTTGAAGAAGGACAGAAACATTAGAGAAGATGAACTAAGGAATCCCAACGATGCTGGATACAGGCACTCAGAGATCAAAGTCCAGACATGGACTTTCAGAGCCATGTGAAATGTTTGAGCATCATGACATGTACCAGGTAAATGAATGCTTTTATTTTTATTAAAATATAAATTGTAAGACACAGTAGTTTAGATTCATAATCCATGCATTTTGGAGGCTCAGGCAGGACAACTAAACATTACATATCCACCCTGGGTTTTGTGAGCATCAGAACAACCAGGGCAATAGGGTGAGGTCCTGTCTCATAAAAACAGGAAGTACGTTTCAGAATACTTACTGGTAGAGTACCTGTCTGCATTCACAAAGCCCTGTGTTCAACCTTACAGCACCCAAGTAAATACATAAATAAAGAGAAAGACATCAATTATACATGTTAACTGGAGTCAAGGTGAAATTTCTATTTGGACACACAGCAATTACCTTATGGCAAACAGATACAGGAGGTCATGGGAGGAAATAAGTAAATGTTCTCAAGGGATGATGGTGGTTTCTACGAGGGCATACTCTGTGTTAGAAGCTTAGTGGCATGAAGATATTAACTGGGAAAACAATGAGAACAGAGTGGTTTTTATGAACTGAACTGGAGACTTCAGTCTCACATGTATCCTATTTCAAGTGCGTGAGAAACATATAGAAAATGTAAGCAATGTAAAAATGGGTGCGGTTTCATGGGACTGTGAATTAAGCTGGATGTGTAAATTGGAGCTGAATGCCTAAGAATGCTATGGCAAACTATGGGAATACATAACACTTTCATAGGACAATCTGCACCTAAGAAACAGCTAAAATGTGTAATTCTAACAGAGAGCGTGGGGAAAGAGCCAATTCTGACTATGAATATCTAACAATCCCCATGATATTTGTGTCAGCAAGCCAAGGCCAATAGCACCAACAAATAGATAAGAAGATCTGGAACCCTAGTGCTAGATGCCTTTGAGTATCTCACACTGTCAACAGGTGAACTATCAGCTCTATGGACATAATAGGCCAATATGAATGGTTCAAGGACCCAGCAGTTTCAGATTATTTTAAGTGTTGTAAACATTATCAGCAGCCTGGTTATTGTAAATCAGACAATGCACAGTAAGGTGTGTATGCATAAGAAGTATGCATAAGAAATAACTAGTGGACAGGGATGGAGAGATGGTTCAGCTACTCAGAATACTTGATGCTGTTACAGAGAACCCAAGTTCAGTTCCTAGCACCCACATCAAGTTGTTCACAAGTATCTGTTACCATACCAGTCCCAGAGGACCTGATTTCTTCTGGCTTCTGAGAGCACCCACATGCATGTGACATACATTCATACAAATATACACACTTGCACCTAAATAAACCTTAACAAATATTTGAAATAAGCTACTAGGCTTTGGAGAACAGTGACGAAGCAGAAGGAGAAAAGGTGGGTTGTTTGTTTGTTGTCTGTTTATTAATATCTAGAGCTTTGGTGCCACGGAGCCATACCTCAGTAGCAACCAGCAAAGGTTGCAGGGGATGTTGTACACCAAATCCCTATACATCTCCTGCTCTAAACTAAATAATAACATCTCAGGATTATCCCTCATTACTGAGGGAGAGAAGTCCCAAGAATAGGATAGGTTTGGCTCTGATGGCAGAAGTGTTTTCAGTGAGGGATGATATGACTGCACCAAAGTTCACTCAGTGCTCAGGCAGTTTGAATAATATGTAAGTTTATGTGAATGGTAGTGTGTGTGTGTGTGTGTGTGTGTGTGTGTGAGAGAGAGAGAGAGAGAGAGAGACATGTGTGCTTATCAGTGTGGATGTATACATAGAGACATGCAGGAGCACATGCAAAAATGGGTGAGTGTAGATATAGACTCCAGAGGTTGAAGTTGTCCTTGGGTGTCTTCCCTTAATCACTTTATTTTTGTTTTAGGAAAGATTCTCTCACCCAACCTGATGCATGCTGCCACCTCCAGTGTCTAACAAGGGTTCTGAAGGTTCATGATGTCCCATGCATACACAGCAGTCACTGTACTGAGTCATCTCCCCAGCCCTATCTAACTCATATTAAATAAGGAACTTAGGCTGCAACCTAAATACAGTTGGCTTTGTCTTCTTCCCCCTTCTCATCCTCCACTGTATCTCCCATCCCTGCCGCGAGGTGCTATGTAAGCACTGTTTCACTAACAGTGGCATGAAACAATTTCCCCACAGCATAACACGACAGACACGTGGACAAGAGCATTTCCATAACTGTTCTTCAGGGACTGACATGCTTGAGGCCATCAGCATACAGACAAGCTATATGTGACATCCCGAAACAGTACATTGAGGTCATGCCTTCTGTGTTAACAAATCACTTTAAAAAAAAATCTCCTTTCTGATTTTCTTCTGATCAGGCCAACCTGCAGATCACTTCATGACTCAAAACTGCTTCGCCTGCCTCTTCCTGATCCAAACCAGCGGGAAGGTCTCAAAGCTTGTCACCAATGTCTTCAGTATCAAGCTGCCACCCGGAACGCCTTAAAAAAAAAGAGAGAGAGATGACAATAGACAAACAACAAACAAACAAAACTCCCATAGACCATTCATAGCGTTAAACAGAAGAGAAAACTGAAGCTCAATGAAAGAAAGAAACGGGCTCCAGGCTTGCGTCTAATGGGCAAGAGAATAAACTTTACACCAAGCTCTGCTGGATGGTTATTTGAAACGCTGGCAAACAAAAAGACAGCGAAGCGACTACGCTCAGTGTAAGTCTCCCTTGTCGGATGCAGGATCGCAGTTGCATGGCCTGCATGTCCATCAGTCACCCTGTGCTTTACATTTTGTAAATCTGAAGAAAACGTATGGACTGGCAGAAGGGAGTCTTATGACACATTTCCTCGTAATTTCTTCAGTTAATCGTGACAATACAGGATACAGAGGCGCCATCACCACCACATCCCATCCCAGAAGACAGGAGATGAGAGCAAATGGCCACTATCCCTGTGCAAGACCAAAAGACAAAGGTAGCTTGTGTCCACAGGACAGGGGTAGAAGCATTTGCTGGGGTGTAGCCTTTAACCAGGGGCAACCATTCCATAGCAAAGTTGGTGGGGACCAACTAAAAGCAAGTGGAGCCCGTGTGTTTACTAGTCACTCAGCTCAAGATAAGACTGTAGGATTTCACACAAGGCTAAGTGATCACGGACTGTGGGACTCCTGATCTCAGTGGCCTCATTTCCTGTCTGATGCCACAGATTGTTCACACTCAAGCAGCGGAAGAGACCAAAGGTGAGGGAAACATTGAGAAATGGGAAGGGGATATTTACCAAACATGTTATGTTTGGCTGCTTTTGGCCTTCGTTTTTCAAGTCAACTCTGAAATAGGGGCTCTTCTTTTCTTTTCAAAGGAACATTAACTCCTGTATGGATCAATGATAGTCACCATATTTGTCTTTTTGTAGCCTCATCTGCCGAACCCCCAAAAATTCCCCCCAATAAATAATAGGATTATTATTCTTTCCAGAGACAACTCGGCAGTTCTGAAAAATGTTATTTCCCTTTAACATTTCTACATGCCAAATGGTAAGAAGGAAGAAGGTGGGAGCTCTCACCTTCTATCTGTAAGGAGAAAGAAAACGAAATTGGCCTCTATGGGCTTGAAGGGCTGGGGGGACTCTCCACATGGGTCACAGTTCTTTGGTTTCTTCCCTCGTCTGCAGGAATGAATATTGGGTTTGATAATAACTATGTCAAGGTCATGTTTACCTGATTGTAATGAAGCAAAGCATAAATTTCAAATAGTTAACCATCTGCAGGGAATGACTAGACCTTTTTTTTTCTCCTCCAGAAGCTGAGTAATTAAAATGGAAAAATGTGTTCAGTGTTCAAAGAAACTGGAGTGTTACTATATTAGATAAGGGAGCCGTCCATGACCACATAATGTCATTAAAGCGATCGGAAATTATGTGGTCTTTTAAATTGCTTTATTTCCCTCAGCAGAATATTAATTTCAGGTGAGTAATTTAAATTACATTAACAGCAGACTCCTTAAGATGACACTTCATTTAGTTGTGGAAGTCGCTGCTGCTTAAGCGGTACCCCCAGTCTGCCCGTCTCACACTGTGTCTAGCCTGTGCCAGATTGTAGATTGTTTTCCTTTTTTCTTTTTTCAAAATACCATGGGGGTGTCAAATGCCTGATTGCAAACCTGCTGCTTTATGGGAAAATGCGATGTAAATAAAGCAGAGACACGTCTGCAAGTCGCCACATTTTAGGTAGAGAATTTCTCAGTTGGATGCATGAAATCGACTGACAGGTTTATGAACCAAATCATTTTGAGAATATCCTTCACACACTCAAGATATCACCACATCTGCAGAAGCCATATGGTGTAAAGAAGAGTCACAAGATCTTCAAGGACGGGGAAACTTATACTCCGCAGTGCCCCTGTCTCAGTCATTAATAAAGTCGCTAATTTGGGGCCAAGGAAGTATTAAAATAAGAGCTTTGGAAGGGAAAACTATCATGCTCCCTTTCTTACAAACACTGAATGCAGACCACGCATGCTCTATTGTCCTATGGTCCTTCAGTCCTGTCAGAGCAACGTCCTCTGACGACCATTTCCTGTTTAGTCTCAGATAAACATTGATCGCCTTGTTTCTGTAACTGTAGATTATTGGTACTTCACAGAATTTTATAAGGACAGTCACAGAATATATAATATTTCTTCTGTCTCTTTGTAATCTCATAACTGTGGAGGTCTACCTATCCCTAGGGATCTATCAGTGGTGAATTTGCTTCTTGTTTTGCTGACTAATATATTAGTATTCAGTCATAGCAATGTGTACATGTTTACCTGTTAATGTTCTAGCTTGGGGCAATTGTTAATAAGCTGCTATCAACATCACAACTGAGTCTGTAAGTAGACATATGCTTTCATGATTTCTGTAAAAAATACCAAGAAGTGAAATAGCTGGACCACAGCACAGGCGTTTAGCAATGAAATTATTTTCCAATTCTATGCCTACAAATTTAGTGTTAAAAAAAATCCCAGTCAAAGATTTTAACAAACAGTTTCCTTTTAAAAAATATTTACATGGCTCATGAATAAAAAAAAGTAGAGGTATGTCCCTAAAAAAATGACAGTGCACTGGAATTAGTGGGGGTGCAGCATACTGGAATTAATTGATGATTATTATAGCCAAGTGGTCAGACTTACCATCAGCTGTCAGTAGACTAGAAAACCAGGCAAGCCAGTGATGTGATGCAGTCCAAGTACAATACATGAGACCAGGGAAGCCATGATATTGTATATCTTACAATCTGATACCACAAGTCAGAAAACAAGTGTGTATATGACTGTGCAAAGTTGGGGAAGCAGCACCACATCCTAGATGAAAAGGATGGAGAGAGAGAGAGAGAAGTGAAAGGGGAAAGGAGAGAGGCAAAAGAGGAAGGAAGAAAGAAGGATAAGGAGAGAGGGATAAATAAGAGAGAGAGAGAAAGAAAGAGTCAGAGTCACATATCTACCCACATTGAATTGGTAAAGGCATAATTTTTAGCTCATTCTTAAACATCCTCATAGACATTCCAATGAGTGATCTTTTACACTAGGCCAGATAAGTGGACACATAGAATTATCCACCACATCTCCAACTCTTTGCCTTGTACAAGAATACATGAAACTCCAGTTCTTTATTCTTGGTAATATTTGGTGTGATCTGTCTTCTTAGAGTAGGCATTATGATATCTTTTGATTTTAATTTGCATCTCTATATCTAGTCATGCTAAGCCTCTTTTCATACATTTACTTTCCATAAATATAAATGTATATGCATATATTATATATACAGGCACATATTTAGATGGGAACTGTTGAGATCTTTCAACTGGGATTTTTTTAACACTGTAGGGGTAGAGTAGTAGTTATATGCATGCCTCACACTTTGACTGCCCAATCCTACCTTGAACAAGAGTCGCACAATTTTTTAGTGTCCTTCAACTGTCTCTCTGATAGACCTACAGGCCTATAGGCCTGCACTATGAAGAATCTGAACATCAAACTTCCTAAGAACTGATGAACACAAGCCAGTAGAAAGCTCTCAGTGCCCTCTGTAGCAATGACTGGGTCATCCATCCATCTTTCCCATGATCCTTTTATCATTTTTCAAAGACTATAACCATACTGTATATCTGACTATGTAAAAAGTGCCCCCTTTCTCTTGGGATAGTTGGGTCAGAAAGTCTAAAGAGTTAAACAACAAAGACATTCATCTGGCTAGAACTAATAATTCGTGATAGTCAGAAGTAAAATACAGGCAATCTATTAGCTGAGAAAATCATAACAAAGCTTCACAAATAGGAAGTAGGTATAAGCATCAAGCTAATGAAATCAAATCAATTTCTATTTCTTAATCTTATAACAATAAGCAAATGCTTTGTGGAGTAATATAGAAAGTTCCTATATTATTTGTCAACAGAACCAGTGACTTAACTTCAAGTGATAAACTTCAAGTATAACTGTGTACCTAGAAAATTCTAAATGTTAACGTTTTGAAAAATATGCAGCCTTCCCTTTACTATTAAAGCCCATCCTGACTCTCAACAATGCATCTCTAATAATTTCTGGGTGTAAGGCAAATGCTGACGACAACAACATAGACAGCAGAGGGAATTTTACTATAAAAAAAAAGATTAGCATTCCAAGCTCAAGATAGCCATGGAATCATACTGAAACCCTTCCCACTCCAGGGTATCCATTTAAGATTGTGTGGTTTTGCACATCTGTCTCTCTCCAAGTGCCTGACTGCTAGTTGAGCAGCCATCTCTGAGTCAACATGAAGAAAGCAGATGAGGGCTACCAGACAGCTTTCACGTTTGTTTACTTTAAGACAAGGGACTGACATGCAAGGTCAAAGCGTCTCTCAATCAAAATTCTAAATCTATTTTAAAAATTCAATTGTCTCCACTTCGCGCACTCAAAGCAACTGTCCCCTGGAGGAGAATCAATGGTTTACACACCTCCCTGATAGGGTTTCTGTGTGTGAGAGAGGAGTAGTGATAAGAAGGGCATCAGAAAAGTAATCATTGTCCATAGCAAAGTGATTGCTGAAGTTAAAATTGGATTGGATTATTGCTAATAATTTTTTACATTTTATTTTACTTTTGGCTGTTCAAATAATGAGTGTATAAGAAAGCATATGTTGGGTTTGGGTTTGGGTTTCATTTTTGGACACAGCTGTTAAATATTCAGATATAGAAAATGTTATTCTTGTAGCAGAGTAGATTATAAAATATTCATTTTTGACGTTTCAGAGATTAAGACTATTTTGATAATGTTATCTATAGAGTTAAAAGATATGGTTATCACAAGTCTGTTGCTGGGAGAAATTACTACATAAGATAATTTGCTTGGCAGCATTTTTGAATCAGCTAAAAATAAATTCTCATAAAGTCGGAGAGAGGTGGAAAAGCCTAAGACATCACATAATGTTCTCTCTCCCTCCCTCCTTCCCTTCCTCTCTTTCCTTCTCCTCTATCTCCCTCTCCTTGTTCTCACTCTCTCCCTCCCCGCCTCTCTCCTCTGTGTACATACAATTGTGAAATGTGAAGATTGCCACAGATCCATAAGTAACCTAGAATGCAAAACTTTTAGATATTTATATTTGCCAAATGTTGGGAAAAAAATAAAGCATCATTCACACACTATACTGTGGGGTTCAAGTTAATGGAAACCACACTGACCACAGGGTAGGTTAGATCAGTTGGTTGGATCTCCTGCTTATTCACCTGGCAAAACCAATAGGAACAATACCCTAAAAACATTGGCAAGATGACGTCACAAAGACTCGATCAGAACCAATTCCAATTGCAGTTCTGACATGAAAGCTATTGGAAGCTTTTATTCCTATCCTTACAGTATGAAAAAAAATAAAGCCAAATTAAGAAACCAATAACCTTTCTTAGACCTATCAGAGAACTGGGGCCACAGATCAATTCCTTTCATAAAAATAAAGTGACAGATGCCTCCAGGGAGAATCAATAACTAAGATCTGATTACCTAGAACAGATGCCCCTAGAATTGTGTACCAGTAAGAATACTTAAGTGGTAATTTGGAGAAAGTACTGGCATCTGAGTGGGGACTAGTAGATAACTGAGGAACCCTGGGCCTTCTATCTTAGGGAAAGCACTCATGATTCCACAGGCTTTCAATCCAGAAATGTCAACAGACTCACACAGACGTATCCTCCCATGATTACTTACCTGCTGGCTGAAATTCCTTTCATCTATCTACATGGAAATCAAGAAAAAGCAAGGATGGACTTCTAAGCCATATGCAGTTGTAAACAATAGAGTGCCAATCTCCCATTGGGTAGACCAGCAGGCTCAAATGTTGGTGTCTCTGCATCCTAAAAGCTAAAAGTTATATCTCAGCACTCAAGAGGCCAGAGACTTACAGTCCTTGGTGCTGTTATCAGAGTTTCCTCGTCTGGGATTTGACTGTCATGAAGCTTTTAGTAGTAGCTAGCAGCAGCAGCAGCAGCATCTGGTTCTAGCCAATATTACTGCTATCGGGTGCTTTATGTAACAATGCTAGCCAGCCCCTTCTAGTTTTACAGCTCTCAGAATTTGGGTATCAGACTCTCAACTCTAAAACTTGTAAGTTCCCCAGAGAGCTTCTAACAACCAGGACCCACATCTCTTAACCCTGACTTTTCACCAAGCAAGTCTATCAGTGCCATTTTACCAACATCTTTTCTAATATTTATAGTTAGGGAGTTTCCATCAACACATGATGTTTATGTACATTTTAGAGGCTACATTAGAGTGTCGATCTAACCTTAAAGGTACTGAAAAGCCAAACAGGCCTTGTGAATCCCCTTGCTGTGATAAGCACTTTACTGCAGTAGTCTGTAATGGAACCTACAGTATCTCTGAAACCTATTCGCCCTGTTATATCCATAGAGGGAACAATATCAAACAAGTGCATGTGTCTGAAGTCTGGATACAATTCAAGACTGTATAGTTTTGCTCCACAGTTGGTTGAGTCATCATAAAGAGAATGGCCACGTGTGTTGTAGGTAGCAGATCTAAAAGCACAGAGATGTTCGCCATCTTTGGAGCCCAGATGATGCTATTAAGAGCCATAGAGATCAGACTTGTAGCTCCATGGTTTGGTGTCTGCCCTGCTGAGATTCTGTCTCACTTGTTCTGACCTTTTCTTGCTCTGATCCTGTTCCTCCTTTATGGAATGGAAATATTTCTATCTATATTGTGTCAATTTGTACTGATAGCATAGCATTTGCTACTTTTGTCTGAGTTGAGAGGGTTTCAGGGTAAAAAGAGTGATTCAAATAAAAAATGAAATGCCTAAGGGCAAAGCAAATGAGGAAGTGAAAGAACTTCACAGAGAAAGTTGCTGGAAAGTGTTGTCCTCTGAACCTGTCTGCCGTAGTAACTGAGTGAAGGGTCTGGCCCACTAACATCCCATCATGGAGATAAGGGGGAAGCTCATGAAACCACACCCCCCAGAGTTATAGAGACAGTTGATAGTTGCTAACTGGGAAGACTCAAAGGGTCCTGGAAGACTCAAAGGGTCCTGTCCTTCACCAAGACTTAGAGCAGTTAACAGTTGCTAGCAGGAGGGACTCAAAGGCCAACTCCTCCCCAAGGATATATGGACAGGTAATGGTTGCTAAGGAAGGGAGACTTTTTCTAAACTTCTTTGGTGGAGGAGCCGTGATCCCTTGGGTGACTTTGCACCCTTACTCCTCTAAATGGCCATAATTATACTTATTGCTTCACCAAGATAGACTTGAGAGAAAATTTCTTTGATCTATCATGGGTACCATCTCTGGGGGAATAAGACATTTATTTGCCTGTCTCCTGAAGAAGTTACATAGTACCTATGCATGTAGACCATACCATCTTCATTTTCTAGACTTGGTAGATAGACTACCCAGCCATTCTAAGTCTCCAGGATTTAATAAAGGTGGTCTATAGTTCACCCACCACCTTTCTGGATAATTCACCCTCAGCAGTCTCAGTTTTATCTACTAGTATGGTTGCTAGCAGTTTTGGCTCTGGGTGTGAATTCTTTCCTCCCCCAAGACTGTAGTATGTTGGGATGTTATATTTTGTGCACAGATGTGTGGGCCAGACTCATTATTTAATTCTTGTGGTTCAGAAAAGATGTTTAGCAAAAAATCTTGATTTTGCTGTTGTCAATAAAGGCTCACTGGAACTAAAACAACATAACATATCAACCATTGGTATGGGAGTTGTCGTAAAACGCAAAATAAAATAGATAAAAATGAAGGATTTAGGGCTATTTTGAGCCAACACTAATTGCTTCACCAAGATAGACTTGAGAGAAAATTTCTTTGATCTATCATGGGTACCATAGAGATCAAGAAGGTGTTATTTTTCTCAATAAGATAATGGTTAGAAATATACACAAAAATTATCTTCAAAAATGAAACAAACATATAGTATACCTCTGGATACTGAAGGAGAAAGCCCAACATACACAGAGCAATGAAAATTTTATTAATTGGGAATCAGTAGTAATAAGGGCAAGAAAAAGCCACATCACAAATGACAACAGATTCTTGAGTGTGAATGGAAACCACAAAGGAAGGTATGGAAAACTTTTCAGCTAAAGTTCCAGATGTTGTTTGGGTTTGATGGGTCAAACACATTTGGAGATCTGGGAAAGCCATAGTGGAGCAAAATGTACTTTCCGTGGCCACTGCTGGCATTGCTCCTGGAAGCATAGAGGACATTGTTTTCTCTGAGGCAGCATGGAGTCCAGTCCCTACCAACCTTTGTGGCTTAAATAGAAATGTAGACTGTCATGCATTCCCTTAGTGGGACATTTTATAACAAGTAGGGCATCCAACAACAGAAGCAAATTCCTGGACATAAAAGGATTACTTTGAAATAAAGATTGACTGATTATAAGAGTTATAGGCTCCTGTTAGAGCCTTCCCAGGTAGGTGTTGGGCTTGGAACTGCTGTTTAAGGTTCACTCCTGTGCATTGAACCTTGAGTCTGTCTCGAACCTTTTTATGATTTTATAAACCAATATATCAGGACCATTTTCCTATTAAAGTTTGCTCACTTTTCCAATGTTTTCCAGTGCCAAATTTTCTTCAGCTCAGCTCTGTCTGATGCATGGAAAGGTTCTGTAATTACAGTATCCCTCATCCCCTTTGGCCCCCTTGTCTGTTGTCAGCTCTTTAGATCTTATTACAGAGAAGAACTGTCAGGATAGGCTTTCTTGAACAGCTAAATTTAGTTAACCAAAAATGGCATCAAAATATTTGAGCCAACATTTGATAAAACATTCTGGTGGTGATCATAGGAATCAAGTAATGATTGACTTCAAAAATAATGGTAACCATGATTATAAAAATATCATAAGTAGCAAAAGAGGGGCATTTGGGTCAGTAAGAAGTAGATTGAGGTATTTCAACCAGTAGTTGTTGGGAACCTAGAGAAAGCAAAGTCACTTTTCCTTTTAAGAAACAAAATAAAAATTTTTTTTGTCTTTTTTTTCTCTTTTTTTTTATTTTATTTTCTATATTCTATGTTTACATTCCAAAGGTTTTCCCCTTTCCCAGTTCCCACCCACCATAGTTCCCATAGTTCCTCTCCCCCCCATCTGTTCCCCAAAAATTCCCCCTCCCCCCTCGGTTTCTTTACTAAACTGGGTGCAATCTTTACAGGCCCAGGGTCCTCTCCTTTCTTCTTCTTGGGAATCATTTGACTTGCTATTTGTGTCTTGAGTATTTAGGGCTTCTGGGATCATTAATATCCACTTATCAGTGATTGCATTTCATGTGCATTCTTTTGTGATTGGGTTAATTCACTCAGGATGATATTTTCCAGGTCTAACCATTTACCTACAAATTGCATGAATTCATTATTTTTAATTGCTGAGTAGTATTCCATTGTATAAATATACCACATTTTCTGTATCCATTCCTCCTTTGAGGGATATTTGGGCTCCTTCCAATTTCTGGCTATTATAAACAAGGCTGCTATAAACATAGTGGAGCATGTGTCCTTATTGCATGCAGGGGAATCCTCTGGGTATATGCCCAGGAGTGGTATGCCAGGGTCCTCTGGAAGTGACATGCCCAATTTTCTGAGGAACCGCCAAACTGATTTCCAGAGCGGTTTTACCATTTTGCAATCCCACCAACAGTGGAGGAGTGTTCCTCTTTCTCCACATCCTCGCCAGCACTTGTTGTCTCTTGAAAAAATAAAATTTTAAGAAAGTAAAACATAATAATTTTTGTTCATAAAAATGGTGGCAAAATCTTTTTTATGAAATGCTTTTGTATTTTATGTGATATATAATATATATATATACATATATATACATATATATATGTATGTATATATATATATATATATATATATATATATATATATATATATATTTGTGTATGCAGATGCCTGTGCAGGCCATAAGGGTGTGCTGAACCCCTTGAAGGTAAAGTTCCATGTTGTTGTGAGCTGCCAGAAGCGCACACTGGTAACTGAGCCCAGGTCTGCTCTAAGACTATGTGCTCTTAACAACTGAACCACAACTCCAGCCCCAATGAGGGCAGAAAATTCTAAAGTCCATCACTGTATGGAACCAGTTCCACAGAAAACAGAAATGAGAATTTTGTAAATATTTGGGAGAAGTTTTCTGTTTTATTAACTATGTCCCATGAGACTGTAGTGTGTTGGATGTTATATTTTGTGCACAGAGGTGTGGACCAGACTCTTTACTGAGTTCTTGAGGTTCAGAAAAAAATCTTGGTAAAAAACTTGATGTTGTTATGGTCAATAAAGGCCCACTGGAACTAAAACAATATACATCAAGCATGTAGTCATTGGTATGGGAGTTGGCCTAAAACCTAAAATAAAACAAATTAAAATGAAGGATTCTGAGCATAAACAGAGATCAAGAAGGTGTGTATCTCAATAAAATAATGACTAGAAATGTACACAAAAATTATCTTCAAAAATGAAACTATAGTATACCTCTGGATCACCGAAGGAGAGAGACCTGCAGATACACTGAGTAATTAAATTTCTATTAATTGGTAATCAGTAATAATAAGGGTAAGAAAAAACAAATCAGGACTGGAGAGATGGCTCAATGGTTAAGTGTACGGAGTGCTCTTCCAGAGGTCTTGAGTTCAATTCCCAGCAAACACATGATGACTCACAACCATCTGTAATAAGATCTAATGCGCTCTTCTGGTGTGTCTGAAGACAGCTACAGTGCACTCATATATATATGTATATATCATGTATATATATATATATATATATATATATACATTCCAAAGGCTTTCCCCTTTCCCAGATTCCCCCTCACCATGTGTCCCATAAGTCCTCTCTCCCCCATTCCCCCATTACCCCCCAACCCTTTCTCTGTTCTGGTACTCTCCTGCAAAACTGGAACCAGTCTTTTCAGGACCAGTGTCTTCTCCTTCCTTCTTCTTGGGAATCGTTTGATTTGCTAATTGTGCCTTGAGTATTCAGAGCTTCTGGGCTCACTAATATCCACTTATCAGTGATTGCAATTTATGTGTATTATTTTGTGATTGGGTTAACTCACTTAGGATAATATTTACCAGATCCAACCATTTGCCTACAAATTGCATGAATTCATTATTTTTAATTGCTGAGTAGTATTCCATTGTATAAATATACCACATTTTCTGTATCCATTCCTCCTTTGAGGGACATCTGGGTTCCTTCCAGCTTCTGGCTATTATATAAGGCTGCTATGAACGTGGCTGGCTATAAAATCAATTCAAGCAAATCAGTAGCCTTCCTGTACTCAAAGGACAAGCAAGCTGAGAAAGAAGTTAGGGAAATAACACCCTTCACAATAGCCACAAACAATATAAAGTACCTTGGTGTGACTCTTACCAAACAAATGAAAGATCTGTATGACAAGAATTTCAAGTCTTTGAAGAAAGAAATCGAAGAAGACCTCAGAAGATGGAAAAATATTTCTTGCTCTTGATTTGGCAGGATCAATATAGTAAAAATGGCCATCTTGCCAAAAGCAATCTACAGATTCAATGCAATCCCCATCAAAATCCCAAATCAATTCTTTATAGATCTAGAAAGAGCAATTCTTAAATTCATCTGGAGTAACAAAAATCCCAGGATAGCTAAAACTATTCTCAACAATAAAAGGACTTCTGGGGGAATCAATATCCCTGACCTCAAGCAGTACTACAGAACAACTGTGTTAAAAACTGCATGGTTTTGGTACAGTGACAGGCAAGTAGATCAATGGAATAGAATTGAAGACCCAGAAATGAACCCACAGAGTTATGGTCACTTAATCTTTGATAAAGGAGCCACAACCATCCAGTAAAGAAAAAAAAGATAGCCTTTTCAACAAATGGTGTTGGTTCAACTGAAGGTCAACATGCAGAAGAATGCAAATTGACCCACTCTTATCACCTTGTACTAAGATCAACTCCAAGTGGATCAAAGACCTCCACATAAAGCCAGACACACTGAAACTAATAGAAAAGAAACTGGGGAAGACCCTGGAAGACATGGGCACAGGGGGAAAGTTCCTGAACAGAACACCAATAGCTTATGCTCTAAGATCAAGAATTGACAAATGGGACCTCATAAAATTACAAAGTTTCTGTAAGGCAAGGGACACTGTCAGAAGGTCAAAACCCCAACCAACAAATTGGGAAAAGATCTTCACCAACCCCACATCTGACAGAGGGCTAATATCCAATATATACAAAGAACTCAAGAAGTTAGACCCCAAAGAACCAAATAACCCTATTAAAAAATGGGGTACAGAGCTAAACAAAGAATTTCCACCAGAAGAAATTCAGATGGCTGAGAAGCACCTTAAGAGATGTTCAACATCATTAGTCATCAGGGAAATGCAAATCAAAACAACCCTGAGATTCTACCTCACACCAGTCAGAATGGCTAAGATTAAAAACTAAGAGACAACAGGTGCTGGTGAGGATGTGGAGAAAGAGGAACACTCCTCCACTGTTGGTAGAATTGCAAGATGGTACAACTGCTCTGGAAATCAGTCTGGCAGTTCCTCAGAAAATTGGGCATGTCAGTTCCAGAGGACCCTCCTGGGCATATACCCAGATGATTCCCCTGCGTGCAATAAGTATTTTTTTAAAAAAGAAAAAACCAATCACAAATGACAACAGATTCATTAGTGTGAACAGCACAAATTCCCCCAATTAACAAAAGGAAAGAAGGATGGTTCAATCAGTTAAATAAGAAAGCTTAGGGAGCTTCTGTGCTCTAGCTCAGTGGCATAGCAGTTGCCCCTGATTCAGAGGCCCTGGGTTCAATCCCCAGGACCTACAACAAACTCGTGGAGCTCAAAAGCCCCAAGAACAGCAATAATGTTAAATTTAAGCTAAGTCACATTTAAAATACAATTTACCAAGGGAAAATGACTACTGTTGAAAAATCTGACCTCCAAGCAAATATTACTGATCACACAGATGAACACAGATATCCTACTCATGTCTGAAAGGACAAAGAACATTTCCTCCTTAGGAAATAAATAGAGTAGACTTTCTAAGAATGCTACTTGTCTTTATTTTTTTAAAGAAAGATGGGAATTGGCTAAATTTAAATGTCTATAATTTGAGGTTGGAGAGATGGCTCAGTGATTAAGGGCACTGGCTGCTCTTCCCGAGGACAGGGGTTCAATTCTCAGAACCCACATAGCAGCTCACAACTGTCTCCAACTCCTGTTCCAGGTGATTCATCACCCTCACACAGACATACATTCAGGCAAAATGCCAATGCACAAAAAGAAAAAAATAAATATATATTTGAATATCTACAATTTTATACACTTTAACAATAATCAGTTTAATGTATAAATATTTATATACAGACATTAGCAACAGTTACCATGTAAGTGCTCACTATGTCCTAGGTACGATGACAATCGCTTGTCCTATGCAATAATCATATAGCTAATAAAACATTCATTTACATGGAACAATCATAGGATCTAATACAGAGTGGGATGCCCCACTGAATGCTATAAAATTTATTGGTGTACCCGTGTATTAACACATGTCACTTGATCGATTTTATATGAAAAGAGAAAAAAGTTACGGTTTTAAAAACTCAAAATAGTTACAGAAGTTTTCTCTGCACAGTGAGATTAGAGGTAATTTTTATTTTGTTATTTAGATTTTACTATTATTTCCACACCATAATGTATTATTATTATTCATTATCAAGAAAATGTATTTGAAAATAATAAACACAGAAAAAAAAACCTTAAACATACAATCTTGTTTACAAGCATCAAATTGATTTCATAAATTAAACTTCAACTCATTGTAGTGTGAGACATTTTTGTTTCATTTTAATAAACTGACTAACAACATACTGTTTGTCAGGTAGATGACATAGATAGTAAATCTGATAGGAGTTGCCTTCAAAAAGCCTATCACTTAAAGAAAAAAACAGCAGAGAATCTAATAAGGCTCAATATCAAATATCACAAGGATGTTCTTATATGAGCCCTTATATTTTTGTGACTAAAATAATCGGAACTTATGGAATGTGTCAACTGTTACAACAGAGGTAAAAGGTCCTTATATGTATGTAGAATTTTAAAAGTTGAGATTGTCATACTGGTTGACATTGGTTAAATATTAAGCTATATATTTTGAAGAAGAATAAATCAGTAGTTTAATAGTGAGGAGGAATTACGGTTTATGTGGAAAATGTAGAATCCACAAAGCTTATGATAAGGTGAGCACTTATATTTTGTAAAATCCAAAGTCAAAAATAATAACCATCAAAAAATTAAGACAGCAGGAAGCAGACTTGTGGTGAAGTAAAGTGCTCATCCAGGCTGGTCCTTATCTCCATGACCTCCTGTGCCAGATTTGAGGGTTGTTGGTTTAGGCAATAAAAGGTACATGAATATATTCACAGTAACAACTCAGACACATTGGGCTGGAGAGATGGCTCTGTGGTTAAGAGCACTGACTGCTCTTCCGAAGGTCCTGTGTTCAAATCCCAGCAACCACATGGTGGCTCACAACCATCTGTAATGAGATCTGTCGCCCTCTTCTGGTGTGTCTGAAGCCACAGTGTACTTACATATAATAAATACGTCTTTAAAAAAATTCAGACACACAAATGTATGTTCAGTAACAATCAGGCCCACAATGTATGCACAGTAACAATTCTGGCACACAAATATATGCACAGTTACAAATCAGGCCTGATTGTGGTTTGTCACTCAATGTGTGAATTCAACATATCTGTTCCAACTTTTAAATTAAAAAAATAGGTCTTTTAAATTTTTTAATTACATTTATCTAGCCTGTGTGAGTCTGAATTTGTGTTTATGACTTGCTGAGCCTTTTATGTGAAGACCAGAGGCCAATTTGCAGGAGACAGTTGTCTCCTTCTATCATGTGGGTCTTGGGAATTAAACTCGGGATTTCAGGGTTTGTGGCAAGCTCTATTACCCACTGAACCATTTTACTAGTAAAGATTGAATTGCTCATCAGCTCCCTGTTATAAATGATATTAGTATCTTCCTGTCATAGACGAAGTAGCTAACATTTAGGCAGGTCTTTCGTTTTCATAGACCAAGAAGAGGTTATAGGAATTAATGAGGACAGACCTCAGACTCTGGTTGTCTTGACTCTGACTCACTGTCCTTAACTATCAAACTCTCTTACCCAGTTAGTCAGGTTGTAATATGTTCATAGTAAAACAACAAATTGGTTATCAATGTCAACATTTTCTCAATACAACTGGCTTTTTCACAAGACTACAGTGATTTCGATTCTGAATTAATCGTCATAAAGGCAAACTTGGAACTAAAAATAGAATATACTTCTAAAATACCCTTCCTTTTATTTTTTCTAGGATAGAATTAGCACAAAGAAGTGGAGGTTAAAAAAATAAAAAATGAAGAGCCACGTGTCTCTGAAGGTCACTGCAGTTGCTCTAGGGACAGACTGACAGAGTGAGCTACGGATTCCTGTGAGTCCTGACTGGACCCCTCTTCATCTCCAGACCTCTCAACAGCAGCCTAACTCACCCAGGATGGAAGTGGATGCACAGAGGCATGTACCCCCAAAAGCCCTGACCCCCCGCAGGGCCCTCAAGAACCTGTCTCCAGCATCTGATTTTGGCAGCTGAGTGTCCTTGAATCTTCACAGTCACTGGTAGATGTTTGGTGGTCTTTGTATCTTCTTTCCCTTCAGGCACCCCTTTGGGTCATGACTTTTCAGCTTCCCTCACAACTAGAGAAGTTGTAATCCCTGCCTTAAGTGCCTTGCCTTATAACTGATGCCAGAAGCCAAACTAATGCACCAAATGTGCTTTTTCAAAAATAAATAAATATACCAAAATATTTCCAACTTAGTATGTTTTCAAAGACAAAATGAGGAACATGGGGTATAAATCCTAAAACGCAACATTTTGACTAAGACAATGAATCTTTGCACAAACAAGAAAAAGTTTATTTTCTGGCAGACTCATTTAATTTTTAGAAATATGGCCCAATTTCCTTTAGATATGTACATATAGCATTCATTTCTTGGCTATATGTGCCCCCACAAAGCCCTTGGCTATAACTAGTTACAAAGGCTCACTAACATTCCAGTGACTCCAAGACACTACTACTAAACCATAAGTGAGTACTGTTCTCGATGTTTTCTTGGCTGTGAGGGAAGCCATGTTTTCAGTCTGTAAGAAGCCACTACATCTCCCTAAGCCTCAGCCCTTGAAAAACGGTCATCACCATCAGAAGGGCTGGCCCATTAGTATAATTTCTCAAAATAACACATCGCAAGGCTCGGGTTGGGTTTACGCAATCTCTTTATTCTGTAACTCCATCGTGGAGCAAAATTTTGAGGTGTCAGGAGACAAAGTAATTTAAAACAAACCCTTTACCGGCCGCTCCACATGGGGTGGATCAATAACACTGACAACTTTCGTCTCGAATTCGAGCCGTTGAAGTTTCCCTTTTCTAAGCCTGGAGTATCTGTTCTCTGCTCTTCAAAGGACTGTATGCTTCAGAACGGGGCGAGGCAGCTCATACACAGTTCCACAGTTCTTCTGTTTAAATTGTAGCCTTCGCCAGGTCTCGGGCTGCCAGGCAGTGATGAAAGGGCACAGGGCTTTGATTATTTATTCCTCAGTAGCAAAGAGGGAGCAGCACCGAGAACGCGGACACAGGCTCAGGAGGCAGCAAGCTGGGCCTGTCTCATACGCGGCGTTTCTCCTCTCCTTGTTTAAAATAATATAATAATGATAATTACCTTTCTCAGTCATCTAGAGAAGTATGTCAGTTATTCACTTTGAAATAGTACAGAGCTTGATTTCAGATAACAGCTAGGGATTCCTATGTGCTATGTATAAGAAGCCCATAATTCAGACTTTTCTCTACTCAATAAATAGTTACCAAGCACTATGTTAGGCACTGTTCTAGACATTGTCCTAGAAATGTCACTAAAGAAGGCTGATTCCTTCCCATATCTTGTATATTTACTGGATAAATTGTAAGAATATAATATGCTATAATATGCTTAGCATTATATATACATAGTATATATATATTAAATATGTGTATTATATATGTATATTTATGTGTATACATGTATGTTTTATATATTATATGTACCTATATATATTTTATATGCATATATAAATATATGTGTATATAATGTTACATATTGTATGTATACATAGTTGTATATGTATGTGTATGTGTATGTATATGCATTGTTATATATATGTCTATGTGTATACATATGTAACATAAAATATGTGTGCATAATGTAGAATAGATATATGTATATTTGTATGTAAATATACATTTATATAAATATGTACGTATTTATATGTAAATGTATGTATAAATATACATATATAATATATGCTTAATACATGAATATACATATATTACATGTGTATATAATTGTGTGTGTGAGCATGTTTGTGTAATGAAAATTACATTCATGAGAGCTACAAAAGTTCACCTGAAGTCCTTAAGGGCGTTTGGTCTCTGCAAACAGGTGTGAACCAAACAAGCCTCAGGAAATAACATTGTACTGGAGGGAGTGGGTATGTTTCACCATAATTTTATACTTGAGTCTCCTCTACCTGACGATAAATAAAAATGAAATCAAAATAAGCATTTTCTTAATTTTTTTAAAATACTTTTGGGAGAATTTCATTTTTCCATCCCATCTTCCCCCTCAAATTCCCCCTGAGACAAGGGGGTGCAATACTATTGTACAAGCTATCGGGCTAAGCATCAGAGGAATGAAAACCAGGGTTGAGCTGAAAATGTAGATCGGCAGCAGAGCACATGTCCAGCATGTTCAAAGCCCTGAGCACTGCAAGGAAGCAAGAAAGAGACGGCAAGACAGCAGTGGGTGAATGTGCCACACCAAGTCTGCCAGCCAAGTATTATCCCCAGGACCCACATGGTAGGAGAACACTGACTCCCACAAGCTGTCCTCTGACCTCCTCACAAGTGCTGTGACATGCTTTCACATACACACACACACACACACACACACACACACACACGTGCACACACATGTACTCACAAACACAAAAGTTTTAAAGTGATTTTTAAAAAGAAAATGGGGCTAGGAGAGAAAGAAGAAGGAGGAGGAACTAGAATAATTGTGTCACTCATCAGGATGGGCATATTCAAAAAGTCAGATAAAAGGGAGCTTTGGTGCAGTTGGGGAAAAATTATAACACTGCCACGCAGCTGTTGAGCATGTAATTGTACAGCCACTTTGAAAAAAAAAATTCTTGCTGTTGCTTAAGAAGTTAAACAGCTGTCAGAGATTAGGCTTTCCTCTGAAGTATATAACCAAGAGAAATGGAATCATCAAAAAGTGTACACATATGATCACAGCAGAATTTCCATAACATCAACACTTGAAATAATCCACATGGCCAGTATCAAAAGAATGAAAGAGCAAGACATGTTCTGTGTATCTCTGTGATGGAGAACTGGTTGTCAACAGAGGGATGAAGTTTCATGCATGCTACAACGTGGATAAACTTTGAATACAGTATGCCAAATGAAAGGGCACGTCACAGAAGGCCACATGTTGTATGTGTTTGCTTATATGAAGTAGTCAGATGGGCAAACCATAGAGATACAGAGACAGAGTTCATCAGTTTGCCAGGGAGTAATGAGAAGGAATAAAAAGTGCTTGTTAATAGACACGGGGTTGAAAATAATTGAATGAAAACTGGTCACCATACAACAGCAATGGACTTATGGGTTATGTGAGTCTATCTCAATAAAGACATTTTATAAAAAGCACTGGGCACTCTGGGGAAATTTTCTTCATTGAGTATTCCTCTATATTCTACATTCTGCATTTACTTTCTGATACAAGATCACAGACTTGAGGGAGGTCTCTGTATCCCTACAACATCCCAAGTCCTCACCCCTGCTCTTGTCTCACCAGCTTGTAGCCACACCCTACCTAAACTTACACCTTCAGTGTGAATAAAAAAAATTCAAAGTAACGGGGTAAGTTTTTCCAGTGAGCCTTGTCAATCTCGTGCTGTCTAGAATGATCAAGTCTGTGGGTCTTTGGCTGACAGTATGACTCTGATGACAGCAAAGAGAATGAAGGTAAAGTACCAAGAAGGGAAGGCAGAGAGCATCCTCATGAAGGACACCAAGAGAAAGTTGTCACTGTCGCATTGACCCTGGTGCCATCTGCCTCAGCTCCAGCTCTAAGATTATCTTCATCTCCTCTTCTATATGGCCATGCTGGAACCGTACACGTCAAGAGCTGTGACTGCATGAAACTATTACTTGTTTCTATGTCCTCTGCTTTTGATCAGTCTTCTATTTCAGTTTAAAAATACACTGAAAGTTTCCCCTACTGCTTCTGAGGTAGGCACTCTCCTTACAGCAGAGTGAAGATATTTCATTTGGAGATTCACTACAACTGATGATCAAGAGCTATGTTAAAAGGACTCCAACCCACAGCCATTCTTTCTCAAAGTATTGAATAGTTAACTAGCTACACCTGGACGAGCATAGGAGGGCACAGAGAATCCACACATCATCCTTACATATTGCAACCGTTCACGGAGCCCTTTGTTATCTGATATTTCCCTTTGCATTATTACCAGATATTAATTTTATCCACACAGAAAAGAAATTTTCTTCATTGCTACACACCAATAAGCTCTAGTTTAGTATAAGATTATTTATTATTAAATTTTATGACTCTTTAATCTATACTAATAAGTGAATCTGAAATACTTTATCTTCACACATAAATTATGTGACCTAGATACTCTAACCTCGATAAATTATATATAATATATAACATATATTATATAAAATACATATGTCATATATATATATATTGTAGTAGGCATAGATTGACCCCTATCCAACATCCATGCCATCTTCCCACCTCCCCAAAAGTATCACAACATTGTTCCAATATCCACATTTCTTCATGTGTCCATTTGATTCAGGTGAGGCTGGAGCCACCAAAAACAAAAGGCTGAAATTTATTTGGCTGTAGTCAATCCGGACAGCTCCATTCTCCTGTTTGAGAGGAATATAATATAGCTCTGCCCATAGGGGAAGGCCTTGGGACATGGAATGTATCTGGAAGCATCCCTTTTCTACTTTCTTTTAGTTTAGTTGGGGAATGAACTCAGGGCTTTGCACTATTTTTTTAAAGATTTATTTATATAGTTTTCATTCTTTTTATATTCTGGGATTAATATATACTCACAGAGGCAGGGAAAAATATTGAACAACAATAGCTCCAGAGCCCTGACAACCTACACCTGAAAATTTCCAACAGCACCATCACTGAATTTCCTGAGAAGGTGTGTCAGGAGCCATAATGGGACAAGCTAATATACTAGCAGATGTTCATCCTGAAATGCCTGCCTCGGATTATTATATAATCTGCGACAGGTGAGCCCCCATTCAGCAAGGCTGTGGGGGACTAATTTTAGGAAAGATTTCCTGCTATTTATATGCTTTTCCTGTTGTTATTATTATTATACATTTATAATAATCAATAGTAATAGCACATTCCTTTGGAGCAGATCCTTGCAGATCCATGAAGATGTCTTATAGTGATGCTATGTAGACAAACAGATGACTTTAGTTTTAATGATGATCCTATAAGAATTCCTAAAATTATATCTGTGATTACTAAGCTCTTTTCTAATGGATCCCTCCTATAGCCAAACTGCAATGAGAACTCTGCCAGTCTCCCAAGTGTCACAAGTTAATTGCTCTTAGATGGCAACCAGACTTTCTCCTACTCAGAGCACATTCCAAGAGGTTGTAAAACAATTAACTAAAGGTCATAAAAAGGGAACTAGGATTTATTATAGGTGTTAGGACAGAAGGTAAAATATTGACTGGGTTTTTCTATACAAAACGTCACTTATAACTTATGGTTTTAAACTTTCTACGAACCTGTAGAGAAGACAAGTGATAGCTAGATAATTACTCCTAATGGATATGCATGTAAACATTCTCTGTTGTAAGCTTCTATTTCAATTTAGGACTTGGTTTTCTGTGTGAACTTATGATGAACTTTGTAACATGTGATCATGCATTCGGAAAGACATTTAAGGGCTGAGGACAAAGAGAAGTCAGACCAGAAGAACTGAATGAGAGGGACAGAGCTGAGAGGAGAACTGAACTGAGGAGAAGTTTTTCAGTCAGAAGAGAACAAGACTAGAAGGATAATGCAGAGTGGAATAACTTAGAAACTATAGGTAACATAAACTAACTAAGAGAATAACAATGTGCAGGAGGCAGAGAGAAAGAGGAAAAAAGAAGATGTTGCAGAGAGTAGAAGGAGCAGGCAGGCTTCTCCTTACCATTGGAAAGGACAGGTCCCATGGTAAGGACAAAGCAGGCTTAGTCTTATTAAGAGAAACAAAGTCTTTTTCTTACAAACATGGATTTAATTCATTTAGCATTGAAAGGGTGGAAGCTTTTTCTTTCTCCATGCAATAAATATTGTAGTCCATCTTTTATCCAGAATGAGTGAGTTCTTTCTGCACCGGTGCTTGGTCTTTGCTCCATATGCATATGTAAGTATGGATGTGTGTGTAAGTATGCAATTGTGGGAATGTGTGCATGTATGTGTGTAAGTATGAAATTGTGAGAATGCATGCAAGCTGGGCCCAGCTGACTGCGTGAAAGATGTATGTGTGAATCTATGTATGAAGATGTATGAAGATGTATGTGTGAATTTATGTGAGATTATGCATATTCACGTATGTAGAAATTTTTCTGTCTACAAGTGTTATTCTCTTCTCCAGGGTTCATTAGAAGTTTATTGCTCCTAACTTCCCCCCTAGACTGACAAGCAAGAGGCATCTGGACAATAGGGGAAAGGCTCTAGCAATTAACCCTTTACTTAATCTCCTGCTGTTTTAGGATGAGGTGTTAAATACCTGAGACTGCAGTCTCTGGCTCCAGAGGAACACAGAAGGCAGGTCAGCTATGTTAGCCTAGTAACTTAGATTTAGATAAGTAAACCTTTTTTATACAACAACCCTAAACTTTCCGTAAGACAAAGTCTTACCCCCGCCGACGCTTCCCCCCTCCGCTGCCTCAAGAAGGACCAAGAAGAAACACCTTTGCTGGGGCTGGCTCCCAGCAAAGGTGGGAATCTCAAGACTATTCACAACACACTGGAGCCACACTAAATGTTGCAGATATTCCTCCAAACTGCAATTATGCCTATATATTTGGCACTTTGGACATAAATGTATCACTAATTCGACATTTCTAGAGCAGGAATAAGCAGTCGTCTTCAGAGCCAAAGGAAGAACTAGCTCCAGAAGCATAAAGCTCAAAAGCTTCTGCTCAGCAAAAGGAACAATCGCTAGAGCGGAGAGGCAGACTACGGAGTGGGAGAGAACCTTTGCCAGCGTGTCAGAGAAGGCATCACATCTTAGATGGATAAGGAACTGTAAAAATCGAACACCCAAAAACCCTACAAATCATCTGAGTAGACCATCCTTAAAAGAAGAAATACAAAATTTTCAATAAGTACTCAAGAAAGTGTTCGAGACCCTTAGCAACCAGGTAAACTCAGATCAAAACTGCTTGGAGATTACATCTCACTCCTGCCAGAATGTCTATTGTGAAAATAAAGCAAATACTGGTCAAGAATATGTTATGGTTGAGAATATGTTGAAAGTGGACAATTGGTTCATTGTTGGTGAGGATCTGGATCCACGAGATGATTATGGGGATGAGTGTGGAGGTTCCTCAAAACCCTAAAAATAGTACATAGCCCATCCACATCACTCTTGGATACGTGTCCAAAGGACTCTAGGTCAGTATCCACAACAATACCTGTACATCCACACATCTGTGTGCCTTTGCATTAGGTAAGACATTGAACCTGCCTAGACATACACCCACCAGACTGGATAAGAAACTGGAGTGCAGATGTGTGGTGTCATTTTATGCAGCATAAAGAGAATGAGCTGATGACTGATGACATTTAAGGAAAAGACTTGCCAGTGTAAATCCTTATGTTAAACAAAATAAGCTAGATTCCATAAAAACAAATGTCATGTTTTCTCTCATATGCAGAACCCTAGTAACAGGAGCAGAGTGTGTTGGAACTGGGAAACAGATCATTGGAAACAACAGAGCATCCTTAAGGGAGGTAAAAGATAAAGAGCTGGGATGCAAGTGGTAAGAAAGCAGGAAGTCTAACTGGGGACCAGGAATGAGCTGGAAAGAGGTGTGGCCTAGAGGAGGGTAGTGCGGAAAACTAATGAATAAAGTATCACACATACATATAAAGACGCCATGATGAATCCTTAAGCTAGCCTTAAAAAAAAAAAAAAAAAAAAAAAAACTTAAAAACTACATTCCACCCCAAAACTACACGAGACAATGCCTTAATTAAACACCACGCTGAGTAAAGGCTGGTCTAGGTTCAATCTCACCATGAGAAGAATTCAACATAAAAACTAGAAGGGATTCGGGGTGTGAGATGGGCACAGGGCTATTAGCATCTTAAGAATCAGATAAACAGAGATCAATATCTTAGAACTTTTTTTCTATTGGTAAAAATCGAAGTTAATACACAAAGGCTAGAAACAAAACTTGGAATTGAAATAAAAAATAGTAAAATTACAAAATAAAAGGAGAAAGCATTTTATAAATGTTAGAAAATAGTCTTAAGAATTAAAAGAAGATAAAGATCATGCCAAAGAGATGTCTGATGCTCTTACGGGGGACCTGAATTCTGTTTCCAGCACTCATGCTGAGTGACTCACAAACACATGTAGGTTCAGTTCCAGGGGATGGGAGCCCTTTCCTAGCATATATAGATACTGCCCACATGAGCACATAACCACACAGAGATGCACACAAATATACATAACTAAAATAAAAGGATTCTATTTTAAAATAATTGGAATGGCAGGAAAATGTTTATGAGCTCATTCTGAGGCTAATCTTTTCTGAGTAAAACAAGAAAGAGAAATATAAAAAAGGAAAAGCACAAAAATAAAACATTTCACATTCTAATAGCATTTCTTGTTTGGTTTCTGCACATGAGCTAAAGTTCAGTTGTATTTCCTTGCAATTCTCCTCTTAAGAATGTTACTCCTGGGAACTCTGTTACCTTGCTACCTTGAGTGCCTTCTCGTTTATAACATGAGGTTCCTAATGGCTTTTCCCTGTGTAGCTGGTATAAGGCTTTTGTGAGGTAATTCCTATAAAGACCCTTAATCACTGCACAAATGAGATATCCAAAGAATGAGTAATGGATTCCACCTCTTGGTAAGAGATAGTAAACTGCCTTTGTAAAAGCACACCCGGTGGGAGATGGAACTCGCTTTGGAAACACAATCTGCTACAAGAATGAATAAGAAGTGGCTAGAGAGTCTCTTCAGGGATCAAGAATGTTTGCTCTTCTTATAGAGGAACCAAGTTTGGCTCCCAGCTCCCACATCAAGTTCACAACTGTTTCAATACTAGCTCCATGGAATCTAGAGCCTTCTGCTGCCCTCTATGAGCACTGCATGCACATGAAGCACATACAGACAAGTAGGCACATATATGTACACAAAAGTTAAAAAATATATTTTAAATGTTTTATACATATATAAAACATTTATATTATATATTGTATATAACATATCTATGCATGGTCTACTTAATATATGTTATATATAATATATTTAATATATAATATATGTAATATGTAATATATAGCATATGCTATATGTGCGTATAGACATATATGTGTATATATACATATATACATATACATATATATAACTGATTAAATAAAGATTTTCCTCTCGGTTCATCAGCTTCATCACCCGTGTTTCACATCCAAGCTCCACACCACAGAACACCTTGCCTATAGTCAGGCTTGCACATCCCAACTCTGCAATTGAAATCTAGCACACCCTTGTGTATTAGTTCATAATCTCAGAACCATGTCTTAGTTCAAACACCAAAACCAAAGGCTGTGTTTATCCTAATACACTGGGCATACTCCTATCATATATCTTAAAATGAAAAGTTAGAGGACTTTAGACTCTTGACAAAATAAAACTATGTGATACTTGTACAACCTCACAGTATCTGTGTACTTGAATATATTACTCTGCAAGCTTATTGCTTCCATGCATTTTTTATTGATTTTTAAACAGATAGATGTTTTGCCTGCATGTATATCTGTGCACCACGTGTATACCTGGTGCCCATAGAGGACAGAAGAAAATATCAGGGTCTCCTGGAACTGGGTTTAGAGACAGTTTAGAGGTGCCATGTGAGGGCTAGGGATCAAAACTGAGTCCTAGAAAAATTAGCCAGTGTTCTCAACTGAGCCTTCTCTGCAGCCCCTGCTACCACATGTTATTAATGCCTGGGATGGCACCTATCTGGTTTTTGCTTAGACAAAGTGTTGAAAACACACACTTCATAGCTTAAAGAGGTCCTAACATGGGGTTTTTGCTTCTACCTATGTAAAAGCTGTGACTGTCCTCATCTTCTGTCTCCAAAACCTATACAACAAAAATCTGTAAGAACTGTCAGATTCCCTTCAGGATAATAAAGTGTCTGAGCACATTTTCACTTCCTAGATGGTACTAGCTGCTGAAGTTCCTGCAGGAATGGATAGAACTTAAGAACTGTTTATGGGGTTTCTTGTTGTCTTAACAGCCCCAGACCCTACCAACAACTACTGAAGAACCCATTGTGTGGCTACATGGTGTGTTTTGACAGTTAGATCTCTGAGACAATTTTTCTTTTATTTTGGTGGTGTTGGATGTTTTCTTTTGTTGGTTGTTCTGTGAGGGAGGGGGCTCTTCTCAATGGGCTTCCCAAGAGAGCACATAAAAGAGATGGGACTGAATAAGGTGCTGAGACATAAAACCATAGTACACAGACTCAAAGGCTGGAAAAACAAGGGTTTGCAATTAATGGCAACAAAAAGGTTGCTGCTTCCCACTCGTCATCCTAGCCATGAGAGCCAACACTCCTATAACAAGAGGCAGGTTAACAACAGAGAATAATAAAGTCCTTTATTTGCTCAATGAATTTCATGACACAGGAACTTTCATAATGAATACCCAAAGATCCAGGAAAAACCGGGCTTTGTGTTTAGATTTATTGAAGCACCCATAGCCTATAGCAATGCAACGAGACAGAAAGAACATGTCCTCTAGTAAAGGATTGGGTGAGGAAGCCAGCAAAACTGCTTTTTGCACATCTTTCCTCTCTCCCACATATAGAACATGACTCCATCTGGAAGAAGGGTGTTTGGTCTATTTTCACAGAACAAAGATTCTCCTTATAGCCAGCTCTTACACAGGGAAGAAGGGATGCCGGGGAGGAATTGCTAGATTTTTTATGGCTGGCTATAAAGAATTCTAGTTTTTATGTCTTCCCTTGGAGAAAAGAGATTCTGGTTTCTATTACAAGTACTGAAGGAAAAAGAGGGTGGAGGCAGGGGAGAGCAGGCCAGGTATAGCAGCACTTTCCTGGGCCCCACTGATGCAGGGGTGTCATGTATTTGAAGCCAACCTGGGTTAATAGTGAATAGTTAAGGATAGTAAAACCGTATTTCAAAAAGTAGATAGATGATTGATTGATGATAGATAGATAGATAGATAGATAGATAGATCGATAGATAGATAGATGATAGATATAGAAAAATGATAAATAAATATATAGATGACAAATAGATATAGATAGGTGATAAACAGATAGATGATAAATTAGATAGAAGGATAGATGGGTAGATAGATAGATGATAGATTATAGCTGATAGGCAATAATAATGATAGATAAATAGAAGATAGATAATAGATAGATAGATAGATAGTTGATAGATAGATAGATAGATAGTTGATAGATAGATAGATAGATAGATAGATAGATGATAGATAGATAGATAGATAGATAGATAGATAGATAGATAGATAGACAGATGATAGATATAGAAAGATGATAGATAAATAAATATAGATGATAAATAGATATAGATAGGTGATAAACAGATAGATGATAAATTAGATAGATGGATAGATAGGTAGATAGATGATAGATTATAGCTGATAGGCAATAATAATTATAGATAAATAGATGATAGATGATAGATAAATAGATAATAGATAGATGATAGATAGATAGATAGATAGATAGATAGATGATAGATAGGTGATAGATGATAGATAGATAGATAGATAGATAGATAGATAGATAGATAGATAGATGATAGATAGATAGATAGATAGATAGATAGATAGATAGATAGATAGATAGGTGACTCCTACACTCCAAGCCACAGCAGCTTTCCTCCTTCCCCATACCAGACCCTTCTTGATCCAAAAGCAAAGCGATGTAAAATCCACAGTACTGTCCTAAGAATTAGTGAATGAAATAACCCACAGAAGTTGTCTAACTGCTCTTCCTCTTCACAAAGCTCTACTGGTTCACCTCAAACTATGCTACACATGTTTCTCCATTGTATACCTTACTGATGTTCCTTCTGTACCAGTAATTACTCATTATGCAGATACTGTAACTGAGCACAATTCAAAACCTCCACTGACCTAATAATTTGTCTTTTCAGTTGACTCAGCCTTTGCTTAAATCATGCCAAAGAGTTGTAAATGCCCTGCTAGCCTGACCTTGCCCTCAAGGGTAGCATCGGGTGAATAAGGGAGACAAGACAGAAGAGGTAGTCTTGTCTAGGGAAAGGTTCAGCATCATTCTTGCAACTTTAATTTTTTTCAAATCCTATTTTTAATGATGGTTCTTAAATACTTTAACATTTCTTATAACCCACCACTCACCAGAGGTGGTGGAAAAGAAAGGATATGGTGGAAGTGGGACTGTTTAGAAAGGTTCTTTGGAGCGACTCCCATCAGTGTTGTCTGGAAATCAGCAGTTCAGTTCACAGGTTAGCAGCAGCAGCTCGATCTACTGGCAAACACTTCACAGATACACTAGCAGTTCAGTTCAATAGAGTCAGGTTAGCAACAGCGGTAGCACAGCCTAGCAGAGATAACCAAGCCTCAGCCTTGGCTCAAGTCAGCAGGAGGGACCAGGAGGAAGGCCAAGAGTTCTCAGTTGTGCCTCTCTCAGGGATGTGAGGACCAGGGAAGATGGGAGAGCCACGAGCATTGCACAGAGAGTAATACCAGCAAGCCGAACTCTACCTGTCACTCATGGAGTCTTATTTATACCCTCCGTCGGCCTTGCCTCATCATGGCTCTTACACATGCATCCAATCATCTTGACACATGCATCCAATCAGCCGGAGTCCTTGGAAGCGGCAACAAACTGCAACCCACCACCAGAAGTTTTTTTGGTGTGTTTCTCTGGATGGCATCCCAACAAATGCAGCTCAGTTATGCAATGTAAGGCAGACCAGCACATGTCATTACCAAAGGATCCTTTATCGTGTAGCCTTTCACGTGTTTGCTTTAGCAGACATCCTCTCTCCTGTGTCTGCTTCAGGGAACCGTTCTTTCACAATCTGCCTTAGGCTTTCACACCTGTGTCCGCTTTAAAGAAACATTCCTTCATGTGTTTGCCCCATCAGAACACCATCCAACTGACTTTGCAAAGAACCCTTAAGTTTCTACTTCAATTCCCGCACAGCAATCACACTCTCCTGTACTGCCCGGGTCCACATTGTGGTATCACACTGGTTTTCAAAATGGAAGTCTTTGATCTTACCCACCAGCCTCTGGTTTTCTGGATCTAGAACATTAATTACTACTTTGTGACTCTAGCTCTCAGCAGTCTTCAGCTTCTTCATATCTAACAGCACACATAAATGTTTCCAGATGTTTCTACAACCTTCCCCCCTCCTATTTAAAGTTTCTGAACAAATAAAACATGATTAAAGCACAACTTTTCTTCCCGTGTCCTATCTTTGATTTTTGTTTGCTTGTTTGTTTGTTTTTTAACCTACTCTTGCATGGTAAGAACCTCTTCATAAGTAACCCCAATGGGGGTACATTATGCTAGTCAATTTAATAATCGAAACAGGATGTTGCTTCTCTACTGCACTTCTTTAAGCCTAGGCTGACCACTTCCAGTGGAAGAGGTGAGTAGCATGGCCTATCTCACACCCTAAGCTCAATTCTATTCCTTTTCCTGTACAAGATTTAAACTCCCTGGACCCAGAGGGGAGAGGATTAAGGGAAAGAATATGGACAGTGGCGGGGACCATTGTGTGGGAACGGGTTTTTCAGAAAATGATCCTTAATAGTGGCTAGCTTTTCCTCATGGAGATTTGGGGGGGGGCTCTTGGACATCTCTTCACTAGACAATGATGTTTTTGTTCCATTGACAATTGAGACAACGGTCCTACTTGGGCCTCTGGCTTTTATAGGCTTCCACATTATGGACCCTTATGGTTTAAAGATCTCCCATCTATGCAAGGCCTCACATAGCCCAACACCAGAAACCCTTAAAAATATCTTTCCAGGGCAGAAAGGATGCTATCCCTCTAGTTCCCTTTCTGACTTCTTTCTCATAGCATCCACTCACTAAATCTTCCAGACTTTGTCACCTAGGAATGAAGTCGCTTTGCTTCAGCTAGAATCATCTCAGTTAACAGGTACAGTAAAGGGAATATTCTCAAGTGCATGTTTCAATACTATGGTTGCCTGAAATTCTGCCTATAAGTCAGTTTCTTTCTTTACTTTGTAATTGCTATAGTAATGTAGAGACTTGGCCATCTCAACAGTTATATCCAACTCTAACTTATTGCTAGAGTCACACAGAGAGATTTCTATCTCTGCCCATCATGACTTTGGCAGGCAGTAATGTTTGGAAGTCACTGGTTTAAGCATGAATACTGAAGAGACCACATGAAAACTATAACCTAAAAGACAGAGAAGCACATTAGCTCAAGACAGGGAGTCTTTGTAGCAATTTTGATTTAATTTCCTACTTATTTCCTACAGCTACCATGGGGATCCATAGACACCCTTAAGTCTCGCTGCTGATCAATATCCATATCGGCCCATTCATTACACCTCATCTCAGAAAAGCCAAGCATCCACTCTCATCACAGGGTGGTTCATGCAGTGCTTTTCTAAGCATAATTTGAATTGATTTTTTGGGGGGGTTAAAAAGGTGTATTTTCTTAACTTCATCTGGTGAAGGTCATAGAAAGTATGAATAGATTTTGATACAATTTTTTTAATGCCAGAGGAACAAAAGATGAGCAGCACTTTGACAAATAAAAATACAAAGATGTGATTCTCTCACTACAAGGGAATTCAATATCTGCCTGATGTCTGGGGGATATGAAATCCCTGAATAGAATACATCCAACTAATGGTGTCTGAAACTCATAAGCCAAGAAGAAGAAAGCGATTGATCATCAGAATCTGTGGAGAATGAGAGTTTTATTGTACCTGCCCAAACCCTCATGCTGACTTCATACAACTACACAAAAAGACAGAATAAAAGTTTTAACAAACTTCAGTCTTAAGAATGGACACATCCCGGCATTAGGCCCTTTTATACACACAAAGTTGAAGAGTTGTGACATACTTTAAAAGTCCATAAGTCACAACCGGAAGATGTTTCTTCTAGCAGTTCCGGCAGACACCGCTGAGTTCTTCAATTGAGTAGTGCTGGAGAACCTTGATATCTCTGTGAGAAAAAGCTGTCATCTTCTCCAAGCATTAGGCTTTACAACACAGGAAGAAATACAAAATACCTAGGGCAAAAAAGTTGAACATTTCTTATTTACTGCCGAGGTAGGAAAAACTGCTGTTACCTTTCCGAGTGTAAAATAGATATACAAGATATATTGAATGGATCTTTTTTTTAATTTAAAAACAACCAGAATAAAAAAGAAAAAGCTCTTAAGATGATGATGAAATTCATTATGGCTTTTGCCTCTAAATATTTAGTCTTTGATTTACAAATGGAAATGTCTGTAAGTTTAAAAAATTAGTATTCGTCAAGGTGCTGTTCTACTCTTGGGAGTACACAAAACAATTTCCATGACTCAAGACAATGAATGCTAATATTTCTACTCTAGCTTATATTTGTAATAAGAATTAAGCTTTGCCTTATTTTCGAGCCTTGTACATCCAAGCAAACATTCCCAATTTTATCCATTCTAGATATAGTTTTGATATATTTCTTGATCATAAGAGATGATATTTCTTAAACAGAAAGGGTGGCTTCATAATATAAATGAATTAAACTATTTATTTGCCTAGAGTTAAGTAGACATAGGACTTGAAGTATGACTAGCTATCTGGATTGGTGAGTTGTTGCTTAGTTTCAACTACAAAATTCTTGTAAACAAGTCAAGTAATCTAAAATGTTCTTGTGGCCACTATCTGATCCCAACAATGTAAATATACATGAGCCAAAACTGGCAAAAATTACATGCAGGTATAAAACTAATATTAAGGAGAGAAGGGGGGAATAGTCTTGAAATTATTGGACAGGAAAAGACTTTCTGAACAGAGCACTGATAGCACAGGCACTAAGAACAATAATTAATAAGTGAAAATTCATGAATTAAAAAGCTTCTGTACGGCAAAAGCTTTGAGGTATCATGGGGCCATCATTTAGGCAAAGCAGCAGGCCACACACTGGGAAAAGAACTTTACCAATTGCACATCTGATAGAAAGGTAATCTCTAAAATATAGAAAGGACTAAAAAAATAAATATGAATAACTGGACATTGCAGAAACAAATAACCCAATTTAAAATGGGGTGTGGAACTAAGCAAAGAATTCTCAAAGGACTAAACACAAATGGCCTAGAAGCACTTACAGAAGTGTGCAACATTCTCAGTCATCAGGGAAGCACCAGTCCAACCTACTTTGAGAATTCACCCTCACCAGTCAGAATGGTCAAAGCACGCAGCAGCTCCTGCTGGGCAGGATGTGGGGAAAAGGGAACACTTATGCATTGGTTATAGGAGTGTGACCTTGTACGCACGCTATGGAATTAAGTGTGGCAGTTCTCTAGAAAACTGGGGCACATCTCTGTCTTAGTTTTGGTTTCCATTGCTCTAAAGAGACACCATGATCTAGGCAATTCTTACTTTTTTTTATTTTTAATTTTAACTCATTTTTATGTGTATAGATATTTTTATTGGATAATATATTTATTTACATTTCAAATGTTATTCCCTTTCTGTTTCCCCTCCAGATATGCCCTATCCCATCTCCCCTTCCCCTGCTTCTATGAGGGTGCTCCCCTACCCACTCACCCACTCTTAACTCCTCAACCTGGCATTTCCCCTACACTGGAGCATCAGGCCTTCACAAGATCAAGGGCCTTTCCTTCTATTGATGCCCAACAAGGTCATCCTCTGCTACTTATTTGCCAGGGGCCATGGGTCACTCCATGTGTACTCTTTGGTTGGTGGTTTAGTCCCTGGGAGCTCTGAGGGGTCTGTTTGTTTGATATTGTTGTTCTTATAAAGGCAAACATTTACTTGGGTCTGGCTTACAGATTCTAAGGATCAATCTATTATCAGCATGGAAGGAAGCAGAGCAGAATGTTGGAAGGACCCAGTGCTGGAAAAGGAGCTGAGAGTTATACATCATGATCCAAAGACAATCAGAAGGAGAAGACTGTTTTCCAGGCAGCTAGGAGAAGGGTCACAAAGACCACCCCTACAGTAACACACTTCCTCCAACAAGACCACACCTCCTAAGAGTGTCACCTCCTGGGCCAGTCATATTCAAACGATCACAATCTACCTCAAGATCTACTTATCTTATTCTTGGATATATGCCCAAAGAACTGACAGTCTACTATAGAGATACTTGCTTGTCCATATTCACTGCTGTCCTTTTCATAAAAGCTAGAAATTAGAAATAACAGAAAAACATCAAGTGACAAATGAATGATTAAAAATCTGGTGCATTCACACAATGAAATATTTATTCAGCTGTTAATAAAAATGAAATGGTGAAATTTACAGGTAAATGGATGGAGCTAGAAAAAAATCAACCTGAGTGAGGAAACCTGGACGCCCCCCCCAAAAAGAAATATTGTATGTTTTCTCTTATATTTGTATGTTAGCTTTTTAAGTCTTTGATACGGCTGCTATAATCCATACAATCATAGAGGCTGGGTATTGAATAAGGAGATGTGGGAGAGGGGCATCATACAAGAAAAATAGAATAAATAGTTATGAAGAGACGTGAAGGATTGGTATGAAAAGATTAAGTGAGTAGGGAGATCAAAAAGAATAGTAAGAGAGGGACTATTCCAAGGGACAGCTAACACTAAAGGACATTGGAGGGGCCATATGCAAACATATGACTATAGACGTTTCCTAAAATATATACATATGTGAAATAAATCTAACTAGAGTAAATAAATAATGGAAGATACAATGCTCCAACTGGACATTTTATGCCACAAAGTGAAACCCCCTGGAATGGGTCACATCTAGTTGAGTTCTTGGTTTAAGCGGCTCCAAGAAAACCACCAAATATCTCAGGCTATTGGCTGTTCTCCACAAAATTATGATAAGATATTATTTCTGAAGACAACATTTACATATCTCATTGAACATGGAGAATTTGCATTGGTACCTAAGTAGAAGGTTCTCTTCTACTAACTAGTGTTCATGCTCATGGAATATAGTCTGCATGCTACCAGAGGAGAAAGTTAAACACTAATTCAGGTACAAATACTGTACACTGCAATGGTGACCTCCCTGAAAGCTATCCTGGTTCAATAGGTACACAAACATTCAGTGAGTAACCAGCCACTGTCTCATTGGATTCAAGACTCACTCAAAAAGGTGAAACCCATGACTCTGCTCAAGTAGTCAATAACCCAAGAACTACTGTTCTGCTAAAGTAACATAGCAATAAAATGACTGCTAACAATATTGTGCTATACTCATAGATCAGTGCCTCACCATGCTCATCAGAGACATGCCCTCTCGCAGTAGATGGAAACTAGCACAAATATCCACAACTAGACAATATAAAGAGAATGAGAGATCTGAAATAATAAGTCTTACATGAGATGTCTTCATCAAACCCCTCCCATCAGGAATTAGGGGCTGAGTAGATGAGAATTCAGAAAGAGTATAAGGGCCAGAGATGATGGATGCCTCTAGGGAAACTGTCTTCCAGACACAACAGGTGAATTCAGAGAGACTTCAGGAGTATGAACATGCCTAGTTAAATTCAAGACAGATGGGGTCCAGCATGGAGATTGGGAAAGGGACCAGAGCTCCATTTACCAAGAACCTATCACAGTTGCCATGGGCTTGCAGAGGAAAAATTAGTTTTCTCCAATAGAGTCTCACTGGGTATAGTAGCACATACAAGAATAGGCCCCATACCCATTGCTGATACAGAACAAACTCAATACTATTTGGTTGCATATTATGGTTTCCTATTTTGTGTTTCTGAGATTTTTTTCTTTTCATTTCTCTCTCTCTCTCTCTCTCTCTCTCTCTCTCTCTCTGTGTGTGTGTGTGTGTGTGTGTGTGTGTGTGTGTGTATTTCTTGTGCTTTTTTTTAACCTGATTTGTTTGGGAAAGAAAGAGCGTGGAGGTTTGGAGTTAGAGGGACAGGATCTGGGTGGAAGCAGGGAGGAGGTAGGAAGGATCTGGAAGAAATTGGGAAAGGGGAAAATATCAGATCAAAATATACTGTATGTAATTTTTTCAAAGAAAAAGACTAAGATGATAATAACCTAGTTGCTAAAACATAGTTCATTAATACAATAATTAGGACTATAAGCTTACATCTTCCTTTTTATTTAATTGATTTATGTACATGTGTATGTGTCTGCATGAGCTTATATGGGGCATGTGAATCCAGGAGCCTGTAGAGGGCTAAAGAAGGAACTGGAACTGGAGTTACAGAAGGGCTGAAGTTGCTATAAGCATGACAGGAATCAGACGTAGATTTTCTACAAGAGCAGCAAACCACTGAGACAAGGCTAGCCCCTGAATTTACATTATCTATGATTAGTAATTACCTTTTTTAAACTCTTTGAAGTTTTCATTGATGTAAGGCATCTAAATTTTATTTATTCATTTTAGGCTGTTTTATATGTTTCATATATAACTAAATCATATATTAAGAAATTAAACTTAACACATAAACAGACATAAAGATATTTGGAGAATACATGCTAAAAATACTTTACCAAGAGATGCATGAAAAAAGTAATTTATAAACCACTGACCTAAAAATACTGGCAAAGAGACATTATATAGAAAAAAAAATCAAGAAGCTGGAGAGGACCCAGCTAAGAGCACGCAGAGCCTAAGATAGGTGGAGCAGCTGGGACTGAAGTCTTCCCGCCTGCCACCATTTGCACCTGGGAGCCAGGAAACTCCACAGTCTTGTGTGCATAGCCCTCCAGGAGAGAGAGATCTCCCAGCAGTGCTTTCACTTTTGAACTCAGAAGAGTGAGGACACAGACTTACAGGCCCACAGGAGGAACAAACTCCACCCAGAGACAACAATACCAACTAGAACGAGATGGTGAAAGGCAGGCATAAAAACCCTACCAACAGAAACCAAAACCACATGGCGACATCAGAACCCAGTTCTCCCACCACAGCAAGTTGGATTTAAAATCATATCTCATGATGCTGATAGAGGGCTTCAAGAAAGACTTAAATCACTCCCTTAAAGAAATACAGAAGAACATTGGTCAACAGGTAATAGCCCTTAAAGATGAAACACAAAAATCCCTTAAAGAAATACAGAAGATCATGGGTCAACAGGCAGAAGCCCTTTAAAAGGAAACACAAAAATCCCTTAAAGAATTACAGGAAAACACAAACAATCAAGTGAAGGAACTGAACAAAATCATCCAGGATCTAAAAGTGGAAATAGAAACAATAAAGAAATCACAAAGTGAGACATCTCTGGAGATAGAAAACCTTGGAAGAATTCAGGAGTAATAGATGCAAGCATCAACAACAGAATACAAGAGATAGAAGAAAGAACCTCAGGTGCTCAAGATACCATAGAAAACATTGACTCAACAGTCAAAGAAAATGCAAAATGCATAAAGCTGGTAACCCAAAACATCCAGGAACTCCAGGAACACAATGAGAAGACCAAACCTAAGGATTATAGGTATAGATGAGAGTGAAGATTTCCAACTTAAAGGTCCAGTGAATATCTTCAAAAAATTATAGAAGAAAACTTCCCTAACCTAGAGAAAGAGATGCCCATGAACATACAAGAAGCCTTCAGACTGGACTCCAAACAGACTGGACCAGAACAGAAAATCCTCCCAGCACATAATAATCAAAACACCAAATTCACTAAACAAAGAAAGAATATTAAAAGCAGTAAGGGAAAAAAGGGCAAGTACCTTATAAATGCAGACCTATCAGAATCACACTGGACTTCTCACCAGAGACCATGAAAGCTAGAAGATCCTGGGCAGATGTCATACAGACCCTAAGAGAACACAAACACCAGGCCAGGCTACTATACCCAGCAAAACTCTCAATCATCATAAATGGAGAAACCAAGATATTCCATGATAAAACCAAATTTGCACAATATCTGTCCACAAATCCAGTCCTACAAAGGATAACTGATGGAAAATGCCAGCACAAGGATGGAAACTGCACCCTAGAAAAAGCAAGAAAGTAATCTTCTTCCAACAAACCCAAAAGAAGATACCTACACAAACATAAAAATAACAACAACAATAACAGGAAGCAACAATCACTATTCCTTGATATCTCTTAAAAATGGACTCAACTCCCCAATAAAAAGACATAGACTAACAAAATATTTCTCATGTAAATCTTCAATTTTAACAGAAAATGTTTGTAATTCCCCTTTTAATTAATTTAGTAATTTATTTTATGTCTACCATTTTATCTGCATTATTTTTCATCATAATCTTCAATTTTAATATGTCTTTCTATATACTTCCTCCATTTTATCAGAAATGTTTCCAGTGTAAATCTTTGATTTTATCACAAATGTTTCTAATTTCCACCTTCAATTAATTTAGAGTTTTTACATCAACCATTTTTATGTAAAATTTTCCATGAAATAGTCAATTTTAATATTTTTGTCTATTTCTTGAATTTTACCAAAAATATTTTTCATGTAAATCTTCAATGTTATCTGAAAATGTTTATAATTTCACCTTCAATCAACTTAGAATTATCTTTATGCCTATCATTTTATCTATATAAATTCCATGATAATCTTTAATTTTAACATGTTTTTCTATATATTTCTACAATTTTATCAGAAATATTTTCCAAGTAAATCTTCAAGTTTATCATAAAATGCTTATAATTACACTTTTAATCAATGTAGGAATACTTTTATGCCTACCATTTTTATATCTATATAAAAATTTCCATGATAATCTTCAATTCTAACATGTTTTCTACATTTTTCTACAATTTTATCAGAAGTATTTTCCACGTAAATCTTCGATTCTATCATAAAATGTTTCTATCCCATATTTCAATTCATTTAGCAATGTTTTACATGTCTACCATTTTACTCCTTAATTTTCCATGAAAACTGTCAATTTTAACGTGTTTATCTGAAATATTTTCCATGCAAATCTTTAATTTTATCATAAAGTGTTTTTACTTCCCTTTACTTCCCTTTTCAATAAATTTTAAAGAAAAAAAAAGAAAAGAAAGAAAAAATCAAGAAACCCACATTAATGTACATATGCCATTGATACATTTTCTTGTTTTTCTTTATTCTTCTGAATAGAAGTGTGCTTAATCTTTTGTGGACACACACAAAACAATCTTTTTTTAAAAAATCTCACTCTGAAGATATGAGTTCAAGGAAGGTTAAAACTTTTAAATGTCTTTATTATCTTCAAAATCATCATCGATGATCATCAAAAATCATCAATGCCTAGTTCAAACCAATAGGACATACTCTTGAGAGCTATTAGAAACAGCTCTGTGAGTTGCAGTACACTAAGCTTTTCCTGCCCATCCCTGGTTTCAGGACAGCCAGGACTCTTGAAAGGTGTAAAACTCCATGATAGAATCTTTACCTGGCATGCCATGGCTTGATTCCCAATGTGGTTAAAAATAAATTAAATTTAAATTTAAAATCCCCTGTGGAATGATTGGGAGAAAAATATTTCTGAGGCAGTTTTGCTAACTCTGCCTGAAACGGTGACCCTGTCCATGGTAACTGAGGTAAGTAAAAGAGATCCTACAGTAATAGCATCTGTGGGGAAGACTCTTCTGGTGTCTTTGAACAAAAGAGAGAAACTCTGCCATCTTTATGATAATTAAATATGATGGCACTAAAAGACCAAACACCATAATTCTAGAAGTAGCAAATTAAATCCAGAAACACATTTACCAACTGATTGACTGTCTCGATCTATCATAGAGTTTAAATATTCTTAGTGAGTTGACCTTAACACTTTATTATGAGTTTTCCTAAGGGCAGACCTTTAGTCAGAATAATTTGATTAAGGGTTCCTATTAAGAGGATAGAAAAAGCCTGCAGGAACTGCCCTCTACAGGAAAGCAAGCCTTTCTTGTCTTCTGTAATTTGATAAGGTAGACTAAAGACATTCCTGGGAACAGACTTTACGAGCAATGTGTCATCAGAGAGTGAATATTTATGCTCAGAGCACTCTTCCAAAATGTGTCATAAAATCAGGTTTATGGTAAATGCTCTTCAGACCATTAGTTACCATAATTCCCCACTCCTTTCCTAAGCTGTTTTATTAATAGTGTATAGCCCTCATTAATACTGTTATTTGTTAAAAAACAGACTGGGCCACCAGAAGCAAGATCCTCCTACCGCCTGTTTTACAAGACAGCTATAAAGAGCATGAAAACCCATCTGTCTGTGATGCCCAAGGGTCCTCCCTCAAACTCAGCGGGTTTTCTAACCTCTCCATTACTGGAATTTAGTATACTTCAAGAATCAGCCTGAACAGCAAGAGAGATTGCTAAGCGATTAAAAGCACGTCCTGTTCTTCCAGAAGACTCAAATTCAGTTTACAGCATCCAAGACAGACAGCTCACAGCTGCCTATAAGCCCAGCTCCAGGGGATCTGACATCCTCTTCCAGCCTGTGTGGGTAGCCACAGGCATAGTGTCATAGGCACACACGGACGTACAAGTTAAAAATACAATTAAATATTTTGTCAGAAGAAAAGAGAGTCCATCTAGAATTACAATTCATGTGGTTGAAGTTAAACAAACTCCCACCCAGTAACATGCTTGTTGAGTTCCGTAGCTATCTGCGGCTACTGTGGACTGGCCCTGCAAGAGAAACTTATGGAATGGATGGGGAAAGTGGCACAAAAAGAATTGGGTCAAGAAGACATTGCCTTTCAAGACCTCAATTTTAGTAAAAGTTAGGCATTATATAGTCTGGAGGATTCCCTCCCTCCAGGCTTGAGGTGGAGTCCCAAGATCTTTGCTGGCTCCAGTCTTAGCAGGTGGTTGGCTCCAACCTCAGCAGGTGGTCTGCTGAGGTCTGAGAACTGCAGATCTAGAATGCTTCCTCGGTTTCCAGGTGAGGCTGGGTTGTTCTATACAGAACAAAGGCCAGGAAATTTACGGGCTGAGAATTGATCAGAGCAGAGGCTAAAAACGCCTAGCTTGAACAGGGGCGGGGTGGATATAATGAACAAGAAATCCACATCCAAAAGTTTGGATAATAGGAAGAGAAAAGAAAGCCAAGTCACAGAGGAGGGTTTTCTTGAAGTCAATGCCACTAGAGCCCATGGAACAAGACCGACAGCAGTGGGTATATTTTGCCTTTAAGTTCTGTCCTATGTTACCAGGAGTAACATAGGAGGGGGGCCTTGCAAAGGGCCCAGGCAACCCCGGAGGACACTGTTCCACCTGCTCCCTGAAGCCCAGCCTGGAAGGCCTTCTTCAGCCGAGCTGGATTGCTCGCCTGATGCGGACAGGCAGCAGGAGGAGCCTGAAGCCATTCTGCACCGTGGATGGCAGATAATCAAAGGAAAGACAGATAGCAGGGACTCCGAGGGCTCGAGGGACACAGCATCTGAGACAAAGTGACATTGATATCAACATCCAGGAAACGATAGAGGCAGATAAATTGCTGAGGCAAGAAAAAAAAAGGCAGCAATGGGATGACCCAGTTTTAGCAAAAAGTAATTTGCTAATCACAAAGCAGAGAAATAACACAATAGGCATCTCTCACCGCTCGCACACAGCAGGTTAGCCATTACCCAGATAGAGCAGGAGATGGGAAGGGAGATCAACTCTATTGTGACTGGGGTTCAAACCACAGAGGGCCGCTTCGGAACAAGAGCTCATGCCAAAGAAAAATTGGCAGCCAGTGCCACCTGCAGAGGAAAGATAGATCTTCTGCAGGCATCAGCTCTCTGGAGCTGACAGGCTGATACATTCTGCTGAATAAATTGAAAAACTTTCATGTGGTCTAAAAAAAGGTGGGCTGAAGTAGACTGCGCTGCGGGGATCCCATCAAGTTAGGAATGCCAGGAGCCCATAGCAGCATCCACGCCAGGATGAAGGGGCCCAGGCTCTGAGTCAAGTGCAAATGAGACGATATCTTGGTGGGAGTTTGGTTTGTTTGTGTGTGTGTGTGTGTGTGTGTGTGTGTGTGCGCGCGCGCGCGCGCACGTGTGTTTGGGCACACATATGGTATGATCTTTTTTTAAAGATCTTTTCATACATGGAAAAAAAACAGAAAGAGACTGTTCTTTTGTTTCTGGAGACAGAGTAAGAGCATTACTTTCTCCTAGGATTTTTCCCTAGGGTTTCTCCTTTACTTTCCAATTCTCCAGGCTCTGCTGCAGCCCTGCCTTGTTCACAAATCTCTGCCAGTAAATCCAAATCTTGCTGCCGTCTCCCCCCAACTAGCAATTTCTCCTACTTGCTGCTTGAACCACTCAGCGTGGAATTTAATTGCTATCATACCTAATTGCTTCCTATGGGCAAATCTCACCTCCCAAACCAGGTCCTTGAGAGCAGGATTTTGTCTGGTGCCCAAATTCTATTCCCTTCCACCAGGCTGGATACACACACAGAGCACTCTTTCCTGTGCTCATGTTTGCAGAGATAAGGAAACATCTCCTATCTCCAAATAAGCAAGAAAATGTATTCATTTTCACTAGAGATTACATCCAGCTATTATATTATAGTTTCTGTGAAGAGATCTACATTGATTGCGGCTAGTGCAGCAGGGTACAAGGGAACACTTCAGAATTTTCAGGCTTGTGTTTAACCTCCAACTCCACCATTTTCTAAAGATGTAACCTTAGCAGTTTATCCATTTAAAGTTAGTGCCTGGCATCTATAAACTTGGGGAATAACAATATATTTGAGATTATGCAGCTACTAAGGTAAATCATGGAAGGAAGATTTAGACTAGCTGGTTCAAAGATGGCTCTGCCATGGCTCCATAGCTATATAAGTCTGAAGACTTGAGTTCAGTTTGAAGAACACACCCTGTTGCCAGGGAAGTGGTGGCACACGCCTTTAATCCCAGCACTTGGGAGGCAGAGGCAGGGGGATTTCTGAGTTCGAGGCCAGCCTGCTCTATAAAGTGAGTTCCAGGACAGCCAGGGCTATACAGAGAAACCCTGTCTCAAAAAAACAAAAAACAAAAAACAAAGAACACACACTGGAAGAAGGAAACCAAGACCTGAAAAGTGGTTCCCTGTCCTCCACAGGTGCATGCTGTGGCATGCACACACACTCACACACACATACACACACACACACACACACACACACACACATACACACCCCACACATTCATCATACCCTCACACGTGCATGCACACTCACAAACACACACACATCTATGCACACACACACACATGCACACTCACAAACACACTCTCACACACATACATACACACACGCACAAACATTCATTCACACACATGCTCACACACACTTACAGTCTCTCTCACACATGCTCACACACACTTACAGTCTCTCTCACACATAAACACATACTCACATTCAGCATACAATAACAATAAGAGTTTTAAATATTTCCCCCCAAAACTTTAGCCAATAACACTCAGGAAATATTACCTTTTTAAAACAATACTAAATAATAGCAGTGATGTTCTGAGAGCAAAATGGTAGTGGGGTGGAGAATTTAGGTACAAGCTAGCTTGGAAGCTGGGAAGTGAGCCTGCTGCTATTTCAAGGATGCTTGGCGGAAAGCGACACTTAACCAAGTTTGGAACAGCGGGCTTTGTTACAGTGTGGCAAATAGCACATACTTCATGTTTACGAGGTTCGACTCTGCACAAGCCCCGTGAGGTTGGTGTCAAAGGCAAGGCTCTCTCAGGCTGGGAAGGCTTAGCACGTTTTAGGACGGACTTGGATCAACACTGCTGAGCATCTGCCCCGGAAGAGGATAGTCTCCTCATTCTGCAGGAATGCCTGCCCTCTGCTGTACAGAGACTGCTGTCTTAGCTCTGGTTTTACAACTGTGCATAGATGCCATGACCACTGCAACTCTCATAAAGGAAACATTACAGTGAGGCCCGTGTCAGAGGTTTAGTTCGTTATTGTCATGGCAGCACATAGGCAGATGTGATGCTGGAGAAGTAGCTGAGGGTTCTACTTCCAAATCCAAGAGCAGCTGGAAGAGAGATACTGGGCCTGGTTTGAGCATTTTCTTCTTCTTTTTTATTAGATATTTGCATTTCAAATGTTATCCCCTTTCCTGGTTTCCCCTCTGAAAACCCCCTATCCCATCCCCCTCCCCCTGCTCAACAAACCACCCACTCCTGCTTCCCTGTCTTGACATTTCCCTACACTGGGGCATCGAGCCTTCACAGGTTGAAGGGTCTCTCCTCCCATTGATGACAGACAAGGTCATCCTCTGCTCCATGTGTGGCTGGAGCCATGGGTTCCTCCATATGTACTCTTTGGACAGTGGTTTAGACCCTCAGCCTCTGGGGGTACTGGTTGGCTCATATTGTTGTTCCTCCTAGGGGGCTTCAAACCCCTTTAGCTCCTTCAGTCCTTTCTCTAGGTCCTCTATTGGGGACCCTGTGCTTAGTCCAATGGTTGGCTGCAAGCATCCACCTCTGTATTTGTCAGGTACTGGCAGAATCTCTCAGGAGACAGCTATATCAGGCTCCTGTCAGCTAGCGCTTGTTGGCATCCACAATAGTGTCTGGGTTTGGTAACTGTCTATGGGATGGATCCCCAGGCGGGGCAGTCTCTGGATAGTCTTTCCTTCAGTCTCTGCTCCACACTTTGTCTGTGTATCTCCTCCCATGGGTATTTTATTCCCCCTTCTAAGAAGGACTGAAGTATTCACACTTTGGTCTTTCTTCTTGAGCTTCATGTGGTGTGAGACAGTTCAGCAAAGACTATTAACAGCATCTCTGTATTCTATGCTCTGGAACTAATCAATTCACAGAGAACTGTCTCCCAAGCAACTCTTGCTAGCAAGGAAAAAACAAAGAAGTAAATTTACAAATTAACAGAGCAAATCCTAAGACTGACAGTACATGCCTATAATCCAGCTACTCTGGATTCTAAAGCTGGGAGATTGCTTAAGTCTACCAATGTGAAGCAAGCCTAGATAATGCCCATAGTATGATCCTGTTTAGGGAAATAAAACATAAATAGGAAAATAAGTATGATTCAAAAAAATCCTTAAATATAATAAATGCATATAACTTTTTAAATGCTATGTATGTCTATAAGGGATGGTAGAGCTACAAATCTATAACATGGAAAATGATAAAAAATCACATTATTTGTTGGAGAAAGCAGGAATAAAAATAATGATAGTATATATAATATACTAATGATAGTATATATAATATAACTAATAACCACAGGTGAATTATTTACAGGTATATTATAAATAGTAAGCAGATAAGTTTTATTTATATAAAATTTGTGTGTGTGTGTGTGTGTGTGTGTGTGTGTGTGTGTGTAAAATGACTAGGACTGGAAACCCAGGCAGACTTTCTTCCTAGAGAAAGTGGTTACTGGGTGGAATTTTGATTAAACATAATCAGTGGAAAAGAATTTGATACAAAATGCAAGTGCAAACTCTTTAAAGACCATAAGAGCAACACAATGCATGCATGAAATGGGATGTTGTTCATTAGCTGAGCAGTCTCTGGTGTATAAAACATAGAGTAACTATAAGTAGTAGAAGCTATAACATAAGTAGTAGCTCACAGGACTGAATGAGGTAGATGTGTTAGGCCAATGCAGCAGCCATCAAGCATATATCTTTAGGGTCAGACGGTGCAGTAAGTTGCCACAGGCAGATGTGTCTGGTCTCAGAGTTCCGTCCAGAGACTGTTCTAGATGACCTAAGTTCAATTCCCAGTTCCCACATGGCAGCTCACCATTGTCTATAACTCCATTTCCAGGGGATGGGATACCCTCACACAACATATAGGAAGGCAAAAATACCAATGACTATAAAATAAAAATAATTAAGTCACTGACAAAAAAGAAAGACATTCAATGGGAAATATGTTTTCTTAGTTCTAGCACTTCTAGTACCCTAAACCTCAGATACACATGTAAATGTACCTGCACAGACATTTGCAGGATATTTGATCACACTGTGAACCCAAAGATTGTGTTATTTACTGGAAAAAAATGTATCTGGTTGTGGTGTGGCTCAGGCCTTAGTATATGCCTTTAATCCCAAACAATGAAGGTAAAGGTAGTTTGTAGAAGGAAACACCTGTATGTGAAAGTGATGTCTAATTGAGTGACAAACAAAGTGATGAATCAGAGAAAGATCAGACAGAATAGGATATGCCCAACTCTCATGAGAAGAGAAAGGAAAGGAAAGCTACTTAAGAGAGTAGTATAGAAACAGAGAAGAGAGAAGGCAGTTTTACCCAAAGTTATCCAGAGACAGGATGAAGAGAGAACAAGGTAGACACAGGTAAAGACAGAATGAGCCAGAGAATAAGAAGGAGCCAAAAGATTCCAACATATTATCAAAGTTAGTATGAGGCCAAGCAGAGCAATTCAGCGAGAAGCCAAGAGAAACCAGATTAAATCAGTTAGCCTGGAAAGGAGTTTGAGCAAGAACAGCTGAGATGAACCAGCTAGTTCTCAAAGAACTAAAAAGGGTGAGCTTATTCAATAGTAAACCTCACAGTTGAATACACTCTAGGCCTAGAATAGATTGTACAGAGACTAGAAGTTTCCAGAACTAGGCCTGGATTAGCAGACAGATGACAACTACCTCAGGAGAATAAAAGTTACATTTTTACACACACACACACACACACACACACACACACAATTATCCCAAAGAGGTCTTTATAGGAAATATTCTAGTCATCCACCCAGCTACTAAGACATAAAAATCTAAAGAATCTTACTATTAATAATTGCATTCATCAAGCTTACTATGAACCTTTTACTTATTATTCACAATAACACCTTGCACATTAAACATCAAACTAACTTTACAGACAAAAAGCTGCCTTTTACAAAACATACAGCCATGAGAAGGAGAAACTGGGGTCTGAGCTCTTCATCTCTGAATGATGGCCAATACAGTTTGTAAAAAGATTAAATGTTCAAATTCTACAATGGCCCAAACATTGGCATGGGGTGTGGCTTTCTCTTTTGTAATTGCACACATACTGTGTTCTACATATTGAAGAAAGGCACAGAAGGAAAATGGCAGCACAGCTGGTGAGCAGGGGAAGCCACTCTTATACCGCATACAGCTTGCATTCTCCATTGATAGTCTGCTGATAAAAAAGAACATGCCAATGATGCTCCATAGTTATTTCTTCTGTGAATATGAATGGGGCAGCACCACTTCCGCTTCTGCTTCCGCCTCCACTTCCACTTCTGGCCGTGTTCTCAGAGTGTTTTCAAACAATCTGAGGAGCCTCCTACCAGCTTAGAGAACAGAGTTCTCAATAAATACTGTCAGGACTGTTTCTACTCTGAACAAATGACTTTCTCCCTCTTCCTAATGAGAATAAAGAATAAACAAACTTGATTTTGGCTACACTGCAGAGACCCTTTTAGATAGGGCTTGATTTGGAAGCCTTGTCAGACATAACCACTTAGAATATTAAATATTTGATGCTCAAAGTAAGAAGACACTGGCTTTTTATTAGAATCAATGTGCTAGGCAGCTCCAAGATGGTCCCCATGGGTCACTCTATCATTAATAACTTCTGTCATTCCTTTGCAACACCAGTGTGTCACTCTTGTGTGACCAAAATGTCCAGAGAAGATGTTATGATATGTAACTTCAAAGGCCTGGCCATGAAAGACAGTTTGCTCCCCCCCTCCACCCTCGCCCCTTGCCACCTACGCATACACACCTTTACTCTCTCAGCCTGGTGGTGGAAGCGAGCTGGACTAGCATGGGCCTCACTGTCTCTGGAGAGTTCCTATGAAAAGATATAAATGGTAAAGAACTAAGGTTTCCTCCCCACATATGTAACTTCCATCCAAGCGCCATGGGAGTGAACCATCTAAACTGGCATAGTCCATACTATGAGTGCTTCTTAGTATTTAAATAAAGCCTCATGAAAGACTGTGAACCAAAATTTCCCAGGGCGGCTGCATCTACATCTTTGCTCCCAGAAACTGTGTAAGGGAGGAAACTGTTGTTCTACAGTAATGTGGAGCTTCTGCCCCGACCTGCATAGCAGGTGTGGAGGTTCTGTTCTGACCTGCATAGCAGGTGCTACCACATGCCTTATTTTTGCTATCACAGCACTCGGTGGAATTTCCCAACCTGAGTTGCAAGTTCTGCTTTTGGCCTGAGAAGAGAGACCTGTGCCAAGAAATGAAAGCCAATGCCATTGGCATTGTCTAGAGGTTGGGCTTACGGTTTTTGCCTTTATAAGCCTGCTGCTTTGCAATAAAGTTGAGCCTTGATCAGAACTTTGTCTTGGCTCCATTCTTTTCTTGTCCCTGTCCTTTAATTCTCAGACCCCCCATTCGAGGTACCTATGGTGACTGGTGGTCACAGGTCACAACCCAAAATTCACACGCACCTCCTCCACTTGAATCCTTCCTTGCCCTTTTCCTCTAGGCAACCATGCAACTTGACAATCATGACTTTTATTGCTGCAGAAAAGAGCAGAGGTGTGGGGAGCACATCAGAAGCCCCTATAAACTACAGTTCCCCAATATTCACACTCATGAAAGCTCCTGCTGCACACACAGTTGTCAGATGTGCTTTGGTCTGGGGATATTCGCAAGCATGGCCCTAACAGAAGCATCATCTGCTCCTAAGGGTCTGACTGCCCACTCTAAAGGAATGCCAACTAAGCTGATGAGGGGACTGTGTGAAGAACCATGGCCCCAGGGAAGCTCTTAGCCACATACAGCTGCGAGGATGATCCCAACCAACACCACACATGGGTAAACCCACAGGGAGAAGCTTTGTTACTTAAAAACCTCCAATACTACTCAGCAATTAAAAGCAACGAACTCATGAAATTCTTAGGCAAATGGTTGGAACTGGAAAATATCATCCTAAGTGAGGTAACCCATTCACAAAAGAACACACATGGAATGCAGTCACTGATAAGTGGATATTAGTCCAGAAGCTCTGAATACCCAAGACAAATTCACATATCAAATAATTCCCAAGAAGAAGGAAGGAGAGGGCCCTGGTCCTAGAAAGACTTGATGCAGCAATGTAGGGGATTGCTAGGACAGAGAAATGGAAGGGGGGTTGATTGGGGAGCGGGCAGAGGGAAGAGGGCTTATGGGACTTATGGGGAGGGGGGAACTGGAAAAGGGGAAATCATTTGGAATGTAAACAAAGAATATAGAAAACAAATCTCCAATTTGAAGTAGTTTGTTAACAAAAACTAAACAGCCAAAATACACATCCCAGATACATGATACATACTGTACTCTACAAACTATAAAATATTTCCAAAATATTAAGAAAGTGTGATAAACAATTTCTAAAATAAACTTGGCAAGATGAGCACTCTGAAACCTACCAAGCACTTTTAAGACAGAAGCTGTGCTTGTTCTTAAGAACAGCAGGTGTCCTGGGTCCTGATTTCAAACTGATAATACAGTCGGCTCACATTAAACCATAGAATTAACACTTACAACAGAAAGTGTAAATATCACAAGTCATCCAACCAACTATTCCTATGCCATATCTAAACAACACTTGAACGTCCTCTAAAATGTCATCTCCTGAGAGATATATTAAAGGAACACCAGGAACCATATGGACAAATGCCAGTTTTCCTATCTTTCAGGTTTTGTGCATAGTTTAAACAGTGATGAATATTCCACTAATTATTAACTTATTTCAGTATTATTGACTCAGATAATACAGAAATTATACACTTCTCACATATACATATGCATATCTATGTATACATAGCATATATGTATACATAGCATATATACATAGCATATATGTATACATAGCACATGTACACATAGCTATGTACATATACATGGTGTGTATATATAGCATATATATTCATAGCATATATGTATATATCGCATACATGTATACATAGAGTATATGTATACATAGCATATATACATAGCAGATATATACACATGGCATATATATACACAGCATATATATATACATGGCATATATATACATAGCCTATAAATACATACCATATATGTATACATAGCATATATACATAGCATATATATGTATATGGGCATATATATAGTAATTGTTTTCATGTTAAGATATATAGAATAATTTCCCTTTAAAATAACGTAATTTTCATATGAACAATGGCTTTTACCAATTTGTTTTATATGACATAGCCTAAGTATAAAATATTTCAAGTTTCTATAAGCTTAGATTTTATCTCCATTACTGAGAGTAAATTGAAAGCAAAAAGTCTGTGATCTTTCAGTAACACAAGGGTTTTTTTTCTTTTAAAAACACACAGCCAACAAAATGCATAGCTGAGGCTTCTTATGCATCCAAAGTGCCTTAGAAAATGTGAGTCTGGAAAAAAAAGTGGAATTTGAAAGGCTGAGATTGAGCAAATCTGGGATTTTTCCTAACATATCTTGTCCCGAGGCATTTTAGAAGTCACACATGACACAAAAGAGCTCACTGATATCATGTGTTCCGTTTTGTGACTTGAAGCCAGAAAAAAAAATGTTAATGAAGTAGTGTCCTTGTCAAATACTGTCTCTGACTTCCTGAAGCAGGCCAGGAATTACAGGCATCTCTGCCATTTGCTAGACCTGGATGAAACTGTCAGAAAACCTCGATTTCTAAAATTAGTGTGCAGTGATACAGTAAGGTTCTTTGAGATATTGTAAAGGCAGTATTCAAAGTAGCAAAATATTTCTTTACCAAGAAAATCTCTAGCTGGAATGAAATTGTGATAATCAGATAGGCCCAGCCATGAATCTAATTTTCCTCCTTTGTTAAAAGAAAGTAGCTTCTCACAGCCCTGGGATTTGTTGCTTCTGATAACATTATACTGTGGCATCAGAGGCTCTATCAAGACACATGAACATTTCCACATGTAGCTCTGGGGGACAATTTTTAATAAAGCAAATCCAAAATACCTAGTAGACAGCAGCTCATTGGCACTGAACAGGATCTAGTATAAGGTGGCTGCTGAATTGGAATTTCAGTCCCAGGTTGGTCCCTTACTAGTTGAGAAATCTTGAATAACTCTGACTCCTGAGCCCAATATGCCATATCATATGGCATTGATACCAGCTGCTAAAGTTCAGATCATTAGTCCCCAAGGGTCCCTGGGTTGTAGCCAGATATCCAGGTAAACATGACTGGGTGTGGTGAAACCTGTTAGTCCTATGGAAGGACTTGTTACTGGGGACATTTCCTAAAAGGATAGTGGGGCTTACAGATGGAAGCCTAGCATGGCTGTCCTCTGAGAGGCTCCACCAGCATTTGATTGAGACAAATGTAGATACTCACAGCCAAGCACTGGACTGAGGTCGGGGACCCCTGTGAAAGAGTTAGGGAGCAGACAGAAGGAACTGAAGTGGATGCCAATCCCATAGGAAGACCAACATTGTCAACTAACCTGGACCCCCTGAGAGCTCCCAGACACCTATCCACCAACTAAAAAGCATACACAGGCTAGTCTGAGGCCCCTTGACACATATATAGCAGAGGACTGCCTGGTCTGATCTCAGTAGGAAAGGATGTACCCCTAACCCTAGAGACATGATGCCCCAGGGTAGAGGGCTACTGGATGGTGGAGCACCCTCTCATAATGGAAGGGGAGGTAGATGGAGGAAGTAAGTCTTTGAGGGAGGACTGGGATGGGGGACAACATTCATAATAAAAAGGGTAGTGGGGACGTGAAGCCTCCTCCTCCATTGCACCCTGTTACCTTGCCATAGGACCCAAAAGCAACAGGGCAACTAAATGTTGTCTGGAAGATCAAAACTATGAGCCAAAAGTAGCATTTCCCCTTTATAAGTTGAATGTCTTAGATATTTGTTATAGTAATAAAGTATGACTAAAATGTCACTTAAAACTATGTACTGAGGATCCAACACAATCATTTATAAATGGATCTAGCAATGTGCCTGGCGCCCAGGGGACTTCTTGAAAGTGAGTAATGATCTCAAAACTTCTCCTCACGCTTCTGAGACTCCAGCTCTAAATTTTTCCACTGGGAAGCCATTTTTTTCCATGGAAGACTCATCTCTACTCGCTGTGGTGCTTCCAGGACTACAAAAAGAATAAGAGCCTAGTTCCTCCTGAGGAAAAGATTCCTTGTCTTCCTCTAGGTCAGTAGTTCCAAAAGAGGATTGGAAAACAGATATTTATGTGATGATTCACAACAGTAGCAAGATAGTAGTTATTAAGTAGCAACAAAACAATCTTATGGTTGGGTGTTGCCACAACACAAGGAGCTGTAGTGAGGGGTTATAGCATTTTATTACAACATGAGCTGCATTAAATGGTTACGGAAGGTTGAGAAACCACTCAAAGCCAAGGTCATCCTATGGCTTTCTCAAAAACACTGCTAGGTATAATTTTTCTCCTAACTCAGATTGGGCACAGGTACTATCCATACTCCAACCTATTGTATGAGAAAGCCTGTCCACTTAAACAGGTAGTTTTACTCTAGGTAATATACAGTTGTCGCCACTGATAAGCAGGGCTGCTCCAACTCCACACCCCTCGCTTTAATTTCTATTTGGTTAGCAGCTGACATCCACTGATCTAGCCATCATCTTCTCTTCAAATAGGTATTTATTTATTATAGCCCGTGGCAAAGGCATGAGCCCATACACTATTGCCATTGCTGCTTCAAGGTTACTTATCACTTCGACTACAGGTTTGTCTGTTGTGTGATTCTGTTACTTTTAACTATTATTCATCGAGTGCTTTACTCCTCACAAACATATTCAAATATGTACTTGATCTTCATGAGAATTCTACAGAGAAGGTAAGCCAGGTATGACCCATGTTTTTCAGGAGCCAGCCGGAAGTTTAAGGCAATGGGCCAAAGCTACTAGCCAATTTCTTGTCAAGAAAATTCTACCCTATGTTTTGTGGTTTAAAGCATGACCTTTCCTGCTCTATTATAATGTCTACCAGTGCCACTGAGTGTTGTCTGATAATGAACTTTCAATACAGATAGTCAAACATCATCAGGGTTTGCACATCAAATAGGGTGATTAAAGGAAGCAACACTTTACCAAGCAACGCTTTCTTCAATTTCTATTTAAGATATCAGATTTCACATGAAAGCAAAAACCTGGAAAATCCAGTCTTTTTTAGTTTATAAAAATTACACATTAGTTGCATTAAATGTAATTAAAGGTGGTATAAAGGATAAGGAATGGCTCATGTTTTAACCTATGTCTATGACTACACTATAGTGAAGATTGGAAGGTCTGAATGGCAGAGAACAGCCAGTCAGGGGTCTACTGTAGATCTGGAGAGGTGAAAAAGACTTTGGAGCAAGTAAGAATATGGTAGACTTTAAGTTATGATGTTCAAACTGGGTACAATGGTTAGGGTTTTGCATTAATGATACTATTTATTGAATACTTATCACTTATATATTTCATATTCTCTTCCCCTCTTCTCTCACCCAATGCTAAAAAAGGGTCATTTCAACCACACCTTATAGTTACTAACCTAAATAAAGCTGTGAAGGCACTTTCAAGCAGACGCCACAACTCATTTGTGCTGCCCTGCACTTGCTCTTCACGCCACCTTGAGGGAGCTGCGATTTGTAGATTCAAGGAAAAGAGGCATTAGCTCTGTTTCTTGTTTCCCCCCAAAAGGTAATTATGTAACAATTCATAGCCTCTCCCAAATCACTTCCCTTAATCAGCATGCATTTCATTTTGCAATGGTTAGTTTTAAGTGTCAACTGGACACAATCTAGAAGCACGGGGGAAGAAGGGTCACTATGGGATTATCTGGCTAAGGTTGGACTGAGAGCATGTCTACAAGGTACTATCTCGAGGTACTACAAGGTACAGTGGTTCCTCATGTTCTATTGTTGTGAAGGCATACCATGACCAAGGCAACTCTTATAAAAGAAAGAAATTAGTTGGAGGTTTGCTTAACAATTTCAGAGGTTTAGTACATTATCATCATGTCAGAAAGCAGACCTGTATGGCACAGGAACAACAGATGAGCCTTATATCCTGATTACATAGGCAGTGGAGAGAGAGAGAGAGAGAGAGAGAGAGAGAGAGAGAGAGAGAGAGAGAGAGAGAGAGAGAGAGAGAGAGAGAGAGAGAGAGGGAGAGAGAGAGAGACAGAGAGAGAGGGAGAGAGAGAGACAGAGAGAGAGAGGAGAGAGAGAGAGAGAGAGAGAGAGAGAGAGAGAGAGAGAGAGAGAGAGAGACTGAGCCTAGTGTGGGCTTTTGGAACCTCAGAGTCCATCTGAGGTGACCTATATCCTACTCCAACAAGGCCACGCCTCCTAATCCTTCCCAAACAGTTCACCAACTAGAGACTAAGTATGCAAATATACCAACATATGGAGCCGTTCTCATTCAAACCACTACACTGGACTGTGTTAATTTATTGTGGGAAGACCAAGCCTAAAGGTAAATGGCACCATTCTTTAGGTCTGGGTCCTGGACTGTATAAGAAAGAGAAAAATTAGCTAAGCACGAGCATACATTCAGGTATTCACCCTCTGTCCCGGATAGCTCATACAACTAGCTCCTTTAAGTTCCAGCCACCTTGAGTGTCTGAAGCAGTAGACTGTTAGTAGCAATACTTATCCAGGTAATCTCTTTATCCCCTAAATTGTGTTTGTCAGGGTATTTTATCACAGCAACGGGGAATGAAACCAAGAAGTGACAGAGTGGAAGTACAATGTGCACACAAAGAGAATTTATGTCAAGAATGACTCAAGACTTGGGCTTGAGAAACTGTTGGCCAATGAAAGCAGACAAATGAGAGAAAGGGACGAGAAGGCTTTTCGAGAATCTGCTTCAGTTATGTTGACATTGGCCATCCTCGAGGGTGGATGGAGGTACCATGCACAGAAGGAAAGACATCTGAGCTTGTGCCTGCACTAATGCAACTCGAAATTTGTCTCAGGTGGTACCTATGTGATCTGCATAGCTAAGAAATCGCCATGGTTACTCCAGTCTTCAAAGAAGATGAGCCTCTTTGAAATCAGCAGGATAGATGGCTGAGAGTGTCAAGCTGACTTTACTACAGGTGACTACACTGGGCAGAGCTTACATACCTGATGCTATCCACCCCCAAAGTAATAATTTGTTACTGATTATTATCAAAAAAAAATTCAAACATTCCTTTCCTTCTTTGGCTTTGGTTTTTCTTTAACTTTTATAAAATCAAATCCATCTCTACCTCTTTTCATTCAATCTGCAGAGACAGTGGCTCAGAGCTAGAAAATTATTTCAAATTATTCATTTTTAATAGCAGCTACATAGCAAGGTCATAATTGTTAGCTTGACATTTTGATACTAATTCAAAGATAATTTTTGATTAATTACTTTTGTCTTTTCAAGTCTGCAGCAGTGATGGCTGGGTCATGCTTCTGGGGTTGGAATCTTATCCAGGCAGACCAAGCAACCTTCATGTTATAATTTACATATCACCATCACAATAGGCATGGCTCACACATTTTCTTGACTGCTCCTTGTGCTGCTGGTCAGTTTTTGAGAAACCTCAATTTAGGAAAGGCCTAAATCAGATTGGCCTGGACATGTCTATAGGTTATTTTCTTAAATAATGATTGATGTGGAAGGTCTCTGCTCACAGTGGACACTTCCACCTCTGGACGGGTGGCCTTGGGTTGTATGAGAAATCTGGCTGTGCAAATGATGGAGAGCAAGCCAGTAAGCAGTGCTCTTCCGTGGTCCCTCCTTCACTTCCTGTTCCTGCCTTGGCTTCCCTTAATGATGGAGTTTGACTTATAAACCAAAAAGAGCATCCTCTGGGCCAAGCTGCTGCTGATTCTTCATAGTAAATTCTTTCTGGAAAAAAATAACTAGTGCAGTTCTTGTCCCCTAAGTGAATAGCCACGGCCAAAAATGAGGACAAATATTCCATATAGAAATTTTGGTGATAGAAGCTGTCTACAACCACTTATGGAATCCCTGAACCCAAGGTTAAGAATCTTGAGATCTGGTGGAGGACATTTGTTTCAATTATTCTTAGACAATAGCATACACTCGCTTTGACGGCATATATACTTTTAAAAAATGGAATGATACAAAGAGAATCTGCATGGTCCCTGAACAAGGATGACATGTAGATTTGAGAAAATAGTTTGAAAGTACCTTGGGTTCCAGACCATTACTCTCTACACCTCAGCTGCAAGCTGTTTCCTGAAGGGTAGCCTTGGCATTTCAAGTAAGATATCAAATTAAAAAGGCTCTATTTCACCAGCCAAAGATGGTTAATAAATCATGATCCTGAAGGAAAATGTTATGGTCAAGGGGAATTTGGTTTTGATCACGGTCTGTCTCCTAGGTAGTTTTAGAAAACTGATTTTATTTTAAAGTCTACTCTTGTAATGTTTTTGACCTGCATTTTGGCAGGACACGATGAACTGAGCTCCCTGGGGTTTAAGTAGACTAGGAGTAAAACGGATTAAGATTTATAAAACGTGGTGTCTTTCATGTGAGGAACTGTCCTCTTTTTTTTTCCTAAAAGAATCCCTGAGTTTGGGACAGATGATATCCTGGGACACAGAAGGTTCGCTCTGAGCAGCTGCTAGCTCATTTCTTCTCATGCTTCGATAATACCTATTCTGCGTACATCCCACTACGTAATTATTCACCTGGTAAAAAATATGCTAATGTTATAAATAAATAACTACTCAGTAACGTATTATTAAAATATTTTAAGTAGTTTGGGTCTACTGCCAATGAACATCAGCAACTCCTGCTCTTATGATAAGAATTCATGTTTTCCAGAGTGAGACTAGCCAAGTTTTAGCTTGTAGGTCACACTTTGTCCCTGGGTCGGTCCTCCAAGCTAAGAGTAGGAAGAAAGAAGAGAAGGAAGATATGACAGACTGTGAGTGGTCACATAAAGGATATGTGTGCCCTCTGCTTCATACAGAAGGTGGTGACTTCACAGTGTTGTCACTCCTGACATGTCCAATGTCTTTGAAAAGGCAAAGGGGACAGCATTCTGTTTCAGAATTAAATCAGTTCAAGAGGAAATGGGTACAAATCGATAAACTGGTGCTTGTGGTCAAAGCAGCTGGTGGAGTAAGGATGGAAAGCCTCTACGAAGCAGCAATAAAGGACTGGCAATTCCTTTAATCATGATGGAGGCTCACAATGACATGACTTCACTCTCTGAAATATTTCACATCAATATTTATGACTATAAAGAGCTTTGACTTAACATTTGATGTGTGACTGCAATTCACTAAAATTGGGATAATGTACTTTCATTTTTTTTTCTTATTAAGGAGTTTTTTAATAAAAAAAAAATCCTCTTTTTTTGTAGCACTTGTACCAGAGAAGCTGGCTGAAAGGATTATCTTCGAACTTAACGTTTAACTCACAACCACAAATCTGCGCAGACTCATGTGATGCCCAGCTGACCAACCCCCCAGTAAGATAAAGATGGAGGCTGATGCTGAAACTAACTACAGAGAGACAGCTGGAGATGCCCAGAGCACCTGTCGGTGCAGAAGAGGAAACCACAGTGTAAGGTAATCAGGTGCTTACTGTTCCGGGTAACAAACCTTCCAGTAGGCTTATTAACCACAAGATGTTAATTCTCTTACATTCTAAAGTTCACCAAATGAGCTATTCAGTGTCTTGGGATGTATCTGTCCTTTGACCACTAGATCAAAAAGAATTAACCTTTTCAAATTGGCGTACGGATGTCTATTAAAAAGCATACAGTGAATAAAGTCTGAGAATGCCAGAAAAGTCATGTTTTATTGCTCACTGAAGGCCTATATCAAAGCCCAGACAGCTTGAGTACTGGGATGGCACCTGTGGCAAACACCACCAGTCAATTGGCTTGTAGCATCTTTGTACATGTTAACAGAATTGTGACTCTCACAGCTCTACGTGTAACTAAAACATTCAGTCTCCCAGGGTAACCATGTCACCTAGACCTGAGGTTCTGTATGTAGGTCAAATCCCTAAGAAGCAGGTTTCTTCTGGGATAATACAACAGAGGTGTGAGTGGCAGTGTTGGGTTTGCTGCCTTCCTCCTTCCTAGGATGAAAATTTGGGCCTCAGAGGAACCCTACCCGTGTGTTACCATAGCAACAAGAGCCAATGTGAAGGAAGGAGCAGCAGCCTGTTCCTGGCAGTCTGCGAGGGACTAAACCAGTTCTTGGCATTCTCTTGCCTTTTTGTTGTATGGAAAGAGAAAGCCCTCAATGCTTACTATTTAATTTTTTTTCCATACAGTGTATTTTAATCACACTCTTCCCCTCCCCCAGCTGCTCCCAGATCCTCCCCAACCCACTACCCACTCAACTTCACATTTCTTCTCTCCAGAAACAAAAACAAAACATAAAAATAAAAAAAGAAGGAAGGAAGGAAGAGAGAGAAAGAGAGAGAGAGAGAGAGAGAGAGAGAGAGAGAGAGAGAGAAATAATACAATTTTACAATTTTTTGAAAAGCAATTGGAGAACCACTTCTTGCTATGGTCCTGTCCTGGAGTGTGGCTGATATACCCAGTGACATATATTCCATTGGGAAAAACTGATTTCTCCTTTCCCAGCAGGCATCAATTGTAGGTAGCTGCTTGGCTAGACATGGGACATCATACCCTCTTCTCCTTCTCCGTGCTGGGACTTGGTCTGTTTTGGACCTGTGCAGTCTTGAGCATGCTGCTACAGTCTCTATGAACTCATGTGTGCATCGATCCTGTTATGTCTGGAAAGATGCTATTTCCTTGGAGTCATTCACCAGCCCTGGCTCTAACAGCTTCTCAGCCTCTTCTTCTGCCTAGATCCCCGATCTTTGAGGGGAGGAGTTTGATTAAAAATGACAACCTCCTATCTAGAACTGAGTGCTCCAAAGTCTCTCTCTCTGTCCTTTTCCAGTGGTAAACGCCCCTCAAATTTTAAGCTGCTGCTGCTGAACCTCATCAGCACTTTCCACGGTCCTGACATTTTTAAAATGTTTTGTTATGGGGTAAGTATAGCTCTGTGTGCTTTAAATGCACCATCTAATTTAATTTTTCAATAATTCCACAAAGAGGAATGTGGCAATTGGTAACTCAACCAAGAATATCCAATCGGTACACAGTACAGCTCAAAGCTAGATTCAAATTTCATGGGCTCTCTCTGTTCCCCCATGACACTGAGCCCATCTGGTCATTGCAGCTTAACTAATGAAATAGAGGCTTTTCAATGGGATCACATAAATACTTCCTGTCTATCAACATTAGGACATTAGTGCTGCAAGCAGCCACTGAATCTAGAAAGTGCTACTCTCCTGATAAGATAGCAGATTTATTTACTCTCCCCTGGATAACTAGGTCTCCCTGCCTCCTGCTTATATATAAGCAACTATAAGACTTGCTTATACCCCTAGGTAGTATAGATAATGTCCTCCTGGGGGCAAAGTCTGGACAGCATTCC